>OZ024931.1:80010715-80674143 GCA_964017235.1 Sabellastarte sp. h YS-2021 | reverse complement strand
ACATGAGAACTGGGCCAAAATATAAAAAAATGGCCAAAATCTGACTTTAAGAGGCCACCAATGACCTTGAGATTGAAGGTCAAGGTCACAAAACAATAGCGTTTCTGGCATTGCCCATATATACCCACATACCAAATTTGAAAGTGCTAACTAAAACATTTCTCAAGTTATCGCGTCCAAAAGAAATCTCTGCAGCGGCGGCGTGACCGTACTGAATCCTAAGTATCCCCGACTTTCGTCCGGGGATACAATCACATAAACCCAATAGCCAACATAACCACCCCAACCAAGAAACAGACAAACCCAAAATCAAACAGAACCCAAAACAAAGAACTGAAAACTATTTTGCAGAGATAACCCCCCATTATTGTTAAAAGGAACCCATTTGGTGGTTATATTTTCCAAATAATCTTGAAGTGGAGTAAAAAAATTTAAATTTTAAGATATTCAGTAAAGGAAATAATTTCAGTGAAATATAAGTCTACATTGCGTACCATTTAGCAAGCTATGTTTGCCATTGGGTTTTTCTTTTAGGAGAATTATGTTTAGGATTGGGTTTGTCTGTTTTTCAGTGGTTTGATTTTTGTTGTGCGTTGTGTTTGTCTGTTCTTCAGTGGGGTGACTTTTGTAAGGCATTGGGTTTGTCTGTTTGTCAGTGGGACGAGTTCTGTCGTGCATTGTGTTTGTCTGTTCGTCAGTGGGGTGACTTCTGTAAGGCATTGGGTTCGTCTGTTTTTCAGTGGTTTGAATTTTGTTGTGCATTGTGTTTGTCTATTCGTCAGTGGGGTGACTTCTGTAAGGTGTTGGGTTTGTCTGTCAGTGGGACAACTTCTGTCGTTCATTGTGTTTGTCTGTTCGTCAGTGGGGTGAGTTGTAAGGGGTTGGGTTTGTCTGTTTGTTGGGTGGGTGACTAGTGTTGGGAAATGGTTGTGATATTTGGAAGAAACACAGCTTATTAATTGTTTTTGGAATATTTGGTAGTCCTTAAAAGGACTGGTTATTAGTCCTGAAAAGGACTGATTACTGCAGCTGGAGTTATATCATCATCATCATCATCATCATCATCATCATCAGGCTCTTGACCACCATGTTGACCTTGATACTGGCTTCTCAGTATATTGTGCAGAACCACACAGGTAAATACCACTTCTCTGACTGTTTCTGGGGGAAGTTCAATGGTGGTCCTCATCACTCTGAATCTTGAGACCAGGATGCCAAAAGCGTTTTCAACAACTCTCCTGCCCCTTGATATTCTGTAGTTGGCAATCCTTTCCTCTCTGGTTAACATCCTTCTGCCATAGGGTTTCATAAGCCAGGTCTTCACCGCAAAGGCATCATCTGCCAGAATGAAGTAGGGGACATCTCGACCACCCTGGGTTATAGGTGCTGGGTCAGGGAAGCCTATCCTGTCATCCTCAATCCTCCTCTTAAGCTGAGAGGCATTAGATATCTGGGCATCTGAGCAAGATCCAGCTGTACCAGCATCCATCCATCTAAACTTATACTGTCCATCTACCAGGGCCAACATTACAATGGAAAAGAACCCCTTGTAGTTGTGGAACAGGGCTCCAGTGTTCTTGGGTTTCTTCACGGCCACATGTTTTCCATCAAGGGCTCCCAGGGCATGTGGAACATTCCATCTGATCCTGAATTCCCTCTCCAGTCCTTTCCACTCATCTGGAGTAGTGGGACATCTGAGGTGCTCCCTGCTGAACTCATCCTGGATGGCCCTGCAGACCTCTGGTAGAAACTTGGAGATGGTGGATCTGCTAACCATGAACTGACAGGATAATGATGTGTAGGACTCTCCAGTGGCCAGATATCTGAGGATGAGGGCTAACTTCTCCCCAACACTGATTTGGAGCTCTGTAGTTGGTGGCCTGTCTGGCTAGATGTGGTTCCAGTCTGGTCTTTATCATTTCAAAGAATTCTGGGATCATCCTCATGTAATTGGTGAATCCTGGAATGTCTGTGGCATACAATTCAGCCATAATGTTGTGGTAGGCCCCCCCTCCTCTCTCTGTAGTAGCCATGGCCTGACCCACATGTTGTGCCTTCTTCTAGGTCTCTGTATGGGTGGTGGTGGTGGTGGTGGTTGAGGTGCTGGTGGTGGTGGTTGCTGTGGTCGACGTAGAAATAGGAAATACATCATTATTTGTAACTGAATAAAAACCAAAAAAGCCCTAAGTTGTTGTTGAAGCTGTCTTCCAATAAAAGGTGGCATCCTACGTGTGTTCCCAGAAAAGTAATGATAATTAGATCACGGATTTTATATATATATACCCAGAAAATCCAGCTATTTTGAAAAACAAGAATCGGCGATCGTGGTCTGGGGAAGACTGAGGACGCCGGGACTTAGTTGTGGGTTAGTCGGGGCTTAATCCCAGGAGGCCTGACGCGTCCTGGGACCCAGTCGGTATGTGTACGACTGGATCGTGGTTCAAACTGACCAGAAAAAGGTCTTAATCAGTTCTTAGTCACAGACCAGTCGGGGACTGTCCGGGGCCGCCTGGGGCCTCCTGAGGCTTCCTGAGGCCGATCTGTACTTAATCCCATACTTCAATACCGATCCAGTATTCCCACCCATTTTTCCTTTTTGTTCACCGACTGTTCACGATCTAGGGTTGCCCCCGACAGGATCGGGGCTTAATCCTTTGGTGGAACAGGGGCATTAGATTGAAAAAAAAAATTGTTTGGACTATCTATCTGAAACCGTGAGGTGTAGGAAGTTGATACTTGGTGCGCACATTAGGTAGGGAGTGTAGGTGTGCAATGTCATGATGTGACCTTGAGTTGCCTTTTGACCTTTAGGTAATGACCTTGACTGTTAAAATGTTGTCTGGGTTATATCTCGGAAACTGTACAGCATAGGAAGTTGATACTTGGTTGGGAAATTGGTTAGAGGGTATAGGTGTGCAAGGTCATAATGTGAACTTGATTTCACATCTGACCTTGCCTTAGTGACCATGACCCTTGAAATTTTTTCCAGCCATATCTTAATTAGTAGGTTGAAAAGATAGAAGCTCAGGGATGATCAATTATCAATGTCCTTGAGGTTCTTTAGCCTGCCACTAGTTTATTTATTTGGGGTTTTACTTCGCTTTCAACACTGTACAGGTCATATCACAACGGGTAGTTGGAAGGGCAGAGGAAACCAGTACATACAGTTTGTTAGGGTTCTGTACTGTAAACTGCCAACCAACAGCAAGCAACTACCAGCTTTACCACCTCTGGCCGTGACAGGGATCGAACCCTGGCCTCAGAGGTGGGAGGTGTTACCACTCTGTCACCGTGGCCCCATCTAGCCTGCCACTAGGGATAGGAAACAATGACAGAAAACTGGCAATTTAGGTGGTCATCCGAGCCACTATATTTCTGCCTGCGCCTGTGTTTGAACAGAAGTCCTCTGTGTCCCTAGGTGAGTGTGTTACCCACTAGGCCACAGTAGCAGATAGCCACATGGAATATACCAGTTACTAACTTGAATATACAAGTTAATAACTTAATTGAATGTACCAGTATGCTAACTGGAACACATGAGTTAGCTAACTGGAATATACAAGCTACTAAGTTAAATATACCAGTATGCTAACTGGAATCAATGAGCTATTAACTTGAGTATACCAGTAAGTAACACTCCGTGCCCCATGTCCCTAGTGGAGGATGGGAGAGGAGAGGAGGATCTTCACAATGTATGCATTTGGGGACGGTAATTGACATGTCCCCAGTGGGGGATGGAGGAGGAGAGGAGGATCACTGCCATGTACGCAGTGGGGGACGCTCAGTGACACATGTCCCCAGTGGGGGATGACAGAGGAGAAGAGGAGCTCTGGTATGTACGCAGTGGTTGACGCTCAGTGACACATGTCCCTAGTGGGGGATGGTGGAGGAGAGGAGGATCTGTGTCATGTACGCAGTGGGGGACACTCACTCACATATGTTCCCAGTGGGGGATGATGGAGGAGAGGAGGATCTCTGGCATGTACGCAGTGGTGGATGCTCAGTGACACATGTCCCTAGTGGGGGATGATGGAGGAGAGGAGGATCTGTGTCATGTACGCAGTGGGGGACACTCACTCACATATGTTCCCAGTGGGGGATGATGGAGGAGAGGAGGATCTCTGCCATGTACGCAGTGGGGGATGCTCAGTGACACATGTCCCCAGTGGGGGATGGTAGAGGAGAGGACGAGCTCTGGCATGTATGCAGTGGGGGACGCTCGGTGACACATGTCCCAGTGGGGGATGAGAGAGGAGAAGAGGAGCTCTGGCATGTACGCAGTGGGGGATGCTCAGTGACACGTATACCTAGTGGATGATGGTGGAGGAGAGGAGGATCTCTGGCATGTACTCAGTGGGGGACATTCACATACATATGTTCCCAGTGGGGGATGGTGGAGGAGAGGAGGAGCTCTGCCATGTACGCAGTGGGGGACACTCAGTGACACATGTCCCCAGTGGGGGATGGGAAAGGAGAGGAGGGTCTCTGCCATGTACACAGTGGGGGACGCTCAGTGGCACATGTCCCTAGTGGGGGATGGTGGGAGAGAGGAGGATCTGTGGCATGTACGCAGTGGGGGACACTCACTCACATATGTTCCCAGTGGGGGATGTGAGAGGAGAAGAGGAGCTCTGGCATGTACGCAGTGGGGGATGCTCAGTGACACGTGTCCCTAGTGGGGGATGGTGGAGGAGAGGAGGGTCTCTGGCATGTACTCAGTGGGGGACATTCACTCACATATGTTCCCAGTGGGGGATGGTGGAGGAGAGGAGGACCTCTGCCATGTATGCAGTGGAAGATGCCTAGTGGGACATATTTAATTTTTTTGCATGCAGTGCCTCATAAAATCTAGTAATAAGGGTTGTTTGTTTGTTATTTTGTTGTATGTTTTTTTATATCAATTCATGATAGAGTAGGTGGCACAAAAATAAAAAAAACTCTCGCTCTCCTAGTAGGTGATGGGGAGGAGAGGAGGATCAATGTTATGTACGTAGTGGGGGTATTTCCGAGATTTAGTATCATCCCACTTTTCTACTGTGAGCACTCTATATATGTATGTACAAATAATTGATTCTCCCTGTCCGTAGTGGGGGGACGTCCCCGGTTACGTACATTTATTTTGTTACTCACGTCAGCGATGCGGATCCTCTTGGTTTTGTTTAAATATCCTTAAGTGTACTTATTTATTATATTTTAATTCTAATTAAAAAGGTACTTTTTTACAGCCATGCATTAAAATCCTTGTCGTTGTTTTAAGACATTAATTTTAAATGGTTGTCACCCTTTGCTTAGCCATCTAATTTTAAGGATATTAAATAAATTATGGTCCTTCCGCATCCTAAACCAATGTGAGTAGAATGGCATTACATTGGCAAAGATAACATAATTTACACCATTTTATTAGCTCTGCTCACTTGCTAGATATATTATTGGTTCCAGCGTCAGGTAATTTATAAAGTCAACAACACAACTATATCTACAACTAGATATGTTTATTTTAATAACACACAAGTGCCGAGGTTATGGCTCATGTACACACAAGAGAAACAAAAACATGTACCGAGATAAGGTATTGTAAAAACAATAACAAACAGTGTGGCGCAATGCTTGTTTCTGTGTTTTACTAACTTTTTAGAATTAAAAATGAAAAAGAAATACATCATAGCTACCATACAAATTACATTATTAAATTACAGAATATTATCAAGGTGCAGTACCTTCTATGTTCTTCGTGAACTGAAGAGCGATAAAACCTAAGTACATGATCAAAGAGAAATAAAGAATTGTGAAGATTACTAATAGGTATTAGTGTATTTACTGGAAGCAAAGGTTTGGTTTAAGAATTATTACATAATACAATGTCCTACAGATACTGTTAATGATTCGTTCATGTTAGATATACCTAAATGGTAACACTTGTTATATGATTAATTAACACAATGTGGTACCTAAATGGTAACACTTGTTATATGATTAATTAACACAATGTGGTGAATAAGAGATACAGCACAGCTTTTGGCACCAGAGGTTATTCATATGGTCAAAGTCATGTGCTAGCAAAGTTGTAAATATGGAATTAAAACAGAAACAAGTGTTCTCAATTAAGTTGATTTTAAACAAAAGATTATATGACACAGAGTTAAGTATTTAAGATAGAATATAGTCATTCAAGGAACTAAAACAGAAATACATGTTCTCAATTGAGTTAACTTTAAACAAATGTTTATGTGACACACAATTAAGTTTTTAAGACAGAATATAGTCATTCAGGTATTCTGGGGGATGTCTATGCCGTCGAGTGCGAGGACTGCGGACATCCGGTGTGGGGCTGCCCTGGGATGACACAACAGGCATGGTGTTAGCGTTCTCAGTGGTATCCACATGTTCATTACAGGCAGGATAATTAGAGCCTGAGGTTGATGGTTGAGCATTGGTGCCTGCAGACATGCTAACCTCTGATGAGTCACCAAAGTCAGAATGTGTGGGGTCGGTGGTTAGAGGTATTGAAACGTCATCACTTGATGTATCACTTGCGTAGGGATCTGAGGATTTATTTGGGCACAGAGGTACCTAGGGTGTTGGTACGAGGTAAACGTCACAATATTTTAATTCATATGTCTTGGCACGGAATTGAGAGTCAGTGAGTTTCCTTGCCCATAAGCGGTCCTGGTTTAATGCTGTGACAAGGTACTTTTCTCGTGTGGTGTGTTTATTACCATCTTGTTTCACAAAAACAAGATCACCCACTTTCACATTGGCTTTGGCAGCAGGCCAGGCATTTGGAGCTTTGCTTCGAGCACTGTATAAGTGGTTGGCCTGACAATTGGCAAACTGAGAATCAGCAAAGGCTTTATCTGAGATGTTTAACTGGTCACCGGTGTAACTGTCACATTGAAATAAAATTTCCTTGGCTGCTAGTCCACGATCACGAACTCTAGTGTTTAACGTAGCTGTGACAAGTGCCAATTGTGGTGGAATAATAGGACCACCTTCAGGATAAGCCCTTTTTAATTCCTTTTCTAACTCTTGAATGGCCTTTTCAGCAATAGGGTTTTTGTTCTTGTTTTTGATCCGGCCAATTTCAAGGCTTATGTTGAGGCTGTCAAGGACACGGTCTTTGGCAAGACTGGAGAATACAGATGCTCTGTCAACGCGAATGATACAGCCTGAGGCATCTTTTAGATCCGCTATAGTTTCAATAATTGCTGCTCGTAGTGAAATGGCTTGTTCATTTGGGATGAGTCTGGTTGCTGTGAAAGAAGAGAAACAGTCATGTATGAGCAATATTCTTTGTCGAGCACGGCACAAAATATCACAAGCAAATTGGACACCTGGGTGGCAAGGAGATGGTGTAGTGGAGAATTCTTCCAACTCATGTGGCAGTGAAGCAATGGCCGCACACTGGGGACAATGTGAAGTGATAGCAGCAATTTCTTTGTCCATGTCAAGGGCAAAGAAGTATCTGTGACATATTGCAGAAAGTTGGGTTTTGCTGGGATGCTGGAGCTGAAGTGTAAGGCATTGAGTAAACCAGCTAAGGCATGCTGGGGGACAATGATGAGTGAGCGTGTCTGAGTAAAAGGGATGTCCTTCTTCACAACAAGTAGACCATCGGGTGACAAGGTAGCAACTCTGAGGTAACGCTTAACAAGTTTAATGGTGGTGTTTTTGCGGTTTGGCCTGGTCCCTTGGGCCGAGTGAGCACAGGTCCTTCTGAGTGAGGGGCAGTCCTGCTGTGTAGCCTTCCATGCTGTCCGAGATAAAAATGGCATGTTAAATTTGCCATCCAGTATGTCAGAGATACAGAGCTTGTGGACAGTAACTGTAGCTGAGTTGTGGATAAAGCGACAGATTTGACAATCTTCAGTGTCACATTCCATTGGATGTCGTGAGTGATAGTCAGCAGGAAGATTGGCAGCACCATATATGGTATGTTGCAGGGAAACTTTATAGCGACTGAGGGCTGGCAAAAATGTAGACACATGTGCACTTGAAGAAAACTGACCCCGACATTATCCGTCATAGGCTTGAACGCAGGGCCGAGAATCAGAGAGAATTTGAACAGTGTTTGTGGATTCTAAGATATAGGGTGACCAATGATTGATGGATGCACTGATAGCAAGAGCTTCAATTTCACAGGGTAACCAGTTGACTTGGTGCTGCTTAAGTCTAGCTGAAAAAAACCAACATGCATTACCCCATCTCGTAGGACATACAAGATGGACCCGATGCCGCCATTGGAGGAGGCACCGTCAGTGGTTATTATTAAGATGTCACTGCGGGAAGGAATGACAATAGCTTTGATATCATTGAGAGATTTCTGGGCAGCTGAGAAGTGTGATGAGAGTTCCTCTGTCCAATTGACAATGCTGGAGGAGTCCTGGCCAGCGGTGGCTGTTTCCAGGGGTGAGAATAGGTGGGAGTATTGTGGGATACAGGCTTTGAGGTGTTTGAAGGCACCGCACCATGATCGCAGTGCCTTAACTCTCCGTGGTAGAGGTGACTTCAGGAGTGGGGTGATTTTATGTTAGGAGGCTTGTATTCTTCCTGAGGACCAGACCCAACCTAATATGGTCATAGTGACAGGGCAAACAACAGTTTTAGTTGCTGAGAGACGAAGGTTGTTCTTTAGGAATCTTTGTAAAATGTGCTCCCAATTGAGGAGGAGCTCATCAATTGAATTTCCGCCAGTGTAAAGATCATCTGCAATTTTAATCACTTTTCCTGCATGCATAAGGTCACCAATGACTCTGGACATTAGCTCATCCAAATGCTCAGTTGAACCGGGCATGCCTATTGCTGCTCTAGTGTAAACCCGTAGGCCCTTGAACGGAGTGATGACACCAAGGTATTTTAGTGAGGACTTCTGCATTGGGAGTTGAAAGAACTGTTTTGTCATATCTGTCTTGATAATATATTTATGTTGGGTAAGGAAGCAGAACACATCATCAGTTGTGGCGGTACGGGAGGGTGAAGGTTTAGCATAGGTACCAATAGTATTGAAGGCTGTGACAAGTCGAAAATCATGGTCACCTTTCTTTACCAAAAAGCTGGGGGACACATATTCTACTTTCACGCCTACATCTTCTGGTTTGGCAAGGACACCTAGGTCCTCTAGCTCATCCATTTTTTCCTGTAAAAGTCTAAGTTTTTCAGTGTTGTAGCTAGGGAGTCTGGCCTTCACCGGGGGAGGGTCAACGGGACCCATGTTGATAAAGGCTCGCACACAACCGGAGTAGTCATTGTACTTGTCAATACGCTTATTGAACACTTCATTATATTGCTTATGGAGACGCCTGAACTGGGATCTGTCATCATGTGATAGCTGGTTGTCAGGGTCAATGGCAATAGAATTACAGTGTAGGTTATAGGTGGCCTGAGGGTTTTGTAAAAGACCAGGGCAGTCTGTAGAAGAGTAGTTTATGTTGTGGAGATGGTGGCCCTCTGTTAAGTAATGTGCTTGAGCTATGTGTTGGTGTTTGCGGACAGCCACCATATTAGGGGATGAATTTATGATGCGGATTTTGCCATCCACAGCTGAAGTGATGTCCGGTTGGATCCATGAATTGGAATGGAAATCGTATCTGGGCTCTACAGCTATGTTAGTAAAATCTGAAAACTCATGAGGGGCTTCAACCTCAAGGAAATCACCTGGGAACAGGGTTTCATGTGTTGGGCTTCTTAACAAAAATGACGTCTGACTTCGAGCCGAGGTGTAGGTCCAGGGTCGTATGGGATTTTATGTTTACCTTGAATGATAATACAGTTGCGGGGAATATCAAGTTGAATATCGTTGTCTCTCATAAATGGGACACCAGCAAGTATGTCACAGTCCAGGTCAGAAACAACAACAGCTTGCAGAGAGAAAGACAGTGAACCTCTAGCTAATTTGACATGGACTTCCCCGCAGGCCCTCATGTGAGTCTTGCCATCAGCCTGGCTGGCAGAATGAGAGGTTGGGGAGATAGGCATCTGTAGTTTGGTTGCAAAGTCATTTCGTATGAGTGATGATGTAGCTCCAGAGTCACAAGTAAGGCTAACAGGGTTATGGTTATAGAATGCACTGAAACATGGGGAGGCGGCTGTTGTAACTTTCTTGATGTAAGTGTCGTCTGGAGAGGGTTCTAGTCATTCATCATCAGATACGCGCAGTTGATCGACTTCATCTGAAATATCTGCGCTTACTTCCAGTTGGGTGTCAGTATCCACCTTGAATGACTCTATCATGGTGCGCTTATCTGCCCTAGAGATGTAATCACATTGAGAGATTGAGTGTCCAATATAAGGTCTGTTTTCAGCTTGACAAACTCTGCACTGTAGTTTAGGAGTAGCTTTCTGGCGAGCTTGAGAAGTAAATTTAGAGTTTTGCTTTTTGTAGGAGAATGGTTTCTTCTGCATAAATGGGGTAAAGACACGAGCAGTTTTAATATCATCATGACGCAACTCTTCTAGGAATCCATCCAGGGCATCAGCAATTTGTGGTTGTAAATCTTTCAGAGTCATATGCTGTAAATCATAGGCAAAGGTGCGCTGTACCAAAGCTGGGAGAGAAGGGTGAATGAGCTCCGTCCAGCGTAAGACGGCTAGCCTCTCAACGGTGGGGCTGATATCTTCATCTTTGGTGGGGTTGCGATCATTGTGTTTGAGTTTTGAGTCTTTTCGCAGCAAGTTATCCTGGAGGTGAGCTAGGATGCGTTGGTATAATTTTTCTGGCCGTTCTCCTTCCTCCCAAGTTATGGATGAGAATTTCATAAACTGTGTTTCTGACTGTTGGAAGCCATAGTATTTTCGGATAAACTGGCAAATGCTGTCTATGGACGTGCTCTGCTTGGTTATGTCATTAGCAAGGTAGTGTGGGACCCACTGGGTGATCAGTCCCAGCATCTGGTCAAGATTGGCAGCCTTCTGTTCTTTTGTTAGTCCATCAGAGTCAGTGAATCCCCTAGAGGGATTATCAGAAGTGAGTCTTTCCCAAGTAGCCCCAGACTCTAGGAATGGTTTAAATGTTGTTTCTTGTGCTAAAGAGTACAGTATGTTGTGCTTCCAACTGGTAAATGATGAAAATAACTCCTCTTCTGTCAGTTTCCAAGGTTTAGGACCACGTGTAGAGGCACCACCAACAGCCATAGTGTATGCAATAAACAGTGTAGTTGTCTTAGGAAATTAAGTTTTAAGTGTTTATTTATTAGCTTGGCATGGGTGGGACTGCTGCCACCACGTCAGGTAATTTATAAAGTCAACAACACAACTATATCCACAACTAGATATGTTTATTTTAATAATACACAAGTGCTGAGGTTATGGCTCATGTACACACAAGAGAAACAAAAACATATACCGAGATAAGGTATTGTAAAAACAATAACAAACAGTGTGGCGCAGTTATATTTATTGAAATTTTTAAATTGTGTATGGACCCTGTTTTATGTAGACGTTTGTAAAAATATTGAGTTGTGAGTATTTGACAGTCATTAATATGCATGACATAACTATCTGACAATAAGTCTCGAGTTGTTTCAAAAAGAGTTGGTGTGTGTGTAGTTGATTGTAAATGGGATGAAAGAATGAATGTGCACGAAGGGAAGTTTTGGAACTGTAATATCCACTAATTTATTATGTCAGTTAACATCTTATAATAGTACATTATGAAATACGTGAGTTACTGCTACAACTCATCATGTGTATGTAGTTCTAGGATGTGAATCTGTACATTTCTATATTAATACACCAATATATTACAGGAACTTTATAGGAAATTATTTTGTGAGTTGTTGTAGATGGTAAATCATTAATTTTAAAAAGGTAAAAACTGTGCAAAGTTTTCCAGTTTTAGTATAAATACTAATGTGTAAGTGCAATGGCATTATATTTTCACATGTAGACAAAGAATTAATCTAGAATATCCCTCATGCCTTCATAGATCTCTGGTGCTTCATTTGTGACAGGCTAGGGTGCTTTGACACTCTGGTGTAAATGATAAGCACTGTGGTGGTCATGTTGGATTCATATCTATGAAGTCTTTTGCAGGCACAATTGGAATCTTGTGAAAATCTAAATTTACTTCTCTGCAATTGTGTTTTGCTAGATATAAGTTTGCCACTAGAGTGATGTGTGAAGTCCTCAGTAATCACAGTTGAGATCCGTCTTGACACTCTGGTGTCGCAATTCGGTGCCTAGTTGGATTGGTCAGCAAATCACATGGCACTGTCACTGGTGTTGCCTGTAAGAGGCTGGGTACTTAGCCAGTTTATATTTGGACAAACTAAAGGTTATGGTAGTGTCCTTCGCCCGTTTATTAGTACACAAACCCTGAGGCCCGTGTTAGCTAGCAGTGCACAGTCACCTTTTCTCAGTCTTTAAGAAGTATGAGGACAGCAAAACTTAAAACGTTTTGTACACAGTCTGAAAAAAACATGGGAAACCAGTTTAAAGGCAGTATTTGTAGTCACCCTTCGGATTTTGATCCTAGCATTCTGACACGGATCCTCTTCTGATTCTTGCATTTAGTTAGGCCAGCAGGACACAGTACCTAATGTTCATTCTCCAACTCCACAACTGTAGACTAGTGGTCATGTTCCCGCCCAGAAGCTAGCTGCTGTTTTTTAATGTTCGAAAAATTATAAACAATGAAATTCAAAAAAAAAAAAAGATAGGAGCAATTAGGACACTAATTCTGTTACCACTAAAATTCCATATACTTTGGTGTACATCATTTTCCACGAAGACAAGGTTATGTACCCCCCTGGTAGGAAACCCCAATCTAGCCAACCTCCTCGCATATAAGTCCATTGCTATTTGATAATGCCTGGCATTTACCTTAGGGGCACGATTCAGAATATCTCATTGTGTCCGCTATGACTTTTCTCCAGGAGAACAGGGGCTTACAGAACATAGATAACAGGCAGCTTTCAGCATAAGGAAAAGCTACAAAAGTATTAAGGTTAAAATTCAAATTAGATAGAAATAAAAAAATCATATTCATAATTAGTCTCAATGCAATTTACACAGGGCTTTATTGGTTGTGTTTTGGAAGAATTAAATATGAAAGTCAGGCAAAATATGCCAGAATAATTTTAAAATGTAATACATGATGCTGCACAGAAAACCATTTGGTTTACAGCTAAAACGTCTCATAAGGTTCTCTAGATTGAAATGGTTAGGGGAAAGTTTCTTGAGAAAAATTTACCGGCAATTAACCACATTTGTGTCAGATACACTTAAAGAACCATATATTAGTGCCACTGTCAAAAATGCAACAAACTCTTTCTTGAAGATATTATAACAAAGGAAATTACACATATAACAATGATCATCGAGAGGAGCAAATTGTTCAAAAATGCATGTAAATTTTGTTTTTGCTTTCAAATATAGTGAAAAGGTGTTGTGTAAACACAGATGAGCAGTTGCCTGGTAATCAGTGATAAAATTCCAGTTTGCTAGTTCTACTTTTATTTACAGTGAAATTACATTAATAATCCTGATACATATATTTTGTAGTAATTAATTAGGTCTGCCTAATTAATACTTCTTAAAGAATTGCAAAATTGTTCAGATAAGAATTACTTAGGTCTGCCTAAATAATATGTATTACATGTATCTAGCTCTATGGCTGAAAACACTTCTTACTGCCTCAAAACTAACTCAGAAAACTGTCTCCTGTGTACATTGCAGTGACAAACTCACACACAATCAAAATCTGCCCTGTGGGAAGGGAAAGATCTACAATAACAGAAGGGTTGAACATAATAGTTAAACTGTCAAAGTGATAATATACATGCAGCTGGAGAAACACATAAATGTTTCTAGGAGTGAAAATGACAAAGAAAATATCTTAGCCTTTGCAGTGGCTATGTTTTAACATCACATTAATTGACTTAATAAATCACAATAAACTGTTTATATCTCAGTTTTACAAATATATTCCAAATGTGTAAGGGTGAGGGTGGACTATCTCCGTTTACTTTTATAGCAGTTCCCCTGTGTATTATTCTGACATGTGGCGGGGAACTGGAAATTTTGAAACCACAACTTCGGTAAACTAGTAATATAAACTTTCAAGAGACTGAATCATTATTTTACATACAACACACACAAAAAACAAACAAATATTTATATAAGAGTGATACAATATCATAATAAAAAACACATATATTACAAAAGGTTAGCTTCCATAGTGAGTTGAATTGCAGGAGAAGCATGTTACTCAAAACTTAGACAAATAACAATCAGGTATATATAATAATATTCCTTTTGCCATGCTTGTAGTATGGCTTACAACTAAGTTAAAAAAAAATGAAGATTGGGGATATCTTTTCCCACTTTAATGGAACCATCTTCAAATAAGATTTATAATAGTGGGTCATTTGGCAAACCTGTTCATAGTAGATTGTTTTGTCCGACCAAAATCAGGTTACATATGATAAGGTAAATCATAAATTTACAAAACAAAAGGTGAAAAAGTGAGACATCAGTTATAAACATTAGTAGTCCATTTTTGAAAGTGTTTCTGATATTAATACAACACATCTGTCAGTCAGTACATAGTTCTGCTGAAAAGTTGGACAGTGATGAAGCCATTGAAAGTTGGGGTTCAAATCAGAAAACATAAAGATGTAATCATACCGATTCTATACGTCAACACATTAACTTGATATATCTTGCAAATCTTTGGTATGGTCATACACTCTAATGCTTGTACAGCCTCTACATTAATTGTTCCCCATTACTATAACATCCCCCAAAACAATGACTCCCATTGAATAATCGTTGATGCTGTACAGCCGTTTAGTGGATCAGGAACAGCAGCACTTTAAAAATAATTATGACAGTTTTATCGTGGATATCAATTTAAATTAACCTTTACATCAGTGCACAATATTGATATTTTTTCTATCGCTGATAAGTATTTACTGTTGTAAAAATTGTTATAAGTTGTGTTTTAGAAACCTGTCCATTGACCCTCTGGATTCTTGGACTGCATTGAGATTAGACTTGCCCCAAGTCTTTGTGTTTGTACCCATTGGTAACCCAAACAGTTAAATTAAATCAGAAACTTACAGGGGTTCATTATACCACAAGCATTTTAGAGTAAGGGGGTGGGGGTTGTCTTTAAAAAAAACAACAAGACTGTGTGTTTCTCCAAAAGTCATACAGTACCCATATATAACACAATAGACAAAAGGACTTGGTGAAAGTCTACATTGAGATAGATACTATTTCACTATTGTCAGCATGGGGTTCAGTTTTTGCCACGTCAGTTCTTCAATTAAAAAAACTTGTATGTCATCTTACATGCCACAGGATGACTAACCAGGAGCTTAATGTTTTCCCTATATCGATGATTGTATTGGGCTTCAGAAAGTATCAAATGCTGAGGAAACATTCAAAATCTTGAAAAATTTAGTTAAAAATCCAGGCGTACCAGTAAATGCCAAAAAATTGGTGTCATTCACTGTTGCTGAAGTTTGTATTGGTATTTAGTTGACCTTAAAGCTAGACTGTTAAAGATTCCCAATTAGAAAATAGCAGATAATAGACTTCTATGTTGATTATGGACAAAAAATATGGCTACAAAATGCCAATTACAATTATTATTAGGGAAACTATTATAATATCCATCACGTATATAGAACCATATGACTCTATAATGATACTTATGCTTTGTGTCTGTTTTATTTTACATTTTGTTTTATTTGTTGTGTACTTGCATTTTGCTCATTTTGGTTGGTTGATTTTAGGCATTTATTATGATCCTATATTTGGTGGCCTTTTTGCCAATATACAGTATTTGTTTATATTTGATCGTTTAATTATTTGCAAATATAGATAACTTAGTGTACTTTTCATTTTAAATAGTGCAACATAACACATAAGCTTTGCGGCTATTTAATTTTAACTTACTGTACAGAATCAGCCAAGCTTTTTGTAAGCCACTATTCATCACAAACTCTAATTCCACAACTAGAATTAAATTAAATGATCAGCTTCAAAGGATATTACACAGTTTATCTGTTTTCTGCAACAAATGAAAGGTTTGGTCATGTTACACAGAGAGTAAATATTTGTTACATTATTCTTTTTATTATACTGTAGATTTCTTAGTGGGGCTGCCCACCGCTGACTTCTGTAGTTAAAACCCATTTGGGAAGGTTGGTAGATGCCACAGTTTACAGTACAGAACCTTGACCAAATGAATGCATAGGTTTCCCCTTACCTTAAAACTACCCATTGTGATAGGACCTATGCAGTTTTGAAATCAACACCAAAACCCAAATACATAAATCATTCCTTACTGGGATGGGAGCAAACTAGAATGATTATATGCAGTTATTTAGTCTTTTTTCCTGATTAATGAAACAATTATTCATCTTGAGATGTATAACAATGGTTTTTACTTCAAATGTGGGGACATGGCTGTGAAGGTAAACTGGTGGAAATTCATGAAACCATGGTCCAGGTCTTAACAAAAGGTAAAACTGTAAAGTAGTCAGACTTTTTCATGCTATAGACTAGATCAGTATGGGCTTATACAGCCAATAGAGATATTTAGCTACAATATACACATATTGCAGGTGAAATAAAAACTGAAGCAGATTGTCTGTCTTGATGGTCCTCTGATAACGTTAAGAATGCTAGCTTCCAAAATTCAAAACATTGTTATTGTGTACATGGCCAATATTAAACCAAATTGCCAAAGTTATACTCTTTAGACATTTGACTTCTGGATATAGAGAAAAATTATTTTCAATCCATATGTGTCATATTTGAACTATTCATCTTTTGGGTACAATTTTCAAGTTTTATAAGACATCATAGGTGTTTTATTATGATTTTTATTGAATTACTTCACCACAATCTGTTAAAAGTTCCTACTATTATTTATTATTAACGAGTGTTACTGGTACACTAGGCCAACCCTTGGTAGATCGTAGCTGTAATAACAATTGTCCCAATTGTCTAAACGACTAAATACATTAGTCTGTTGTATTTTTGATTAAACAGAGACAAGAGTAAATATTTTGCAGGGGGTGATTATCTTGCAGATCTGATTCCCATAATCCCCATATTGTTTGATGTGCACAATCTTACTTGGAAAATATTTATTCCCCTAAAGCTTAATAGGGGGGTGGGGTGTTAAAATATAGCGATCATGGTGGTAATTTATGCAGCATTCTTGGTACATTGTGAGCTCATGTTCACTACTCATTGATTTGTATCTATCAGTGGGAAGTTTTGTATGTTCTTTAATTACACGATCTGTATCTTTGAATGTGTATGTAAACAAACAGAAATAACAAAGACAAAAAACAATCACAATAATTTATTAATTATAAAAATGTACTAAAGTATGCTAAAACAATAGTTGTATTTTCAGATTGTTAGTTGGGGTTCTTGGTTAATTCTGGATTTATGTGGCTCTTGCTCTGATACTCAGACAGCATGGTTTATTATTTACATTTGGTCGCTAATATCTACATAATTATTCATGAGGTTATCTACATAATTATTCATGAGGCTATTTTGGTCAATATTTGACCAGTCCCAGTGGAGAACTTCCTAAAATAAGTAAAAAAATACGTTTTGCCAGGTTCAGAATTTTAGCTGGGCCACTTAGATTAGGTCAATTCTGGATTTATGTTGCTCTGACAGAGCCTGCATGCTTATCACATGAGGTTGAACAACACGTCTGCATGATGAATTCTAGGGAGCTTAGAGGGCCATTATTAGTTGTCATTTGACCTCTAACAGCCCCACAACGATCATTGTTAAAAAGTAAACTGTGGTTGTGGTTTTATTTTGCTAGGTTCTCAGATTTTCAGCTGGCGTGCTTAAAATGTGTTATCTCTGGATTTATGTTGTTATGACAGATCCAGCATAATTTTCATTCATAATTGGGCATGCACAGCCTCCACGTAAACATTAAAACGTTTTACAATGGTTTAAAATGCCCTGTTTTTAATAATATGTTTCTGACACGTAGATGGAGGCACAGTTGCTACAGAATACTCTTGGACGAACTAATCACAACTGACATACCAGGCTACAGAAACTTCACCAGGATGGAACCAACATGTTTTTATTTAATTGAAGAAAGAATTGCCCATCATCTGAGGAAGTCAACCATCAACTTCAGGAAGCCACTGGAAGTCGGATTGAAACTGGCAGTTATTATGAGACACTTATTTCAACATGAATATTTGATTTTTCCCACAGATCCTGAAGACTGGAAGAAAATAGGGGAGAGATTTAGAAACAGATGGAATGTCTCCCATGCAGGTGGTGCACTAGATGGCAAACACATCCATGTCCAAGAAGTCAGGCAGTGAATATTTCAACTACAAGGGCTACTTCTCCCTGGTACTTTTGGCTTTAGTAGATGCAGAGTACAAGTTTCTGTTCGTCAATGTGGGGGCCAGTGGGTCATCACTTGATGCTCAGATATTCAACCGCAGCAAACTGAAAAGAAGAATTGAGAACAGAGCCTTGGGACCTTCACCTGAACCACTTGGATCTGGGGGGCCAGATCTACACTACTTCCAGCTGGGGGGCAATGCCTTTGCCCTTATGCTTTGGCTGGTCAAGCCATACAGCAGACAACAACTGACCAGAGAGGAGAGAATAGCCAACTATAGGATATCCGAGAACTCTTTTGGTATACTAGCATGACGATTCAGGGTGCTGCTGACCACCATGGAGCAGAGGCCAAAAGTTGTCAGAGACATTATGTTATACATTATGTCAGCATAACATGCTGAGAAGCCATCAGGGGGAGCAGACAGACTACCCACTCCGTTGGATGACATACAACCACCACAGAATGGCCAGGGGGAGCAGGCATAGGATGAAAACGTCAGAAATCCATCGAGGGTGGCTAAATATCAATGAGACCTACCGAAAGAATACTTCAACCACCTTGGGACACTGGCTGGGGAGGAGGACAGAGGTTATGAAGACTAAGGGGAGAACAAGCTGTCATCAATCAGTCCTTTGAAGGACTACCCAAATAATCCAAGAACTTTTATTCAGAAAGTGTTACACAAAAATTAAATCCAATTTTCAATCTGAATCCAAATTAAATTATAAAACAAAAATAAATAAAAAAATATTGTGGAAAATGTTATTGCAAAAGTTAAATCCCACACAGATTGAAAACCCAAGTCCTCAAATGTCAAAGTTCAAAAGTAAAACGCTTATAAAATAACATTATTCCCCAAAAAATAATAATAATTTGATCCCTGGAAAAAAAATTAACTCTTTTTAAATCATTTCCAGGTAATTTTGCAAAACCCAAACCTTTGAAAAATAAAAATAAAAATTTTAACTTAATCAAGTTTGACCAATAAGGCAATATTTAAGTTAGTCTGTCAGTCACCCAATCTACAGCCAGGTCGTGGGATGTTTGTGGAACATGAGGTGTTGTTTTGCAACACTGTTTGTTTGTCTGTCAGTCCATTCACACATTCATAGCAGTTTGTGCTTTAGGTACTGTGTGTTTCATACCTGTTTGTCTGTACTATTTTTTTATATTTTTAGGGTGGGTGGGGGTGCTTTGTCACTTCACATGTTATATTTTTTTTGTTTTGGGGTGGTGGGGGAAAGTGATACTTTTCTTATTATAATACTTTTTCTTGGGGGTAGGGTGTCACTTCATGGGGTGGGGGGAAGTGACACTGTAAGTGTTGGACGGTGTGCTTTATTTTGTTTTTGGGAAGAACAAGCAGCTGAATAATTGTTTTTGGAAGATTCAGGTGGCCCTTACAATGGCCATTTGGTTCGACTTAATGCAGGCTGATCTGCTTATTTGGGCTGACTCCACTGGCTGGACTGGCTGGGAGGTCTTGACTGTTCTTGATGAGTGGAAGATGGCACTGGTGATGGTGCTGCTTGAAGTTAACAGGTGGGTGAAAATGGTTATGGTGTGTCAATCTGCTGGTACTGTAGTACACTTGGAACCCCACCAAAGAGGCTTGACAATCCAGAAGTGTTGTCCAGATGCAATGGAAGATGGGTTAACTGTCTTTGATGGGCTCAAAGTAAACATCAGTTGTCTGGAAGTCCCAGGCTGCTGGTCATCCACAACTAGGAAAGATGCTGGCTGTGCTGATGCTAATGAAGGCCTTGATCGTTGCTGTACTTTGGCAATTACTGTGGCAGGCTGTGTTGTGGCTATATCTTAGAAGGCTGCACAACTGCTATGGAGACTGGTTGAGTATCCGGTATGGTGAATATGTATTCACGTCCTGCTGTGGCCTGTGTTGCTTCTGGAAGTTGAAATGTGGTGACCTGTTGAATTGTTGTGACCTGTCTCTTGCATTCTTCGGCCTTGTACTGTATTTCACGGAGAAGTTTCACTGTCTCATTCCTGAAGTTCAAATAGTCTCGCTTCTCCAGGTGTTCCATCTCAGAGTGGAGATAGTTGCTGAACGACTATCTTGGACTTCGAGTGGGGTCCTAACGTGCATCCAGAAAACTGGAAATCATTGACCTCATCTGCTGGAACTGATCTAAAACTGGATCTGCAGCAGTGGTGGGGACAGCTGGTGGTGGTCATGAAGGGCTTGTGCTCAATGGCTAATGAGTAACATCTGATGTCATGCTGATTTCCATCTCAGATTGAGTCTCTCATGAAGTATCCAGAACTGAAGCTGTGGCTGCTGCTGCTGAATGGTGCACTGGTGACTTAAAAGGAGAAGACTTAGACACTCCCTTCCAGGTCCAGGTCTGTCTTTTGGTGCTCTTCTCAGTAGCTTGCCTTCACTTCATCTGAGTGAGCTTGTCATATCTGGTACGTTGAATCTGGAACCACTCCTTGACAGTGTTGACAGATAAGTTCCTGGAAGCTGCCAGTCTCTCCCAAAGTCCTTCCTTACTCTGCTTGTCTTTGAACTTGTCTTTGGTCTTGTCATAAAGTTCCTTGTGTTGTTTAATGAACTCCACAATGGCTTCTTCATCTGAATCACTCAGGAAAATGGACTTCATTGCCCCTTCTTCTGTCAGGATTGAGTTGATGCTACATCAGTGTCTGTGTTTGTTGTGTTTGTTTTCTGTCCTTTCCTGGCTCTCTTCCATCCTCTCTCTTTTTCTCCTCTCTCTCCTCTCTCTCCCTTTAATTAAACCTGTACTGGATAAATTTGAAAAATTATTTCATACCAAAAACAAATGTTGTGCTACATCATTTTAGTTTAAACAAAGCTAGAAAGAATATGGATGGACTTCAAAGATTTGTACAGAAGATTTTGCATAAGATACTATATTTAGCCAAAAAACCAAAATGCAAGATATATTGTATTTTATTGTTTATAACACTTGCATTTCTTTTTGAGTAAGGGCACTTGGAAACCACCAAGGATATATCAATCCTTAGAGGTCTTCAAGAAATCCTTCAAAATGGACCTACTAAAGCTAAATTCATAAAGGAAATAAACTGACCTTACCGAAGGTCAGTATCAATGCCTTTGTGCATTGTATAGTTACCTAGACATGGTTGTTTTAAAAGCTGATAAGAGATCAACAATAGTCTACCTGAGGGAAGAATGCCACAAATTTGGGACTCCCACATTCTATACCAAACTGGATCATAGCCCGACTGAAGAGATCAAAATTAATGTAAGTTTAACACTGATGCAAATGAATGAGGAAGGTCGAACTACTGATAAAAACCTAGAGTATCTTGACCCTGGTCCTTCAACCCTGAAAGAAGATTCTGCCTACTTCTTAAATTCCGCTAAATGTATAATACTTGGCAGATCAATTTGTAGCTCTTTCACATCAAGTCACATCAATAAACTGGTAGATTAACACATCAAAGGTTATGTGCCAAAAACAAAATAATGCATTAGAGACAACTAAGACTTAATCAGTAATTTTAAACTCTAGAACCCATCCCTACAGGAGCCATTTTATGCAAACGAGATGTTACATTCCTTTATACAAACATTCCAAATCAGGAAACTTAGTGGCTACTCTCTCAAAAAAGGTTATCCCTCTCCTCGCTCAGGTAGCATTACTTGAGAAGCAGTTATTTCACTCAATATGAATTACTAACTGTGGGCACCAATGAGAACATATATACACCTGTTATGGTCACCACCTGTAGCCCTACAGGCGAACTGTTTTCACTATATGCCCATATCTTCTTTGGAAGAAATTGCTTTCCAAGCAATCAGCAGCCCAGTCTATTCAGTGATAAGGAGACAAAGCTATCTATGCATATCAATTCTATTTACATTAGAAGTTCCTGTATTTTCTTGATATAGATATGGCAAGATAAATTATGAAGACAACTGATCCTGGAAAGATGTAGGTCTTTTCACCACATCAAGTGTCTGCATGAAAGCAAGTGACAGTCACAGGCCAAATTTGAGATGGAAAAACAATGCAGTTTAAAGTTGTGAGGGAAAAACTTCTTCATGGTGCAGTACTGCAAGCAAATGGATGGGATAAATATTTCTTGTGTGGTATGTCATTATCTAATCCTAGTGTACTAGGGAAGAGCAAATGGGAAGGTGAAAATGCATTTGGACGGGTACTAACCTCTCTTCAAGAAACTTTCAAACACTGAAACTAGACACATGGTAAGATTGCTTTAAACACCCATGAAAGAATTGAACTTAAATGTTAGGGTATCAAGTGAATTTGGACATAAATGAAATAAATAATTACATTGCAGTCATTCCACAATGCACACAAACCCATAAACCATGTCACTGTTTATTCAAAATTTTTGTGATTGTCTGATTAAACTTTTTAGCTTAAATAATGTTATCGCAAAGTACTGGGAAGTGACTGATGTATTAAAATACCAAAACAGTCATGAGGAGTACATAAATACATGTATAAGGTAATGTACTTTTGAAAGCTGACACAGCTAAATTGATTGAAGGAACTAAGTAAAAATAGAAGTTATCACTATCAGTGCATTTACTGTGTAAACAAAGCTATATAGATGTATTGAGATAGTAGTACAATGTGATTAAATAATAAATATGATAAAACTAAATGAGGACTGTGAGGTTGAGGATTATAATGTCATTTCATAATATTATGTTCTAGAAGTAGTTTGAAGAAGATGGCAGAATACTTCTAGTTGAATGTGCAATTAAAAACTTCAAGGTTACTCTTATAAATATATCAGCTCCAACTAAAGATCATCTAGAATATCAAATATTCAAAAAGCAACTCATAGTGGGCTGGTTTAATACACAGTTGAATTCAGACATTGATCTAAAAGGGTTGGTGCAAAGAATATTAAAGACAATACACAAAATGTACAGTATTCAATGAAAGACTATAACCTGGCTAACATATGAAGGTTAAGAGACCTAAATTAAAATTCTCAAGGCAAGAAAGAACTGGGAGAGGGTTTCAATTATGCTTAGATTTAGGTTAATTTGAACTCTATATCATATCACATTAAAAGTTATTATAATAAACCTGGAAAAATCAGATCACAGCTTAATAAATTATCATTCCAAATTTTAAATACACAGTTTAAATGCACAGAAACTTGGACTAGGCAACTAGAAATCTAATAATAGGTTACTGTGTAGCAGTGAGTAGATATGGCAAAAAGTGAGACAATAACAATAAAAACCCCAATGGAAAATAAAATGTTCAACTGGATTTTACTCTCAACTACATTCTATAACTTTACTCATTCCCAAAAAGATCCACAGAAAACTAAAAAGGTATGGAAAAAAGAGATAACTAGACCCTGTAATGAATCTTAATCAAGATAACTTAGTAGAATACTATGAAAAAAAAATATGTGAAACATAAAGAGTGAAAAATCAGAGGAAAATAAAATAAAATTAAGAGCTTGATGGGCAGCACAAGGTGAAAATGTCTCGGGTACTGTATAAATATTAAAAACCCAAATTATAACATTAGCTAAATATAAGTAACAGACATAAAATTTATAGCGATCTTTCTTGACATGCACAAGATAAAAATGGCTTGTTGACTAATTTTAGAAATTGGTTGGATATAAAAATACTACTGCATAATAGCTTTGCATATACATTCAGAAATAGGTCCCTTTCTGATTACCAAACAATCAGAGAAGAGTCATATTGGAGTCGAACACTACACCCATATTATTGACATTTGAGGAGGGTGCCACCTGATATCAAAGTATCTTAATTAAAAAGACGGAGGAGTCTTTCACAATAAATTTAGCTTTATTGACATTTAGTTTTTGACTGTCATAGAGGCAATCACTGAGAGTTTTCATGGACTGAGAAAAAATTGTTATGTATAATTGGGTGCCATCAGCAAAGAATAATATATATACAAACTTTAAGATGAGAACATCTAAATATTTCTTTGTGGCAACACCCCACCTGGTATTAACAGAAGATGTGTAATCATTTATATATTCATGAAAGTACTGTGGTAGACCAGAATTCAAATATTTGTAAATGAGGGTTGTAGTTTTGAAAGTGATTCTTTCTTTAACAGGGAGCCATTGTAGAGGCTTCAATACCGGTGTAATGTGGGCCCACTAACTAGAACCAGTGACAACTCGTGTAAATGCATTTTGCAGACACTGCAACCTTCTCAGGTTACTTTTAGATAAACCCCTGTATAAGCAGTTGCAGTACTTCATAGTTTTGGAAACAGATACAGCACTGTGAATCTTTACAGACTGATACCTATTTGACAATATAACACAGACCATTTGAGTGACACCTTATATACCATACATGTGTCTGAGGTGGCCTATAGGAGAGTTGCATGGTCAATGGTGTTGAAGGTTGATCATGGATCCAGTAGGATCAGAACAGAAGGCACAGGCTTTGATAATGAGGATTGTATATATCTTTTTTATGTCCAGAAGAGCCATTTCAGTGCATGGAGTGATAATGTTTTATGCCGACTGGTACACACAGCCAAGATCATTTGTATTGATATGGTTTATAACTTGAGCAGCAACTACCCTTTCAACAAGCTTGGGAATTAAAGGGAGGCCTGAGACAGGTTTGTAATTTCTAGGATTGTTTTTTGAGAGTGTGTGGCTTTTGATAATGGGCATGACAATGGATCTTTTGAAGGAGTCCGGAAAAGTACCGTGAGATAAACACAGATTGACAAATTTGGTAATAGAAGGTGCAATAATTTTAATATAGTCTTTGACCAGGAAGGTGGGCATAGGATCAAGGCTACATGATATATTTGGTAATTTGACGTCATTGTCTTGATGTAATCAACACTGACATCAGTAAAATATTAAATATACATATATATATATGTATATATGATACCAGAAACTTATTTATAATCATTCCAGTATAAAATGATCCATATATTGACAAATTGTAAGCATAATTTATTTAAATGCAAAGAAATTATAGCATATCTTACAACTACTATAATATATATATACACTGATTTGATTGAATATAATTTTACCTCTGCACCTTTTGCAAGTAGGTCTGAGAATACCTCAAAGGTTATTTAATTCAAATGCTGAACATAGATAACAGGCTCAACCTGACATTTTGTGAAGTTTTTTGTTTTATATAAGACTCAGAACATCCTTTCTTGCATTATTTAATGTGAATAATAATAAGATGCATGTTTACTAAGACATGTTATTGCATGGCTGTAAAAAACGAATTGAAAAACAATTTTGAAAGTGTTTAATATCAAGTGGGATAGTTAACAGGAAAGCTACAAAGGATCTAATCCAATGTGGACTTTTATAGAGCTTAATCTCCATCAATTGACAGACTCCAAGGTGCAATTGAACATACAAGAAGAAACATTCTAAAACAAACCACCATTTAAAAGAAATAAAACATTACACAAAACTGATATATATATAGTGTGGAAATGAATCTATTTCTTGCTTTGTTTACTGCATAATGTTATGTATTTATGTTATCTTAATCATTTTTTTTCAAAGTAGAAAAGTTTGCTCACTGAGGGAGTACTGTTGTAAAGATAATGTGTAGGGAATGATCATGCTTGTAACCTCTATCCCTGGTTAAGAAACACATAGTTACTGTGTAAATCACATTTGTTTGATCCAAACTCTAGATGGTAACAGGTTTTAGTAAGTGACTAGAAGATGTAAAAATGGTTGTTGTGGGTTATCTTACTTGTTAATTTGTTTGCAGGAATGCTTCCAAAATTTCTATCAAATTCTAATCTAATCTAATCTAATCTACTGCTTTGTAGGCGCAATATCTTCCTCACAAAGGGGAACTCAGTGCACTGACTTAACAAAATCATTATCATAAAGAAAATCAAGGGGCGTTCAAGGTCAGTAATCCAGAGTTGTGGGTGTGACCAAGAGGGAAGGAAACTAAGTTGGAAAACTAGAATTAAAGAGGTGGGTTTTGAGGTGTTTCCTGAAAGATGTGACAGAGGGGCTATTTCTTATTTGGAAGGGGAAGGAGTTCCAGAGAACTGGGGCATAGTGACTGAAAGAATTGGAGAAATGTTTGACTGATTTATGAACCTTACGGTCGAAAGTGGGAGTGTGAAGGAATTTGAGTTTGGGGGTACTTCGCCTTGTGTTCCTGGAAGAAGTGTAGGGATGAATTAATTCTCTAAGGTAAACTGGTTCACCCTAGTTGAGAGTTTTTATGTGATGAGACCAATTTTAAATTGTATCCTGTATTTGATAGGGAGCTAATTCAGTTTTTTTAATTGAGGGGTAATGTGACAGTATTTGGAGGACCGGGTGACAACCCTACAGAGTGAGTTTTGGATTAACTGCAATCTTCTTAACTCAAAATCTGTAAAGTGATAAGAATAAGGAATTGCAGTAGTCCAGTCTGCTGCTCACCAAAGCATTTGCTAGAAGAGCTGATGTGTTAAGGTCTAAGAGGGGACGCATTCTATAGAGGTCTCTCGCATGAACTCTGGTGGGCTTTATGACCTGCGACACATGGTCTGAGAATGAAAAATTGGAGTCGAACACCACTCTGAGGTTCCTAACACTTTGTGCTGGTGAGACCTGATTGCCAAGAATATTGATCGGAAAGTGAGGAAGGTGTTGTTTACGGTTGTTTTTGGAGTCTAACAGGATAAACTCAGTTTTCTCAGGATTGAGTTTTAATTTGTTTGCAGACATGAAATTTTGAATGTCGCTTAGACAGTTTTTTATTTTTTGTATAGAGTGAGAGAAGTTTGTTGGTGTTAGTGTTATGTATAGCTGAGTGTCATCGGCGTAGAAATGGTGGTTTATACTACTGTGAGAGTGAATGATTGAACTAATTGGGTTAGTGTAGAGGGAAAACAGACTTGGACCAAGGACGGAGCCCTGGGGGACCCCATACTGGAGGGCAGCAGGATGGGACAGTGTGTTACCTACCTTGACCGAGTGTGTCCTTCCTGACAGGTATGATTTGAACCAGCCAAGTGCTAGTTCACTGATACCGTAGTGAACATTAAGTCTGTCTAGGAGAATGGTGTGGTCAATGGTATCAAATGTGGCTGACAGATCCAAGAGGGTGATGGCTGTGACAGACCCTTTGGCCATATTGAGGAGAATGTTGTTATGGCTATTAAGGAGAGCACTTTTAGTTGAATGATGTTTTCTATATGCTGATTGAAAGGCAGTCATAAGGCCAGCTTCGTCAAGGTGAGTTTGTAAATGGACTGCCACTACCCTTTCAAGTGTCTTTGAAATGAAGTTCAGATTGGAGACAGGCCTATAGTTTTTAAAAATTTCTTTGTCTAAGGATGAATTTTTGAGGATGGGGGTAACATGGGCCTGCTTAAAGAAATTAGGGCACTTCCCTTGTTCAGGGGAAGCATTAATTATTGAAGTAATGGGAGTAATGAGAATATCCAAATAATCGAGAACAAGAAAAGTGGGACAAGGGTCAAGGGAACATGATTTACTTGGAGATTTCATTATGATTTTAGTAACTTGATCCTCAGTAACAGTAGACAAGGTGGAAGGCACTGGGGGAGGAGAGTCTGGGGCGATGTGTTGTGACTTCTGGGAGATAGGAAAAGTTGAACTTATTTTTTCAATTTTTTTCTGAAAAGAACTCCACAAATCTGTCGGCCAGGAGCTGAGGGGGATTTATCGATGGTAGCATCCTGGCTGGGAGTCTGTGTAACATATCAAATTAACAGAGTGTTTCATAAAACACTACAATGCTACCTTATTAGTGATAACTGCAGTTGTTTTGATGCTGCAAATATCAAAATGAGATATGATGATTGATGGATAAACTGGACATTTCCCCATCTTAGACTTTTATGTTTATCTCATGATTAAACAGTAACATTTTTAAGGACTGTGTAATAACAGTAAATATGCCTTTTTAAAAATTATTTTTGTATGTTGTCTTCGGTAATAAAAATTATTTAATGTATCATTTTCATAATATTAGTTTCAGGTTTAAATATTTTATATAGCATGTGGTTTTACATACCTTTAGTTATGGTTTTTCCAATCAGTACTTTTCACAAGGCACATGTAATGTACTCGAGCCCACAGCTAAAAACCTTGAAAAAAAATCAGTACAGCAAAGTGTAAAGTCATGAATCAAATAAAATCACTGGAGAAAAGTTGGGTTTATCTGAGAAGTATTAATTGCAGTCAACATACACAAAAAATTTTCAACACATGGTCAATTGACTCTATCATTTGTTAAAACTGGAAGGTCAGAATCTATTAAAACAGTTCTGGTTGGTTGTTTCCAACAAATTATTTTTGAGTCTGTATATTTCCCGCACTTACATTAATTGACACAAAAGCGTTGTTTTAGCTTAAGGGAATCCCGGAAATTTTTTAATGTGACGTCAGGGGTGGGGTATTCGCCAAAATGGCGGACCTAGTTGGTTGTTGTTTTTCTGATGAAGAGAAAATTGCTCGTAACAGGAGTAAAACAATAGACAGAAAATTAAAAGAAGAAAAAATAAACTTTCGTAGAACAGTTAAAATTCTACTACTGGGCTCTGGTGAGAGTGGCAAAAGCACTTTTATCAAACAGATGAGAATTATTCACGGAAAAGAGTTCAACAAGGAAGAATTGAAACAATTTAAACCAGTCATTTATGGAAATATAATCAAGGGAATGAAAGTGCTGATAGATGCAAGAGACAAATTGCTTATACCTTGGGGAAATGAGAAACATATTGAACATGCCAATATTGTGTTCGGTTTTGACAATAATCAGAGATTAGATGAGGCAGTCTTCTTGCAATATGTTCCCAGTGTTCAAAAGTTGTGGGCTGATGAAGGCATTCAAACAGCTTTTGATCGAAGACGGGAGTATCAATTGGTTGGTTGTCTTTCTACATTATGACACTTCTTTTTTTCTTATAATTTGCAGTGTTGCAATGGTGTACGATAGTGGGTGGACGATAAAGCCTTATTGGAGTTCCGTTCATGGAAAATGTATGTGGATAAACAAACCTCGTAGATCTTAACCAGGAAGTGATTTTTCACGTGATAAAACATGAGAATAATAAATATTTTCTTGATAACACTCTGTACTTAAGTTTTATAAAAAATGTGCATCTTAATCTATAAAATCGTTATTTTTTACCAAGAAAAGATGCTTTAGAATGGTACATTCTAAAACTCGGACTTCTGTCCAACTTGGAATTCTACTTGGACAAAGGGGCGATGGGGCGGGGGGGGGGCAGCGGCAATAGAGGATATATTGCTACAAACCCCCCACCCACCAAGTTTTTGTCCAAGGCAAGTGGCGATGGCCAGGATGTCTTTTATTTATAAAATATTGCTTATATTTTGGATATTGGTGTAAAACTCCATGATTTTTAAGTATTTTATATTTCAGCAACCTTTCTGTCCTACTTGTCCTCTTTCGCTGTTATTGCCGCATTTCTTGCATTATTTTATACTAAACTAATAGAGATCATATTGTGGAGTAGCTACCATTCAGAACATTATTGTTATTAAAGGGATATGAGGTGTGAAGGTTGCGCCCTACAAGATGTATAAATCCCGGACGAGCCCCCAAAAATGTGAAGGTTGTGCCCTACAAGATTTACAACAAATCCCAGCTCCGAGCCCCCACCTAACAATTTGTTAGGACAAAAACTTTAATCACCAATATATTACGCAACCAATATATTACACAACAACCTTAAAATTGCCTGAGTTCATTGACCTGACTCCTAACGGAGGAAGATTGACCTTAATCTTCGCAAGAGAATAATACCACTAAAATCTTTAGATTTAATGTAACACCGTATTAATATAAATTTGACATTTATTAAATCTAATATAAAATATCAAGCAATACAAATACAATAATACACAGCAAATCTAAATTAAATCGTATTACTGTATTACAGATACGAAATATAAATATTCCTAGAAACTAAGTTTAAACTACAAACTTACTACTGCTAGTGATAATAGTAATAAACTATAAATACCAGAATAAAAATATTACCGTTACCACAATATATTACCATTATTACAACAATCTGTTGTAATTTCAAACATCACAATACCTGTGTTCTTGACCCAAGAAACCTGTGTAAATTCTTTACACAAATATTATAAATTAAACCAATACTTGGTCTTGAACTGAAATGTGATCGTTACCAGATAAAGTACCACCAATACAACACAGAATGTATTACAATCTATAGTGATAAATATACTGAAACCAATAATTAATCACGTATACCGCCGGCACAGTCTCCGACTTTACGGTCTCTGATACCGAATATATAGCCAGTCTCCGACTTTACGGTCTCTGTCTATAATTACCAATATACTGATTAAAACCCTATTAAACAGTATCCGACTTTACGGTTTCTGAATAATACACAGTATATTATCACTAAGAATAATTAACAATTCCGGATGTAAAATTACTAACCTAAATCTGGTACTCTTCAATCCAGCAAAACACTTTGAACCCCAAACTCAGCCTGTTAAAACAATACTTCCTACCACTTACAGATTCAAACCCAGAATTAGCATGCTAAAAGTACTTCTTATCACCTCAAGATTCAAACCCAGACTTAGTATGCTATCACTTCAAGATTCAAACCCAGACTTAGCATGCTATCACTTCAAGATTCAAACCCAGACTTAGCATGCTAAAAATACTTCTTATCCAGTCAAGATTCAAAATCACCGTTCAAATCACGTCATTTTAACACGTCATTTTAACATGTCTACGTAAATGGTTACTACTAAATCTCAAATCTCGTGACCGAAAACGGAACTACCGAAATTTGCCCCGAATCTCGTCGAAACGCCATCATTTCACAGAGGCTCCAGGGCCCGTATTCACGAAAGGTCTTAGACTTAGCCAGGTCTTAGGCTTAAAGCCAGTCTTAAAGTTAAGACTTTTGTCTCAGCTAAGTTTTGTCTTAAAACCGTATTCACAAAGGGTGACTTAGCTAAGTCCAAGATTATCAAATAACCACAGTGGTTTTCTGTGTCATGTGACCTTTCTTTTCTGTTCAAACTATACTATTGGTGACATATATCCTTCATTTAATGCATTTTATCTAAGGAAAAGTGCTGTTTTGAAATGGAAAACCTTATTACCACATATAAACTTCCTAAGACTGCTTTAGTGAGATGTTCTGTATAATTATACTTTATTTACAGCCATTTCAAATTTTGAAGTGGAGAAAAGTTTATGGCGGCCATATTTAAGTCCTCTTTACAAAATTTAAGCCCACTACTAACCAGTCTTAAAGTTGAGCCCTTGGCTAAGCCTAAGACCAGTCTTAAATTCTTTGTGAATACCACTTAGTCTAAGACAAAAGTCTTAGCAGGTTTTTGGCAGAAACTTGAGACAAAAGTCTCAAATTTAAGCCTAAGCCCTGGCTAAGATCTTTCGTGAATACGGGCCCAGATTGGCAATTTCTAGAAATATTTTATAAACTAACGTGGAGTGGTACACCCAATATTTAGCATATCAATAAAAAGACATCCTGGTCCTCACCTCCCACAACCTCCCCCCCCCCCCCCCCCCCCCCCCCCCCCCTCCCTTACATTGCCACTATCGCCGCATTACTTGGACAAGTTGTTGGTCATGAGCTGACATGGTAACGAATTGCGTGCAATCTTTTCAGTTTGTCATGATCAACAATAGCCTAAGTTATAGCTGTTAGCAAGTGTGGCATCTGATGGCAAACTGTTACCATTATGTGGGTTTGATCCCCACAAGTGATAACTATTGAGGGTCTCTCTTAGTGATTTAAGTCATTTGAGATTGTCATTTAAGATTTGTTATAAACTTATGCAATAATTACTAATTTGAAATTTCTAAGGACAATTATTGAAAAGTGGATTTATATTTAATTTGTAATTATATCCCCAGACGAAAGTCGGGGATATATTGGATTCAGGTCCGTCGCGCCGCCGCCGCCGTAGAAATTTCCTTGTGGACGCGATAACTCAAAAACAAATTAATTTTTTTTTTTCAAACTTGGTACACATGTTAAGGGTGCCCAAAGGAAGATCCCTATTTTAAGGTGACCTTAAACTCCCAGTAAAAAAGAACTTATGGCCACCTTAAGGTCAGAAATTGGACTTTTGACCACTTAGAGCCCTGTAGGTCACAAACTATGATGCTCAGCTGGCTGAAATTTTACCTGACAACACATTAATATGTTCTTAGTACATGTGCCGAAAATCACGACTTTAAGTTGAGGAGAAAATTGTGTTTGAGGCCCATAAATACCCCCACTTAGGGATTTTTTGCTATACTTTTCACATATTTTGCCCTATAATTTGGAAGTGGTAATTCTGATGAGTCTCAAACTGCGCTAGGTATAACTTTGATATATAATCCTTGTCTGTAGAAAATTTTAGGGCTGTAGGTTTACCCAAAGGGGTCAACTTAAGGTCTCAAAAGTGCCCACAGAGACCCAATTTATGCACTTTTTGCCACTTTCAAGCACTGTAGCTTTCAAACTATGTCTCTCATCTAAGTTAAATATCATCTGGGAATATATCTATGTGTTTTCTTATATGTGCCCCAACATTTAGGCCTTTAATAGACAGTTAACCTGTGTATCAGGACCATAAACACCCACCCGAGTGACCCTTATAAGACATTTTTCACATCTTTTTCCCTGTAACTTGGAAATGGTAAGTCTGAGAAGTTTCAAACTGTATTAGATATATATTCTGTGTGTAATCTTAGTATGTAACAGATTTTAAGTCTGAAGTTTTAATTTTGAAGGTCAAATTGAGGTCTCTAAAAGGCTCCCAAAGACCCAATATTTGGACTTTTTGCTACTTTTAAGCCCTGTGACTGTCAAACTATGTGACTGATAGAGCTCAAATCCTATCTGGGAAGATATTAGTATGTTATTTATATATGTGCCAAAAATTAAGGCTTTAAGAAGACATTTAACCTGTGTATGAGGACCATAAATCCCCACCCGAGTGACCATTTTTAGACATTTTTCACATATTTTGCCCTGTAACTTGGAAATGGTAAGTCTAAGAAGTTTCAAACTGTATTAGATGCATATTCTATGTGTAATCTAAGTATGTGACAAATTTTAAGTCTGAAGCTTTAATTTGAAGGTCACATTTAGGTCTCTAGAAGGCCCCATAAAGACCCAGTATTTGGACTTTTTGCCAATTTTAAGGCCTGTGACTGTCAAACTATGTGACTGATAGAGCTGAAATCTCATCTGGGAATACATTATTATGTTCTTTTTACATGTGCCAAAAATCAAGGCTTCAAGTAGACATTTAACCCGTGTATGAGGACCTTAAACACCCACCTGAGTGACCCTTTTAAGACATTTTTCACATATTTTGCTCTGTAACTTGGAAATGGTAAGTCTGAGAAGTTTCAAACTTTATTAGATACATATTCTATGTGTAATCTTAGTATGTAACAAATTTTAAGTCTGAAGCTTTAATTTGAAAGCCACATCGAGATCCCTAAACAGGGTTCGTGAAGTACCTCTGAAAAATGGAGTCCAACGGACTACATGACCTCCTAAAAATGGAGTCCCGATCTTATTTTTCGGAGTCCAGAGTTTGCGTTAGGGTTATGAAACATAGGGTACCTTGTACCTTTGGCACATCAAAAAGGGGGTACCATGGTGTGAAAATGGGGTAGAAGTAATACTCTTCACATATTCCTCAATCAATTCTTTTTATAGATAGCTCCAGTTTTTTATTTTATTTCATAATATGCATCTATGGATATATAGTAGTTTTTAAAGTATTAGAAAATCAAAAAGATGAACCCCGGTCATCAAACTTCATTTTGTTGTAATTCTAGTGAAATTTATTTATTTTTTTTTTCTTATATTATTTAAGCTACAAATATGATATTTTTACTGTTTGAAAGACGAATATTTGCAGTTTGTGTGTGACAAAAATTCATCGAGTAGTTCTAGAGGTATAGTGTTTTTCCTGGGGACCTTCCGGGGTTAAAAATATAAAGAATTTCGGAGATTTAGTATAATGCGTCTCCCCAAGAAGCACCATTCTGGCTTCTCGTTTTGATTGTTTCCGTGCAGAGATCACGCTTTCTTCGATCAGATGTATACGTTTCGAGTAGATTTGCTAGAGTACAATACTAGCACTCCCTGCCATTTCGGAAGGATCTCGCCTGGCTCTCGTCTCGCATGAAATCTCGCATAACAATGGTGGATGTAAACAACTCGCTTGGAAATCGCTCGAAACCATTTAATTTTAAAATATAAAGCTTATCTTTAGTGTTATATATATATTGTGTGCATATCTACGCTTCCTAGTTGGACAACCAACCGAAATTTGCTTCTGAAGCAGACATAAAAATCGCGTCCGGATGGACGCACTGACTACCAAAATTCGCGTCCAAATCTGAAATACTGCGTATATAACCTACTCGGACGGCGTAATCGCGAACCCTGCCTAAAAGGCCCACAGAGACCCAATATTTGGACTTTTTGCCACCTTTAAGCCCTGTGACTGTTAAACTATGTGATTGATGGAGCTGAAATCCCATCTGGGAATGCATTATTATGTCCTTTTTACATATGCCGAAAATCAAGGTTTTTAGTAGACATTTAACCTGTGTATGAGGGCCATAGACACTCGCCCAAGTGCCTTTTTGGACATTTTTTCCGTATTTTGCCCTGTTATTTGGAAATGCTTAGTGTGACAAGTCTTAAACTGTATTATATATAATTTTTGTTTGTTATGTATGTCCCCCAAAAAGTTTCAGATCTATAGTTTAATTGCTAAGGTCTCTTTAACAATTGTAAAATGCCCACAGAAACCCAATTTATGGACATTATGCCAATTTAAAGCCCAGAAACTGTCAAACTATGTGGGTTATAGAGCTGAAATCTTTGAATTTTTAAAAGGAAATGCCTGTCTATTTAAATTTTGAATATTAATAATGTTGGTCTCTTTAACAATTGTAAAATGCACACAGAAACCCAATTTATGGACATTATGCCACTTTAAAGCCCAGAAACTGTCAAACTATGTGGGTTATAGAGCTGAAATCTTTGAATTTTTAAAAGGAAATGCCTGTCTATTTAAATTTTGAATATTAATAATGTTATGGCTCTCTTAGTCTTTTAAGAACTTATTTTTGTGTGTTACACCTCTGCTTGCTGAGTTTTTCACTTTTTAAAATGAAACTGGTTAAACGCCGGTTAAACATATTCAAGTAGACAAAATGGACACTTTAAGTGAGCTTTAAGTCCCAATATTAATGAAATTATATCCGTATGTAGTAAAACTAGGGGATTTTTAACCCTCAACTAGCCCAGTTTTATTCAACTTGCCTCAGTTAATTTTGACACAGCTCCTACAGTTATGAACTCATTTCAGTTGATAATCACATACTTAAAATTCTCAATTCTTTTTGTATTTGAGTACCCCTTTTATATAGATTGTTTGTTTACCATTTATGCTGTAGCACTCCATCTCTTTGAGAGAACATGTAAACTGTGTAAAAAGGATGTAGAAGATGAGATACATTTTGTTTGTGTTTGTCCAGCTTTAGAGCTGATTCGTATGAAATATTTCAAAATTTTAAATATAGATAAATCTGAATTATTAATAGATCAATTATCAAGGGTATTAACTCATATGAATGTCAATATGGTTATTAATTTTATTTTTGATTTGTGGCAAGAAAGAAAAAGTAAATTATATTGTTAATTTTTATGTATTGAATTGCTGTCTTTATTTACTGTATCTTACCTCAAAATATGTTTGCTCTGTTTGTTATTAACTCTCTATTTAAAGTGACTTATAAGCCCATATAGGGCTGGGTATTACTTCAATAGTTTTTGTATAATCCTTGTCAACATAATACATGTCACTATAATAAACTAATAAACTAAACTAAGTCCCAACCCACATCCCCCACCCGGATTCCCCCCACCCACCTCTGGGACCCCCAGCTATATTGAGTGACACTAAATAAACAAAGGTATTTAATGATATCAGATGAGAAACAAAGAACTCAATGGGGTTGCAGATCTTGTGTAATAGTGAGAGAGGTGTGGAGAAGGGGAGAGGGGTGGGGGTGGGAGGTGGTGGGCTTCATTACATATAACACAAAGGGGAGTCAGAACTGAGATTGTGTCACATATTTAGGTTGCATATATATGGACCACATATATAGGTATAGAGGAAATGAATAACTGAAAACAATTTGCAAATTCTAAAAATAATATAATAAAATAATAATATAAATAATTTTTTTTTAAATAATATTTTATTTGTGAACAAATATAGAAACAGATATGCGCTTTTGGGATTATGAATTTTAGAATGGACATTGAATCATCAATCATTTAAATACTTTGAAGGAAGATTGAAAAGTATGATGAGTTGAGTTAAAAATAATATTTTATTTGTCAACAAATATAGAAACAGATATGCTCTTTTGGGATTATTATTTTAGAATGGCCATTCAATCGTCAATCATTTAAATACTTTGAAAATAGGTTTAGAGTTATCATTGCAGGAAGATTGAAAATATAATTTGAGTTATGTATTCGGCGTCTGGGGATACACCATCTTCCTTGGGAAGATATAAACAGAGTAGATTGATGTACTGAAGTTCATATAATAATGGGTAATTATGTTTTTAAAAATTCCCGATCAAAACCTGTGGCGTGAGTGATGACCTGTCTGGGGATATGTTGGCGCCGAGTTGGCCCAATCTAGTTCATTATGTGTGACAAGGTAGTTTGACGAATGTGGAAGTACACCCATGAGATCAATATTTCAGTCATTGATTATTACTTTATCAGACATTTTGGTTCATGTTATGATAGATTTATCCATCTATATATGCAGAGTAAGTAACAAAATATTTATAAACAACTGGATTCTGACAATGTATTGTTGATGAATATGTATTTCATCTCGGCAACTGAATCAGTCTGCATAAACCAACAGTCTCCAAAATTAAGGTAAAGTTGTTGTCCACAAAAGCAATAAAACACCAAGTTAAAAACACCAAGGTAAAATTGCTGGATCACTGTTAGGAAAAATATCCTGTGAAAGAATTTAGAAAATTTAGGTCACATCCCAACACCATCCACAGTCATGACATTGGTAATATTCTTCTGCAGTTGACTGCAAGTGATTGGTTTATCCATTTTTCAGAATATCATTAAGCGTCCCGCAAGGGACGCTTGTTTGTGTATGGGAGAGCTTCAGGCTCCGCCGGCTCCGCCGGCTCCGCATTTTGTTTTCCTTATAACTCTGTAACCGTTAGGCGGATTCTTTTCAAATTTGGCAGGTTTAGGCAGTAGCCTTGGGGAATTTTTTTGAATATGCTGCAGTGACATTTCAACCAATCAGAGAGGTCACATGACCAAAAATGTCTTTTTTCGATGGGGAAGCTTGTCCGGATGATAACTTGAAAGGAATTTTATCAATTCACCTGAAACTTGGCAAATACATTCATTCTATTAAAATCTGGAAATCATTAGATTTTGGCATTGATTGGTCAAGAAATGGCCGAGTAATTAATGATTAATTAATCATTACGAATTTTCCAAATAAGGAAAACACAAAAATGCTTATATCTCGAAAACCGTACTAGATAGAGCGATTTCGACGAAATTTTTGACCCGCAGGGTATCTCTGCGGAGTAGTTTTCCCAATTTTCAAAAAATTTTTGTCTCGTCCAAAATGGCGGCCATTTTGAATTTTCGAAATTTTCGCAAAAATTGCAAAACACAAAAATGCTTATATCTCAAAAACCGTGCTAGATAGAGCGATTTCGACGAAATTTTTGACCCGCAGGGTATCTCTGCGGAGTAGTTTTCCCAATTTTCAAAAAATTTTTGTCTCGTCCAAAATGGCGGCCATTTTGAATTTTCGAAATTTTCGTAAAAATTGCAAAACACAAAAATGCTTATATCTCGAAAACCGTGCTAGATAGAGCGATTTCGACGAAATTTTTGACCCACAGGGTATCTCTGCGGAGTAGTTTTCCCATTTTTCAAAAAAATTTTGTCTCGTCCAAAATGGCGGCCATTTTGAATTTTCGAAATTTTCGCAAAAATTGCAAAACACAAAAATGCTTATATCTCAAAAACTGTGCTAGATAGAGCAATTTCGACAAAATTTTTGACCCACAGGGTATCTCTGTGGAGTACTTTTCCCAATTTTCAAAAAAATTTTGTCTCGCCAAAAATGGCGGCCATTTTGAATTTTCGAAATTTTCGTAAAAATTGCAAAACACAAAAATGCTTATATCTCGAAAACTGTGCTAGATAGAGCGATTTCGGCGAAATTTTTGACCCACAGGGTATCTCTGCAGAGTAGTTATCCCAATTTTGAAAAAAATTTTGTCTCGCCAAAAATGGCGGCCATTTTGAATTTTCGAATTTTTCGCAAAAATTGCAAAACATAAAAATGCTTATATCTCGAAAACCCTGCAAGATAGAGCGATTTCGACGAAATTTTTGATCCACAGGGTATATCTGCAGAGTAGCCACAAAAAATTTCTCGCAAAAAATGGCGGCCATTTTGAATTTTCGAATTTTTCGCAAAATTGCAAAACACAAAAATGCTTATATCTCGAAAACCGTGCTAGATAGAGTGATTTCGACAAAATTTTTGACCCACAGGGTATCTCTGCAGAGTAGCCATGCCAATTTTCAAAAAAATTTTATCTTGCCAAAAATGGCGGCCATTTTACTCACCTACTCAAAATGAGTAAATGCGAATTATCTCTTAAAAGTATTGCAGATAGCCAATTTTTCTCAAATAACTCATTCACCTACTTTTGGAAGAGCTTTCACATGGTGAAGTTTCAGACCCATAGCTAATTACTCACCTACTCAAAATGAGTAAATGCGAATTATCTCTAAAAGTATTGCAGATAGCCAATTTTTCTCAAATAACTCATTCACCTACTTTTGGGAGAGCTTTCACATGGTGAAGTTCCAGACCCATAGCTAATTATTTACCTACTCAAAATGAGTAAATGCTAATTATCTGTAAAAGTATTGCGGATACCCAATTTTTATCAAATAACTCATTCATCTACTTGTGGGAGAGCTTTCACATGGTGAAGTTTCAGACCCATAGCTAATTACTCACCTACTCAAAATGAGTAAATGCGAATTATCTCTAAAAGTATTGCAGATGGCCAATTTTTCTCAAATAAATCATTCACCTACTTTTGGGAGAGCTTTCACTTGGTGAAGTTTCAGACCCATAGCTAATTACTCACCTACTCAAAATGAGTAAATGCGAATTATCTCTAAAAGTATTGCAGATAGCCAATTTTTCTCAAATAACTCATTCACCTACTTTTGGGAGAGCTTTCACATGGTGAAGTTCCAGACCCATAGCTAATTATTTACCTACTCAAAATGAGTAAATGCTAATTATCTGTAAAAGTATTGCGGATACCCAATTTTTATCAAATAACTCATTCATCTACTTTTGGGAGAGCTTTCACATGGTGAAGTTCCAGACCCATAGCTAATTATTTACCTACTCAAAATGAGTAAATGCTAATTATCTGTAAAAGTATTGCGGATACCCAATTTTTATCAAATAACTCATTCATCTACTTGTGGGAGAGCTTTCACATGGTGAAGTTTCAGACCCATAGCTAATTACTCACCTACTCAAAATGAGTAAATGCGAATTATCTCTAAAAGTATTGCAGATAGCCAATTTTTGTCAAATTAATCATTGGCCTACTTTTGGGAGAGCTTTCACTTGGTGAAGTTTCAGACCCATAGCTAATTACTCACCTACTCAAAATGAGTAAATGCGAATTATCTCTAAAAGTATTGCAGATAGCCAATTTTTCTCAAATAACTCATTCACCTACTTTTGGGAGAGCTTTCACTTGGTGAAGTTTCAGACCCATAGCTAATTACTCACCTACTCAAAATGAGTAAATGCGAATTATCTCTAAAAGTATTGCAGATAGCCAATTTTTGTCAAATTAATCATTGGCCTACTTTTGGGAGAGCTTTCACTTGGTGAAGTTTCAGACCCATAGCTAATTACTCACCTACTCAAAATGAGTAAATGCGAATTATCTCTAAAAGTATTGCAGATAGCCAATTTTTCTCAAATAACTCATTCACCTACTTTTGGGAGAGCTTTCACTCTGTGAAGTTTCAGACCCATAGCTAATTACTCACCTACTCAAAATGAGTAAATGCGAATTATCTCTTAAAAGTATTGCAGATAGCCAATTTTTCTCAAATAACTCATTCACCTACTTTTGGAAGAGCTTTCACATGGTGAAGTTTCAGACCCATAGCTAATTACTCACCTACTCAAAATGAGTAAATGCGAATTATCTCTAAAAGTATTGCAGATAGCCAATTTTTCTCAAATAACTCATTCACCTACTTTTGGGAGAGCTTTCACATGGTGAAGTTCCAGACCCATAGCTAATTATTTACCTACTCAAAATGAGTAAATGCTAATTATCTGTAAAAGTATTGCGGATACCCAATTTTTATCAAATAACTCATTCATCTACTTGTGGGAGAGCTTTCACATGGTGAAGTTTCAGACCCATAGCTAATTACTCACCTACTCAAAATGAGTAAATGCGAATTATCTCTAAAAGTATTGCAGATAGCCAATTTTTCTCAAATAAATCATTCACCTACTTTTGGGAGAGCTTTCACTTGGTGAAGTTTCAGACCCATAGCTAATTACTCACCTACTCAAAATGAGTAAATGCGAATTATCTCTAAAAGTATTGCAGCTAGCCAATTTTTCTCAAATAACTCATTCACCTACTTTTGGGAGAGCTTTCACTTGGTGAAGTTTCAGACCCATAGCTAATTACTCACCTACTCAAAATGAGTAAATGCGAATTATCTCTAAAAGTATTGCAGATAGCCAATTTTTGTCAAATTAATCATTGGCCTATTTTTGGGAGAGCTTTCACTTGGTGAAGTTTCAGACCCATAGCTAATTACTCACCTACTCAAAATGAGTAAATGCGAATTATCTCTAAAAGTATTGCAGATAGCCAATTTTTCTCAAATAACTCATTCACCTACTTTTGGAAGAGCTTTCACATGGTGAAGTTTCAGACCCATAGCTAATTACTCACCTACTCAAAATGAGTAAATGCGAATTATCTCTAAAAGTATTGCAGATAGCCAATTTTTCTCAAATAACTCATTCACCTACTTTTGGGATAGCTCTCACTTGGTGAAGTTTCAGACCCATAGCTAATTACTCACCTACTCAAAATGAGTAAATGCGAATTATCTCTAAAAGTATTGCAGATAGCCAATTTTTCTCAAATAACTCATTCACCTACTTTTGGGAGAGCTTTCACTGTGTGAAGTTTCAGACCCATAGCTAATTACTCACCTACTCAAAATGAGTAAATGCGAATTATCTTTAAAAGTATTGCAGATAGCCAATTTTTCTCAAATGAATCATTCATCTACTTTTGGGAGAGCTTTCACTTGGTGAAGTTTCAGACCCATAGCTAATTACTCACCTACTCTTAATGAGTAAATGCGAATTATCTCTAAAAGTATTGCAGATAGCCAATTTTTCTCAAATAACTCATTCACCTACTTTTGGGAGAGCTTTCACTTGGTGAAGTTTCAGACCCATAGCTAATTACTCACCTACTCAAAATGAGTAAATGCGAATTATCTCTAAAAGTATTGCAGATAGCCAATTTTTCTCAAATAACTCATTCACCTACTTTTGGCAGAGCTTTCACTTGGTGAAGTTTCAGACCCATAGCTAATTATTCACCTACTCAAAATGAGTAAATGTGAATTATCTCTAAAAGTATTGCAGATAGCCAATTTTTCTCAAATAATTCATTCACCTACTTTTGGGAGAGCTTTCACTCTGTGAAGTTTCAGACCCATAGCTATTTATTCACCTACTCAAAATGAGTAAATGCTAATTATCTGTAAAAGTATTGCGGATACCCAATTTTTATCAAATACTCATTCATCTACTTGTGGGAGAGCTTTCACATGGTGAAGTTTCAGACCCATAGCTAATTACTCACCTACTCAAAATGAGTAAATGCGAATTATCTCTAAAAGTATTGCAGATAGCCAATTTTTCTCAAATAACTCATTCACCTACTTTTGGGAGAGCTTTCACTTGGTGAAGTTTCAGACCCATAGATAATTATTCACCTACTCAAAATGAGTAAATGTGAATTATCTCTTAATAGTATTGCAGATAGCCAATTTTTCTCAAATAACTCATTCACCTACTTTTGGAAGAGCTTTCACACACGAAAATGAAAAATTGTGAATATCTCGGAAAAGCTATTTCTTCTGCTTTAATGCTCGGCGGGAGATACACACCGCGGCAGTGTTCTTGACAAAAATTTTTGTCTCCCCAAAAATGGTGGCCATTTTGAATTTTCAAACTTTTTGCAAAACACAAAAATGCTTATATCTCGAAAACTGTGCTATATGGAGCGAACTCAACAAAATTTTGGACCTGCTGGGTATCTCTGTAGAGTAGCCATGCCAATTTTCAAAATATTTTTGTCTCGCCAAATATAGCGGACATTTTTAATTTTTTTATTTTTTGCAAAACACAAAAATGCTTATATCTTGAAAACCGTGCTAGATAGAGCAGACTGCACTGACTTTGGTTGCCACAACAGTATAAGGCTAGAAACGAAGCATTTTCTTAATACTTTAGCACTCACCTTTATAGCCTTTTCGGGACGCTTTGTTTTTGCTATGCAAAAACATTATCTTTTTTTTTGCGAGCGATCCTCTAGTTTTAGTTAAAATTTACATTTTCATTTACACCATGACCAGTTTTTTGACATCTCCTGATGGTAATGTCTCAACAAGTTAACATATTTTTCTGTTGTGGATAAAATGATTTAATGTCTGAATAAGTCACATATTTCTTTGTAGAGGATTATTATTAAGCATCCTGCAAGGGACACTTGTTTGTGTACAGAAGAAACTTCAGGCAGTAGGGCACACAGGCTTATGAATTTTCTGTTGCCTATGACTATGGCCGATTCTCTTCAAATTTGGCACATATGCAGTAGCCCAGGAAAAGTTTTCTGAATATTGTGTCTTGACATATCCACAAATCGGAGAAGTCACATGACGAAAAACATGTTTTTTAAAGGGGTTTACTTATCCAAATAATAACTTAAAAGGCGCTTCATCTTTTTATTGCATAAAAACGTACTTACATAATCCCAACAGATGCTTACGTGATCTACCATTCGGTCAAGGACACAGACAATGTGTCTCGCCATTTTTTTTAAACTGAAAGTACACACGTAAACCCCAGCAGGCACCTGCTGGAGGTTATAGATCCTCTGTAAGTTGCCATTCTTATTTTGACCGCCGTCAAGTGCACACACGTTCTTTTGGCACTTCAAAGTTACAACATGTCCGGAAAACAAAGAAAATGCTCCATTTGTTCATGTGAAATGCTTCCTTGGGATAACCATCAAGCCTGCATTAAATGTAGAAACGACAAGAAAGGGATGGACAAATGTGTCATTGGTAAGGAGTCAGAGTGCACTATTTGTGCAGGTGCTTTAAAAATTCCTCACAGGAAGAAATCGTCTAAAAGCAAAACTTCTGATAAGTTTGATGATTCTCTGTTGGATGAGCCAACTCCTTCTAAAGCTTCACAGTCTACTCCTTCCGCTCCTGATTCCTCTCTTCAGGATATAATCAAAGCTATGAGCAATCAGTTGGCATCCCTGGCTTCTCAGTTTGAGGAGTTCAAGCGCAGTGACAAACCTACATCCTCTCATAAGGGTCTTCCTCCCTCAGGAGCAGGCTATGTGTGCCCCTGCCTCCTAGGCGAGACCTGAGCCATCAGAAGGAGAGCTGTCTGATGAAGATTCTACCTTACCTGCTAGAAAACGACACAGATCTAGGTCTCCTCAAGGTGAGGCAGATACACATCAACAGGAGTTGGATCCCTCCTATGTAGAGATGCTGAATGCAATCAGAGGTCTCCTTGACCTGGAGGTGTCACAAGTAGAGTGCCTTGTGGCCCCTTCTGCCTTCTCTAAGAAGCCCTCCAAGCAGGTGGTGAGAAAACAAAATCTGGCTTTACCTCCTGTTCAAGATATTCAGTCCATGTGGGACTACAGGTTCAGGAAGGCATCTGGAACCACAGTAAAAGACAAGTCCAGCTCTGAATCCTTGTCTCAGGGTCAGTTTCTGGCTTTTGAGAGACCTGACATGATATATTACACTACTTCTCCTCAGAATACGCCTTTGAGAGCTCCTAAGTTGCCGGACTCTTACTTCAATATAGCTAGAGTGAAGTCTTTATCAGCCTCTATCTCTGTGCCTTCTCAACAACATATCATTCAAGAGACAGTTTGCAGAGAGAATGTCCAAATCTTAGGCCATGTAGTATGGTTCAAGATGGCCATTGAACAGCTCAATAATAGGATACAGGAGTTAGCTACTGAACTTAAAAGTTGGATCTGTCTTTTGATGCAGATTAAGCACTGTTAATTCATATTAGAATTTATTAAGAATTTTACTTTCATAACTTCCCATTGTAAGAGATAGAATTTCATCAAGTGAGCCACAGATTTTGCTCCAACACCACACATAAGCGTTCATTAAATGTATTACCACTTCTGTATGCATGGTAATATTCAAAACATCTAAACCATAATTCGGCCATGCAGATGTAGATAAAGAATGTTGAATTTTAGTTTACTGATTAATGCTGTCATCTTGTTATTGAATTGACTTGTTTTAATACTTCATCTTTACATGCATTATCTTTCTTTTAAACATTATTTTCTGCATTTAAACATTTTTTGGAACTTTATATAACTGACAGTGCTCTGAAAGTATCCTGAACTTTGTACTGGTACAGTGCTTCTGTATCTCATGGTGTTGAAAATATTTCCCTAGGCTGTGGGGTACGGGCATCTCTGATGCTATTTTTAAACATAATATTTCTTAACAGTGAAAATAAAAAATCCATGATATCTCAGAAATGGTGCCTGATAGTACGATTTCAGCCAAATTTTTGGCCCAGAGGTTGTACACACACTGGTCTACCCAATCAGCAACTTCTTTGTATAGATTATGTCACATCCAAGCTTCAGCTCTCAACCAGTTGTACTGTTGATAACTGGATGCCATTGTGGTGTGTGTATTAACCTTATTAAGATCTAAATAACAGTTGATTTTCATGTCATATTAGTCATAATTGAGCTGTGGATGAATATTTTTTAATAAAAATAATAAAAAATATGAATATTGCTACAGGGATATAATTCTAAGTAGCAGACCTTCAGCATCTTTTTTTTTCTAAATTTTTCTTGAATAGAAAGTGTGTCCACTTTCCCCGGGTATAATTTTTCTCTTTCTGGTTTTGTTGGCAAATCTTGTTCACTGATCTGATAAGTAACATCAGCAAAAAACTAAAAATGACAAAGTCTTCCTGTCAGGAATGAAAACTGTTGAAATAAGCTAAAGAAGAAAGTTGCATAAAATTTTTCTATTGATGTGCTTTATGGGTTTTACTTAATAACTTCTCTAGGGGGCTCGGTGGTGTAGCGGTTAGAGTTCTCGCCTCCAACCTCTGAGGCCGCCGGTTCGAATCTCGGGCCGGGCGCTTCATGTTAGAAAGTTGGTAGTTACTTGCCGATGCCCGGTGGGTTACAGGGTTTCCTCCACCTGTAAACTACCCGTCGCAATATGACCCTGGCTGTTGAACGCGACGTAAAACAACAAGTAAATCTAAATTTAGTAATTTCTCTAAAAATATCACATGTAATTGTTGTCTCTGATGAGTGGGTTTGTGTTTGAATTGTTAAACAAGAGCAGTTAAACAATTGTTCAGACACCTGAGTTGTGTGGAGTGAAGTATTACTGTCACAAGACAAGGCTTCCAGGGGACTCAAAACCACAACTTCTCACTCTAGAGACCCAGTTCTACCTGGTGACCTATAAGGGGAATCCCTACAATCCAAGAGTGAGGCAGCAGGAAGTATCTTTCCTGGACTGTATCTCAGAAACCATAAGGTATAGGAAGTTGATATTTTGTAGGGACATTGGTTAGGTGTAGGTATGCATCATCAAATTGGGACCTTATTTGACCTTTGACCTTGCTGTAGTGTCTGTGACTATAAAAATTTTTCTAGGCTATATCTTGGAAACTGTAAGGTTTAGGAAGTTGATACTTTGTAGGCATATTAGTTGCTAGTTTAAGTGTACAACATCATGGTTTGACATTGGCTCAACCTTGTCGTATTGACCTTGGCCTTAAAATCTTGTCTGGGCTATATCTGTATACTCTGAAGTATCAAGGTGTATAAAATTGACACTTCAATGAACATGGATTAGGGGTGTAGGTATGCAATGTCATGCAATCTTGTCCAGACTATGTCTTGGAATCTGTAAGATATAGGAAGATGATGCTTGGTAGGGATATTGGTTGGGGGTGCAGGTGTACAATATCATAGTGTGAACTTGACTTGACCTTTGACTTTGTTGTAGTGACCTTAACCTTTAAAATCTTGTCCAGGCTATATCAGGAACACTGTAAGGTATGGACAGATGATACTTGGTAGGAACTTTGTTTGGGGCTGTAGGTGTGCAACATCATGGTGTGACCTTGTTTTGAACTTTGACCCTGGCTCTGGCGGAATGTTTTCTACTGCTATATTCGAGACATATGGTGTTCTGAAAGCCTCCTGATCCTTGTACTATTTCATCTCTTCTATGATTCATGGTATTCAATGCTGTTTCCCTAGTCTACGGGGTAAGAGCATGTGTGATGCTATTTTTCTAAATGTTAAATTCCCTTTATTCGGGCGTTTCTTTTTGGCTCAGCAAAAACTGCTTTTTAGTTCTGTTTTAAATAATTGCTTACCATAGAATTAGCTTTCTCATCAGTTATCATTCTTATGTAGAGTAAGAAATCTAAAATTCACCACATATCTGAAATTCGCCACATGTGAAAATACTAATAAAACAAATGAATTGTGGTGAGATTTGTTAAATGTATAGTAAATTAAGGCTTTCTGAACTGAAAAATACCAATTGTGAGACAAAAACATCATTTTCTTCATACAATTAACTAAGGTTTTAGAGGTGGCGAATTTTAGATTGCTGGCGAATTTTAGATTTCTTACTCTAACTCTCCATAAAAACTTTATGCAGTTGATTTTAATTGAAGGACTATTCTGTTAAATATATTCGGAATATGTATCATGATTACGAGTAACTAAAACTATATTGTATATTTTTGTGTTGATATATTTTAAAGAGAAACACATTTTTCAGTACAGAAATATGTTTAAGCATCCTGCATTTGTAGTGATATATTTTCAGCTATCCTATGTTGTCAGTAGGTGGATTATTCAAAGTAACCATATTCAGCAAGATGAAACTGATCAATTAAAATATTCCCTTTTGTGACTCTTCAGATCTCCCTTTGTTAAAGTTCAATGTTGGTGTTTTACATCCTGTTCCACAGTCAGGGTCATATGGTACAGGTCCTCAGTATTGTCACTTATGGGACTCAAAGCACACAGAGGTGACAGCCAGTGATTAAAAGTCAAACCTCTAAACAAACTAGGCCACTGAGAACCTTACTGTTGAAATTGCATAACAAGCAATTTTCAAATTTAAAACAAAGTGTCAACCACCTTATTTTCTTGGAGACTGCTTTGCTTATGTATTTTTATAAATTTGAAAATTTGCTTGGTATTTTTCTTTCTTCTAAACTACTTCGCACAAATATACCAGAATATTATGTATGTTGTAGTCAGCTGGCATTATGGCATCACTCTGTGATGTCCATTTTCATGTGAACAACTTCTCCTCCAAAAGTACAAGGCCCTAGTCACAGGCTGTAACCTCTGTGTGAGTTCGAATCCCATAGATAAAAAACGCTGTGGACCTGTTCCCAGTACAGCCCTGGCTGTTGAACGGGACATAAAACCCCACCTTTGAACCTTGAACTTCTGCTTCAAAAATAAAGAACAGTGAATAGTGATGATAAATGAAGAGATTGTTCAAGTTAAATCAGTAATAAAAAGATGATTGGTTACATATGTATCTACTACCCTCAGTCAGTAGTCTATCAAGTCACATGCTTGCTTTCTGCTATTTTAACTAACATTCGATGGGTCTCGGTAATCTACTAGTTTAGGTTTTGTTGCAGTCACATCACACTTTGGTCTAGAGTGAATCTAAAAGCCAGTATTTTTTCAAGTGAAACACATTGTCATGCAAACTTGTTGTATCTTCCTATCAGCATAAAAGCTTCTCTAATTTGTGATGAATTCGCCAGCTTGTTTGGTTTTACCAAACTGTAAGTGCACAATTTCAGTGGTTAATAGAACCAGAAGGATTTCCCCGCTTTTTCTGCCCGAGAAAAAATCTAACCTTTATGTGTTTGTTGACTTAAATCACTTGCATATAAAACAATTTCATTGGCTACATCAGAAAATGTTCCAAGTATCAAAATAGTGATTAGCTACTGGTGTATTAACAACAACTGCAGTTCTTAGTTTCTTGTCTGAAAGAAGTTTTTTTTTCATTTTTAACCATACTGAAAGCCAGCTTTTCCCTATTGCCTTTGTGTTTTCTTGTTTGTAGGTCTAATTGGATTTAAATTAGCAGGATTACTCCAAAAATAAAGAAAGGGCACAACTTTGATTAAACAAGGCCACTGCCGCAGCGGTTATCTCCTGCCTTAGAATCAGTAACAATTGAGAACTAAAGGAGATATACGGCCTTTGTAGTAAGATAACCCCACTTGATATTGAAGAAGGGGTCAAAGGTAAAAGTCAGCAATTGGAAAAGAGTCACAGGCCATGACTTCCTTTAAGTTGTTTTCACATTTGGGACCCCTAGTAGCAATGATAAGGGAGGTATAAGGCCTTTTAAATAGGATAATCATATTTAACATTAAACATGTGATATGACGGCCATTTTGTTTTTGAAACATGCCCAAATTACTCTCAGGCTAACTTTCCTAGCCATATATCTTTGGTGCAAATTTGATGAACCTAGCTGCAATATTTTTAGTTTTAGAGCATCTTAATGATTTTGAAATAATTGGCTATGGTGGCCATTTTGTTTTTCATAATAAGGCCAAAATTTTTCTCAGGCAAATCAGTTGCAGGCCAGGACTTTTCATGCACTTTTCAGCTCCAATAATAAGGGAGAAGTAAGGATGTTTTAGTGTGATGACCCCATTTAACCTTGAAGCGGAGGTCAAAGGTCAAATTCAATACCTGGAAAAGATTCTCAGGCCATGACTTCCTACAAGTTGTTTTCACATTTCGAACCTCTAGGAGTAATATTAGGGGAGATATAAGGCCTTTCTAATAGGATAACCCCGTTTGACATTAAACATGTGATATGGTGGCCATTTTGTTTTTTTAACTAGGCCAAAATTACTATCAGGCTAGCTTTTCTAGCCATATTGCTTTTGTGCAAATTTGATGAAGCTAGCTGGAATATTTCAAGATTTAGAGCACTTTTATGATTTTCAAATAATTAGCTATGGCGGCCATTTTGTTTTTCCAAAATTTTGCACAGACAGGTTTTCATAGCCTTACACATTCCCTGCAAATTTGGTGAAGATATCTTTATAAGTGAATGAGATATTAAGGTTTATGTAAAATTGTGTTGAAAGGACGCACAGATGGAAGGTGTTTTATAATCTCCCGACCATGGCCTTCACTTTTTACCCCACAGCCCTTAAGGGCTGTCAGGGTATTGTTTTCACCCATGGTGTCTGGGTGGACGGGCGGGCGGGTGGCGGGAAAAAGTTTGTCCGGGCTGTATCTGAGAAACTGTAAGGTGTAGGAAGTTGATACTTGGTAGGGACATTGCTTAGGATGTGTAGGTGTGCAACGTCATGGTCTAACCTTGATTTGACCTTTGACCTTGCCGTAGTGATCTTGAGGTTGAAAATCTTGCCCGGGCTATATCTCGGAAACCGTGAGGTGTAGGAAGTTGATACTTGGTAGGGACATTGGTTAGGGGGTGTAAGTGTGCAACGTCATGGTCTGACCTTGATTTGACCTTTGACATTGCCGTAGTGACCTTGACCTATAAAATCTTGTCCGGGCTATATCTCGGAAACTGTGAGGTGTAGGAAGTTGATACTTGGTAGGGACATTGGTTAGGGGGTGTAGGTGTGCAACGTCATGGTTTGACCTTGATTTGACCTTTGACCTTGTTGTAGTGACCTTGACCTATAAAATCTTGTCCGGGCTATATCTTGGAAGCTGTAAGGTGTAGGAAGTTGATATGTGATAGGGACATTGGTTAGGGGGTGTAGGTGTCCAGCGTCACAGTCTGACCTTGATTTGACCTTTGACCTTGCCGTAGTGACATTGACCTATAAAATCTTGTCCGGGCTATATTTCAGAACCTATATTAATTTTGCAAAGAAATATGGGACAATTGAAACGGACTCGTCTTCTGCCCTCTTGCTTGTTAAGCGTCCCTGAAAGGGCGCTTATTTGGTTTCGCGTCAGTTTCCCCGCCACCGCTGCCGCATTATGGTCTCCCTTGAATATCTCCCTTATTATTGCAAGCTTTTTAACCATATTTGGCAGTTATATACCTTAGGCATTTTTCCACATGCTTAAATTTGACCTTTGATCTTTATCAAGGTCACATGATCAAAAAATATTTTTTTCGGGTACACCCGCCCGTCATCGCAGTTCAGGAAAATCTACTGACCGCAGAGGCTTGTAACTTCATACACATGTTTATAGTATCAAAAACGTGAGCTGATTAGATTTTGGGAGCAATCCGATGAAAATTGACCGATTTATGAGTGATTTTCTCACAGGTACCAATCAGAAAGCTTAAAATTCATGTGAACCCCCCTATTATCTTCTTAAGTATTGCATTTAGAGCCATAAAATGTATTGGGAGGTAGTAGGAATCCATATGTGGAGAGTCTAGAAAGCAAGTCAAATCCCCCCCCCCCCCCCCCCCCCCCCCCCCGACCCCCCTGTAGGGGTCAAACTGGGGTCATAAAATAGACAATTTCATCTTTTCCCCTTATATCTCCTTTATTCTTGCTTCTAGAGCTTGAGAATGTATTAAGAGGTATTGGGAAACCATATGTGAAGAGTCTACATAGCCGGTCATATTTACCCCCAGACCCTCCCTTATGGGTCAAACTGGGGTCATAAAATAGCCAATTTTGTGTTTTTGCCTTTTATCTCCTTTATTCTTGCTTTTAGAGCTTTAGAATATATTAAGAGGTATTGGGAAACCATATGTGAAGAGTCTAGATAGCTGGTCAGATTTACCCCCCGGACCCTCCCTTATGGGTCAAACTGGGGTCATAGAATAGCCAATTTTGTGTTTTTGCCTTATATCTCCTTTATTCTTGCTTTTACAGTTTTAGAATGTATTAAGAGGTATTGGGAAACCTTATGTGAAGAGTCTAGATAGCCGGTCAGATTTAACCCCGCATCCCCCCTTATGGGTCAAACTGGGGTCATAAAATAGTCGATTTTGTGTTTTGGCCTTTTATCTCTTGCTTTTACAGCTTAAGAATGTATTAAGAGGTATTGGGAAACCATATGTGAAGAGTCTAGACAGCTGGTCGGATTTACCCCCGGACCCCCCCTTGTGGGTCAAACCGGGGGTCATAAAACAGCTGATTCTGTGTTTTTGCCCTTATATCTCCTTTATTCTTGCTTTTAGAGTTTAGAATGTATTAAGAGGTATTGGGAAACCTTGTGTGAAGAGTCTAGGTAGCTGGTCAGATTTACCCCCGGATCCCTCCTTATGGGTCAAACTGGGGTCATAAAATAGCCGATTATGTGTTTTTGCCTTTTATCTCCTTTATTCTTGCTTTTAGAGCTTTAGAATGTATTAAGAGGTATTGGGAAACCATATGTGAAGAGTCTAGATAGCTGGTCCGATTTACCCCCCCCCCCCCCCTTTATGGGTCAAACTGGGGTCATAAAATAGCCGATTTTGTGTTTTTGCCTCTTATCTCCTTTATTCTTGCTTTTAGAGTTTTAGAATGTATTAAGAGGTATTGGGAAACCTTATGTGAAGAGTCTAGATAGCTGGTCAGATTTACCCCCGGATCCCCCCTTATGGGTCAAACTGGGGTCATAAAATAGCCGATTTTGTGTTTTTGTCTTTTATCTCTTTTATTCTTTTAGAGTTTTAGAATGTATTGTGAGGTATTGGGAAACCTTATGTGAAGAGTCTAGATAGCTGGTCAGATTTACCCCCTGCCCCCCCCCCCCCCCCCCCCCCCCCCCCTTTTATGGATCAATATTACAGTATCTGGTAAGGGTCAATTCAAATCTAGACTTTGCCTTAAGTTTACCTGTTCTGAAGTCAAAACTTTTGTAAAGCATATCTATTTTGAGTATTTGTTTTCATCTCATTTTGGTCAATCTGGGACATGTTTGATGTAGGCCTTAAACACACTTTTACAATCAAACTCACTTGCTACTTTGTGTGAAGGTTTAAACAAAAAAGCTACAAATTACAACCCAGGAGTTAGCTTATGAGCCAGTTTGCCCAGTATTTGTTTTGCATTAGCAAAAACATTTTTCTAGTTTCCAGATTGTGATGTCATGGATATAAAATAATTTTAAAAAAAAACTTCTTACAATTTATACATTTTTGTATTGTGTGGATGATTTGGGTACTTCAGATTGAGAAATAATGCCTTGCAGGATATAACTATATGTTTGTCTCTGTTGGTCTGTTGTGAATGTGTGAACAGTTCTACTTTTCCCTGGATGGCAAATATAAAAGCACATTTAGACACTGTTTTCAACAGCGGTGTTTTTTTATTGTGATGAAAATGTGTCGATAATATGATGCTATTTCTGCATTGTGATGAATTATATATATATTTTTTTAAAATTTATTTTTATAAAATAAAATATGAGAAACAACAACAACAACAAAAAGACTGTGATGACATATCTCAAACCACATGCGAGCACCTCGGTAAATTATGGCACTACAGTTGACATTCTTTTGAATGCACTCCACAGAGTATCACCAATACATGTCTATTTGAGTATTTGTTCTTGCTTTTTTTCAGGGAGATTCTGTCAAGTATTTCTTTGACAATCTAGACAGAATAGGAAGAGAGGTGAGTCATTGCTGCAGAGTTTATGATGTAACAACATGGAGAATTCATTATATTTCATAGTATATTAGTTATATGAGTAACAGTTTCGCTTTTAGTTTTCACTTTTCTTGTGAAAGAAATAAGGATGAAAAGAATAAATTTTACAATAACATTCAGAAATCACACACACACACACACACACACACACACACCCCCCACCCACACCCCCCCTTGTTAATTGGAATTCTGTTACAAATCTCTAATACATAGAACTATCAGTTGGGGGTTTTTCGACTGAAATTCAGTGTTTTCAGGAATTAATGGTTTGATCAGGGGCAAGGGTATGGTACTCAGGTCTATTTGTCAGTACACATAATTAAAAAAAACTGTACATTGGATCTGTGTCATATTTTTACCCAAGGTGGGATCTGTGGCCAAGTCCTCCTCAAAAATGGTCTGGATCCAGATCCACTAATCTACAATTATTTTTGTGATTATTATTATTATTATTTTTTTTTTTGTATTTAACCCATGGGTAATGTGGGTAAGAGATTTTGTGTTCCGAGCCACTGCTTGTTACCCATGTGCAACTTGATTTATAAACTGCACACTTTTTCTTATAAAAGCTTAGCACATAATGAAACATATTTTAGACCTTTTAAAACTTTAATATAGTTACATTTTCCATTCTTTACTGAATCCCTGTAGCAATCTGTTCTTATAAATGGCCTTTCCTGTGGAATGCTGTACTTATTTGTGTAACATAGCAGCTGTATATTAGCAGTGTCCATTACTCCATCTTTTCACTACCATAGAACTTTAAGATACAACTGTTTTTGCCTGTAGCAGTAATTGTTACAAAACCTCCCAATTGGGATATCCACTTACTGATAAGCAGGCTTATTTCTTGGCAATTTTTGAGATAGGCAACTATTTTGCAAAAACATACTCTTATCTCATGCACAGAAACATTGCTGGTGTATTTATTTACTGCAAGGTAAAAAAAGTTAGAAGGTCCCCAAAAAGCTGCGAGAAAAGGCAACTGAACATAATTGTGTAAATAAAAACACAATGCATCTGAAGGCATAGTCATAAGATCTAAGCGCTGTATAAGTGAAATTTTTATCACATTTCAGCTTTTTTTAACCCATGGGCTCGCATTGTCAAAAACTACTCAATGTTGCTTGTGAAAGTTAAAAGATGTACGATTCTGTGCTAATGAAAACTTAGCAATTACTAAAAATTAATTCTTGTGAATTTATTATAAAAATTCTGATTCTAACTTTTATAGCACTTCATCTCCATCTATTGACAGACTCTAAGGTGCATAATGCCAGAAATCAGAGATCAGAATCGTTAAACCAGAAAGCATTGCAGGGTCGGCACCACGGAGAAAGACCGAGACTAAAGCAGGGTTGAAAAGCTTTTATAAAGAAAAAGGTTTTCAGCTTCATCCTGAATAAAGAGAGAGATTTGTCCGGGTGTACATCAACAGGCATTTCAAAAATAGTTTAAGTTTGTGAGATTTTCTTCCAATTAAAATTTTCACTTTTATATTATAACTGCCAAGATTAATAAATTTTGGAGACCAGTAGTCTTGTTCCATTACCTTATTGCCAAGTGAGAAAACCAACAAAAGTTTTCCCTTTTTTCCTTGAAACGTAACAGAAACGTACCCATTTGATGCCTGTGTTCATATAAATGTTGTTTAAACTACCACTGTTGATGCGAGTTTACGTTTTTCTTAATTCTCTGAATAGTCCATTATTAATACTCTTCTGTTAAAGCATAACAGCTCTAGTATAACCATAGTTAAATTAAGACACACATTAATTTCGGCAGAATATAAGTTCTGTCTGATATATCATTATAGGAGAGACCGCATTTGTTTGTAACTACCAAATGAATAAGAAAGAGGTGTATAAAATTGGTACTTGCTAGGGACATTAGTTGGGGGTGTAGGTGTGCGACATATGGTGTAATCGAGTTTGAACTTTGTGCTGTAGTTTTCTTGACATATAAAATCTTTGCTGGGCTACATTTCAAAAAGTGTAAGATGTAGATGTTAAAACTTTGTAGGGATATTGGATAAGGAGTGCAAATGTGCATCATCATGGTGTTACCTTGATTGACCTTTGACCTTGCCATAATGACTATAACCTTTAAAATCTGTATCGGCTACATCTCAGAAACTGCAAGATATAAGAAGTTGAAACTTCACAGGGACATTGCTTGTGGGTTGCAGGTGTACAAGTCATGCTGTGACCTTAATTTGATCATGACCTTGGCTCTTCTACTCCTATATTTGAGACATATTTCTCTTATCACAAAAATATGTGAATTGCTGCAAGTGATTATTATATGTAATTTAACCTAATTGTGCTATCTCAAGCGAACATTATACCTCAAATAATAAATAGCACAGCTCCATAACATTTAGTTTACTAATTTATACTGTAATCTTGTCATTGAATTGTCTTGTTTTGACACTTTGTCTTTTCATATATTTTCTCTCTCTCGTGTTATTATATCCCCAGACGAAAGTCGGGGATATATTGGATTCAGGTCCGCCGCCGTAGAAATTTTCTTGTGGACGCGATAACTCAAAAAACGGATTGATTTTTTTTTTCAAACTTGGTACACATGTTAAGGATGCCCAAAGGAAGATCCCTATTTTAAGGTGACCTTAAACTCCCAATAATAAAGAACTTATGGCCACCTTAAGGTCAGAAATTGCACTTTTGGCCACTTAGAGCCCTCTAGGTCACAAACTATGAGGCTTATCTGCCTCAAATTTTACCTGAGAACACATTAATATATTCTTAGTACATGTGCCGAAAATCAAGACTTTAAGTTGAGGAGAAAATTGTCTTTGAGGCCCATAAAGACCCCACTTAGGACTTTTTTCCTATATTTTTAACTTATTTTGCCCTATAATTTGGAAGTGGTAATTCTGATGAGTCTCAAACTGCACTAGATGTAACTCTTATATGTAATCCTTGTCTGTGAAAAATTTAAAAGCTGTAGGTTTACCCGTTAGGCCGACTTAAGATCTCAAAATTGCCCACAGAGACCCAATTTATGGACTTTTTGCCATCTTCAAGCACTGTAGCTTTCAAACTATGTCTCTCATCTAAGTGAAATATCATCTGAGAATATATCAATATGTTTTTCTTGTATGTACTCCAAAATTTAGGCCTTTAATAGACATTTAACCCATGTATGAGGACCATAAACACCCAGCCGAGTGACCCTTTTAAGACATTTTTCACATATTTTGCTCTGTAACTTGGAAATGGTAAGTCTAAGAAGTTTCAAACTGTTTTAGATATATATTCTATGTGTAATGTTAGTATGTAACAGATTTTAAGTCTGAAGCTTTAATTTGAAGGTCAAATTGAGGTCTCTGACGGGCTCCCAAAGACCCAATATATGGACTTTTTGCCACCTTTAAGCCCTGTGACTGTTAAATTATGTTATTGATGGAGCTGAAATCCCATCTGGGAATGCATTATTATGTCCTTTTTACATGTGCCGAAAATCAAGGCTTTAAGTAGACATTTAACCTGTGTATGAGGGCCATAGACACTTGCCCAAGTGACCTTTTTTGACATTTTTTTCTGTATTTTGCCCTGTTATTTGGAAATGCTTAGTGTGACAAGTCTTAAACTGTATTATATATAATTTTTGTTTGTTGTGTATGTCCCCCAAAAAGTTTCAGTTCTGTAGTTTAATTGCTAAGGTCTCTTTAACAATTGTAAAATGCCCACAGAGACCCAATTTATGGATATTATGCCACTTTAAAGTCCTGTAACTGTCAAACTATGTGGCTCATAGAGCTGAAATCTTTGAATTTTTCAAAAGAAGTGCCTGTCTATTTAAATTTTGAATATTAATAATGTTATGGCTATCTTAGGCTTTTAAGAACTTATTTTTGTGTGTTATCTCTCTGCTTGCTGACTTTTTAACTTTTAAATATGAAACTGGTTAAACTGGTCACTATTGAGTGACACTAAATAAACAAAGGTATACAGATCTTCTGTAATAGTGAGAGAGGTGTGGAGAAAGGGAGAGAGGTGGGGTGGGGGTGGGAGGTGGTGTTTGCTTCATTATCTAATTATCTAAGACAAAGGGAGTCAGAACTGAGATTGTGTCACATATTTAGGTTGCATATATATGGACCACATATATAGGAATTGAGGAAATGAATAACTGAAAAACAATGCAAATTCTAAAAATAATATAATAAAATAATAATATAAATAATATATGATTTTTAAATAATATTTTATTTGTGAACAAATATAGAAACAGAGATACGCTTTTGGAATTATGAATTTAGAATGGACATTCAATCATCAATCATTTAAATACTTTGAAAATAGGTTCAGAGTTACCCTTTGCAGGAATATTGAAAAGTATGATGAGTTGAGTTAAAAATAATATTTTATTTGTCAACAAATATAGAAACAGATATGCTCTTTTGAGATTATTAATTTAGAATGGACATTCAATCATCAATCATTTAAATACTTTGAAAATAGGTTCAGAGTTATCATTGCAGGAAGATTGAAAATATGATCTGTTGAGTTATGTATTCGACGTCTGGGGATACACCATCTTCCTTGGGAAGATATAAACTTAGTAGATTGATGTGCTGAAGTTCATATAATGTTTCCCAATATTTATGGCATACAACAAATGGATTAAATAAAAAATTCCCGATCAAAACCTGTGGCGTGAGTGATGATCTGTCTGGGGATATGTTGGCGCCGAGTTGGCCCAATCTAGTTTCCCTTGCAGGTGAAATCCTGTACATAACTTACATGGTCTGTTCTGGTAGTTACCTAATCTCTGTACTGTTCACCACTTACGTAAGTCATAGTGTCCAACCCAGTGTCCAGGTTGTGGGGCACGGGTATCGCTGATGCTATCTTTTTATTGTTCCATTCCAGGATTACAATCCCTCCAGAGCTGACATCCTTTACTCAAGGAAGGCAACTAAGGGCATCGCAGAGCACGAGTTTGTGATCCGAGGCATCCCGTTCCGTTTTGTAGATGTGGGTGGCCAGCGGTCTCAGCGGCAGAAGTGGTACCAGTGCTTTGACGGAATCACCTCCATCTTGTTCTTGGTTGCATCCAGCGAGTATGACCAGGTCTGGTCTTTTTTCACTTCATGCAATTCACTTACTCTGCGAATTTGCCTATCTTATAATTCTTGTCCATTTATTAGCTGTACACTAACACTGTCTTCTTTTTTCAAATTTAATCATATATACCATATATTTTTTTTTTATCTCCCACCCGGCTCTTTGTCCTAATGAATTTTTACGCTCTTCAATATTTTTGGGGTTTGGTGAACTTTGGCCTACTTTTGAGTGAGTAATAGCACTTTTACCTATAATATAATTATATGACTCATAACTCTCAAACTATTGCATTTAGAGTACTTTGTTCCGATATGTTGTTCAGGTACTTTCTCTACATCTACAACATGGTCAGTAGTTTGGAAGTGTATCTCCATAGCTAAGTGAGTAATAGCTACTTTGTCAATTTTTAATGCTAACCATAATGAGTAAATAGCTAATATCTTCAAATATTGCAGCTACACAATTTCTCTCAAATATATAGTTCATCTACTTTTTTGTGAACTGTGACATATTTAAGTTTCACACCTATTGCTCAATGTACAAGTGAGTAATGGCTACTTTATTGCTACTTTTATTGGAAATGTGAAAAAAATCACAAATATCTCAAAAACCGTAAGTGATAGAGCGATTTCGAGCGAATTTTTGACCCACAGGGTAGTACAAGAGTATCCTATGCAAAGGGGAAAAAATTTCAATTTTTGCCACTTTTGGCGGCGGAAAATGAAAAAGTATGAATATCTCGAAAACCGTGAGAGATAGAGCGATTTCGAGCAAATTTTTGACGCGCAGGGTAGTACAAGAGTATCCCATGGAAAGGGGAAAAATTTCAATTTTCGCCACTTTTGGCATCCATCTTGGATTTTAGCGGAAAATCAAACATTGAAAATATCTTGGAAATTGTAAGAGATAGAGCGATTTCAAACAAGAGTATTCTGTGCCTAGGGCAAAAATTTCAGTTTTCGCCACTTTTGGCGGCCATCTTGGATTTTAGCGGAAAATGAAAAATTGTGAATATCTCGGAAAAGGTATTTTTTCCCCTTTAATGCTTGGCGGGAGATAAACACCGCGACAGTGGCCTTCTTTTACTTTATGTAGGTATTAAAACTTCCTGAAATATGATGTTTTTAATTTTACTAAATATCCCCAATTTTAAAAAAAAGTCATTGCTTTGGGTATTTATTGCAAAAATTAGTACGTTTACAGTCTTATTCACTATAACTAGTGCTGTCACTCGCCACTGCAAATGAACATCGAATATCGCCCATGTTGGCCGACAGAGTAACGACATATGCTGACATCATAAATTCCCCTTAAAACGAAACTGTTCAGTTGATATGTACAATAATATTGTTTTCTCACCTTTACTCACCATTTAGAGTGTCATATTTATATTTTTATTTTGGTTGTTTATGCATTGTCAAATATACTGACCCTTTGAAAATCGTCAGTAAATTAAAGAATTTGTCTGTTTCTGATAACATAAAATGTTGTATATTAGCTATATTATAACATATACAGCTCAAATGAATAAACCTACAGTGTTTTCACACATTAGTTGAAAGCTTTACTTCAATTAAATTGACTCACTGACTTGAAAAGAAAATAAATATGCAATTCCAAATCTGCATTCGAGAAATAAAAGCCTTACTCTCTCAGCATAATTAGACAATAGAGGTTTTAGTGTACATTTTCAGTATATTTACCAATCACATTTACTGATAAACGTCAGTGTATTGCTAATAATGAATACATTTGTGGATTTTGAATATTCTCTCATTATGTCAGAAAATGGTTTAAACATTTCTTCTATATTGTGACCAGGTCTTGTTTGAAGACCGGAAGACCAATCGGCTGGTGGAATCTTGCAATATCTTCGAAACCATTGTCAACAATAAGGCCTTTGTGAATGTGTCAATTATCCTCTTTCTGAATAAAATGGACCTGCTCGAGCAGAAAATCAAAGATGTAAATATCGGGGAGTTTTTCCCCCAGTTCAGGGGAAATCACCTGGGAATTACGGATGTCCAGAACTTTATCCTAAGCCTTTTTGACTCGAGGAGGCGAGAGCGTACCAAACCACTGTTCCATCACTTCACGACGGCTGTGGATACGGAAAACATACGCTTTGTGTTCCAGGCTGTGAAAGACACAATTTTACAGGACAACCTCAAGTCTCTCATGTTACAGTGAGGTAGATTCATCTAGAATATAATGTATATGTTAAAGTTGTATATAGTCAATTTAGAAGAGTCATCATTATACAAAGGTGAGTCACGCTATCGCCAGAGTTTTCATATGACTATTACTAGATCATCACAGTTAATAAGATGCTGTTATTTTAGTGTCATAAACTATTTAATATGAATTTAAAATTTTTATTCACTGCCATTTTGACCAGTAAAAATAACATAACAAACATATTTTTAAGGACAGATACACAGATTTGTGTCCACATTCTTGAATAATACTATTATGTGTTTCCTTATATAAAGAAGGGGGACTTAGTGATGTAGTGGATAATGTACTCACCTCCCACCTCTGAGGGCAGCAGTTTGAAATATGGATTCGACCCTTTGTGGGAAAGTTGGCAGTTGCTTGTGGATGCCTGGTAGTTTACAGTGCAGAATCTTGATCAGCTACTACGTACTGGTTTCCTCTGCCCTTAAAACTAACCATCATGATATTATCTTTAGAGTGTGTTGAAAAGCAACATAAACCCAAATAAGTTGAATAAAACCGTATGTAAAGAATATTATTTGTGCACATTTTAAAAATTTTAATCATGATAGGTGAATTGAAAGTATGTTGTGATTCTATCACGATATCCAGTAGATATTAAGGGTGTAAAATATATGTATTATGAACACATAGAACATTGTTGTTTGATCAAGTGAGAATTTACAACTTTTTGTAACATCATAGATATTAAGGAAATCATGACTCTGGCAAGTGCTGTGTTTTTAGACTGTTAGTGTAAACTTTCACAACATACAATGGTAATCTGCTTCAAGTAAAATATCAGAGATATTTATCCCACTACCGAAAAATGTGAGCAAGTCATTAAATTTTGGCGAGGCATCTATGACAATCAAAATAAACTGATTAAAATGGCAATAAAGGTGTTGTGAAAGCAACCTGCATTGGAACCAGGAGTTAATATGAACTGGGACTTAAAAACAGGATAAAAGTTTCTCACATCAAATGAATCAAAACTTTGTAGCTTGTTCAGATTTCACCTTTTGGTACTGTTATTTTCAAACTTGTCACTCATTTTGAATATAATGGGCCGCATGAAGTTTTTATGTCACTTCCAATAACCAGTCAGTTCTAATAATTCCCTTCATGGATAGTCATCAAGGTTTTGTTGTGTGTCATCCACTCCGTGTTCTGCACCTGTAAACAAAATTAACTTGTCCACTGCTTGTACTAGAGAGAGATGTATTTCAAATCTTTCTCACACTCAGACCATTTGTCTTGTGCTTTACTTTTTCTCATTAATAGAAAATTCAATATATTTTGGAATAACTACCATCATTATCCCTTGCCTTCAGATTTTGTGAAAGAAAGCTCACCGTATTTTCAAAAAATAAAGTTTCTGCATTTAGTATGTTCAGATGGGAGTACACTAGGTTATATATTCATAAAAGAGATTAGCAAGAGGTCCTAGAAATAAAAGAGGCTAAACATCACAGCCTTTTTATCCCAAACTAAAGCAGATTTTTTGGCTTCTCTTTCATTAATCCCTTTTGTAAATGCAGTCCCTCACATTAATTTTTACAAAGTATCTTGTTGAAGTATCGATATGTTTACTTGTTGAAATTTACCATGGCAGGTAAATCTGAGCAATATTTAAAACATTACTGTAATTATTTACTTTATGTAGCTCTACTGTAGATCTTTTGTTTCTCCCTTTATGAACCTGCATTTTGTTTTCTGTATATAAATATTTATATCCCCAGACGAAAGTCGGGGATATATTGGATTCAGGTCCGTCGCGCCGCCGCCGCCGCCGCCGCCGCCGCCGTAGAAATTTCCTTGTGGACGCGATAACTCAAAAACAAATTAATATTTTTTTTTCAAACTTGGTACACATGTTAAGGGTGCCCAAAGGAAGATCCCCATTTTAAGGTGACCTTAAACTCCCAGTAAAAAAGAACTTATGGCCACCTTAAGGTCAGAAATTGGACTTTTGGCCACTTAGAGCCCTGTAGGTCACAAACTATGATGCTCAGCTGGCTGAAATTTTACCTGACAACACATTAATATGTTCTTAGTACATGTGCCGAAAATCACGACTTTAAGTTGAGGAGAAAATTGTCCTTGAGGCCCATAAATACCCCCACTTAGGGATTTTTTGCTATACTTTTCACATATTTTGCCCTATAATTTGGAAGTGGTAATTCTGATGAGTCTCAAACTGTGCTAGGTATAACTTTGATATGTAATCCTTGTCTGTAGAAAATTTTAGGGCTGTAGGTTTACCCAAAGGGGTCGACTTAAGGTCTCAAAAGTGCCCACAGAGACCCAATTTATGCACTTTTTGCCACTTTCAAGCACTGTAGCTTTCAAACTATGTCTCTCATCTAAGTTAAATATCATCTGGGAATATATCTATGTGTTTTCTTATATGTGCCCCAACATTTAGGCCTTTAATGGACAGTTAACCTGTGTATCAGGACCATAAACACCCACCCGAGTGACCCTTATAAGACATTTTTCACATCTTTTTCCCTGTAACTTGGAAATGGTAAGTCTGAGAAGTTTCAAACTGTATTAGATATATATTCTGTGTGTAATCTTAGTATGTAACAGATTTTAAGTCTGAAGCTTTAATTTTGAAGGTCAAATTGAGGTCTCTAAAAGGCTCCCAAAGACCCAATATTTGGACTTTTTGCTACTTTCAAGCCCTGTGACTGTCAAACTATGTGACTGATAGAGCTCAAATCCTATCTGGGAAGATATTAGTATGTTATTTATATATGTGCCAAAAATTAAGGCTTTAAGAAGACATTTAACCTGTGTTTGAGGACCATAAATCCCCACCCGAGTGACCATTTTTAGACATTTTTCACATATTTTTCCCTGTAACTTGGAAATGGTAAGTCTAAGAAGTTTCAAACTGTATTAGATGCATATTCTATGTGTAATCTTAGTATGTGACAAATTTTAAGTCTGAAGCTTTAATTTGAAGGCCACATTTAGGTCTCTAGAAGGCCCCATAAAGACCCAGTATTTGGACTTTTTGCCAATTTTAAGGCCTGTGACTGTTAAACTATGTGACTGATAGAGCTGAAATCTCATCTGGGAATACATTATTATGTTCTTTTTACATGTGCCAAAAATCAAGGCTTCAAGTAGACATTTAACCTGTGTATGAGGACCTTAAACACCCACCTGAGTGACCCTTTTAAGACATTTTTCACATATTTTGCTCTGTAACTTGGAAATGGTAAGTCTGAGAAGTTTCAAACTTTATTAGATACATATTCTATGTGTAATCTTAGTATGTAACAAATTTTAAGTCTGAAGCTTTAATTTGAAAGCCACATCGAGATCTCTAAAAGGCCCACAGAGACCCAATATTTGGACTTTTTGCCACCTTTAAGCCCTGTGACTGTTAAACTATGTGATTGATGGAGCTGAAATCCCATCTGGGAATGCATTATTATGTCCTTTTTACATATGCCGAAAATCAAGGTTTTTAGTAGACATTTAACCTGTGTATGAGGGCCATAGACACTCGCCCAAGTGCCTTTTTGGACATTTTTTCCGTATTTTGCCCTGTTATTTGGAAATGCTTAGTGTGACAAGTCTTAAACTGTATTATATATAATTTTTGTTTGTTATGTATGTCCCCCAAAAAGTTTCAGATCTGTAGTTTAATTGCTAAGGTCTCTTTAACAATTGTAAAATGCCCACAGAAACCCAATTTATGGACATTATGCCACTTTAAAGCCCAGTAACTGTCAAACTATGTGGGTTATAGAGCTGAAATCTTTGAATTTTTAAAAGGAAATGCCTGTCTATTTAAATTTTGAATATTAATAATGTTATGGCTATCGTAGTCTTTTAAGAACTTATTTTTGTGTGTTATACCTCTGCTTGCTGAGTTTTTAACTTTTTAAAATGAAACTGGTTAAACGCCGGTTAAACATATTCAAGTAGACAAAATGGACACTTTAAGTGAGCTTTAAGTCCCAATATTAATGAAATTATATCCGTATGTAGTAAAACTAGGGGATTTTTAACCCTCAACTAGCCCAGTTTTATTCAACTTGCCTCAGTTAATTTTGACACAGCTCCTACAGTTATGAACTCATTTCAGTTGATAATCACATACTTAAAATTCTCAATTCTTTTTGTATTGGAGTACCCCTTTTATATAGATTGTTTGTTTACCATTTATGCTGTAGCACTCCATCTCTTTGAGAGAACATGTAAACTGTGTAAAAAAGATGTAGAAGATGAGATACATTTTGTTTGTGTTTGTCCAGCTTTAGAGCTGATTCGTATGAAATATTTCAAAATTTTAAATATAGATAAATCTGAATTATTAATAGATCAATTATCAAGGGTATTAACTCATATGAATGTCAATATGGTTATTAATTTTATTTTTGATTTGTGGCAAGAAAGAAAAAGTAAATTATATTGTTAATTTTTATGTATTGAATTGCTGTCTTTATTTACTGTATCTTACCTCAAAATATGTTTGCTCTGTTTGTTATTAACTCTCTATTTAAAGTGACTTATAAGCCCATATAGGGCTGGGTATTACTTCAATAGTTTTTGTATAATCCTTGTCAACATTATACATGTCACTATAATAAACTAATAAACTAAACTAAGTCCCAACCCACATCCCCCACCCGGATTCCCCCCACCCACCTCTGGGACCTCCAGCTATATTGAGTGACACTAAATAAACAAAGGTATTTAATGATATCAGATGAGAAACAAAGACCTCAATGGGGTTGCAGATCTTGTGTAATAGTGAGAGAGGTGTGGAGAAGGGGAGAGGGGTGGGGGTGGGAGGTGGTGGGCTTCATTACATATAACACAAAGGGGAGTCAGAACTGAGATTGTGTCACATATTTAGGTTGCATATATATGGACCACATATATAGGTATAGAGGAAATGAATAACTGAAAACAATTTGCAAATTCTAAAAATAATATAATAAAATAATAATATAAATAATTTTTTTTTAAATAATATTTTATTTGTGAACAAATATAGAAACAGATATGCGCTTTTGGGATTATGAATTTTAGAATGGACATTGAATCATCAATCATTTAAATACTTTGAAGGAAGATTGAAAAGTATGATGAGTTGAGTTAAAAATAATATTTTATTTGTCAACAAATATAGAAACAGATATGCTCTTTTGGGATTATTATTTTAGAATGGACATTCAATCATCAATCATTTAAATACTTTGAAAATAGGTTTAGAGTTATCATTGCAGGAAGATTGAAAATATAATTTGAGTTATGTATTCGGCGTCTGGGGATACACCATCTTCCTTGGAAGATATAAACAGAGTAGATTGATGTGCTGAAGTTCATATAATAATGGGTAATTATGTTTTTAAAAATTCCCGATCAAAACCTGTGGCGTGAGTGATGACCTGTCTGGGGATATGTTGGCGCCGAGTTGGCCCAATCTAGTTATCTCGTGACCTGAAGTTAATGAGCTTGCAATCCATTGTACAGTCAAATCCTTTAATCTGCAGAAATACTACTGGAGGGGGTGGGTAGTTTAGGTATCCAGTTATTGACACCAAAGCTTGCTCATATGAATGTGGTTACATTCAGTTAAAACTGGCTAGAACTTTCACTCAATTTGTCTCACTTTTTCAAACAATAAATAAAAATAAACTAATTGGGTAATTGTTTAAAGAAAACAATATTGGTTTTCTGGGACTGCTAAATAAATAAGATTTGATATTTCTGTTTCTTTGTCACTAATTTGGTCAAGTGCACATAAGACGTAATTTGAAATACAAAATGGCAATGCAGGATAGTTTGAAATCCATAAACCTCATTCATACTCTAACTAAAGTAATTCTGCACGTAATTAATCAAAATTTAAAGATTTTTAGTTAAGCATGCTTTAACAAGAGTGCTTATTTGGTTTTAGCTCTTGTTTGTTCATCACAACTGTTGTCACATTATTATCATGCTTTAATATCTCTTGCAGTATTAACAGTATGGAAATGATTTCTGGTATTTATATTCCTCAGCTGTGGGGACAAAACTTTCTTGTGCATTAACTTGACCTTTAACCCTTTTTCAAGGTCAGAAAAACTTTTTTTTTTTACCTCCACTTTCATATATCAGTTTTCTACAGAAGTGGTGGCTCTAGATGGATCTACCAAATTTGGCAAAAGTATTAACACTGGTATCCCAACACCAGTTGATTTTTGGATCAATCCGGTCATAAATGATTGATTGATGAGTGGCTTATTATGTACTTGTCACATTGGAAATTTCATTAGTAGAGGTGTTTTTACTAGTGCAGACTCTAATACATTATTTGAAAGGTTGTAATTGCAGTTTCCATAAGAGAAAATTTTCTGATCTGAGTCTCCATTAGGGTAATCAGCGATTCCGTGGGTTCAAAGCTTAAGTTAATTCAGTCAAAACTTCATTGAACATCAAAACAGTACTAATAAAGTCAGCCATATAAATACTTCTAACAAAGGATCAAAGTAGCCATTGCAAGATGATCAAAAATAAAATGATGCAAAATGTGTCATAAATGTGGTTTACAAAAAATACCCAATCAATACCCATAGCACGAGATAGGGACAGTCTAGGGATATCAAGGTTTTATCAACCTTTACCTCCTTGAAGTGAGAGGCTTCATTTTTTCTGTGTTTTTTTTTTTTTTTTTTTTTTGAAATATAAGCCATAAAAAGGAGTAAAATTTTTCTGTAGACACCGGATATTTAATACTAATGCATAACTTCTTTTCTCTGAATCTGGGTCAGGAATGACTTCATGCTGTTGTGATACCAGCATTGTAAATTTGATTCTGTCCCACATCTGTCACTCTTGTTATTAGCTGTATCCTATTTAAAACACAAGTGTATTCAACATTATCTTGATGTAAATATTGTGTTTTCTAACTGTTTAACAAATGTGTTTTTATTATCTAGTGACATATGGTTTATGTAAATTGTCAAAACGAAGTTTGTGCCATATTTTTATAACTTTTTGCAGTTGAAGCACATCTTAATTGGTTTTGCCTGTAGAAAATAATGAGAAATACAATAATGTTATTTACTTGTAAAAGATTATCTGTATATCAGTGCTGGTAGAGTCTGTCCAATGACAATGCCCAGTTTGTACAGGGATTTGTTCTAGTTGTATGGTGAACTTCCATGTAAACCTCGAAAACTACATTATTTTGAGATATTGGTACCTCAGAATTGGTTCCACTGATACTTAAATCAGACTTAAAATAGTTGTTTGCAAAGTCTACTGTATTGTATTTCTAGTTCCTGGTTTTATTTTAGTATTCATACACTTGATGATAGTAATCAAATTTACATGTCATTTTTATGTCCACTCTGTGTGGAAAATTTATCGGAATTGCCAAAAGTATTGTAAATTGTTTCTTGCTTGTAGTTTGTTAGACTGTAAGTTGCCAGTCTTGCTATGCTGTTTCTACAGAAATTGATATTTCTTTTCACAGAAATGTGTCTTTTATGCCTATGTTGTGTTTTGGGCAGGAAAGAACAGTAACTTTTGCACTTGATTAGAATTTTGCTATTACCCTTTTTTTTAAAAAAAAACAAAAAACAAGAACTCTTTTAAATAAAAATACTTAATATTTTAACACTTCATCAAAACAATCAAAAACATATAAATTTGAAGAAATATCTCACAATTTTACTTTACATTCATTGTAAATGCAGTTTATAAGCTTCAAAATATCTGGTGACTACATACATGTTTTTTAAATCATGGCTCATATACGCTCATTGAACATTTATACCATACCAATGCAGGCATTCGAAATCCTGGATTTTGTTTGATTTCTAAGCCCCGGAAACTGGTTTCCATATTTGGAACTGGTCCAAACACTGATATTCATACTTGTCATATGTCAGGCTAATGCTAGTTTTTTCAGGGAGAATCCGAGTTATCCACATTTGCCAAAGCCAACCATATAATTGACCTAGTCTAGTCTGACACAGACAGGGAACTTATCTTCAATGTAAGACTGTAAACACGCAAAGGTTTGAGGCGTATTTTGACTTGAATAAGGAATATTATGTATAATACATAGATCTGTGACATTAGTTTGGACAGGACAAAGTTCACAAATAGAACAGATTATACATTGATTAAAATATCGATTGGATCAGTTGTCATTAATGGTTAAATGGAATATAACCTTTGTCCCACTGTTTGAGCTTGAATTTTAATCTTTCTCAAATTTGTTATGGTTACTTTGTTTATCTGCCATGAGTCTGTGGGTTAGAATAAACACCAGGTTCAGAACTGCTTGATAAGGTTTAACAGTAATTGTATCCACTGGAGACTTTGGTTTAGCATTCGCTACGCCACCGCTGCCGCCGCGCATAGAGAGATTTTCGGCGTTAACGGTCTCGGAGGAAAGCTACACCAGCTAGGTTCACCAAATTTGCAGGATAATCTTCATTGGGGGGTAAGCTTCTCTGGGACTGAAAGTAGCCTCATTCTGAAAAACAAGATGGCCGCCGCGGGCATTTCTTTGAAAATAATCTACATTTTTCTACTAGCTGTTTCTCATAGGTAGAAGGTGGAATCTCTTCATAGGTGATATGTATAACAGATGTACATGTCCTCTACAACCTTGCACACATTTGACCTTGTAGCTCTTAATTCAAGGTCATCAATGGAGTACCGAAGTAACTCACATAGCGGACTTTAAAAGTGCCTGTATCTCCCTTGTTATTGGTCCTAGAGATTTGCAATGTGAAACCAACCTATAGGAAATCATGTGCTGCGAATCTTCTGATGTTGTCAAATTTGACCTTGGACCCCTCCTTCAAGGTCGTACGAGGATAGCCAAACTTAAAATTGCTTATAACTCACTTATTATTGGTCCTAGAGGTTTGGGATGGTAACCAACCTATAGGAAATCATGGGCGGGGAATCTTTTGGTGTGGTCAGATTTGACCTTAGACCCCCTCGTTCAAGGTCAAACGAGGATAGCCAAACTTAAAAGTGCTTATAACTTACTTATTATTGGTCCTAAAGGTTTGGGATGGTAAACCAACCTATAGCAAGTCATGGCTGGGAATGTTGTGGTGTGGTCGGATTTGATCTTGGACCCCTCCTTCAAGGTCTGATGAGGATAGCCAAAGTTAAAAGTGCTTATAACTCACTTATTATTGGTCCTAGAGGTTTGGGATGGTAAACCAACATATAGGAAATCATGGGCTGGGAATCTTTTGGTGTGTTCAGATTTGACCTTGGGCCCCTCCTTCAAGGTCAAACGAGGATAGCCAAACTTAAAAGTGCTTATAACAGGCTTATTATTGATCCTAGAGATTTGGGATGGTAAACCAACCTATAGGAAATCATGGGCTGGGAATCTTTTGGTGTGTTCAGATTTGACCTCCGACCCCTCCCTCAAGGTCATACGAGGATAGCCAAACTTAAAAGTGCTTATAACTCTCTTATTATTGGTCCTAGAGGTTTGGGATGGCACACCAACATATAGGAAATCATGGGCTAGAAATCTTTTGGTGTGGTCGGATTTGACCTTGGGCCCCTCCTTCAAGGTCAAATGAGGATAGCCAAACTTTAAAGTGCTTATAACTCACTTATTATTGATCCTAGAGGTTTACAATGCGAAGCCAACTCATACTAAATCTTGGGCTAAGAATCTACTGATGTTAGATTTGACCTTTGGCCCCTCCTTCGAGGTCAAATGATGGTTCACTGGCTTTGGTGACTTGTCTTTCCAGTGGATACAAATTTGCATCAGTTCTCCGATGCATAGGTCTAGTTTTATACTACAAATGGAATTTTGGCTTCAAATTAACACCCAGGTCCATATTAACTGAAATTGCTATGCTAACAAAATAAGAATGATTTATTTTCTATAAAAAGTATCTTAGACTGAGAATATTTAATAAATTCCATAGAAGTGTTAGAACTCTAAAAATATTAATGAGAAGTTAAATGCAATAGCTATTCAGAAAACTTGTGGCATTAATGTTCTAGTTATTGACATTCATAGAGGCTTTTGTTTGTGGAAAGACTCTATACTAATTAATATTTCATGGCGGCTTTTCAAAAGCCTTCTTAGAAAATTTTTTCTCTTCTCATTTTTTTTTTTTTTTTTTTTTGTAAAAAAAATTCTCAGAATTAGAGTATACTCAGAATGTGAATGTTGGTGAATACGGAACCTAGGTTAATGGAACTTGAACATATTTAAATGCCTGAGCCATATTTAGGAATTATACAGCACTTGATGTATTTCTACACATAGCAGTGCAACTTAAGCAAGCTTTTAATAATATGCTGCAACTATTAGCCCTTGTGTTACTTACATCTTGTGGAGATGTTTTGTACAGTTCTTTTACCAGTATTGCCTGATGATGTAAAACCAGGGATGAGCCACCATTGCCTTGTTGGACCTGTACCATATTTTTCTGAAATATTAGTCAGGCTTTAATTATTTCAATGTTACACCAGCAGTTTTGACAATCAGTTGCAAATATACATTTTCCTTCTAGTATATACTTTTTTGTGCACAAAAGCAACATGGAATATTTAAGGCACAAGGAAGCTGTGATCACTTTTAACTGCTAGCTCTATGATTTTTTTTTGAATTCGAATAGTAAACAATAGTGCTGCGCCGATTAGTGGTCCATTCGATGCATTGATCGATTACAGCATCACTTTCGATGCATCAATAAAAAAAAACGAAATTCGGAAAGCCGAAAAAGGGTTGAGGTCTAGTATGTTTCCAGTCGAATCAAACGAAAGAGGAAGTGATTTTCCGTAAAATAAATATGGAGCAGTTTTTGTCCCAAAATATCGCCTTAGAATTGTTGAAATGTACTAAAATATTATATGAAAGTGTGGATTAGTTATTTACTCTGTAAGTTTTGTATGGTTTTAATGTCTGCCGATGCATCGAATTATGCATCGATCCCATGTGGGCGATAATCGAGTAGTTTTTGCGGACCGAGTCGCAGCACTAGTAAACAAGCTGTGCCCGGGAACAGGCTCTTTGTCAGCTGACTTTGGGTTTTGAGCTTCAGAGTACAAGTAAAAGTACAAAAGGACATAAAATTTGTGCACTGCAAATGGTTTTGTGAAGTAAAGTACAAATTTAACTGTTAAGGTGCTTCTTAAGGAGCTACAGAGGGCCTGGTTCATAACAAAGGTAGAGAGTTGAAAAAGTAGGTGCATAGTGACTACCAGACTTTAATAATGATATATGGGTTTTGTAAACTTTGAAGTCAAAAGAAGGGAATTTTAACAGGAGTTTAACAAGTCAGATGACATAAAAAATTAATAGAATACTAATATCAAATTCTGTACCTGTAGTTCTTGTGTTTCAGTAGTATCAGTATAAAAATATAATAGTAATTGCCAAAGCATGGCCTGGACATAAATTACTCTTTAACACTGGCAGACCGTGCATAATTTGAACCAGGTCTCTGACAGTAGACTCAGTGTTAACAAAACTACTGCAAGTCAAATTTAAGTTTATATATTTAATTAATGGTACCAGTTTTACAAAGTTATACCATAAGAAAATCCTGTCTTTTTCTAGGTTTAAGTGGAGGTTAATCATAACTGGAATGACCTCTTGTAAATATCAGAGATTCTAGTTGTACAGTATCTGTTGTATGAAAACTGACACTGAGAATTGTATTCACAGTGTTAAATGTTGAAAATTGCAGGCATTAATTTAACCCTGGGCAAAAAGTTTCAAATTTATGGTAATAGTCCAGAATCCTGTGGTTTGATTGATCATGTATAAAAGACGGGTTTTACAGATATTTATGTATAAATAGAAACATTAGGTTTCCAACTACTTATAACCAGACAAGTTTCTGATTAGTTTCAGTAGAAACTAATTTTATTTGATCAAGTCAGTGATTACTTGATTAGATCTTTCAGAATTTGGATTTATTCCAACACAAGTCAACACATTACTTCATCAGATGATGGGGTTAGTCAGACAACTGTGTAAGTTATATTCCCACGGTTATTTATAAGTTGTACATCCTTACATTACATAGGGGCACAGTGGTACATAACACAGTTAACACAAATTCCTTGCTAAGGTCCTGGTTTCAAATCTTGCTCATACTTCTAATGGGAAACTTGGTAGTTTCTCATCCAAGCTTAAAGTACATAATCTTGACTAATTAGTATGCACTGGTTTCTTACACCCCTCTAGTTTCCATTGTAATATGATGTATAGGATATGTGAAACTGCCGTTAAATTAAAATTATTTGTTTTGATTATGTTTACTCTATACAATACCATGTATTTTTGGTTCAAACTTGAAACATCTGAAAAACAATATTAAGTAGAAAGTCAGAGAAATAGTTGTGTAATATTAGCTTGTTGTGTCAGCCTGTAAACTTTAAGTTGCAATATCAAGCTCAAGTTGCAATTTCTATATAGAGCAGTTTCAGAATTCATGTAATACAAAATGATTTTACATTTTTAGTTGCCATCTTTACTTTGTGTGAGATAGAGTGATTTTAACCTGGTCCTGTATTCACTAACATGCTTAAAATAATAATTTTCTCAGAAAAAAATTTTAGAATAAGAAAAAAAAAATGTTAAGAATAAGAATGTTTAAATTTATGGAAATTTTTAGACTTTAAGAGGTAATAATGACACATTTGATAAAATAGCTCCATAAAAAAACAGTATAAATATTTCAGTAACTGATCACAAGGAAGGTGTTATTTGGGTAAAAAGTATTGCAAACTCACTTTCTATGAAAATGATTATGGGCCCTTATTTAGTATTAAGTACAGCATGGGTGTCAACTTGTTCCAACAATTGTGGATATCATTGAAACTTAAGACATCATCATAACTGTTTCCTGTGAATGTGGGAGGCTCTAGTTCTACAATGTGTACCTGGTGCCAGTATGTCAAGTAGTGCATTCTATTCTATTCTGTACTTTTATAGCGCTTAATCTCTGCTAGGCAGACTCTAAGGCGCAACACCAAAATCAAATTCAAAAAATCATCTGTCCATAGCCATTGCCAGGTGCAGTACCACGGAGACGCCTGATAGAGTGTATGCTAAGTTGGAAATGCCTTTTTGAAGAGATACGATTTTAACCTTTTCCTGAAACAGGCAAGAGTTGGGGCAGAATGGACCTCATCAGGCAAATGATGGCAAATGCATTATTAGTCATTGTACAAAATTAAGACCTACCCCCCTGCCCAAGACTTGTAACTGTTCTCACAGACCTGTATCTTTCTAGAATTACAGGTCCAGATGTCTTGTAACATAACAAAACTGTTTATGGATTTGTTTTACCTTTTACATTCTTGCATTTATAGAAAATGACATAAAACCATTAAGTCTTTAGCATTTGCCACTTTTTGTTCAATTTTGAAACTTAATATTGTGTTGACCTACATTGAGAAATGGAGGGACATCTTTAGCTACAGACCTGTAACATGTTTTAGTTACATATCTCATGAACCTGGAAAGTTTTCTGGTGAACTTTGTTCACTGTTATCACTGTACAAACGACCACTTATTCATCACTGGGGTTTTGGAGGTGAAAGATATTTTTGTTTCATGTGAAATAGAAATTTTTCTAAAATTCAATGGGCACCCTAAATTGGCACAAAACCAACCTTGTGCTTAGCATACAAAATCTTGCATTTGTTAAACAGATTCTGATTGGTTGGTTAAATGTTACATTTATATTATGATGTTCTTCCTGTTGGTGTTGATTTACGGCATGTCACGGCAAGTAGACTCTATCAGTAGAACCAGCAAAAAAAAAAAAAAAAACAAATTTCAGTGTCAGTAGAACCGATTCTGTGGTCCAATATTTTTTTATGTCCAAGCATTAGCCATTGTTTACATGGAGATTGAAGGTTCTAGTTATATCAAACTTAGTGTACACAGTTCTTATTTTTTTAAATAAATGTCAAACAAGGTTGTTAGTAATGTTTTAAAGACTTTTGTTTTATGCTAACATGTAGTGTGTATTGTATTGCAGTAATCTAGTAATTTTTTTTTTCTTCCCTATTGGTCATGTGTACTCTTTCTTGTAGCTTTCAGCATTAAATACTTTGAGCGCTTTTTCACGAGTATTAAACTGTATTGCATTAGAACCTCTATTTGATGGATATATGGGACGATTTGGTGTGGATAACAATAGCTTATCAATTGTTAGAGTAAGAAATCGAAAATTCGCCAGGAATCTAAAATTCGCCACCTCTAAAACCTTAGTTAATTTTATGAAGAAAATGATGTTTTTGTCCAAAAATCGGTATTTTTCAGTTCAAAAAGCCTTAAGTTACTGTACAGTCAACAAATCTCACCACAATTCATTTATTTTATTAGTATTTCCACATGTGGCGAATTTCAGATATGTGGCGAATTTTAGATTTCTTACTCTATCAAGTTTGGCAAACGATCACTTGCCTCTCACTGCTTCGGATCTGGGTGGAAATCCATCCCATTAAACACGGAAAATACTGCTCTCTTGTTCCAAAATAACCAGATTTGTTGAGAGTGACTTGTACACCTAATTTTCACTTCGAAGAAAGAATAGAAGGATCGCCAAATAGTAGACAATTATTTGGTCTTTGACCAATTGGGAAGTGTCGATTTGAGAGAGTAAAGATATATATATTCAAAAAATCTAACACAATCAGCCCCTTTTGGTGGATTACTTCTGATTCACAAGAAGTAAAATAATAGGTCCTCAGAGAGTCTTTGGAAATAAAGCATTGATTAAAAATTTTGGTTAAAGAGAAAATGTTTTTCTAGTGCATTGAAATATGACACACCAGGGTTCAACTGTATTGGGTTTAATAGAATACCAGATTATAGAGGTTCTGCTGTACTCTGTAACATATTTATGACGTGGCTGCCACAACTAGTCATTATATTAGCACACCCTGTTACTTTAGCTAGCTCCACCATTTAAGTGCCACTCTTGTATTTATACTGCTGTGTTTTGCAAACAAGTCAATCTATACATGAACTAACTGGCAGATCTTGTGTACATAAAGCTGCCTTCACTCTACGCTGTCAAATGCTCTAAAAAAAAAGTTAAAAATTTTTATTCGAAAGTTTGTGTGATTTTCTCACTTTTCTCCTGGGTTAATGTGAAAACCTTTATTTTTGATATTTCAATTTGAAATATAGTATTTTGATATATACATATTCACACCTGGTGTTTTCTTATTTTTGGAGGGCTGTATCAATATTTATGGCCACAGGACTTAACCAGCAAGTTGACTCTGAACTAGGATTGTGAAGCCTGATAAAGTCATATCAAACATATTACATGATGTGGAAATCTAGAATTTTATTGCGTAAAATAGCCTTACCTTATCCTCACAAATGCTTACTTGGTTTTGTGGAGGCAAAACGCGGCGACCAACAAGAATATTTAAAAATTATTCTTGTTAGAGAGGTGAACCCCGTAGTTAGTGATAGGTGCGCATGTGCACAACACATTGTCGGTTGGACTGTAGCGAGAGATCCTCATTCAATTTTTGGTCGTCGAGGAGGCAACACGTGAAGCTTTTTCAACTCTGCCCATTTCCAAGACGGCAGATGCGTTCTTTTAGAATTCATAGAGTTCATGCTAAGAAGGAAGAAGTTTTAAACTTCCTATTCTACAGATCTGAAGTACAATATTTCATGCTGAAGGTTGAGTAATCCATGACAGTATTCTTAGATCCCCCTTGGCTGTAAAACAGCTTTTGGTAGAGGATCTGTTACAGGAGATTCTTCAGCTAGCAGTAGAAGATCTACTAGAGTTTGCTTTTGCAACACCAGATGATGTTGAGATTTGATAGCTGGACAGATTAAAACTCGTTTTCTGGGGTTATTAATTAAATCTCCAGAAAGCTAGTAGCCTGTCTACTTGGTAGACACACAGAAGATGACCCTTCATCTCGAATCCAATAATATACTTCAGATCATCTAATTGCAAATCCCTCTCATGAAGTCCTGGTGGATTTTTATGAATGAATGCAGCAGTAACCATTCAATAGTACTCTACCATACCGGCAGTTAGCTGATTTCCTGTAGCCTGAAAAACAGTCAGTCCTACAAGATCTGCTTCAGAAGTTTATCAACGTTGCTTTCAACCTACAGACCAGGCATCAAGATGGTTAATTTCCTCCATTGCCTTGTCTTTATTCTACAACTGGCTGGTGGACCATTTATTACTTCATTATAGAGAAGATAATACATATGCTTTCCCACCAATATTCTCAATGAAATAGGGGATTCTGGTGTAGTAGAAGAAATAACTATAAATTGCTGGTTTAAGTGGAAATATTATTGCCATCTCAGAGTTGTGCAGTTTTTGAATGGGTACTATGTAGCCCTCCAATCGAAACTCCCCTTTCATGTAGCTCTACTGCAGGTGCTACAGACAGGAAAACAATCCGCCATGTTGCTGATAATATTGGGTTACATTTACTATGTTCTTTTACACACAATTTATTCTGTAAATGACTACAAGTCGCTGGATTTTCTCAGTAAATTGTTACTTCTATCATATCTGACTCAATGGTGCTTCTTATGGATGAAAATATTGTTTTGTTTATCAAGACATAGATCGTTGATGTGCTATGTGCTTTTTAACTGTACAGTACGGATAGGCTGCACCAGGAGTTCTTCTCTATTCAAGGAAGTTGAACAGCATTGGGCAAGGTTAGTCCGTGGATGGATGACCATTCCTGGCATTTTCTTTGCATTAATCCCACAATATCTTTGGCCAGTAGGGATCTCTGTGTCTTCAACATGCGTTTGTCCCTCCAAGCGGTGAAATGGAGTTGACAAATTTTATAAAGAAACTCGGTCACAAAGGTTAATGACCAGTTTCAACAGATCTCCGTACCAAATACAAGAGTTGTGCAAATCTTGAGAAGCTTTATCGAATAATATTCCAGTCGAATCCACCCATGTCCGTACATCCCATAATTTAAAGCGGTTACAGACAGGGAAAACATGGCTACCTAAGAGTGTCGCAAATGCTTCAAAAAGGCACAATTTACTACCTCAAGGATTGCACAACTCCAGGTTTTATAGCAGATTATTTCTTGTACCAGAACCCAGCAATAAATGGCGCCCTGTGATAGATCTCAGTGTCCTGGACAAATGCCTGCTAGTTCCAAATTTTAAAATGTGGACAGCAGTGATATTCGGAAACTCGGTCATAAAAGGAGAATGGCTAGTTTCGATAGACCTGAAAGATGCGTTCTTTCACATGCTCATACACCCAGATTCTCACCATTGGCTATGTTTCCATGTAAACAAGCAAACGTATCAGTTCAAAGCACTGCCATTGCGGTTGGTGACTGCACCGCTATAGTTCATGCGGATTGTAAAAGAGGCTCGTTCTTCAGTCTCGCGGAATTCGAGTTCACCAATACCTGGACGACTGGTTGTTAAGAGCAAATACCAGACACCAGTGTCAGCTCCACACAAAAGAACTCATCCATGAGATTCAAGAACTCGGCTTTGTGATAAACTTCGAAAAATCAGAGATCGAACCTACACAAAAAATCGACTTTCTGGGTTGAATTTGGACTTGATACAGGGAAGAGTCTTTCCAACCGAAAATAAGTTGAAAATTCTAGAAAAAGCTGTTCAGGACATGGAGATCGCATCACAAACAACCCCAAGGTTGCTTATATCCCTGATAGGTGTACTAGCATCCCTAGAAAAACCAATACCAATGGGTCGGTTATGCATGCACCCTTTCCAGTGGTACCTAAAAACAAACTGGCAGTATCCCCAGTCACTAGTCCTGAAGATTCCTGTTTCAAACTTTCTGAAAAGTCATCTTCAGTGGTGGAAAGATCCAAAAAATCTAAAAAATGGGTTATCCATTTCATCCACAGGAACACAATACCCTTATTTTCACAGATGCATCAAATCAAGGTTGGGGAGCTCATTTAGAAAACATGACAGTCAGTGGCAATTGGACAGATCAAGAAAATTGCTTCATATCAATGTCCTTGAGTTAAAGGCAGTGTTTCTGGCCTTAAAAGAGCTTTCAAAACAAATTCTAGACAAAAGGGTTCTGATAGCAACACACAATGCTACTGTAGTCAGTTATCTGAGCAAACAAGAGGGAACACACTCTTGGGACAGGTGTCTCCTGGTTTGGCGCATCTTGGCCTACTGCAATCCTCGAAACATACTCATAAGAGCCAGACACATTCAGGGTTGCCTCAATGTCATAGTCGACAGTCTCTCCAGGAAAGACCAAATAATTCAGACAGAAGGGTCTCTTCATTCTTAAATACTCAGTCTAATTTGGCTTAGGCTAGTACACACCAATGGTGGACATGTTTGTCACCAAATTGGATCACAAACTACCAATCTATGTCTCACCAGTCCCAGATGCAAATGCTATGAACATAGATGCATTGAACATCTCCTGGGAGGGTCTGGATGGCTATGCCTTTTGTCCTGTAGCACTCATGCCAAAAGTGATACAGGGAATGAACACCTACAGGTGCAAGATGATAGTAGTTGCACCAGGGTAGCCCAGAATGCTTTGGTTTTGGGATCTAGTGAATCTCAACCAAACCTCCATTACTTCTATCTCACTGGCTTCATCAGTTAAAGCAACCATTCAGTGAGAAGTTCCATCAGAATCTCATGTATCTAATCCTGCATGTTTTGGCACCTAGTCACCTCAGAATCACTTGAATCATTCTCTGAGCAGGTGGCAGATAGAATTAAGGCACCTCAAAGACCCTCATCTAGAAGAATCTGAGTTAAGGTGGTCCATTTTTGAACTCTGGTGCCAACAGAATCAGGTGGTCAGCTCAGAGCCTTACTATCTCAGCAGAATTTTGAATCATTTATTGGCTATTAAAATCTGAAGCCTGCCACTACTGCTGGCTATAGGGCTGCCATAGCTGATCATTTTGGCCAGGAGGTTAGCAAATGTTTGAATCTGAACAGACTTATTGCGAGCTTTTATTGGGATAAGCCTGGGATCTGTCTTTAGTCCTCATGGCTTTGACTAAGGCCCCTTTTGAGCCTCTAAAGGATGAATCCTGCCACAATTGCTGGCTATAGAACTGCAATAGCTAATCTTTGGGATATTTTGGCCAGGAAGGGAGCAAGAGTTTACACTTGAATAGACTTCTTGTAAGCTTTCACAGGGACAAACCCATTGCAAATAGGGGTATTCCCTCTTGAGACCTATCTTTGGTTCTTTTGTCTTTGACTAAGGCTCCTTTTGAACCTTTGAAGGATGCAAGTCTTAAGATTTTGACTTTCAAGACTGTTTTCCTGATGGCTTTGGCATCTTGCAAAAGGAGGGGGGAGGTGCATGCTTGGACATATTCTTCCCTCAGACACAAAACCTCACTGGAAGGAGATCACTATTTCTCCTTCTCCTGCCTTCTTAGCAAAGAATCAGTTGGCTTCTGTTTGCCCAGATTCGCTAAAACCGGTGGTCATTCCAGCTCTTAAACCTTTTTTGAGCTCAGGCTTCACTGAGGATATGACGTTATACCCTGTCAGAGCACTTAGATAGTATATAGACAGAACTAGTGCTTTAAGGAAGGGAAAGTATCTCTTGTTTATGTCCTTTAAGGAAGGCTTTGACAGAGGTCTCATGGGATCTACTATCTCTTCTTGGATCAGACAGACTGTCTTATTGGCTTATCAGTCATCCAATTTTGATACACAGGACCTACAGGTTAAGGCCCATGATGTTAGGTCCATGTCTGCTTCTTTAGTATTCAAGGATGGGTGTCCCTAGAGCAGATTTTAGGCTCCTGCCATTGGAAGAGCCACATCACGTTTTCTACCTTTTAAGTTATGTGTCTTGGCAGTCCACGGACCAAACAGATTACAATTAGGCCCAGTGGCTTCTGCTCAGCATATGATTGGCTTTGAGTATGTTCTTGAGTATTTCATATGGCTTACATACTTTACTCTTCCTTCCATACCAGTATCTTGTATGGACATATGTCTTCTGCTGTGGCAGATGGCCTCATGACTGTATTTTGTAAAACACAGAAGCCAGCTTGGGGTGCCTTCTTGCTGGATGACAGCTCCCAGCTCGGGGGACCCAGGAAGCCATTTCCCACCACACAGTTATGGGTGATGGTTTAGATTTAGGACAACTTTATGCTACATGGGACAAGTGTCATCTACAACAGTACATCATGAATATTCATGACATTAGCTATCATTACTTATCTTTACAGATATTTTACAGTAATGGAAATTCTGTTGTAGCATACTTAACCTTATCTTATCCTCTCCATCAAATGCTTTCATGGTGAACCCCATAATCTATTAACAGGGAGGTTTCAAAACAAACCCCTCCTCCTGTTATGGTTGGAATCAAGCATTTGTGAGGATAAGGTAAGGCTATTTTACGCAATAAAATGTAACAAATTTTATTGTAATTTAACTTTTTGTAAGTTAAATACTTACCTTATCCTCACAAAGACAGACCCACCCTTCCTCCCCTCACAAGTTTGTTTTCATAGGGGACCAAAAATTAAATGAGGATCTCTCGCTACAGTCCAACCGACAATGTGTTGTGCACATGCGCACCTATCACTAACTACGGGGTTCACCTCTCTAACAAGAATAATTTTTAAATATTCTTGTTGGTCGCCGCGTTTTGCCTCCACAAAACCAAGTAAGCATTTGTGAGGATAAGGTAAGTATTTAACTTACAAAAAGTTAAATTACAATAAAATTTGTTACAATTTATTTCTCTGCACACTCCCTTCATGTAAGAAGCTGTATCCACTGTTTATGTTGGTCAAAGTTGGGGTTTTACGTCCCGTTCAACAGCCAGACTGTTTATGTTGGCAAAACGGCTTAAGATGTATATATTTACGGCTGTTTTACCGTTCTCCCATTGACACAATGATACTTGGCCATCAAACAGAAATTTTCTAATGGGTCTAAGTGTGACTATAAGTGAAAATATACATACACATATTTTAGATCAAATTACTGATTTCGTGGCCAATAAATTTGAGGACACCAACTTGTTTATTTTATTTATTTGGGGTTTTACATCGCTTTCAACACAGTTCAGGTCATATCACGACAGGTAGTTGGAAGGACAGAGGAAACCAGTACATACAGTTGGACAAGGTTTTGTACTGTAAACTGCCAACCAACAGCAAGCAACTACCAGCTTTCCCACTTGAGGTAGGGCCGGGAACCGAACCCCGACCTCTGAGGTGGGAGGTGAGAGTGTTACAATTCCGGCACCTTGGCCCCTGCACCAACTTGTTTAAGTTATAAAGTCCCAGTACATAAATGTCAGAAATCTATATAATGTTTGGCATTTAATCACAGGCCATCAGCAAAATGTAGGTGTGACACCCACAATTGACAAAGTTGGCGGCCTGTTCCAGTATGACCCTGGCCGTTGATCAGGATGGTCTTCAGTGTCTCAGTGGTTACAAAGTTTTGCATCCAAGTTACTGTTACTGATATAAAAATCACCATGAATTGTAACAAATTTTATTGTAATTTAACTTTTTACAAGTTAAATACTTACCTTATCCTCACAAGTGCTTGTTTGGTTTTGTGGAGCAAAAACGTATCGACCGACAAGAATTTTTAAGGAATATTCTTGTCACAAGAGGTGACCCCTTTGTCTGCGCATGTCCGCGCTTGCGCAGTAGTCGTTGTCGACAGACGAATGTCGAGAGCTCTTCATTGTATTTTTGGTCCCCAGAAAACAAATTATGCGGGGAGGTAGGGTGGGTTTATCCTTGTGAGGATAAGGTAAGTATTTAACTTGTAAAAAGTTAAATTACAATAAAATTTGTTACATTTTATTGCGTAAAATAGCCTTACCTTATCCTCACAAGTGCTTGAATACAACCATAACAGGTGGAGGGTATTTGTTTTGGCCACACTGTTAGATGATTGTCAGACAAGGGGTCACCAAATAAAGCACTTGATAAGAGGATAAGATAAGCTTCCATACACCACATCTTAGGTTATATATTACTTCTTCATCACAGATAAGTAATTTGCTAACCTCAACAAGAGATCCATTATGTGATCATCATTGTTGCTGCTGTTGCTGTTGTAGACAATTTTACAACAAATCATATAGCACTATCAACCATCACCCGGTATTGGCCGGAGATGTCTGCATGTCTCCCCAAACAAGATGTCATCATCTGACAATGAGAATATCTCCAAGCAGGCAAACTGAACTGCATAAAGTGCAGATATGGGGCCATATGTAAGTTAAGAAAGACATATGTCAGTGACACAACACTTGTATAACTGGAGGGAACATAAATATGTGAGTCATATCAATAACATGTAAAAATACACAAAAATTGACTACATGCTGAGGTGAATCCACAAGGCCCAATTTGTTCATGGACTGGTCATGGGATTGCCAAGCTACTTCTTCGAGTAGAATGTAGTAAAGAATTGTGGGTCTTCCAATAACAAGAGTTCCATATCTGCTCAGGTAAGACCCCACTCTTGAAAACTAAAGAGGCAGCCATGTATCTAATATGTGCCTCAATGTATAGATTCTGAGAATCAGAATTAAGGGAACTGGCAATCTAATCATGGATCCAGATTGATCCAGGAAGAGATAGCACAACTCAAGATATCTCAATCAAGCCTTCCTTAAAAGATATGAGCAAGAGATGCTTCACCTCCTTGAAGTACTTGTACTGTCTTGATAGTAACTAAGTACTGTAAGAGGGCAGAGTGTCACAACATCAGTCCAACGTCAGCTCAAGAAAGGTTTGTGAGCTGGAATGACCACTGGTTTGAGCCATCTGGGGCATCAGAAGCCAACTGATTCTTGCTAAAAGGCAGGAGAAGGAGACTTTCCCTTTTCTCCAAGCAGTAGTCCTGTCCATGAAGGACGTAAGTGCTGTAGGAGGACAACGAATCATGTGTCCAGGCAATTTGAGTTCAGGAATGATTTAGAGCTGAAGTGACCACTGGAGCCAATCTAGACCAATTGAGGCTAATAGGTCCTTGCTGAAAAGGTAGGTAGGAGGGAGAAAATGTAACCTCCTTCCTATGAGGCTTGTGTCTGAAGGAGCCAAAGTCCCAGAATACACTTCCAATGCCATTGCAACAGTCTTGCAAGTCAAACTCTTTTAGACTGACCTCCTTTTAAAGGTTAACAAGAAGCCTTTTGTGAAAACCAACAGAAGCAAAGGCAAATCCCTTGATGCTACACCTGTTAGTAGTGGGCTTCTCTCTATAAACACTTGCAATAGGCCTATAAAGATCCAGGCTTTTGCTCAACTCCTACACAAAAAATGTAAATTATCAGCTATGGCTGCTACAAAGCCAACAATAGTGACAGGTTTCAGATTTTTGCAAGTAAATGGATCAAAAAATCTGGTATAGGCTCTGAGATGGCCACCTTATTCTGTGGGTACCAGAGCTCAAAAAGACCCCTCATGACTCGTACATTCCAAGATGAGGGTCCTTAAGATGCCCTAAATCTCTCTACCCCTTGCTCAGAGAATGATATAAGAGATTGTGAGTGGTGTTAAGGTGCCAAGCATGAAGGTGCCAATGCAACAGATTCAGATGGAATTTCTGACTGAATGGCTGTTTCTGAGACCAATGAAGTAGCTGTAATGGAGGTTTGGTTGAATGACTCACCAGACCCCAAAGCCAATGCATCATGGGCCACCAAGGGCCACTACAATCATTTTGCACCTGGTGTTCACTTGTTCAATGACTTTTTGGAATAAGTGGTACAGGACAAAAGCCTAGCAGTCCAGACCCTCCAACAAGATGTTTAATGCATCTATGTTCAGAGCATTTGCATCTGAGACTGGCCACATAGAATGGAAGTTTGTGATTCATCTTGGTTGCAAACATCTCTACCATTGGTATTTGCCAAACTATGCAAATCAAATGGAACATTTTAAGATGAAGAGACCACCCTGTCTGTATTTTTTGAGGCTGTCTGTATTTTGAGAGGCTGACTGTCATAACATTTAGACAACCCTGAATATATATGGCTCAAGGATTGCAGTAGGCCAAGATGCAGCATACCTGCATAAAACACCTATTGTTGATTTGTGCCAAACTTGCACGTTGTCTAGAACCATAAAGGGAGTAAGAACCATTCTGTACCGATTACTTTTGTCCCTTCTGTAGAGATCATTGAGTATGACATTTAAGTAACCCCAGAATATTTCTGTCTTTTATGAGTATATTTCAAGGATTGCAGTAGGCCAGGATGCACCAAACCTTTATCCCTTCTGGAGATGATGTTGAGTATGACCTTTAAGCAACCAAGAATATGTCTGTCTTTTATGAGTATATTTCAAGAATTGCAGTAGGCCAAGCTGCGCCAAACTAGGAGGTATACGCTCCCCCCCCTGTTTGTTCAGATAACCGAACACAGTGGTGTTGTCTGATGCTATCAGAATTCTTTTGTGTGGAATTTATCTTGAAGGCTTTTAAGGGCTGAACACACTGCCTTCAGCTGTATGACATTGAAATGTAATATATACATTTTTAACTGTCCAAAGCCACTAACTGTGATGCTTATAGATGGGATCATCAACCCTGGTTTAATGCATCTACGAAAATAAGGGAATTGTGCACCCGTGTATAGAAAAGGCATCCTAATTCCCATTTTTTGGCATTTTCCACCAGTGAATATGCTTTTTCAGAAGGATTTGAAACAGGAATTCTCACAACTAGTGACTGGAGATATTGCCAGTTTTTTCTAGATACCACTGAAAGGCACACATACATAACTGACCCATTGGTATAGTCTTTTCCAAAGATGCCAGTATCCCTACCTGGGATATAAGCAACCTTGGGGTTGATTGTGATGAGATCGCCATGTGTTGAATAGATTCTCAGGTATTTAATTTATTCGAGGTAGAAAGAAATTTCCTGGTACCAAAATGCAGTGGTAACCTAGGAAATCGAAATCACGAAGCCCAGTTGATGAATAATTGGATGAGTTCTTTGGTTTGAACCCAATACTGGTGTCTTTTACGTACACTAAACAACCAGTAGACTAGGTAAAAGGTGAAAGAAATTTCCTGGTACCAAAATGCAGTGGTAACCTAGGAAATCGATATTACGAAGCCAGTTGTTGAATAATTGGATGAGTTCTTTGATTTGAACCCAATACTGGTGTCTTCTACATACACTTAACAACCAGTGGTCCAGGTATATGGTGAACTCCTATTCCGTGAGACTGAAGAATGAGATTTGCCTCTTTATTACGCGCATGATACTGTAGAGGGGTCGCTAACCCGAATTTCATAATGCTTTAAACTGATAGGTTTGACCGTGTATATTAAACTGAAGTAGATGTTGAGAGACCTGTGAATCGGTACATAAAAGAACGCATCTTTTGTAACCGAATTTTTAATAATTTCTGCTGTCTCCAGTTTAAATGATGCGACAAGCAGGTATTTATTGACATAGTAAACGAACTTCACTCGTGGGCAGTGACCGTTGAAGTTAGAAAACAATTCAGGACACTGAGATGTATCAGAGGTCGTCATTAGCCGAGTTTCTATACAAGAAATAAACTGCCATAGAAACCTGGAGTTCTGCAATTGTAGAGTGGATGAATTGCTTTCTTTTGAAGGATTTCCAGCAATATTTCAGCGGTATATTTACTGTAGCCATGTTTTCCTGTCTGACGTCATCGCTTTGCATTGTGGGTAGTACAGGCATTGGAGAATTCGATTGGAGAGAAACTCGACAATCCCAACTGAAGATTCGCACAACTCTGGGATGGCAATGAAAAAATATCCCATCACTGCCAGTAACACTGCAAGAAGAGCCTCCATGGTGACTTGCATCAATGTAGCCACGTTCTTCTGCATCCCTCTGACCTGGTAAACTAGGAAGAGTTGTACGACGATCTTTTGTGGTTAGTAGGGGAAAATTACTGGACATAGCTCCTGTCCTGAATATACTGTGCAAAATACAGTGTAAAAGTTGGAAGCAAGGACTTCAACATATAATATAACATAAAATCTCATCTAGCCAGTTTGATCTTCGTTGAGTGTGCAGAAGAATTAACTCAAAAGTCACAGTATTCTTTCCAATGGAGACATGGCCATAGAAAGGTTTTATTATCTAGTAAATAGTTATTGCAATTCTTCAACAGGGATGAACAGACAAGCAGTGCACATACTGCCCCAAATATGTCTGTATACGTTCTTTTGGAGGGAGACCTGTTACTGTACCAGAGTGGCGCTCCACCCACAGTAAAGAATCTACGACCTCCGTTGCAAAGACAACTGCATTCTTTCTTCTTTGTTTTCGAGCATACGCTAATACTCATGTTCTGCCATCAATTAAGGGACAATAAAGCAGTTTTCCACTGAAAACTACGGGAGGTCTTCTCTGCATACCTTTCATCGACACGAAGGTAGTTCCAGTCGAATAATGGCGAGTACAGCCGAAGATATACACGTCTTCCACTGAAGACTTTACAGCAACATCTTCTTGCACATCTTATTCTGACCCTTTTCAGGACAAGGGAGGCAGAATTAGTGGTAGTACCAGTCGAATAATGGATAAATACAGGTAGGTGCACGCTTGCACGCTTCAAAACTTCATAGATCTTCGTCTGTAAATGGACGATAATAAAAGAAAATACGTGTTGCTCCCATATCGACCAAAAATATAATGAAGAGCTCTCGACATTCGTCTGTCGACAACGACTACTGCGCAAGCGCGGACATGCGCAGACAAAGGGGTCACCTCTTGTGACAAGAATATTCCTTAAAAATTCTTGTCGGTCGATACGTTTTTGCTCCACAAAACCAAACAAGCACTTGTGAGGATAAGGTAAGGCTATTTTACGCAATAAAAATAATATAGGTTGACCATAGCAATTAAATTTTATCAAAAACTCAGAATAAATCTTATGAATATTGATCATAAAACTACAGGGAACAGACGAACACTATTTTGAAAATTCTTCTGGGCAAGTGCTGGAAACAACATGGAAATTATGAAAGATACAACAATTGATATTGCAATATTGATATGTGATCCCTTCTCTACAGGACATAGATTTTGTTCATAACTATCAAAAGAAACTAGACCTACGCATCGGAGAACCGATGCAAATCTGTATCTACTGGAAAGACAACTCACCAAAGCCAGTGAACCATCATTTGACCTCGAAGGAGGGGCTAAAGGTAAAATCTGACATCAGAAGATTCCCAGCCCACAATATCCAGCAAGTTTGTTTCACATTGCAAACCTCTAGATTCAATAATAAATGAGTTATAAACCCTTTAAGTTTGGCTGTCCTCATTTGACCTTGAAGGAGGGGCTCAAGGTCAAATCTGACCACATCAAAAGATTCCCAGCCCATGATTCCTATAAGTTGCTTTACCATCCCAAATCCCTAGGATCAATAATAAGCGAGTTATAAGCACTTTTAAGCTTGGCTATCCTCGTTTAACCTTGAATAAGGGGCCGAAGGTCAAATCCGACTACACCAGAAGATTCCCAGCCCATGATTTCCTATAGGTTGGTTTATCATCCCAAACCTCTAGGACCAATAATAAGCGAGTTATAAACACTTTTAAGTTTGGCTATCCTCGTTTGACCTTGAAGGAGGGGTCCAAGGTCAAATCTGACCACATCAAAAGATTCGCAGCACATGATTTCCTATAGGTTGGTTTGACATTGCAAACCTCTAGGACCAATAATAAGCAAGTTACAAGCACTTTTAAGTTTGGCTATCCTTGTATGACCTTGAAGGAGGGGTCCAAGGTCAAATCTGAGCACATCAAAAAATTCCCCGCCCATGATTTTCTGTAAGTTGCTTTACCATCCCAAACCTCTAGGATCAACTAGAAATAGGCCGCCCTGTTGATAGTAGATGCGAATAGAAACAGGATAGCATAGAAGAACACACATTATCATGTGTAATGTCCACCCATGAACCTTTTGCCCAAATTGTACAGTAGTCTTACAAGACCCTGTTTCATTTGTAAAATATATCAATGATGCTTAAATATTTGTTAGTGTAGATGTAAATTATTTCAGCTTCATGCCTTTTTGCATTGGTTGGGTTGAAAATTTTGACGAAATCACTCTATCTTGCACGGTTAAGAAGATAGAAGGAAATTCCTGTTTTTCTATTTTTGGCAAAAATTTGAAAATTGAAAATGGCCGCCATTATTGGGAAAAGGAAATTTTTTTGAAAATTGCCAAGAGTACATTTCTTAGATACCCTATTGGTCGAAAATTTCAACAAAATAACTCTATTTTGCACGGTTAAGGCCAGTTTGTGTTTTTCCATTTTGGGCAAAAATTCGAAAATTCAAAATGGCTGCCATTTTTGGGGAGGGGAAAATTTTTTGAAAATTGCAAAGATTACATTCCTTAGATACCCTGTGGGTTGAAAATTTCGACGAAATCGCTCTATCTCGCATGGTTAAGGAGATAGAAGCAAATTTGTGTTTTGCCATTTTTGGCAAAAATTTGAAAATTCAAAATGGCCGCCATTTAGGGGAGGGGAATTTTTTTTTTAAATTGCCAAGAATACAATGCTCAAATACCTGTGGGTCGAAAATTTTGACGAAATCGCTCTATCTCGCACGGTTAAGGAGATAGAAGCAAATTTGTGTTTTGCCATTTTTGGCAAAACTTCGAAAATTCAAAATGGCCGCCATTTTTGGGGAGGGAAAATTTTTTTGAAAATTGCAAAGATTGCATTCCTTAAATACCCTGTGGGTTGAAAATTTCGACGAAATCGCTCTATCTCGCACGGTTAAGGAGATAGAAGCAAATTTGTGTTTTGCCATTTTTGGGAAAAATTCGAAAATTCAAAATGGCCGCCATTTTTGGGGAGGGGAAAATTTTTAAAAAATTACCAAGAGTACAATGCTCAGATACCCTGTGGGTCGAAAATTTCGACGAAATCGCTCTATCTCGCACGGTTAAGGAGATAGAAGCAAATTTGTGTTTTGCCATTTTTGGCAAAAATTCGAAAATTCAAAATGGCCGCCATTTTTGGGGAGGGGAAAATTTTTTGCAAATTGAAATATTACATTCGTTAGATACCCTGTGGGTCGAAAATTTCGACGAAATCGCTCTATCTCGCACGGTTAAGGAGATAGAAGCAAATTTGTGTTTTGCCATTTTTGGCAAAAATTCGAAAATTCAAAATGGCCGCCATTTTTGGGGAGGGGAAAATTTTTTGAAAATTGCAAAGATTGCATTCCTTAGATACCCTGTGCGTCAAAAATTTTGCCGAAATCGCTCTATCTCGCACGGTTAAGGAGATAGAAGCAAATTTGTGTTTTGCCATTTTTGGCAAAAATTCAAAATGGCCGCCATTTTTGGGGAGGGGAAAATTTTTTGAAAATTGCAAAGATTGCATTGCTTAGACACCCTGTGCGTCGAAAATTTTGCCGAAATCGCTCTATCTCGCACGGTTAAGGAGATAGAAGCAAATTTGTGTTTTGCCATTTTTGGCAAAAATTCGAAAATTCAAAATGGCCGCCATTTTTGGGGAGGGGAAAATATTTTGAAAATTGCAAAGATTGCATTGCTTAGATACCCTGTGCGTCGAAAATTTTGCCGAAATCGCTCTATCTCGCACGGTTAAGGAGATAGAAGCAAATTAGTGTTTTGCCATTTTTGGCGAAAATTCAAAATGGCCGCCATTTTTGGGGAGGGGAAAATTTTTTGAAAATTGCAAAGATTGCATTCCTTAGATCCCCTGTGGGTCGAAAATTTCGACGAAATCGCTCTATCTCGCACGGTTAAGGAGACAGAAGCAAATTTGTGTTTTGCCATTTTTGGCAAAAATTCCAAAATTCAAAATGGCCGCCATTTTTGGGGAGGGGAAATTTTTTTAAAATTACCAAGAGTACAATGCTCAGATACCCTGTGGGTCGAAAATTTTGCCGAAATCGCTCTATCTCGCACGGTTAAGGAGATAGAAGCAAATTTGTGTTTTGCCATTTTTGGCAAAAATTCGAAAATTCAAAATGGCCGTCATTTTTGGGGAGGGGAAAATTTTTTGAAAATTGCAAAGATTGCGTTGCTTAGATACCCTGTGCGTCAAAAATTTTGCCGAAATCGCTCTATCTCGCACGGTTAAGGAGATAGAAGCAAATTTGTGTTTTGCCATTTTTGGCAAAAATTCGAAAATTCAAAATGGCCGCCATTTTTGGGGAGGGGAAAATTTTTTATAAATTACCAAGAGTACAATGCTCAGATACCCTGTGGGTCGAAAATTTCGACGAAATCGCTCTATCTCGCACGGTTAAGGAGATAGAAGCAAATTTGTGTTTTGCCATTTTTGGCAAAAATTCGAAAATTCAAAATGGCCGCCATTTTTGGGGAGGGGAAAATTTTTGGAAAATTGCAAAGATTGCATTCCTTAGATACCCTGTGGGTCGAAAATTTCGACGAAATCACTCTATCTCGCACGGTTAAGGAGATAGAAGCAAATTAGTGTTTTGCCATTTTTGGCAAAAATTCGAAAATTCAAAATGGCCACCATTTTTGGGGAGGGGAAAATTTTTTGAAAATTGCAAAGATTGCATTCCTTAGATACCCTGTGGGTCGAAAATTTCGACGAAATCGCTCTATCTCGCACGGTTAAGGAGATAGAAGCAAATTTGTGTTTTGCCATTTTTGGCAAAAATTCGAAAATTCAAAATGGCCGCCATTTTTGGGGAGGGGAATTTTTTTTGAAAATTGAAAATATTAGATTCCTTAGATACCCTGTGGGTCGAAAATTTCGACGAAATCGCTCTATCTCGCACGGTTAAGGAGATAGAAGCAAATTTGTGTTTTGCCATTTTTGGGAAAAATTCGAAAATTCAAAATGGCCGCCATTTTTGGGGAGGGGAAAATTTTTGGAAAATTGCAAAGATTGCATTCCTTAGATACCCTGTGGGTCGAAAATTTCGACGAAATCGCTCTATCTCGCACGGTTAAGGAGATAGAAGCAAATTTGTGTTTTGCCATTTTTGGCAAAAATTCGAAAATTCAAAATGGCTGCCATTTTTGGGGAGGGGAAAATTTTTTGAAAATTGCAAAGAGTACACTCTTTAGATACCCTGCGGGTTGAAAATTTCGACGAAATCGCTCTATCTCGCACGGTTAAGGAGATAGAAGGAAATTTGTGTTTTGCCATTTTTGGCAAAAATTCGAAAATTCAAAATGGCCGCCATTTTGGGGGAGGGGAAAATTTTTTGAAAATTGCAAAGAGTACACTCCTTACATACCCTGCGGGTTGAAAATTTCGACGAAATCGCTCTATCTCGCACGGTTAAGGAGATAGAAGCAAATTTGTGTTTTGCCATTTTTGGCAAAAATTCGAAAATTCAAAATGGCCGCCATTTTTGGGGAGGGGAAAATTTTTTGAAAATTGCAAAGAGTACACTCCTGAGATACCCTGCGGGTCGAAAATTTTGCCAAAATCGCTCTATCTCGCACGGTTAAGGAGATAGAAGCAAATTACTCAAAAGTAGTACTGAAAATACACAATGAAGTACCTAAATGGCTATTACTCATGTACTGACAAAGCTATCAGTCCCAAATGCAATACCAAGCGAGCTATGGACATAACAATATTGTATTCAAAATTGTAGTAAAATATCTTTAATTATTTTGGCTTAAATGCACGGAAACCAATGGGTACTGAAAATAGCTGTACTTAAGTATTACTCAGTAAGCAAAAGAGGTACAACAGCCAAAAGCAATCCCAAGCAAGCTACTGACCCAATAAGCCTGCATACCAAATTTGGTGACAATAGCTCTAATACTTTTCCTTTAAATGAGCGGAAACCATGCGTGACGCCGGACACCGGACGCCGGACATCGGACGGCAAAAAAAGCAAAAATAATATATCCACCCCCCAGGGGGGTGGACATAATAATAAGCGAGTTATAAGCACTTTTAAGTTTGGCTATCCTCGTTTAACCTTGAAGAAGGGGCCCAAGGTCAAATCCGACCACACCAGATGATTCCCAGCCCATGATTTCCTATAGGTTGGTTTACCATCCCAAATCTCTAACCAATAATAAGCGAGTTATAAGCACTTTTAAGTTTGGCTATCCTCGTTTGACCTTGAAGGAGGGGTCCAAGGTCAAATCTGACCACATCAAAAGAATTGTAGCACATGATTTCCTCTAGGCTGGTTTCACATTGCAAACCTCTAGGACCAATAATAAGGGAGATATAAGCACTTTTAAAGTCCGCTATGTGGGTTACTTTGGCACTCCATGGATTATGTTGAATTAAGAGCTTCAAGGTCAAATGTCTGCAAGGTTGTAGAGGACATATATGTTATACATATCGCGTATGAAGACATTCAACCTTCTACCTATAAGAAATAGCCAGTAGAAAAATGTAGATAATTTTCAAAGAAATGCCCGCGGTGGCCATCTTGTTTTTCAGAATGAGGCTAATTTCCTTCCCAGAGAAGCTTGCCCCCCAATGAAGATATCCTGCAAATTTGGTGAACCTAGCTGATGTAGTTTTCCTCTTAGAGTGTTAACGCCGAAAATCTCTCTACGCGCGGTGGTGGTGGAGGCGGCAGCATAGCTAACGTTAAACCAAAGTATACTGTACACTCTATATATTTGTAAAATGTGACGGGTATATTATCAGAGGAATTACAAAAGCTTTGCATCTTGGTAAACAGTTGAAACCTGCTGCATCTCTAGAGACCAGGTAAAAACTACTAACTGACTTAATCTAGTCAACTGACCAATGCAAAAGGCTCACATGGGACTTGACTAATTTTAATTAAATGCAGCTTGTATTTACACAATCACATGATTTGTTAAAAGTTTATTTCCTAACGTTACAATGAATATAGAAAAGTAACCATTACAATACTTCTAGGTGAAGTCTGTTCTATCCAATTGGCACTAAGAAAACAGAAAAACAAGGAACCTTTACAAGTTTTATGTGCCAGCTGTAACAAGTCTGTGAGTGTCAATTTTATGAAGTTCAACGAAAAATATTTAGTCATTATGGCAAGAATGTCGAGAAATTATTTTACATCATTTTATCGTAATTTCACTAGTCCTGGGCAAAATAAATGTTTTGATAGAACAACAACCAATGACTGTCCAGTAAATGTATGATTTTATTACTATTTATAAAGCATCCTCACAGTCCACACTGAACAGAATGTAAACACACCTTTTGAGTCCATTACTAATGGAATGTGAACTCACCATTTGAGTCCATGCCTAAAAGGATATGAAAACACCTTGGAAGTCCACTGTCATGCGTGCGAATCAAACTGGAAAATAATACTGTTCTTTTTTTTAATTTTTCAATTTTGCAACTGAAGAGCCCAGTTCATCACCGTCAGTATTTGAAAATTAATAAAGACCATACATGAACCTGAAAATGGCAATTGACACTTCCAAATAATGCACAGTAGGAGTCCATTTGTGAATTGATATAAAACCATGACAAAACAATAAATTACACATTGGTGAACAGTATTACATTACATAAATATATAAAAGTTAAATTTACACCGAAAGAATGAAGTAGAATTTGTCAACACTCCACATCGGAAGGAGGATTTTAGCACTATACGTACAACACTTCACATCAAAGAAACCAACTTCAATATTACACACACTCAGTTCTTTGGCCGAAAAATGTCATATTCGTTATCAGTGATTTTGCAGATGCAAAGGTGTTTTCGTCTAGCAGTTTGTTGATGCACTTTTTTGTGATATAACTGGGAAAGACAGCTGATTTATCCAATATTTGGAAGGCGCATGTGTTTATCAGTTTACCATATTTTAAAAGTACATACACATGTATACATGTATGACAGCCGACAGTCAATTGGTGACAGCACATTTTTCCCACCTTATTTATATTGTACATTTACATGAGATCCACTACGATTTGCGACAATATTTTCGCTCTGGGAGGGAAAAAAAATCAGGTTACAAGTGACAGTGACAGTGAATGGTTCATACATGTTGTTAAAACTTGGATGCAAGATGTCATAAACTTCATATATCTGTACATAGACTTGTAGTGGTAAAAATGTAAACGTTTTCAAGAACCAGTTTGTCACAATCTGAAGCAGTTTTCACTCATTTCTACCACAACCAAATGAAAACTACAATATTGATATTCTGTTAACAACACTACCAATTAATAGAATAGGGAAAGATCTGCTTAAGACCTGGGGTCGAATTCATAAAAGGGATTAGCGAAAAATGAGTGAAAAATTAGCTTAAGTATACTATGAAAGGCTTCATACTTAATCCTTTTTGTGAATATGGGCCCTGATATTTACTCATATTTGAATTAAAATTACACCTGTCTTAGTTTCTAACTGAAGGGGGGTAAACTGTATTTCCTGTAAAGTCAGTATACATGTGGGTTTGAATGTCCACACTGGGACCAACCATCTAAATGTGGCCAGTGCCTATATTCATTTACTGTAAATGACCTATTTAGCGCACAGTGCGCTAAGCAAAGTCTATTTTTATTCAATATTTGTTGGGAAAAAATGTCCCTTTTAGCGCACCCATCATGAAACGCTTTCCGGGATGAAGTTTCGGTCAATCCGGTAGAAAAACGGTGTTTCGACATTTAGAAATACCCACTTCCTGTAAATATGGCGGTAGATGAAAACAAACTCGAAAGTCTTGACAAAAATGTCAATTTATTAAGTAAAAATATGTAAATTATATAGAAAATATGTGGATATTGAGAAAAATTAAGAAAGGTAAGATTTAAGCTGAATAATCGATCATTAGTAACCTTTTATAACCAACCGCGATTGTGCACTGTCACTGTCTGATCGGTCACCCACTAGAAGTTGCCAAGTATATTGCTTTGAAAAGAGATAGGGTGCGGTTACAAGGGCGGATGCGCTAAATAGGTCATTTACGGTATATTCTCATTCTTAGAATAAGAGTAATTTTATAGTTGTTTCCTAACCAAAAAAAAAAAAAATTCTTGCAACAAGAGAATTTTTTAAGCATACAAATTTTTTTTTTTAAATGTACCCCAAAAATGCATTTCCCTTAAATTTTTTTTTATTTACAAATGATACCTTCATGATGATCAACAAATAAAGTACTAATCCTATTTTCTGCACAGCTTTTGTATCCGATTTGTCAGTACTTGTCAGTAGTACCTTAACAGAAAATAGTTTACACATGTACAAATTCTTCTGAAATATAACAATTTTATGCCTTGAAATTTTGGCTTATTCTTGGGCTTTTCCCATAAAAATGGTCTTTTTTTATGAATATGGGCTCTATATCTAAACTGCAACTGACTTAATTCTCCAGTATACCCAGAGTCTGGTAGAGTTTTCTCAGCTGTATGAGAGTTTTCCTCGTAGTCAGCGTGAAACCTTTGGAAACGGGAAGCAGTGGGAAGTCGGGCAGGGAATGCCGGGTAGATTGACTAGATGTTTTGCTCGGGTCAGAATCCTGCATTTTGCAAACGGTAGACTCACTTTGATGCTGTGGTGAAGTGGATTCAGTAATAGCAGAACCACCGACTTGAGGGGAATGGTCTAACCAGTGTTCTACACGCGTCAGCATGCTGAAAAATACACAATACAGTGATGAGGTCATTTTAGTATTTCAAATTATAAATACTCTCCATGGTGTCTGGAGAATACAGCAAAATGGATAAATGGAATCAAAAACACTGATACTCAACAGAATATTTTTTAAAAAACTGAAAATGATAAAATAAAGACATAGTTACACAGATAATTAAAATCCATCCAGAATTATAAAAGAGCCAGTAACACTGAAAATTGCAACACAAAGATTTTACTTTAATGTCTGGGTTAAATGTGACAATCAAGTATAGATTTTTCCCTATTTGTGGGCATGACAAGAATCAACACAAGACAAGATACAGAATATGTCTTCAAAGTGACATACAGTTACAGTTCCTTTAGTTTTCTTTAGTTTACTACTGATTCCTCTAGCTTGTAAAAGTAAACAATAAGACAGATATCAGTAAATAAAAAAAAAACTGAACACAATAAAACATTCGGAGAATATACACAATAAACTAGCAAAACAATGAGATCAACACGGAAAACTAACCACCAACATTAGAACAACAAGATGAAAATATCAAATAAAAATTTCATATATTTAGGTGTAACATTGTTTTTCACACACTGCTCAGGTCATCTCAATAAGGACAGTTGAGACGGAGGAAAGAAGCAGTGCATAACAGTCGGTCAAGATTCTTGCACCATAAACTGATGGGTAGCCGTCAACTTTCCCACTTCAGTTGAAGCCAAGTTTTGGCACAAGCAAAATACAGAGATGACATATAGTTGTGGGAATTAGTGTAGGGATTGGTGCTCAATCTTTCAATATCGATCGATCATCCCACGGAACTGCCGATATCGACACATACTACCAGCATTTCAATATCGAAACCTCATATAAAAAACACACAAAAATAATATAAACAGAGTAATTTTACTGCTTAAATAAACATTTATTATATAAACGCCTTAAAATGCACACTTACAACCGAAATGAACTGGTTTAAGTCTGGTGCCATCTTTGTTTACATTGTCAGTGACAACTTCCGGTTTCAAGGAAGAGAAACAAAACTGACAGCTAGTACACAGGAAAGCATAGAAAATTTTCTGTGTTTTTGTTCATTTTATTTTATACTGTAGAAATATATTTTTATTGCATAAATAGCATCTTTTGATAATTTCGTGAATTTATATGTGCACGTTTTAAAAGAACCTCAATTATCGCCCACGGCTTACGTTAATGGTCCCGATATTGAAATATCGATCGATCCACCACCCTAAATTTTCATTCGATATTCGATCCTCAATATGCTTCTCGATCCCTATACTAGTGGGAATGGCATGAGTATGCCTTGGTATTAATAGTAAACCAACACTCTCGATCTAAATATAGGAGTACAAAGGTATATAAAATACAGGAATAAAAAACACAAATGACCAAACACAGGAGTACTACACAAATCACTGGTGTACAAAATAAAACACAGGTGTACAATACAAAATTCTAATGTACAAAACTGCTGTCCCTTCTCACCTGTGAGCCGTCTGTTTGAGGTGGGCCCGCACTTCTGTCTTAAACACTTCTGGAGGATTCACAGCAATCTTCATCACAGACTAAAAGGTTAAAGTTTTGGCTTTATGTGTCTTTTAACAGAAAAGACCGTATCTGAATAGACTCTCACTGATTCCCACATGTTGCTACAATTCGAAATTCAAATCAATGATACAGTAACGTACCTATGTTCTTAATGTTTATATTCATCTTTTCTGCATCATCTGCATTGTAATGTATTTTAATGTACATCTTTGCACATTACCATCACCATTTTAATGTATTTAAAGACTGTTTTCACCATTTTTTCAGATCAGGTACATTCCATTTTAACTAGCTTTACTTATATTAGAGTAAAAATCTAAAATTCGCCAGGAATCTAAAATTCGCCACCTCTAAAACCTTAGTTAATTTTATGAAGAAAATGATGTTTTTGTCCAAACATTGGTATTTTTCAGTTCAAAAAGCCTTAATTTACTATACAGTCAACAAATCTCACCACAATTCATTTATTTTATTAGTATTTTCACGTGGCGAATTTCAGATATGCGGCAAATTTTAGATTTCTTACTCTACTTATCTTCGTTCTCATCTTATTGAGACACAACTTGCACCATTTTAAGCGGAGCCATTTCACTATGCCTGAGGCCGTATTCTGTGATGTGCATTTTGACATATTCACATCCCATTGGCACTATTTTTCATGTAGTCAAATATATCCACCATGTACATGTACCTATACCACTTGGAGCAGAAAAATTCAATTAAGTATGTAACTCCATTTCTCAAATAATAGTATTTTGCATCCAAACCTCAGCAGTTTCATTTTTCTATGTATTTAATGCACCCCCCACCCTCCCCACGTTATTTTATTAAATTTAATCTTGTTATATATGTATCTGTTTTGTATTGTGTTTTTTATTAAACTTCCTCCTTTTTTCCTTTTATTTTCATGCATTGACAGCTTACCTGCACCATTTTCAGAAGAGCCATCTCATTATACATGCGACTGTTCTCCAGTCCTTGCTGGGATCCCTTCTGCTTCTCATAACCAGCCTCATTGTAGTACGGCTCACTCACCAGAATCAGACCTAAAGACAAGGAATTACAACATCAGAAGAATGTAGTAAATAGAAGGCAGAATTGTACAAAACAAAAAGAACTTTCAGAAATCAATGGCAGAACCCCACAAAATGGGAAGAAATGTCCTAAAGTAATGACAAAACTGTAAACAAGGTTAAATCAAGGCCACATCATGACACTGCACACCTACACCACCAACCAATGTCCCTACCAAGTATTACCATCCTACACATTACAATTTCTAAGATATAGCCTGGACAAGATTTTAAAGGTAAAGGTTATTAAGGCAAGGTTAAAGGTCAAATCAAGGTCATACCATCATGCTGCACACTTACATCCTTGAACCAATGACCCTACCAAGCATCAAAATCCTACACCTTACATTTCTAAGACACAGTGTGGACAAGATTTTTTAGAGGTCCAGGCCACAATGGCTATTTCAAATCAAGCTCTCACCATAACATTGCACACCTACACCCCCAACCAATCATAAGCAGAGTTTCCATTTACACACAAATATGGGATTATTTACTCTCAAAAGTGAATCATAATTGCAATCCAAACAGTGTGGGGAGCCAATTAACTGAAAAGATTTCAATCAGTCAGTCAACATGAAAGTATTTATAAGTTTACCTCATGGCTGACACATGCCTACCTAAATTGTGATTGTTGAGAGGTAACCTAAAACCATGGAAAACTTACAACAAAAATGAAGATCACTGCATACTTACATACAAATATTAGAGGTTTCTGAACAGCATTGCTATTGAATTGACAGGATTAACTTGGCTTCAACAGATTTTCACAACACTGTTTAGGTCACATCATGACAGGAAGTTGAGTGGTTAGTGGGAACCAGTGCATGCTGGATTTATCAAAATTCTGTGTATTCGTAATTACCCGCTTAAACTTTGCGACATAAACCACTAGATGTTGGCAGATAACTACGCACTTTTCCAAATAAGGCCATCTGGATTGGGATTGACCCTATTACCTCAAAACTGGGATGTCACTTTATTATCATATAAATCACTTTGGCTATATATTTGGGAACATATTAAAATGGCTATAAATAGGACAATTCTTTAGCCACAATTCATAGACCCTGGATATGTGTTAACAGTACCTTGCACAGAGATGAGTATTTGCAGCAAGCTGGAGTCTTTAGTCCACACTTCAGTACCCTGCAAATACAATGCAATGTACAGTCATACTGATATCTAATAGATCTAGGGCCGGTTTCATGAACAGACTTAAGCCTTGAGTCAGACTCAAAAGTTGAGACTTTGTCTCAAATTTTGGAAATATTTTGCTGAGTCTGTGAACTCAGACTCAATGCATTTCACAAACAAGCTCAACTTGAGACCTGACTCAGTCACAGGCTCAAATTTGAGCCCATGAAGGAGGTGTCTCAAATTTGAGTCCAAGCTTTGATCCCAAAAAACACATACATAAAGCGATACAATTTGTTCGAAAATGAAATTGATAAATCTTGAAATCTTTCTATTTTCATTTTATTTTGTAATTACAGCCACATATTCAATATTTACTAATAACAAAAGTCAATAGAATTGACATGCTTTATAGGCTACTATCAAGTGACCGGCCTCAAGGGTGGACTCAAAGCCAGACTCAACCTAGTTGAGTCTCAATCTTATGGATCACTTAGAATAATATATTATCATATAATTTCTTTGTATTATGAGTATTAAAGATATTTAAAATGATAATAATCATGAAATATAACTTTTTAAACTAAAAATAAACCTACTAAATACATGAAATGAGATTAAAAAGTTGAGACCATAACTTGAGACTGGTCTCAGCTGATCCACCCTTTGTGAAATCCATTTGAGCCAAAAACTCAGCCGAGACAAAAGTCTCAGATTTGAGACCCTGACTCAGCCGTGAGTCTGGCTCAGTTTGAGACTTTTCCTGAAACCGGCCCCTAGAGTCACCATCATATCCTTAGATGGTCTGTTCCATCAAAACTGACATCAGGACTGTCAACCCCATTGATGTTGACAAAAATCATTGCACAAAAATGTTAGGTGTTACATATTAGGCAGTTATTAAAGCAAAGCATTTATTTTGCATGAACTATAATTTAAAATAACATCAGATGTACCTATGCCAAATTGCTTAGGTGAATATGTCAACAGAAAACTAGCCTACATGACCAGCCCTTTTTACACTTTAGGCCATAATGGCATGGTTAATGGTCAAATAAAGGTCACAAAGTGATGTGGCACAGCTACACACCTCGGCCAATATACCTACCATGGATGATCTTCCTACAACTTACTGTTTCCAAGATACAATTCAAACACGATTTTAAAGGTCACTATGCCAAAGTCAAATCAAAAGCACATTATTTCCTTTTTCACCTGCCCCTTCTCCCTCTTGTAGGTAAATTTGGCAAAATTAATGAATAAGTTGTCATCATTTGTATTCCACAAAAGGCTTAATTTATATCAGACCAGTTTTGCGTGACTTTTTCTATAGTTATGCTGTAAGACTTTGGATAAATGTTGTTTATTTAACTGAGCCTCAGAATTTTCTGGTACAGAGGGTGTGCACTATTAAATGAGATTACATAAAAAACTCCCTGCTTTTCAGAGTACCCACCTTCCCCTGCCAAGTGCCCAGCAGACTGACACACACTGTTCCGTCCTCATACAGGTTGGGATTAAGTCTGTCAGTACAAAAGGCAATGTAGTGCACATTAGGGGGTGAGTTGGGGAAGTCCTCTGGAAGTTGAACATCAAAGAAAAACATCCCATCTTCATAGGGAGTCTTTTCAGGGCCATGTATCATTACTGAGAATAGGTCCTGAAACAAGAAACAAAAACGGCATTTTAAACAAGTGTTTATGATGGAATGGTAGACCCTTTGATATCCTGAGCTGAGGATCCCAAGTCTCCAGAATGCCAATGATCATGACTGACAACACATCCTAAAATATAAAAGTCTGAACAATTGTGTCTAAGTGGTAAGATGAATGGACGACTTCTACCACTCACTGTGTATACCTTAGAAATCTGACTGTGACTCTGTTGACCGACCAGCACAAAGGATGACTCTGTCTAGCCCAAAGCAAAGGATGGCTCTATGTTGACAAAATAAAGATACCTGTGTTTTTTAAACCAAAGAATGGTTCTTTGTTGATTGCAGCAAAGGATGCTCTGTGTTGACCAAAGCATTGGAAGGCTCTCTGATGACCAAAGCAAAGGAGGTACAGATGAACAAATATGGACATCAGAATAAAATATACAAACAATAAATATACTTGGTTATAACATGAATGTAGGCAATATTGTAACGGATGCCTTTAACATTTACTGCCGTAATACACCAAATTGGTGGCACCAATTAGATATACCAGTAATATTTAAAACAATTAAAAGGAAAAATAAAAAGTTCTACCTATTCCTATGCATAAAAGGGAACTTCTTAGAAATAATTGTAAATAAGTACTCATGACTTAAGTATGAAACTTCCGACTTTCAGTTCCAGATAAGAAAGTCCCTTTATGTTATGTCACTGACTTGTCATGACTGGGGAACGAATCTATCTCACCATTCTGTCCTCAAATCCCTTGACAAAGATTCCATGTGGCAGACTGGAATGCAGCAGCTTAAGCTCCTTCCTATAGCTACTTGTGAAGGTTTTCATGTCTGTAGGCTGGTGGGAACGAGGTTTGTATCGGTGTGACTTGTGGACAGATTCAAGCATGGAGAAACCTGAAAAAAATAAGTCAATACAAAGACACTTAAACATGTGCAGTTGCTGACAGGGTTCTCAGATCTGAGGATTCAGGGGGTATGTGGAGTGCTGGTGGTGGGGGTGGGTATGCATGTTCTGTACTTTTGGAGAGCGTGGAACAGCATGGAGAAGTGGGATTAAATAAAAACACAAAGTACTAATTGCATGACAAAACCTGGTAAAAACAAAAAAACACAAAAAAGGTGGTGAACCAGAGAGACTATAGCTATTTGCTGGATCCCTAATATATGACTGTTGCACCACTAGGAAAAAAGTCAATATTTCAGCTAATATAATTCACCTGCACCAGTACAGCATTAGGAACTGGGTGGGTGTGATCCCCAGCCTTTCTAATTTACTCATATTAAATACAAAAGTCTAACAGGCTAAATGGGGGAACCCCTGGACCCCAAATATACTCAAGGATATTACACCCCTGCTAGACTTTCTTGAACTGAAGCTTTTCACATATTCCACGTGATTCTGCTTCAGCAGATAGTCAGCATTATCCACAATACAGAACACTTAATCTGTACCACTTTTTAAAAATACTGTATTACCATATACACCAGGTGTTCTGATACCATCAAGTTCAAATTCATACCATCAACTCTCACGGTGTTTCTTTAACTGCAGCTTCCCATTTCCTTGTATATCATATTTACTAATTTACCATGTTCACGGTCATATCACATTCCACTGATTATCACATTAACCCATAAACAAAGTCAAAGTTGGGGTTTTACATCTCATTCAATAGCCAGGGTTATATTCAGACAGGCCGTCAGCATTGTCACTTGTGGGAGTCTTATCCACACAGATGGCGACAGCCTGTGTCACAATCACCTTCATATCACATTGATCCACATTCTCTGGTATATCACATTAACCTATATATTGTAGATTGTACACGTATATCACATTCACACATATATCACGTTCACCTCTATGTAATCAAAATTCACCTGTACATCCTTATATTCACCTGTATATCATTAAATCCCCCCCCCCCCCCCCCCAACTGCCAATCTTTCTTCTCGACTCACTTACCATGCTCATTGAACTGCAGCTTTTCACGTATTTCAGCTGGAGTTTGTGGGGTCATGGGTGTCTCCGTGCTCTCCTGGCAGTCTATGGGACTCTGTAGATCCAGATGCAAACTCTCACCTGCTCCCTGCTGAGATTTTACAGATCCGTTGGCTGTAAATACAGGATGGTGTAAAAACAAGTGGACCATATGCAGTGAGCACGAGACACTAATTTAAAAACACTAATGCCACTAAAATAAACAGAAATGCCATGAATCTAATGTGGACTTTCATAGCACTTATTCTAGACCAGATGACAGATTCTAAGGCATACAGTGACAAACAAGGATTAAGTTTCAGCATAAATGTTATACAGGTATGTACAGGTTATAGGAAGTGAATGTTCTCTGATATTGTAATATATTAAACTTTTAAGGGTACTAAAGTTAGGATTACTCTGTCACTTGAACAAAACAAGAGTCCAAGAATCAATAACTATGTTATCAGACATTAGGAAGGAACCAGCCTCAGCTTTTGGTCTGTGTACCACAAAGTATTGATACAGAGAGATTTTCTGCTAGAACAAAAATTACAACCAACCAGGGCAGGGTCGGAACCAGATTTTCCATTTCGATATCCCGCCAGTGCGAAACCGTACTGATTCCAAGATACCAAACAAAACTAGAAAAAAGTTTTTGCTAACAAAAACAAGCGGCCCGGATGGAGATGTGGAGGTATTAAAGCTGTAGTAGTTGTAGTATCAGACTGTAAGCAGAATGTAAGCTTTACTGTGTTTTGTATCTGATAGAAAAGCAGATCATTTAAAAACTGCAGCAGTTGGAGTATTAGACTGTAAGCAGAATGGCGGACAAAACCCTGGAGGACAAAACACCAGAGGACAAAACCCCAGAATAATATATAGCTACTAGGAAAACAAGAGATACCCTGCCGGTCAAAAATTTCATCGAAATCCCTCTACCAAGCACGGTTTTCGAGATATGAGCATTTTTGTGTTTTGCAATTTTTGCAAAAAAAATCGAAAATTCTAAATGGCCTTCATTTTTGGCGAGACAAATTTTTTTTGAAAATTGGGATGACTACTCTGCACATATACCCTGTGGGCCAAAAATTTCATCGAAATCCCTCTATCTAGCACGGTTTTCGAGATATAAGCATTTTTGTGTTTTGCAATTTTTGCGAAAAATTCAAAATGGCTGCCATATTTGGTGAGACAAAAATTTTTTGAAAATTGGCATGGCTACTGTGCAGACAAACTCTGTGGGTCAAAAATTTCGTCGAAATCCCTCTATCTAGCACGGTTTTCGAGATATATGATGCAAAAAATTCAAAATGGCCGCCATTTTTGGCGAGACAAATTTTTTTTTGAAAATTACGATAGCCTGATTTCCTCCTATACACAAACAAGCGTCCCGCAAGAGCTGAAAATGCTAATTTATACATGAGTCATTATCACACTGCTGCACTGAAATAAGTTTGTAAATACTTGGATCCAGTTTTTTACAATAAAACAAGCATAATTTGATGCATATCATAATTTTACATGATGACAACAAAATAGGAATGTATTTTGCCTGCTTTAATAGTATGTATAAGTTGTGAGTGCAATTTCAAAAAGTTACACCCTTTGCACTAAGATATGAAAATAACATTAAGATAATGACATTATTAATATTGAAATATTTAGGTAGAAATTGCAATCTATGACCCCACTGTGACCAGCTAATAAGACTCTCCACATATGGTTTCCCACTACCTCTTCAAAAATTGTACAGCTGGAAAACCAATAATAAAGAAGATGTGAGGCAAAAACAGAAAAATTGATATTTATGACCTCAGTTTGACTTGTAAGAGGGGGTCATAGGGCTAATTTGACGAGCTACCTAGACTCACCACGAATTCCAACTGCCTGTTAATACATTCTAAAGCTGTAAAAGCAAAAATCAAAAGGACATATGAGGTAAAAACTCAAAATCAGATATTTTATTACCCCAGTTTGACCCATAAGGGAGGGTCAGGGGGTAAATGTGGCCGGCTATCTAGAATCCTCACATAAGGTTTCCCAATACCTCTTAGCACATTCTAAAGCTGTAAAAGCAAGAATAAAGTAGATATAAGGCAAAAACACAAAATTGGCTGTGTTATGACCCCAGTTTGACCCATAAGGGAGGGTCAGGGGGTAAATCTGACCGGCTATTAAGACTCTTCACATAAGGTTTCCCAATACCTCTTAATACATTCTAAAGCAAAATACATTCTATAAGGCAAAAACACAAAATTGAAAAATTTAATAGTAATTTAAATTTTTATTAGAAATACTTACCATTTCCTAACAGTAGCTATTTGTTGGAGCCATCCAACCCAATGGCCAATGCAGGGATGCGATTTTTAAGGTTATATAACAACCTTAATCAAGCCATTGGGTTACAGTAGTCCGTCCTCCCGCCAATTAGGTCACATGATCACATTGTTTACTTCATTATTTTTGTTGCAAGTAAAAGAATGACTTGCGGGGAGGCGGGAGGGAAATTTCAGTGTTAGGAAATGGTAAGTATTTCTAATAAAAATTTAAATTACTATTAAATTTTTCAATTTTATAGCGAAATACCCTTACCATTTCCTAACAGTAGCTGAATTCAGCCTTGTAGGATGGAGGGAATTCTTTTTAAGAAAACCACTACCTAACCTACAACTAACCATCATGAGAACTTCATAATGGAATTACATGCATTAATGAACATACAACTTCCAAACATTCACAACATACAACTCCAAAATATGGCAGTATGTAGCTGTAGTTCTCACAACTGCTGACAATGTTGGTGTTGCAAAAGGATGTCATAAAGATAGCCCATCTACATTGTAACATCCGACCCCAAAACAAGGTCAAACCAACCTGTAAGTGTCATCAGCATAATGCCAAATCCTTCCCAAGTCAGATTTAGGCAACATTGATATCTAACTACAAATACATCCAGCATTGCAGACATACCAGCCACAAACTGCAAATGTACCAATATAAGTATGAAACACATACCGGTACTTATAAAGTAACAAAACTGTAACTGCAACTGTAGGACCCAATTTCAAATCTGACCCTATGACAACAGAGGTTTTTCAGACAGAAATTGGTATACATATGATGCAATTTCCAATAACATGTATCAAGAAACTCATGTAAGGAAAACACCTATAAAAACTAAAGATGCATTCAAAAACATACATCAATAGTTTTCGTGACTCAATCTTGACTCAATAAAAATGAAATAGGTGCCAAAAGATAAGTCTTATTAAGAAACTTTCTTAATGGCAGTAAAAACAAAAGATTTTGTTCTATCCCAAACCTTTTGATTACCAACCCCTAACAGGACAGACAGACCCACATTGAGTCAAACTGTTGTCCAAAAATGGCTAAGAGCTGGCATGACCACAGGCTTAATTGCAGTAGGCCCATCCAAAGCAAACTGGATCTGGCAATTGATGGGGCCAGAGTTACTTGTGACCAATTCTCCTTATAACTAAAGGAAGAATATGTCCAAGCATTAATGTCACTCCTTTACCATGACTCTGCAATCCACAGAGACAAAGACCACTGGCTCAGTTGCAGTAATTGCAGTAGGCCCATCTGATGCCAACTGGTTCATGGCCAAAAAGGCAGTCAATGAGCCAAAGTTACTTGTGACCCATTCTCCCTGTAACTAAGGGAAGGGTCCAAACATGAATGTCACTACTTTACCTGAAACCAAGACCAAAGACTGTCTTGAAAGGTAATAACTTCAAGAAAGCCTTCCTCACAAGATCAAAGGCTGTCTGATAAGAGCATGTAGGACCAATGACAAATTCCAAACATTGGTTTGTCTCTTACTAAAAGTTGTTAATGTCTTATTTATCTCAACTTTTAGATACTTCTTGACCCTTTTGGCCCCAAACCATCCGCAATTACTGTTCTATAGCCCACAATAATGGATGGTATTAGGATGTTTCCTTAAACTAGTATTTCAGGAAATTTGCTCCATGTTGAATGGTACCTGGCTCTCTTCACACCACTTCCCAAAAAGGAACAATTGATTCTCAGATTCTCCTTGAGGAGTGCTCCTTCATTGTTTCACCACTTCCTCTGGGAATCTTCCATAATATTCATGCCTGACTCCAGATGCCAATCATGAAGATTCAAGTAAGCTAGATTGTTGTGAAGTCTGTTGCTGAAAAATTGAACTAACAGATTCTCCCATTTAGGAGTTTTGTGGAACAGATTCACCAGACACAAAACCAAGATATCCCTGGCCACCCAATCATGATGACTCCGCACCTGTAAGTGGTCATCTGTTGAATCACCTGAGGGATGAGGGCCACTGGACATAACTGACCAGACCCTCCCCAGAGACGTTCAATGCATCTGTTTCCCAAGACTGACTGTCTGGGACATGAGACATATACATGTTACAACACCTGCAGGACCAAGACTCTGGGCAAAAACACATGTCTGTCCAGACCTTCACATGAGATGTTGAAGCACCTGTTTTCAGAGCCTGACATAGGAAGCTTGTGATTCATCTTGTTGCCAAACACATCAACCACTGATTGATGGCAGCAATGTCTAAATTGATTGAAAAACCTGACGATTGATAGCCCCTTTGGTCTGAAAAAACTTATCTTCCTAGACAAGGAATCTGCCAGAACATGTAGATTCCCTGGGATGTACTTCCCTGAATCTGAATCATTCTGGCATTGGACTGAACCATGATTCTACAGATCAAGGTACCTATTCCCTGAGTGGAAGCCTCCCTGGCTGTTCACATAGGCAACCACTAAAGAATTGTCTGTGAAAATCAACTGATTTCAACTCAGAAGCTGATTTCTGAATCATTTTAAGGTAACAACATAGCTTCCAGCTGTATAATGTTATGTTATGAGAAGTTTTGACTCTTCCTGATTCCACAGACCAATGGTTGTGGATGACTCAAGAAAGCACTCCAACCCATTAGGGAAGCTTCTGTGAATGGAGAGAAAACTGTGCTCCTGAAGGAGTGGTGAGTCCTCCTTCAAAATTGAACTATTGGTCCACCAGTGAAGATGATCCCTGAACCAAAGACCCAAGAAATGGGATATCCAGAGACTGAAGATATCAGCAGTGTTTCCAGATACCATTGGAATGACTTCTGTGCAGATAACTCAATGGTATAGTCTTCTCCATTGAAACCATGCTTTTAAAGTGACATGAGCTTCCCTGAAGATAAGTGAGAAGCTTTCAACATGGTAACTGTCTTTCCAAGAAGACAATAGATTTCCTTTGAGTTGGGAAGACTAGACCTACCCTGAAGTCGAATTGTAACCAAACTTCGATTAATGGAGTTGGAAATAAATCTGATTTTTAGAAATTTGATCCAACCCAGGCTCTCGACAAGATGCATCCCCAGTGGGTGTATCCCTGGTATTGCTGTTTTGAATATGATGTCATTAGCCAATCGTCTATATACTGGTGAATACTGATGCCTTCTGCGAGAGCCATCAGCTTCAATTCTTTTGCTACATTGTTGGACTCGAGAGAGAAACTGTAGTAATACTGAAGGGTAAGGCAGTGAACTGGTAGAATCTGTAGCCTCCAATGAAGCGAAGATACTTGTTAGCTGGGACTACCGGTGAAGAGTTTGTACCCATAAGGTCGAGTGACGTCATCCACTCGCCTTTTATAGACGAATTCCAAATATTAAACATTCTATATTAAGTAAGGTACATGCAAGCTCATTTACCTGACCTTAACAACTACTGGCTGCCATTTCCTGCTTGTCACAAGAAATAAACTGTAAAACTCAAGCGATGTGACACTGGTGACTGGTGTTATCGCCCTTTTGTCGATCAATCCATAAACAGCTTCTATCAAAACTGCTGTTTCTCTCGGTTTTTTTTTCGTTTTTTTTTTCGTTTTTTTTTTTTTTTTTACTTATGCCAACCTCACTTCTGAAAGGTCTGGTTGAATATTATCCTGTTACCAAGACTTGTATAATACCAAAACTTCCATAGGGCCTGTAAAAGTAAGATCCTCTCCCCTTTTAACTAGCTGAGGAGCAGGAATCACTTGTAACTCTATTCCAGGGTAACTGTCATGATAGAGACAAAAACAATCTGCCCTGAGGCCTGGTGTCCCTTTATTAGTCTAGACTAGGAGCATGCTCACTTCTAGACTTACTAATCATCCTTATTTTCATGAAAATACTAGATGAAAATCCACTGAACATCTGATATATCCAGCAAGAGAACCTCATTAGGAGTGAAAAATGCAAAGTTACACCCTCCTGTTGAGTCACATGTTCTTAGACATGGTCAAACTGCAACAAAAAGCAACACACTGGTTGACTGGACTGGAAATGCAAACATCATTGCACCCAGTCCAAGGCATATTGAAGTCTATAACATATCATATCATAGTGATCCCTAGGATCCTCTAAATTTGACCTGAACTGAAGAAGTGAGTCAATACATGCTTCCTCTCTCTCTTACAGTCCCCTACCAGGGACCTTGTTTCCACAGTGTCTGAAAGGTCATGTTCCTCCTGCAGACCTCCTGCAACTAAGTAGCTGTCCAGGAAAGTGATGTATGTAAGGAAGTCCAAGCAAAACTTCTTCCTGTATAGCTGCTCTTTAAAAACATCAGAGGCTTCAAACTCCTTGAAACCCAACATAGAAGCCACATTCAATGCTGGCTGTTCACCCAAGGAATGTGGGAATTCCAAAAAGTAAGTAAATGTGACCAAACAAGGGAGCATTCACAGAAACTGTGACTGTTAAATCAATCCCTAGCCACTCAATAACAGTCAGTCAAATCTAAAATAAGGAATAGACTCCTTGTATTCTTGAGATGAATCATAATCCCCATCACCTGACAACCTGAATCTAACCTTTTGAGAGGTATAGAAACCCGATTGTACTCAATACTTGTCTAAAACTATTGAAACAAAAGCCTTTCCTTGTAGATATGAATGACACTCCCGGGCATCTGACAACCCGAATCTAAACCTTTTGGAAGGAATAGAAACTCGATTGTCCTTGAATGACGTCATGTAGGTATTTCCTCCACTGAATGTTCCGACTGGACCTCGACGGAAGAGTTTTCCGACGAGGTAGTCTTTCCTGCATTCAAAACTTCTCCACGATGCAGTGTCCACGGCAACATAAATGGCTGCCCCCAAGGGAGATTCCTTCTACTGTGTCGTCCACAATCTATACGATTGGGATGCACACTGTGATAAAATTGCTTTCAACGCCTGGCTATAAGAACCCAAACGTGAACAGCAATAACGGCCACTCGAATTTTCATTCCCATCCAACATGGCGTCGTCCAGATTGCTTCTGTTATTCAAGCGTACATTCTTCCTAGATATGTATGCTGCAAAATTATAGCTTCCAACGTCCAGCAAACTGAACCAAACGACTGGCAAGCTAAATAAATATTATAATTGTTGCATTATGACCTTCTTTATGTTGATTATTTCCTCGAGGTTGAAGACGATGGAACTTTCGATGTCACCATCCAAAAGTCCCTTATTTGCATTATATAATGCATACCTTCGAAGATTCAACAAATGAATCAGTTCTGTATCATATATACATATAAATATGAAGAGAGATTAACAGTAAAATCTCAAAAAATAAAGAAAACCTTGACAAGACTTCTACTAATTCCCAAAGACGTCCATACTGATGATGGCCAACAAAAATAATGAAGTAAACAATGTGATCATGTGACCTAATTGGCGGGAGGACGGACAACTGTAACCCAATGGCTTGATTAAGGTTGTTATATAACCTTAAAAATCGCATCTCTGCGTTGGCCATTGGGTTGGATGGCTCCAACAAATAGCTACTGTTAGGAAATGGTAAGGGTATTTCGCTATAAAATCTGCTATTTTATGACCCCACTTTGACCCATAGGGGGGGGGGGGGTCAGGGCGTAGATCTGACCGGCTATCTAGACTCTTCACATAAGGTTTCCTAATACCTCTTAATATATTCTAAAGCTCTAAAAGCAAGAATAAACGAGATATAAGGCAAAAACACAAAATCTGCTATTTTATGACCCCACTTTGACCCATAAGAGGGGGGGGGGGGGGGGGGTCAGGGCGTAGATCTGACTGGCTATCTAGACTCTTCACATAAGGTTTCCTAATACCTCTTAATATATTCTAAAGCTCTAAAAGCAAGAACAAAGGAGATATAAGGCAAAAACACAAAATCGGCTATTTTATGACCCCAGTTTGACCCATAAGGGGAGGTCAGGGGGTAAATCTGACCGGCTATCTCTTAATACATTCTAAAGCTCTAAAAGCAAGAATAAAGGGAAATAAGGCAAAAACACAAAATTGAAAATTTTAATTATTTAAATGTAGTTTTTATAAGCTACAAGCTTACCATGTGGAACTGAATGCTGATCTCAGATCCGGCCAACGTCTAATAAAAATAGACATTTATAGTTGCCCATAGGCTCAGGTTGTACTCTCGTGGAACACTTCCTAATTTGTCCTCCTTTTCTCATTGCAATTTTGAACCATACCCCTCAGCTGTAATACAGCGGGGAGGCAGGGTGGGACTCTCTTCAGTTCCACATGGTAAGCTTGTAGCTTATAAAAGCTACATTTAAGTAATTAAAATTTTCAATTTCATTACGCTACAAACTGAATGCTGAATCCAACCGTCCGGTGGAGGGATTACAGCTGAGACTGGAAGAAGTAGTTAATTTTTCTTGGATTTTGAACTAATAGATAGAATGAATGTTTTGAAAATGCCAGTCTGAGTCCCGTTTACTGAGCTCAGCCACGGGGACTCAGTCTGTAATAAGCCAAAAACCAAAATTAATAAATGACAGTGTTAAACTGTCTGGATGTTCTGATTGGAGGAGAAAAGTGCAGCCAATGCTCACTTTAAGAGTAAAGCCCCTAAGGCTAGGCCACGTTAAAAACAAGCCCTAGGCTTGGGAAACTCATAATTTTTGCCAAAAACAAGACCTTACCCAAACATCCTGATGAGGTAAACTTATACCTAGACCCTGGGAGTTAGACTCCTGAAGACTTGGTTGTAGCAGATGTGTCCCCCCCCCCCCCCCTCCTTCTTGTCTTTCCGAGGATAACTGGTCTGAGGGGTAGGCTCTAGGACTTGTTGTGCCGCTACTACTGGTCCCAGATACATATTGTTGTCGTTGTCTGACCAAGTAAGGTCTTTAGGTAAAATTCTGTAAATGTGTTGTGAGCTTTCCAGTGACAGGCTTGCATGATTTGGTCCAATACCCCACCATAGAAGGCCTTAGAGGCCGCGAAGGCCCTAATGTCATGTGCTTTAACTTGGACCAAGTCCAAGGCTTGTTGGTCTGCTTGTTTATAACAAAGTAGAATGGTTTGTTTTAACCAAGAAGAAAGAGTAGCAGGTCTGATGTCTGAGGTGTGTCCTTTCTTGAAGGAAATGAAAAGCGGGGATCGAGAACCTCTCAGGCCCTGGGTTCGATCCAAGTAATACCTCAGGGCCCGCACCGGGCACAAGGTCCTGTCTTCTTTGAACTGTTTATCTGTAATGATAGTCAAAGCAGGGATAGTCACTGGAGACACAGTTTGAGAACCTTCTCTTGCTAGTTGGTTTTTGGCTATGAAATCAGAAGAAGGAAACAAGGCAACCTTTTCCCATTGGTCTAGATTCGATACTTTGTTTGCAACCCAGGCTTGAATTTCGCTGCGGCACTTGCCTGAGGCAAAAGCCAGCAAGAAAGCAGTTTTGGGAGTAAGATGTTTGAGGTCTGTGTCTTTCACAGGCTCAAAGGGTGCTTTGGTGAGCTCATTAGGTACAACAGAAAGGTTACACTTTGGAAGATTCCTGGAACTTTGGGACGATCCCTGTGAAAACTGGAGAGTAACCTGTTAAGGTCTGAGCTTTGGGAGATATGGTGCCCAGCTGGGCCCAAGGTGTCAACAATAGCAGTCCTATAACCATCAATGGTCAAAGGGCACCTGTTTAGGTCTTGGTACAGGTACATGAAAAAGTCTGAGACTTGTTTCACAGAGGGAGTGGAGAAATCCACTGAATTTTCTCTGCACCATTTTTCAAATAGGGCCCACTTTTGATTTATAGATGGTTCTTGTTGATGACCTCTGAGGGACAGCAATTCTCTCTGCGACCTCCACAGAGAAGCCTTGTTCTTGGAGTTGTCCACTCCTAGACACCAGGCGTGGAGGTTGAGATCTTGTGGATTGCTGTGAAACACATAGTTGTGGGACTTTTTGAGAAGAGTAGTTGACACTGATAGCTGAAGTGGGATCTCTGTTGAGAGCTGCACTAGGTCCCATAACCAGGTCAACCCTGGCCAGCCTGGGGCTATTAAAATGATCAGGCAAGTTGCATTGTCTAATCTTTTGGATCACCCTGTGAAGGAGAGCCATCGGAGGGTAAGCATAAGCAGTGAGACCTGACCAGTTTATGTTTAGAGCATCTATGTCCCAAGCATTCCGGTCTGAGACTGGAGACACATACAGTGACAGTTTGTGGTTAAGACGAGTGGCAAATAGATCTACATGAGGAGTGAACCACTTGTGACAGATTTATTTGAACACCTGGGGATGCAGTGACCATTCTGTTAATTGGAATTGGTTTGACCTGGACAGTAGGTTGTCCATCACATTCAGACACCTTGGAATGTGTCTGGCTCTTAATGTTATCTTGTAATGATGGCACCAGGTCATGATTTTCCACAGGAGAGCAGACATCTCCGCCGAGTGGGTTCCTCCTTGTTTGTTTATGTAGGCTACTACTGCTGAGTCGTCCGTAGCAACCAGCACTGTTTGGTTTTGACACTGGTCCTTGAACCTTTGAAGGGCCAGAGAAACCGCCTTCAGCTCTAGAACATTTATGTGTAGCTTTTTTTTCCCTGTCTGACCACAGATCCTGTGTGGAAGTTTGTTCTAAGTGAGCGCCCCAGCCTTCGTTTGAGGTGTCTGTCAGTCTAAGTGTGCTGAAATGGTTTCTGTCCAAGGAAGGAGGTTGTCCAACGACTGATGATATCTCCAGTGCTCCCTGAGGTGAAACAGAAAGGGCCTCATGTGAAGGCTTCCCTCAGGAACCATTTACATCTTGCAGCCAAAACATGTATTGACTTGAGACGTAGGGTCAAATCCTGAAGTTTGAGCCATCTCTCTGGCCTCTAGGGCTGAATCTAGATGGTATTTGTAGCCCACGAATGAAAACACTTGAGCAGGTTTTAGTTCTGATTTCTCCAGATTTATTATCCACCCTAAGGACTGAGTCAGTTCTACCACTGCCTGAGTGTTCAGTTGGGCTTCTTCCTGAGACTGGGCCCTGATCAGCCAGTCATCCTGGTACTGGTGAAGCCTGATTCCCTTTGTGAGGGCCATCAGCTTCACTTCCTTTACAAGCATTGTCAAGACCTGTGGGGCTGTGACCAGTCCAAAAGGAAGAGAAGTGAACTGGAACACCTGTGACTTGTGGCAAAACCTTAGGTACTTCCTTGAGTTTGGGTGGATGGGGATGTGAAGGTAAGCGTCTATCAACGATAACCATTTCCCTGGAATCAGAGAGGCCCTGATGGACTCTGGTGTTTCCATTTTGAAAATTTCTACAAGGAGGAAGACGTTCAGCCTGCTTAAGTCTATCTCTGGCCTCCACCTTTGGTGGGGCTTGGGGACTAGAAACAGAAGACTGTAAAACCCGAGAGATTTTACATTTTCCACCCTTTCTATTGTGTTCTTTGACAGAAGAGATTGGATACAAGCAGTCAGAGCTTGTTCTTTGTGAAGGGCCTTGTATCCTGAATGAATCAGGGGAGCTCTGACCAGTTTTGGTTTTGAGATGAATGGCAGAACGTAGCCATTGGTGATAATGTTTAATACGCTGTCTGAACATTTGTCTATTTTTCCAGTCTCTTCTGAAAGAACGGAAGCAACCTCCTACTGGTGGACTGAGGAAGGCTTTGGAGGAGTCATGGGGGAGAGGGGTTTCCACGCCCTGGTCCCCTGGAGTGGGGTCGAAAACGACCCCTAGAGCCTCTGATATTTGGTTTCCCCCTACCTGAGGAAAACGATTGGTTACTGCTTTGAGAGGAGTTGCCCCCATAGGGGCGATTCCTGTAGGAGCCTCTATTCTTGTTGTGGGGATCACGAAAGGGCTTGTTTTGATAGGGTCCAAAACCCTGAGCATCTTTAGAGGTGCCTTTTTTGAGGAGGAAGTTTTCACTCTCCCTAACTAGTTGAGAATTGAACAATGAGGAAGGCCAAAAGGGCGAATTCCTGAGCTCTTGGCGTCTTGTATCCACTAGGTGTGGTTAAAGAAGGGTCATCTCGGCCTCACGCCTTAGAAGGCCGGTGTAGTGTTCCCTCTGGAGGACATGGGCCAGGGATTTGCTTAGGCAGGCAAGAGCTCTTTGTTGGATAAGAATGGTCTTATTCCAAATCTCCATATATTCACAGGCCTCTTAGTAACCATGCCTGGCTGCTTTCTCAGGATTGGCACCTTTCTGAATCTGAGATTTGACTTTCTTAAATAAAGACTTCAGACTGTGTTGACACTTTTCTAAAGTGGCGTTACAGGAAGACTAAGTCTTGGCAAAGGCAGCCATGAATATAATGGTGAAGAGGTTCTGCCTAGCTTAATGTTCCAGTTCCTTAAGAACTGGAAGGGTAACCTTGCCCATAGGGGCTCCAGAGACTTTTGGAGAGATACAGATCTTCGAATAGTCTGTATTCAACTCCTGGATTTTGTCTTCAAACAAGGGGGTTTGATATATTTACCCTCGGGTAAGTTAGAGGCCGAATAATCATGTTCAAACTTGTCAAAGGCATTTTTGATTTGAGAACTAAGTGGGAGCATAGCAGAAGGGCCTCTTGGCCTAAGCTCCTGTTGGCCTTTTTGGTCATCCAGACCCAGAACAGAGGTGGAAGACGTGGGCATAGTTTCCCTGGGGTCAGGGAGATTGAGAATATGCCTAAAGGTTTCCACTTCCTCAGCATACTGTGAGAGTAAGTCAGCCATGGCTACTTCCCTATAGAAGAGAGGATCTGGGTCATGTTGAGGTTGGTCTTGATCAGAAGGAGCCCTAGAGGGCTTGGAAGACCTATGTTTCTCTACAGAGGACTGATCTTCCTCTGGGGCGGTTTCAGAAAAGGATTTAGCCTGGACTTAGACTTAAAATTAAGACTTTTATCTTTAATTCAGACTAAGTCTGTGGTCTTAGACTTAGCAGATTTCACAAAGCAGCAAAATCTAAGCTTTGGGCCACAAAGTCTACCTGGGAATGGGCTTAACTTTTGTAAACAAAGACTTAAATATGGCTGCCATAAATTTCTCTCCACTTCACAATTTGAAATTGTTGTAAATAAAGTATAAATATATAGACCTCCTCCCTAATGTGGTTTTGGGGAAGTTTTTATGTGGTAACAAGGTTTTCCATTTCAAAACAGCACTTAATCTTAGATAAAATCTGTCAAATGAAGGATATTTGTCACCAATTTGCAAATTTAATAAGTAAATTAAATTTTTATAAGTTAATACCCTATCCAATGGACAATTGCTAATCCGGTCGGCGCAGACCGGCCCGCCAAACGCCAGAAAAAGACGTCCTGTGTTGCCACCGGCTGGCCGGTCCGTAGTACTGTGCACTCCCCAGATGGCGCCTCGTACTTCCTTCCTGTCTAGACAACCTGACGTCATAGCATCTTTTTTGTTGTCTAAACCTCTTAGACCCCTAGTAAGCTGATAGCGGGGTCGGTGGGAGGGTCTTGTGTGTCCATTGGATAGGGTATTAACTTATAAAAATTTAATTTACTTATTAAATTTGCAATTTTATTGCGTTAATACATCCTATCCAATGGACAATTGCTGAATAACTACCGCTTGGTCGGCGGGTAAGTTACTAGGGACTTATGTGAACTCACAAGTAATAGCAAATTTTAACCTACGGTCTAGGCTGACTTTGTCAGGAGACCTATAGGTCCAGGCCTGGGTTGACTTTAAGGTCAGGAAACCCTGCAAGGCCATGGTCGGTTGCCAGCAGCCGGTTACCCGGGGCTATACCGCCGTCGCCCCCCCCCCCTTTTGCAGACCTGCTCTGAGGTAGGGGAAGAGAGGGATGAGTTCAGTCCCAGATTGCAAATAAACCTCCCGAAGGAAGCACGCCACACTTAATTCTTATGTACATGAAGAACTGTTATGTACATATACAAATCTCCTCAATCTAAGGGCCACTTGTGGATCTGCTGAGCAGCCACTACCTAGCCCAATGGTAAAGCTCTGAATCAGCCCAAGCCCCGCCCTTCATATAGAACTGTGTGAAGGTATTGTGACTTCAGTGGCGGGCTGACAAGATTGGATCTAAGGAGACTCCCGACTGGAAGACCTTAGAAGCAGCAAAGGCCCTGACATCATGGGCTTTAACCTGATGTTAAAAGTGGGCCTCCTGGTCAGAGAGCTCATAACATAGGATCACAGTCTGCTTGATCCAAGAGGAGATAGTGGCAGGTGAGATGTCTTTGTTGAAACCTTTCTTAAAGGAGACAAAAACCACCTCCTTATTCTGCCTGATGTTTGAGGTCCTGTCCAAATAGTAGCACAATGCTCTGACCGGACAGAGGGACCTGTCAGACTTGAGGGATCTATCCAGAGTCGGGGCCAGGGCTGTTATAACCCCAGGGGCCACACTGGACACTCTATGGCCAGCTGATTCTAGGATAGAAAGCTGGGTGATGGATACAGGGACACCTTTGACCAATCGGATTGGTGTCCAATATATCAGTTTTGCCAGGCATGAATCTCACTTTTGCACTTGCCCGACCCAAGGGCCAAGAGGAATACCGTCTTAAAGGTCAAATGCTTCAAGGGGGCCTCCTTGATTGGATCAAATGGATTCTTAGCTGGTGCACGGCCAGTAAGAAGTTCCAGGAGGGTATGCCACTCCTGCCTCTGGGTCTGTCTCTGAGGAAACTATCCAGGAGACGAGCGAGATTTTCGTCCTTACTGATGTTGAAGGGTGAATTTCCAGTTTATCAACAATGGGTGACCTATAACCATCAATGGTGCTGGGCTGTTTGCCAAGCATGTATCTCACTTCTACGTTTGCCCGAACCCAGGGCCAAGAGGAAAACTGCCTTGAAGGTCAAATGCTTCAAGGAGGCCTTTAATTGGTTCAAAATGAACCTGGTCAGCTGGTGCAAAAACCGGGGAGAGGTTCCAGGAGGGGGTTCCCCTCCGACCTTTGGGTCTGTCTCAGTGGAAGCTATCCAGGAGACGAGTGAGATTTTCATCCTTACTAACATTGATGGGCAAATTCTAGACTATCAGCAATGGCTGACCTGTAACCATCAATGGTACTGGGCTGCAACTTCCTGTCCTGAAACAGGTACCTAAGGAAGTAAACAACTGACTTTACAGGTGGTGCCCGAAGTCCACCTGATGAATGATACATCACTTGGTAAAAAATGACCCATTTGCCTCATAGACTGATCTGATTGACCCCCCTTTGAGGAGCCTCAATTCTTTCTGCCACTGCCTCAGACAAGTCCTGCTCCTCGATTGCTGAGGCTCTAGGAGCCCTGCATGGAGATTAAGATTTGTCAGATTTCTGTGAGGGATCTGATCGAATGGCTGTGAACAGGTTGGACAGGTTGGGCAGGCTCAGTGGGATGTGGCTGGACATGGCCACTAGATCCCAAAACCAAGGCATGTTGGGCCACCCCAGAGCAATCAGAATGATTCTCTTACATGGGGAGTCTTGCAACTTCTCCACCACTTTGCCCAATATGGCTGATGGTGAGAAGGTGTATGCTTTTAGATCCTACCATGGCCGACTGAGCACATCCACTGCTGTGGCCAGGGGATCCGGTACCAGTGACACAAAACAGAGGCGACTTGTTGTTGAACCTCGTGGCAAATAAGTTTATTTTGGGCCGGTGCCACCTACTGCATAGAGTGGAAGACCTCTGGAAGGAGAAACCACTGTTGGGATGGTCTGGCCTAGCCTGGACAGCCTGTCTGCTACCATATTGGGCCGGCCTGGAATGTGTCGTGCTTTAGAGTCACTTGTTTCCTGGTACACCAGGTCAAGATTCTCCATAGTAGGGCACAAAGTGGGCCCGACCTCATTCCTCCTTCCTTTATGTATGACACTATTGTGGTGTTGTCAGTTGCTACAAGTACTATCTTGTTGAGCAAAGGTCTTGGAACTCTTTTAAAGCCAGAAAGGCTGCTTTAAGTTCTAGATAGTTTATATATACAACTTGCTTCCCGGAGGGGACCAGGTTGTTCTTGCCAAGTGCTCATCTAAGTGAGCGCCCCACCCTTCTATTGATGCGTCTGTAAATATTTGCAGAGCATGCTTTATTGGGTGTAATGGTTGGCCTGTAAGTGCATTGTCTTCCTTCAGCCGCCATTGTAAATGGGGGTGCAGGGACCTGGGGACTTGGATCACCTTTGCAGTGATTCTGGATACCCTCCAGTTGTTTTAGAGATGCCACTGTATGGGTCTCATATGAAGTCTGCCTAGATTAACATGCTTTTCTGTAGATGTTAGTAACCTATTAAGGACATGAATTCCCGGACCGGGCAAGCCGGTAGGGATAGCAGTTTAAACATAGTCTCTTGAGGGTTCTGCCACCGGTCCAGAGTCGGTCGGAACCGATCAGACCTGAAGTCGAACTGGTAGCCTACAAAATCGAAGTCTTGTTTGGGCTCCATCTCTGATTTCTCTAAGTTCATCAGCCAACCCAGTTGCTGACACATTATTTACTAGCTCCTGTGTATGTTGGAGACAAGCCTGGTGGGATCTGGCTCTCACCAACCAGTCATCTAGGTACTGGTGGCTTCTTAAATCCTTGTGTATGGCTATCAATTTCACCTGCTTGGTATCACGGTGAACTCCAAAAGTGCTGTGGACCAACTGAATGGCAGGGCCTTGAACTGGTATGCCCGACCTTGGATGTGAAATCTCAGGCATTTCCTGGATTGTTCTTATATAGGTATATGGACATAGGTATCCCTCCTTCAACAGTTGTACTACCTAGGGTCCAGCCCCCAAGGCTTCCTACGTTCCCAAAAAGGGCTTAGTCTGGAACCTATAGGCAGACTGTGTGCCACATTTGGGACATTTGGTATTCTGACAAACATTTTCTGTCCCTCCGGACACTGGTCCGGTCTGGTGACAATGATCCATGTTAACAGTCTCTCTGTTCTTATTGTGGTCCAGTGGGGCTGACACAACTTTTCACATTAATAGACTCTTCGCCCTGGGCCAGCAGCCTGTAAGGTGCAGTATTTACAGAGCAATTGTCATTTGTGAGATGTCTGACCCCTGGCCGGACATGATGACAAAATTTATTATCTCTCCAGTCAAGTCCAGCACCGATAACAGGTTGTTGAGAGGTGTGATAAGGGACACTGTCATATCCCTGTCATATCACCAAGACCACTGACCGGTCTAAGAATTCTCTGTAACCAAATAAGCCGGAGGTAACTCTCTCCGGTACCCGGGCTCCATACTCGGTACTTTACTGTAACTAGTAATTCTCTGTTTTTTTTGTTTTTTTTTTTTTTTGTGTGTGTGTGTAACCAGTTGGGTTGAAGCACTGTACAGTAAGGACTGTGTAGCCAACACCCTGTTAGTAGACTTTGTAACCAGTAGGTTCAAACAATTGTACAAGACTGTGTAGCCAGTACCAGTCGGTACACTCTGTAACCAGTTGTTGAAGCAAGTGTACAAGGCTGTGTAGCCAGTACCAGTCGGTACACTCTGTAACCAGTTGTTGAAGCAATTTTACAACTATCATCTGTGTTGAATTCAGCTTGCTGTAGGTTTCCTCCATTAATTAAAGTATTTCTTAAATCGCACGTCTTATTTGTAGATTTGACAGTTACTGGGAAAGCCCTTGTGAACTATTTTTAGAAACACTTGGTGTTCGGTGTGTCACGTGATTGGCTGATTGGAGCTCGTCAGTTGTGACGTTCTTTTGTGATACTTAAACATGCAAATGCGCAGTATTCTGCTCATCCACAAACCCCACTACCGCCAATGAAGCCGGGTCTGCAAGGCAGGGACTGGAATCACAGAAGACGTGAGTTCTGAAGAATGCACTTCCGACCTTCCTGGTCGGTGAAAACACGTGACCTGCTTCGTGATTGTTCGGAAGGACACGCGATTGGCTGACTGGGGATGACATCAGTATTCGCGTTCTTTGTGTGATGCTTTACTGGCAACTTTACAGTGCACAAAACCCCACTACAGACAACCAGGCCGGGTCTGCAAAGCAGGGACTGTAGTCACAGTAGACGTGAGTTCTGAAGAACTCACTTCCGACCTTCTTGTTCGGTAAATCACGTGATAAACTTCGTGACTGGTCGGTGAGAACACGTGACCAGCTTCGTGAAGGCACGCGATTGGCTGACTGGATATGACGTCAGAGGTCGCGTTCTTTTGTGCTGGCCGGCCGGCTGATGCTTTAAAAGCAGAGAAGCCTGGGCCAGTGCGCTCTGTAGATGAAGTCCTGGCCGGTCTGAAGTCGATTCTTCTTTTCAGCCGGCTGTACACTCAAACCAGTTTCCTGGCCATCCACCTCCCTTACTACCGACATCATTGCCGGGTCCACAAGGGAGGGACTGAGAGTGATTAAAGATGAAGTTCCTTCCATGTAAATACTAGGTGAGGTCGGCTGAACATGAGCTTGCCGGTCGACTAATGCTTTACAGCAAAGATGTCTGGACCAGTGCGCTCTGAAGAAATCTGAAGAATTCATCTCTTGCTTCTGATGAAAAAACACTAAATACTCGAGCTAGGCTGGTGTGACTGATGCTTTACAGCAGAGAAGTCGGTACCAGTGCGCTCTGAAGAATGCACCTCTTGGGGAATTTGCAGTGTTCAAAACTATGTAGATTGAAGTTGCAGCAGAGAAGTCTTTACCAGTGCGCTCTGATGAAGAATGCAGCTTTAAAATGCATGGGGAATCCCTTCTATTTACAGTGTTCAAAACTACGTAGACGGAAGTTTTCCGTGATACTTATTGTAGTACTAGAAAAGACGTTTCTATGGTGACTGTAGCTGGAAGTTACAGAAGGTATCCTCAAACAAAAGACACTGATAAAATTACCTGTATATCCATAATTCCTCAATATTGTCGATCTGCCCCTAACAACACAATGGTTGAATGGGAGGAAACTAGTAAAATGGCTGCCATGTTCCCTGTCGTAACTCCCCTATCATCAACACTAAATTGAGTCAGCTAGGGAGCGTTTCCAGCAGATTTCTCGATGTATATCCGTGCTTGATACGTAGGTAACACTTTTACAATAAAATATTTGCAAAAAAGGTATAAAATCCATCATAATGCACACTTTCTTTAAAATATCTGGAGATTGTTGAAAACACGTCTGCACAGTACACGCGCCAAACGAAAAAGATGCTATGACGTCAGGTTGTCTAGACAGGAAGGAAGTACGAGGCGCCATCTGGGGAGTGCACAGTACTACGGACCGGCCAGCCGGTGGCAACACAGGACGTCTTTTTCTGGCGTTTGGCGGGCCGGTCTGCGCCGACCGGATTAGCAATTGTCCATTGGATAGGATGTATTAACGCAATAAAAATTATATTTTGAATAGAAATAAAAGGTCACATGACCCAGAAAACCACTGTGGTTATATGATAAGCTTGGACTTAGTTAAGTCACCATTTGTGAAATCCATTTAAGTCCCAGACCTAGCTAAGACCAAAGTCTTACATTTAAGTCCCTGACTAAGTCAAAAACTTGGCTAAGTCTAATACCCTTTGTGAAATCGGCCCCTGAAGATGAAGATGGGTATCTGGACCTAACCTTGTCTAGCCGAGACTAACCGGGAGGGTTCCTCCGAGTGACCTGAATATTCATCCGAGACATGTCTCGGGTCAGATTTATGCATAGATTGATTATCACCAAGATGATGTCTCAGGTCAGAGTCCTGAATGGACTGTTTACCTCCGAGATGAGGAGGAAGGGATGGACCATATAAGTCCACATCCATAGCCTCATCCGCCCGAGAGGAAGATTGAGTTCTCGGAGGGGTTGGGTCCAGGTTCTCGGGCTGTTTACTAGTACCAGGCTTAGAGGCAGAAGAGGTCTGATCCACCTCCCCTTTAGATGTCTCTTTAAGAGACTGAAATTTGTCTCAGAGAGACTTCATTGCCCCAAGCATAGATGCCTAGAATACACCCATTTGTTGTTGTAATTGGATGTTAAATTGAGAACCCAGGGATTTTTCAAGTTTAGATTCTATTTTCTGCTGTAAGGCAGTACCTGGGGTTGGTGGGACAGATTTTGCTTGAGTTGTGAGAGATAGGGACTTGAACCTCTGGAGTTGAGGATGAGGAGGGGATGCAAATAGTTGAGCCGCAGCACCCTCAAGGTCTGCATAAGATCCTGTAAAGGAATCGACGTCCTCATCACCCAGAAGATCAAGTTCATCATCTCTAGAAGTGTCAACCTTCTGCTTCCTTACATAACGTTTCCTGTTTTTTATTTTATTCATTTGTTCATCCGAGAAGCTAGCACAGATCTCACAGAGGGATTCAAGAGTAACACAGGGATCATCACCTTTGTTTGCTTCTTTACAGGAAGGGCAATAGTTATGGCTATCAAAGGGAAGGCAGAAGTGCCAGCACTTCACAGATCTATATTTATCTTTGCTTGTTCTTTGCATATTGGAAGACATTTTTATGCAATAAAATGTATGCATCCAAGCAAGCCTGAACCGAGAAACTCACAAAAAAGTAAAAAAGTAAGGAAATACTTATCCTGTCGAACGTAACTTTCACAGAATGATCTAAAACATTAATTAAGCAAAATAGCCAGACAATAACATCCAACAATACGTAAAAGCTGGGATATGCAGTAAAATATGACTACAAAAGTAGACGCTTCCAAATCACGCAGCAAACTAGAAAAGGAGGATGAATAAGGAAGAGTTCCACAAGAGTACAACCTGAGGCTATGGCCAATTATAAATGTCTATTTTTCTAAGACGTTGGCCGGATACCTGCGGCCATCCGAGATCAGCATTCAGTTCCACATGGTAAGCTATTGTAGCGCAATAAGATCGGCTATTTTATTACCCCCAGTTTCACCTATAAGGGGGGAGGGGGGGAGGGGGGTAAATCTGACCGGCTATCTAGACTCTTCACATATGGTTTCCCAATACCTCTTAACACATTCTAAAGCTCTAAAACCAATAATATAGGAGATATAAGGAAAAATGTCAGAATTGGCTATGTTATGACCCCAGTTTGACCCCTACAGGGGCGTCGGGGGGGTGTGTGAATTTGACTTGCTTTCTAGACTCTCCACTAGGGCTGCAACGATTCTTCAGTTACTCGGAAATGAAACGATTCAGTTGAAAACTCGAGTCAAAAAAAGTGAACCGGGTCTTTAAAATATATGATTATATTTATATATTTTTCCAATATAAGGTGTTTTCGTTTTCAATTTTCATTTTGTAAACGTTAAATGTATGTGTACCAATGCTTTTGTAAGATGGCATTTTAATATAACATATTACGAAGACGCCTCAAATCTCGTAATATAGAAATGGTTAAAGTTTCCTTACATTTAAGTCCCTGACTAAGCATTTTTAATGCTTCTTTCTTCCAAAATTCCATGAAATATTAACATTCTTTCCTGTTGTATGTATTTTAATCGTTTACAAGGTCTAATATGTCAAAATATTATGAAGTTTATTTCGTGGGCGATAATCAAGCGAATAGCCGAGTCGGAGTCGATTCTTCTAAAACGAGGAATCGAGGCACATTTTCGGGCTCGCTTGCAGCCCTACTCTCCACATATGGTTTCCTACTACCTCCCAATACATTTTATGGCTCTAAATGCAAAACTTAAGAAGATAATAGGGGGTTCACATGAATTTTAAGCTTTCTGGTTGGTACTCTTGAGAAAATCGCTCATGTACCCCAAAAATCTATTTTTTGATCATGTGACCTTGATAAAGATCAAAGGTCAAATTTAAGCATGTGGAAAAATTTTCCCATGCCTAAGTTATATAACTGCCAAATATGGTTAAAAAGCTTCCAATAGTAAGGGGGATATTGAAGGGAGACCATAATGCAGCGGCGGTGGTGGCGAGGAACTGACACGAAAACAAATAAGCGCCATTTCAGGGACGCTTAATTAACACCAGATGTATTGTTGTTTCGAAAATATGAAAGGTCTAATAAATATTTCAGATGCAGGATTTGTATCAAAATCTTTCAAACAGGCAACACCATGATAAATGATAAATGGGGGGTTACTCTGTATTAAGTCAAATCTCAAACGAATATGAAATACCTTTCTACAGCTACTTCGACCTTTAAAAGGAAATTGTATTTACCATTAAAATTTATCCTATTGTCTGTAAACCCCAGTATTTTTTAAAGCACTACTCTAGAACTTTGGATCTGATTAACCAGCATTTTACCATAAGAACAAGGGCCTCCTATCTCATAAAGTCAGTTCACAGTGTTTGCACTTAAAGGTATTAATATTTACATGTCAGACTTATGCTGCCACTTCCTTCTATTTTCTGTAAGTTTACAGTGCCCCCTGCAATGTGACGGTTTCCTTCTTTTTCCTCTCCCTTTTGTTCCCCTTCTTTCAAGACATCAGGCTTCTCCTCACCCTGGCAAGCTCCTTCACCACGCAGCCCCTCCCCCAACTCTTCCTGTATTTTGATAACGATTTCTCTCAGTAGATGGCAGGCCTGTTGACACAGTTCTTGAGACAATGCTGTACACTTGCCACAGTCAGGTTGACCAGATGTTTGTGTGGACTGGTCAATGTGATCTGCCAGTTTCACTGCAGGTAATACGGTTTTCATTAGCATTATTGATTCTAAAAAATTAGAAGAGATAATTTACTACAAACAGTGGTACTATTTACAGTGAATAACTGTGAATGTTTTTTTTAAATTTGGAAGTGTATAAAGTGCCATCACAATGTTGAAGACAAAACTTCCCCACAATGAAGGGAATATTCACCTATTGTGATGACACCATTGACCTTAATTGAATATGGCACAGACTAGTATCAGGGACACCCTCACTATGACCCCTTATCTTTAGACCACCACTAACAGATATTGATGACATTGTTCACTTATATAAAGAACAAAACTAACCCAGATAAAGGATACCCTTTAGCAATATTGAAGATGACACACAGCTAGATTCAGATATACCACTAACCTAAATTAAGATCAACACTTACCAATATTGAGGACATTTAAGTCCTTGCTGAGGAGCTGGCTAAGCTGTGCCCGGAGTTCTGGCGCACTTATACCTTCTCCCAGGCTTTCTGGTAAGTTCTGCAGAAGCTTAGCAAGACTTTCCATGTTTGCAGCTTTATTGCCATCGCTGGAATTCTCACTCACATCCCTACCCTCTGCAAGAAGATCACTTGATACCTTATTCCCCCCTGATTGCCCATTCCCTTCTTCATCAGCTGTGTTGTTTTGATCTGTACTTTGATCATTCGCTGTAGAGTCACCGGTGCTGCCTTGCGCAAACTCTCTGTTTTGAAGATGTTCTGAGCTGATCTCTGTATTTTTTGTAACACTATTATCAATTTTTCCTGTGGTTCTACTATTGACATCCTGAGTTTCTGCATTATTTATATTGCTATCCTCCCTGTCTGCAGCTTTTGTGTCTTCACTATTATCACTCATCCCTTTCTGTTCACTATTATTACTTGTTTCCTGTTTTCCCTTATTATCACTCGCCTCCACCTCTCCCTTATTATCACTCCCCCCTCCCTGCCTCAGTTGCATATTTTTCTCAATGAGCTCCTGGACCTTTTCAGAAAAAACCTTCTGCTGCTCTTTCCTCATCTCTGACTTGATCATAGAGATAATTTTCCTCAACTTGGAATCATCAAAGTAAGAGGCATTGAGTTTCCTGTCCACCTCACGACAAGACTTGTACAACTTCAGTACCTAATACAGAAAAACAGTGGATTGGAATACACATCAAGGACCTATATGATTTCATGGCTGTAAGAAAGAGTTTTAAAAATATAAAGAAAATCTGTACAGCTGCAGTTTCTCTATGAGAAAGGAAAGATACCAGTTTTATTTTCCAAACAAATTGTAGTCAACTATTTGAAACTGGCCAATACATCGGAAATGAATAATTCATTGATAATTCAATTTAATTTTCAACTTTGTATTTCTTCATAGGGGAAGTTTATCTGGAAATGGGCAACCACCTTAAAATTAATATAAAGATTCATTTAGGTTGATTATACACTGAATTAACTTGAAAAAGGTTTTTGCTAACAAAAACGAGCAATTTACATAAACAAGCAGTCAGTGCCCATGAATGGGCTCTGTGTCAGCTGACTGTGTGTTTTGAGTTTCTGAGTAGAAGTGACGGAGGAAAAGGACACAAAATTGTGCCCTGGAAATGGTATTCAGAAGGAAAGTAACAAGGTAACTGTTAAGGTGTAAAAAGTAAGTTAAAAACATTTTTAAAGAAAATACTGCAAATGTAATAGTTTTTGAGTTACAACTGATTTACTCAACAGTGCGAACCTCAAAGTAGCTATTACTCAGCTATGCAAGGAGCCACAGGTCTGCAATTATACTATTTTATAGCTGACCCCAAAGTAGGTTAATAACTTATTTAAACAAAATACTGTAAATGAAATAGTTTTCAAGTTACAACTGATTAACTGAACAGTGAAAATCTAAAAGTACCTATTGCTCAGCTATGCCATGAGCTACAGGTCTACAATTTCACTATGTTATAGCTGACCCATAAGTATGTGAACAACATATTTAAACAGATTACTCTAAATACAATCGTTTTCAAGTTACATCTGATTTACTCAACAGTGAGAAAACCTGAAAGTAGCTATTACTCAGCTATGCCATGACATACAGGTCTGCAAATTCACTATGTTAAAGCTGACCCAAAAGTAGGTGAACAACTTATTTATAGAAAATACTTAAAATGCAATATTTTTCAAGTTACAACTGATTTACTCAACAGTGAGAACCTGCGAATAGCTATTACACAGCTATGACATAAGATACACGTCTGCAATTTTACTATGTTATAGCTAATTCAAAAGTAGGTGAAAAACATATTTAAACAAAATTCTCTAAATGCAATAGTTTTCAAGTTACAACTGATTAACTCAACAGAAAAAACCTCAAAGTAGCTATTGCTCAGCTATGGAATGAGCTACAGGTCTGCAACTTTACTATGTTATAGCTGACCCAAAAGTAGGTGAACAATGTATCAAAAGAAAATTCTCTAAATGCGATAGTTTTCAAGTTATACCTGATTTACTCAACAGTAAGAACCTGAAAGTAGCTATTGCTCAGCTATGCCATAACCTACAGATCTGCAATCTCACTATGTTATAGCTAACTCAAAAGTAGGTGAACAACATATTTAAAGAAAATACTTAAAATGGAATATTTTTCAAGTTAAAACAGATTTACTCAACAGTGAAGACCTGAAAATAGCTATTACTCAGCCATGCCATGAGATACACATCTGCAATTTTACTATGTTATAGCTAATTTAAAAGTAAATGAATAAGATATTTAAACAAAATTCTCTAAATGCAATAGTTTTCAAGTTACAACTGATTTACTCAACAGAAAAAAATTCAAAGTAGCTATTGCTCAGCTATACAATGAGCTACAGGTCTGCAACTTTACTATGTTAAAGCTGACCCAAAAGTAGGTGAACAACATATTTAAAGAAAATACTCTAAATGTAATGGTTTTCAAGTTACAACTGATTTACTCAACAGTGAGAAGCTATTGCTCAGCTGTGAAATAAGCTACAGGTTTGCAATTTTAGTATGTTATAGCTGATCCAAAGTAGGTGAATAACATATCAAAACAAAATTCTCTAACTGCAATAGTTTTCAAATTACAACTCATTTGCTCAACAGTGATAACATCAAAGTAGATATTACTCAGCTATGCAATGAGCTACAGGTCTGCAATTTTACAATGTTATAGCTGACGTAAAAGTAATTGAAGAGTTACAACTGATTTACTCAACAGTGAGAACCTCAAAATAGCTAGTGCTCAGCTATGAAATTAAGCTACAGATCTGTATTTTTCCATAATGTAGCTGACCGAAAAGTAGGTGAATAACATATTTAAAGAAAATATTTTAAAGTCAATAGTTTTCAAGTTATAACTGGTTTACTCAACAGGGATAATATCAAAATAGCTATTACTCAGCTATGCAATGAGCTACAGGTCTACAATTTTACTACATTATAGATGACCCAAAACTATCTGAATAACATATTTTTACAAAATACTGTAAATGTAATAGTTTTGATGACTTTAAGCAGGCCATATGTCCATTAACATTTCAAGTTTAAGGTCACCATAAAGTCAAGATATTCCTTTGAGAAATCTTAATATATGTGCAAAGTTTGGTTAAAAAAGTGAAAAACTAAGTGAACTGGAGGGTTAAAACCCCCTTTTTGACACTAAGGTGACCTTAAGGTTGCAGATACGGGACTGAAACTTTGGCATGTGAAAGACTATCAACAAGAGGAGAGTGCCCGTGAACGGGCACTGTGTCAGCTGACTGAGTGTTTTTGATTTGTGAAGGTGATTAGAGGACAGAATAATTATCAGGAAAAGGGCTGTACAGAAATACAGTAAATGGAACTGAACAGCAAGTTCGAAAGAAATTCCGAAGCTGACAGAAGAAAAGGATAAAAAAGTTGTGCCCTGTAAATGGTATTATGAAGGAAAATAACAAGGTAATTGTTTAAGTGTAAAAAATAGGTTAAAACATATTTAAAGAAATACTACAAATGCAATATCCTCGTTCGACCTTGAAGAAGGGGTCCAAGGTCAAATCTAACCACACAAATACATTCCCAGCCCATGATTTCCTATGGTTTACCATTCCAAACCTCTAGGACCAATTATAAATGAGTTATAAGCACTTTTAAGCTTGGCTGTCCTCATTTGACCTTGAAGGAGGGGTCCAAAGGTCAAATCTGACCATACCAAAAGATTCCGAGCCAATGATTTCCTATGGGATGGTTTACCATCCCAAATCTCTGTCACCAATAATAAGTGAGTTGTAGGCACTTTCAATTTTCGTTATCCTCATTTGACCTTGAAGGAGGGTTCCAAGGTCAAATCGGACCATATCAACAGATTCACAGCCCATGATTTCCTGTCTGTTTACCATCCCAAACCTCTGGAACCAATAATAAGCGAGTTATAAGCACTTTTAAGTTTGGCTATCCTTGTTTGACCTTGAAGGAGGGGTCATTGAAGGTCAAATCTGACCACACCAAAAGATTCCCACCCCATGATTTCCTACAGGTTGGTTTATCATCCCAAACCTCTAGGATCAATAATAAGGGAGATATAAGCACTTTTCATGACTGACAAAAAACACCTGTGGCGGCCATCTTGTTTCTCAAAATGAGGCCAAAAATATTCCCAGACAACATTTTATGGTTATTAATATATACTGCAAACTTAAGAAAGCTAGCTACAACATTTTTTTTTTCATCAGAGCAGTAATGGTGAAATCTCTCTCTACACACTGCAGCTATCCAGTGGATACAATGATTTACTCAACAGTGAGAACCTGAAAGTAGCTATTGCTCAGCTATGCCATGACATAGAGGTCTGCAATTTCACTATGTTATAGCTGACCAAAAATTCTGTGAATAACATATTTAACAAATTACTCTAAATGTAATAGTTTTCAAGTTACAACTGATTTACTCAACAGTGAGAACCTCAAAGGAACTATTACTCAGCTATGCAATGAGCTACATGTCTGAAATTTTACTATGTTATAGCTAACCCAAAAGTAGGTGAACAACATATTTAAGCAAACTACTGTAAATGCAATAGTTTTCAAGCTACAACTGATTTACTCAATAGTGAGAACCTGAAAATAGCTATTGCTCCGCTATGCCATGAGCTATAGGTCTGTAATTTCACTATGTTATAGCTGACCCAAAAGTAGGTGAACAATATATTTTAACAAAATACTCCAAATGCAATATTTTTCAAGTTATAGCTGATTTACTCAACAGTCAGTACCTGAGAATAGCTATTGCTCAGTTGTGCCATGAGCTATAGGTCTATAATTTCACTATATTATAGCTGACCCAAAAATAGCTGAATAACATATTTGCACAAATTTCTGTAAATGCAATAGTTTTCCAATTATAACTGATTTACTCAACAGTGAGAACTTCAAAGTAGCTATTACTCAGCTATGAAATGAGCCACAGGTCTGAAACTTCACTATGTTATAGCTGACCCCAAAATAGGTGAATAACATATTGAAACAAAATACTCTAAATGCAATAGTTTTCAAGTTATAAGTGATTTACTCAACAGTGATAACCTAAAAGTAGCTATTACTCAGCTATGCCATGAGCTACAGGTCTGAAATTTTACTATGGTATAGCTGGCCCAAAAGTAGCTGAATAACATATTTATACAAAATTCTCTAAATGCAATAGTTTTTAAGTTACAAGTGATTTTACTCATGATGGAAGTTACTGAAAAGCCCAAAAGTAGCTATTACTCACTTAGCTATTGAGACAGACACCCAACTTACTCACCATATTGTAGCTATGAAAAAAGTAGCTGAATAACATATTTTAACAAAATGCTCTAAATGCAACACTTTTCAAGTTATAAGTGATTTACTCAACAGTGATAACCTAAAAGTAGCTATTACTCAGCTATGCCATGAGCTACAGGTCTGAAATTTTACTATGTTATAGCTGACCCAAAAGTAGCTGAATAACATATTATATATGAAATTCTCTAAATGCAATAGTTTTCAAGTTATAAGCGATTTACTCAACAGTGATAACCTAAAAGTAGCTATTACTCAGCTATGCCATGAGCTACAGGTCTGAAATTTCACTATGTTATAGCTGGCCCAAAAGTAGCTGAATAACATATTTATACGAAATTCTCTAAATGCAATAGTTTTTAAGTTACAAGTGATTTTACTCATAATGGAAGTTACTAAAAAGCCCAAAACTAGCTATTACTCACTTAGCTATTGAGACAGACACCCAACTTACTCACCATATTGTAGCTATGAAAAAAGTAGCTGAACAACATATTTTCACAAAATGCTGTAAATGCAACACTTTTGAAGTTATAAGTGATTTAGTGCATGATTTCATGAATTTTAATGCATTAAAAATTATTAAAAAAATTTATTAAAAAAAAAGTAAGACAGATCCAGGTCTCATACTCACACAAGAGAATCTACCTCTGGCCTAGTACATATATGCAAGATATGAGAGAAATCCCTGCAATAGTCACTGAGAAACTTGTGATAAAAAGTTGAAATTTTCACACTTTTGGTGGGGGTACCCCCCTTGTAATGTCTCTAGCAAACAGACGAACAGACAGATTTGCATGCCTTGAACAATTTTTCATCCTCGATAGCTAAGGTATCTTTTAAAAAAAACAGCATGTCTCTAGGCCTTGTAGTTTTGGAGAAGAAGTTGTTCACGCGGACGCGTACGCCCACGCCGCAGAGTGATGACATAATGTCAGCTGACTGACAAGTCAGCTGACATAAAAAGTAGCTGAATAACTTATTCAAACAAAACACCGAAATCCTGACTGTTTTTGAGATACGGACAAAGTACCTATTTTTAAAAAATTTACGAAAATCAAATGCCTCCCATTCAGGCATCTATGCTCTGATTGATCAGAAAATCATTTCTGACCTGTGAATGTAGGTCTAGAATGTACCTGATAAATTTTATAGCACTGGTGTGTGCGTTTTTTTCCGAAACACGATGACGGGGTGTTTTTGAAAAATGCTTATGGTTACCTTAAGTAAAGTTTAAGGTCTCCTCAAAGTATCCCCAAATTTTTTCCCACCCCTATAGTTGTAAAGAAAGATAAGAACTAAAGAAAAATTTGAAAGCCCAAGAAGTTATTCAAGGGAGACCATAATCCAGTGGCAGCAGTGATCAGTTGAACTTATGTGAAAACAAATAAGCGCCCCTGATGGGCCGCTTAATTACACTATCAGTATTTCAGAGCACAGTCAAACAAGATTATTTTCTACACAATCTTCAAATAATTTTTTGCAGATGGTGCCAGTATACTGCCATTCTGATATACTTACCCAAAAAAAGAAATGCATGTTTTATGAAGAATAAATTACACTATATCTCGCATTTCTTTTTTCGCTAAGTATATATATCAAGGAACAGAAAGCCATTTTTGTATATTAATACTAAAAGTGGATGCTCATTACCTGTAAAGTGCAAAGGTTAAATAAGAAATGGTTGGAAAGAATGCATGTCTCTTTACCTCCTTAAAGCATTTCATTTGGCAGAAAACCAATACAGGAAGTGAGAAAAGCTCCTCAAGCTTTTGCAGAGATGTAATGACCACATCAAACAGTCTGCCAGCTGACTCACTTAGTCGCTTCACCTTGGTAACACCACTGTAACCAAAGGAACAAAAAATGTCACTTTAACCATAGAAATAAAAAGGCACAGCACTCACTAATCAGCTACGTTCACCTGTTGTTATGTTTGAAAATTTAAAGTTTGATGTTTTTACATCCCGTTCAACATCCCGGGTCATATTGGGAGCCTGAAAACACTTTAATTGGATATTGAAATGTCAGATCAATACAAGCACAAAAAGCTTCACGTTGTCTGCCATAAACCATCAAAATTTGCATGTAAAAGCATTATTTGCACTTAGGATCGGGATAAGTATTGACATAATATCGTAAGAAAGCTAGTCCCTAAATCTGCACAAAACCAGTCAATACTCAGCTTTAGAAAGTTGCCTGGCAGTGATGGCTGGTTAAATTTGTGTCGTTTTTGGTTTGTGCTGAATTATGAACAGAGATATTTTAACCTCTACTACGCTGGATAACAAATATGGCACGGACCTGACCTTCTCCTCGTCCTGACTTCCCTCAGCATCTGACACGTCCTCCTCCTCCTCAGTCTCCCAGCTTTCCTCACCCGATGAGTTCATGTCAGATGACTCTAGGTCAGAGTCAAGGTCAGAATTCAACTCTGACAGCTAAAACATTAAAAAAAGTTGATCAGAGGTAAAATATTAAAGTCATAGTTGATCTGAGAAAGTTGATACAATAAACTACGGATCGGTGATCTCAACTCAAGCTCAAAGTTCAACAAGTTAAATAGTATGAGTAAGCCATTGGGAGTGATCATTATCTACATGTCAAATTCAATATTTACAAAAAAAATTAAAGAAGTGAACATTAACGCATAAGAAGTACCCACTTCTTACAACTCTTGGAAGAACTATAACAGCTGTGAATTACAAATTAAAACTTATTTTCAGGAAAACGATCCTTAAAAACTGCACACCAATATAATGTCAAACCAAAAGTCTTTTCATAGATATCACAAAACAACTCAAAGACCATACAAACTCCAACCCTGTTCAGTCAAATTTTAAATATCAAAAAAAAAGATTTTAAATTTACCAGTATTTTAAATAACAGGGAAAATTTCAATGGAAAATGTCCTCCAATATTTCCTGAACTATCCACATTTCCAAAAAGATTTCCAATGTCTGATAACTTGTCACACTGTTTTATAACCTGTATGACCAGCTCTCATTTACATCCATGGCAAAAATTACCAAAAATATTTTAAACTGAGCAAACATGAAACCGGGCGGTTTTGATAAGGATTTGGGTGTCTCCATTTTACGCATATATGTGGGACCTATTACTGTTACATAGTCCATGTTTCACCTACATACTCAGTAGTAACACATGCTTCTGAACTACATTGATCACGGTTGATATATTCAACCAAAGACATTCTGAGAGTAGATTCACTCGTCTGGAAATGCCTGAACAGAGTATAAGGACCTGAACTACAGTAAACATGCAAAGAATTCAGATGATTGGAATTTCAAACTACTTGAATATCTAACAATAGAAGAGAAAATAAATGAATGAAGAACTTATAATATTATGATTCAAAAGTCTCAGCCAAGATAGTTTTACCATGTGGTAATATAAAAACTAATCAACATGCTAAAAATATTTAAAACTTGAGATTTCATCACACAAGATAAACACCCATGAAAAACATGATCAAAAACTTTTCAGAAACTAAAATATCACAAAGGTGTGAGGAAAAAATTTCAATAATACTTCAAAAGCCAATAAAATGTAACCTGACTTTGATAGAATTTAAAAAATGCATCAAGAAAGTCTAAGGTCTGTAAAATTTGAAAAAAAAAACAAAACAAAAACAAATTGTTCCAAAAATCATGTAATTTGTCCCACAGACAATGGGTAATGAACTATCAAGACAGTGAGGAAATCCCTGTAGAAATAAAAACTTCATTTTATATGGAGGGGTTTACATTTGCAGGATTCAAACATTGGAAGATTTGGTACCATCACACCCCTAGTCTACAACTGACAGTACACAAGAACAGTAGTTTTCTTCAGTAAATCAGTAGTTCAGTTAAATCAGGTGTTTATATAAAATATATAAGATAATGCTAAAACTTGTATTCTAGTTTTACTGTGCATCAGTTTAATTAAAATCAGCATTAACTGAAAGCTTATTTTTTTTAAATTTACATGAATTGCCAACTTTTTCCTATTTCTACCCCGGGTGAAATTCCAACCTTCAATGTGAAAGTTGTACTGCAAAATATGAATGTAAAATACAATAGAAATATTAAATATACTACATAAAGGATGATCCTGTAACGTTAGATGTCACTTCAAACTCACCAGATCTAGTGTAATCCAGATTTTCAGATCCAGAGGCAATATTAAAGGCTGATAGAGAAGGAACAGTAGTGAAAGAGTCAGGCAATATCATAAAAGTATCATTGTACCCTCTCCAATTTCAAAGGACAAGAAAGTTAGTTTTCTATTAAACCCAAATATCTACGTAATAAGGCTAGTGCCAATGAAAGAACTACTCCACTTAGTTCCACTTACAGGTATTGCCTTGGTCCCACCTTTCCATTCCTGCTTTGTTTAGAATATTTCAGGTTTCTTCAATTATATGTTTTGACAAGCAAGATGGAGGTTACAACGTGTCACAAGTTATTTAGTACCAAAACATGGCATTTCTGCTGAACAAAATCGCCATAAAAGTCTGCAAATGGACAAAAATATGAAAATAATACTAGCATTCTCCCTTACGAGATACAATTCTTACCATCTTTCAAGTGCAATTCCTGAGTAGCATACTTACACTCTCAGTAAAAGTACCATACTTATACAATTCACCCATGGGTTAAAACACCAAACTTGCAATTTTCCCTGTGAAGTGGGAGTACAACACTTAATACACCATTCCTTCATGTGTAGATACATCATACTTACATCCTACCCTATTAGTTGCAGTTCAAATAAGTAAAGATACCATACTTAACCCTTTCTTTAAAAATTATCAATTTCTCTTAGGCTAGACTCGATATTTACATCGTCCCCAATGAGGTACACTTCCTGAGGATAGCAGTAGGATTGAGATTCGTCCGCCCAGCGTATCAGCAACCTGCCATCTGTTCCCAGTTCGTAAACTTGTCCAGCAGCCACCATATTTCTCTCTGTCTGTAAAAACAAATTTATAAATTTTTATACATGTGTCCCTTTTAACATGTAGCTTAATATTTGGACATATTATCACTATTTCCAACATACAGTTTAAGCTTGACATGAACCCATATCATTGTGCCAGCAATCAAGCCAGAAAACACAAAGGCATTCTGATATATATTGACCTAAATTTGCCAAAAAGCCAACTAATTACGGAATCTTAAATTAAATATTCTATATTTTCTGATTCTGCATGTTTTCATATATTTTTTCATAAGAGTTTTATAAGATAAAACCTACAAATAATTTTTTTTTATTTACTTTCTATAAAACTATCACACAGACAGAGTTTTTCTACTTCAACACCTTGCTATATCAGCCACAGATCTCATATCTAACCATTCAAAGCCCCACACTGCCCCAGTCTTTGTCACATTAGGAATATCAACCTATTCTGCCCATTTATTGGTTATTTGGAACATGGTTTAACACCACTTTTGCCACAGCATAAGCCAGACAACCTGAAGCTGTATCCACATGAACCCTAGAGAGTCCTACATTGCTATTGTGTTAGTGTCATGTCAGTACCTTACCCCATCAATCCAGACCAACACTCTCCAGAGATTAAATCTGGTTGAAGGTCTTTATCATATTCTAGCTTGTTTTAATTTAAATGTTTGTGTCTCACCTCATATCCACCCACTCTGACCACCACCCGTCCTGGTCGAAACTTGTAGTCCATATGATCCTTGATATCGTATACACTTGCCTCCTCAACTGTGCTCTGCACTGGCCTGAACAACAAAACACAGATCTGAGCTACACTGGGTACACTTTGGACTACAAGGGAGTACTTACTTACATAAGGTGGACTGTCAGTTACAAGGGAGCATCTTGTATTATATAGGGTATATATTACTTTCAAATAAGGTACTCAGTTGCCAAACATAAACTTTTGGTTACACTACTCTATTTGTACATATTGTACATTATTATTACATATATTGCTGAATTTGGTCCACAATGGTGTACTCTGTTACACAGGAAGTACTTTATAACTATAACATTCATAGTTTCATACAATAAGAAGTTGGAAAGCTAGAAATAAGATACAAAATACATTTCAACTTTATTTCACTTATCAACAAACTTGATAATGTATATGCTGTACATAATGTACTACAAACACCTGCTCCTAGTTTTTGACAAGCTGATAAACTGCGAGTGAACTAAGATGCTTAAATACATAAAGTGCCACTATTTGAACTATTGAACTACTCACGTGACTGTGAGTCCCTTCTCGTTAGACTTGAACCATGTGACCATGCAGGTTCTGCCGGCGTGATCTACACGGGACACCACTCCATACTCCAGGGGGGATGTTTCTAAATTATAAAGAACAACTACAGTAAAACAAGTTTCATCTTACTGGAGAAAAAGCATTGGCAAATTAGAGTGTTTCCAAAATACAATGTAATATCCTAATGTACAATAACAGATTCCAGGAAATCCCCCAGTCTGTAATGTCTGTCTTGTACAGGTAATGTCTATTAAAAATCTGAAGGGCCGAAGTTCACATCCCACCAGTTATTGCTTTCTTTTATAGCATTCAATCACTCACAAGTAATGCACCCGAGTTCAGTGACTGAGTTACTTTGAGATACTGATATGTATTCAAATAAGACCTGAGGTCAGGTAGGCAGCATTTATCATATCCTCGTGTGTTTTACATAACCACATGGGATGATTTGCCTGATGACATCAGATTCACCACCTCTCTCACATCCTTCAGATCTAAATTAAAATCGCATTTGTTCTCCAAAGATTATCCACCTTAATTTTCCTTTTCATTAGTGTCTCCTTGGTTGTTGACCTCTTTATGTCCCCAAATATCTGGTACTCTGGCTTATAGATATGTTGTGCCTTAGAATCTGCAGTTTACAGAGATTAGGAGTTATAAAAGTTGAATTTGATTTATTGGAATTCAACAGTACAAACATCAGCTTCCTCTTTAGCTTAACCTGTTGTTCAACATCAAACTTAGATACGATCTAAGTGAATGATAAGGTCTCTGTTTTACTCCTAACTGTCTCTAGTTACAGCTACCACCTGAACAATTCAAACATACAGCATTTTTTACCTTGGAAATTCAAACTTAGTTCCTGTTTGGGCAATATTTGAATTGTTCTTATTTTATTATCCACCACGCGACGTATTTGCCCTAAATATGGGGAAATACAGACCGGGATGTATTTTTTTTGTATACACCGGCGCCCCGGTACTATGGATATTGAGTTTGATTAGCTTCCGGTTTTTCAACAATATCTCGAAAAGTATATAACCTACAAATATGTATAATATATCATTACACAAAGGTGTTATTCTAGCGCTTCTGCTTATGTATGTTGCATAAAAAACCATCCAAAAATAACTGAGATATTGCAAGTTAAAGATTGAAGTTTTATATTCAGTGTTGCTCATGCTTTTTGACAGTCTGTTTCACGTTTTTTCATTAAATATTCATATTATTTGACCCATAAATCGCACAAAATGTGGATAATAAAAGTAAAACATCCCTCATCAGACACATACAGAAAAAAAATATCACTCATGAAGATTAACAATATAATACTCGTGCTGCGCACTCGTATAATATTGTTATCTTCATTCGTGATATATTTTTTCTGTATGTGTCATTCGGGACGTTTTCCTATTATACAGTCTACTGCATAACATTTTGGGCTCTCTGTTGAATATATAATATACAGAATATGTACTCAAGTTAACACAAGCATTATGTTTAAGCTTTGGGAGTCAGTGCTTAAAAATCTCATATCCTGAGTACCTGTGTTAGAGCTGGGTACCACATAGTCCCCTGGGAAGAATTCCAGCTCATCCAAATGGTGTATGGGGTAGAGTTCATTAGACGGAATATCTTTCTCAACAGTCCCATCCTTTATAAATAATGTCAAATACAAATGTTGTTAAATATGTGCAAAAGGTAGAGTTCAGTAGATGGAATATCTTTCTCAACAGTCACATCCTATGTAAATAATGACAAAAGAAATATTGTTACACAAGTACAGAAGGAATAGTTTAGCCAATGAAATATCCTTTATAAGAGTTTAATCTTGTGTAAATAATAACCAGCCAGCAAATCATGACCACCTGAAACTGGTCACACATCTTGGATTACTAGCATTAATGTCCAAAGTCAATAGAAAGCTGCAACAATATTGACTTACTGTGAATATATAAATGCTCTTCCATCTGTCTATCCCATTTGCTAGATCTAATTTTATAGAATACTGACTTACACAGAAAATGAAAATGGAAAAATGCTAGAGCTGCAATTGGTTTAAATTTTATGTAACTGGTTGTTGACTTCCAAAACTAGATCAACCATTATATAGTTCAACCATTAATCATTTCTTGGCACTGCTTGAAAATGCAGCAGTTGTTGGAATGCCAAATAGGCTCTATTATGTTAGCTAAGTAATTGTGACCTCCAGAGCTTATTCTAACCTGAATATTGAACATCTGAATGAGGTACAGTTAAGGTTTACCAAGACCTGTATTTATTTCAATCACCCTGCCATATGACTTCCACCCCATGTTCTTATTCACTGGTGACGAGGGCAATAAAACAAGGGATATCAAGTATTGTCATTTGATTTTCACTAATCTGGTGTTGTGTGCATGAACTACACAGGAAAATAAGAAGCATCACTGCACAGTATTTTAAAGTTCATGTGTCCTTTTTTTATTCAAAATAAAGTATTTTTGTTTCACTGTTCCTTTTTTTATTGGATGAAATATCAGTCACAAAAATGAGTGAAATGTATAAGTTCACAAGGATCAGTTCTGAACAAAATTTTTATTGTTTTGTACTGCAATAAAAAACAGAACACTTTTATTCCATTAGCACAACTGGTTACCTGCACATCTACATTATTTGCCTGTCACATGACCCCTACACATATATTCATCACCTCTATTTACCGCTGTCCTACCACATGACCACCACCTTTGTACTTATTACCTACCTGCCAGCTTTGTATTTATTTCCCACTTGCAACATAACCTCAACCTGTGTACATATCATGTGTACTTATCACCTGTGTACATACTGCTTACTTGCTATATGACCTCCATCTGAGTACATATCATTACCAGTACTGAACACCGATATACTGATTGCCCACCTATCACATGGCTTCCACCTGTGTACTTATCACCTGTGTACATGTGACTGTGTACTACCTGTGTACATGTGACTGTGTACTAAACACCTATGTACCCATTGCTGAAATATCACATAACTTCCCCAAGTGTATTTATCACCTGGGTAAATATTACCTGTATACTGAACATTTATGTAGTAATTGCTTACCTGCCACATGACCTCCACCTTTGACTCTGTGTAGATCACCTCACAAGCCACCCTATCCCCTGGCTTGTACTCCCACAGAGCCACGTCCTCCTTCCTACGACTCTTTTTCAGCTTCTTTTTCTTCAGAATCTTGGTTGGCAGTGCCCCGCCCTTCTTATGAAGGGGCTTTTTCTTCCTGGGGCCTGAGTCGGCAGACTGTGCAGACTGTGTAGAAGTCCCAGAACCATCAGAATGATTAGACTCTACATCTGAAATGTACTCATCTAAATCTTCTTCCTGTTGAACTGAGTCATGTGACTCCTCTTGTATGGAGTCATGTGACTCAAGGTTTTGTATGTCATGTGATTCCGGGACGTGGCCCTCCTCTGGCTCAGAGTCATGTGACTGCTGATTTTGCAGATCATGTGACTCCTGACTTTGCAGATCATGTGACTCCTCAGTAATGCTCTGTGTGTAGAGAAGAGCAGGACACATATGACAGAAACATATATACTCTAGTTTATTAAAGTAAGGAACTGGACATGACAAATATAAGGCTATTGTCAGATAAGAACATGTCAGTGTTATAAAATCTAGAATATAAGAAAAAACTCTTTTCATTTCACTCACCAGATCGTTCCCCATCTCTGTGGTAACCTCCGTATCCATAGCTTCTGCCAATTCACCCTTGCCACCATCCTCTGTTGCCTTACTCAGGGCATTTTTGGCATTGTGTTTGTCCACCTCAGATGCCGAGTGCTGGCGTAGCAGTTTGTGCTTGACATGGTGGACCAGGGTTTTGTTGCCTTTGTGGGGGACATTGTGCAAAACATCGCTATCCTTTAGCACGTAAAACACCTTGTCCCCTAGCTGTACACTGGTTGCCTCAAAACAGTCCAGCTTCCGCAGTCTGAAATGAAGGACACATGAGAACTGAATGTGAGTGGATGTAAGATATATTTATTTGGTGTTTCATTAGTGATGTGAACGTTAAACTGGTATACTGCTCTTAAATTTTTTTTCTTTGGGTAGAAATGACAAAATCTGTAAAGATTATTTAAGAACCAATTATTGAAAACATCACTTCTTTAGGCTTTCTACTAGTAAAAACTTTGTCAAAATGATAAAAAATTAAGGACAAAGTAGCTGAATAATATATTTTAGGAAAATACTGTAACTGCAATAGTTTTGGAGTTACAAAGGATTTACTCAACAGTCACAATTTCAAAGTAGCTATTACTCAGCTATCCAATGTGTAACAGGTCTGAAACTTTACTATGTGATAGCTTACCAAAAACTAGATGAACTAGAAATAGGACGCCCTGTTGATAGTAGCTGCGACATATGAATAGAAACAGGATAGCATAGAAGAACACACATTATCATGTGTAATGTCCACCCCATGAACCTTTTGCCAAAATTGTACAGTAGTCTTACAAGACCCTGTTTCATTTGTAAAATATATCAATGATGCTTAAATATTTATTAGTGTACATGTAAATTATTTCAGCTTCATGCCTTTTTGCATTGGTTGGGTCGAAAATTTTGACGAAGTCACTCTATCTTACACAGTTAAGAAGATAGAAGCAAATTTCTGTTTTTCTATTTTTGGCAAAAATTCGAAAATTCAAAATGGGAAGAGGAAAATTTGGGAACAGGAAAATTTTTTGAAAATTGCCAAGAGTACATTTCTTAGATAGCCTAAGGGTCGAAAATTTCAACAAAATAACTCTATTTTGCACGGTTAAGGAGATAGAAGCAAATTTGTGTTTTTCCATTTTGGGCAAAAATTCCAAAATTCAAAATGGCAGCCATATGTGGGGAGGGGAAATTTTTTTGAAAACTGCCAAGAGTACATTTCTTAGATACCCTATTGGTCGAAAAGTTCGACAAAATCGCTCTATCTCGCACAGTTAAGGAGATAGAATCAATTATGTGTTTTGCCATGTTGGGCAAAAATTCGAAAATTCAAAATGGCCGCCATATGTGGGAAGAGGAACATTTTTGAAAATTGCAGAGTACATTGCTCAGAAACCCTGTGGGTCGAAAATTTTGACGAAATCGCTCTATCTCACACGGTTAAGGAGATAGAAGCAAATTTGTGTTTTGCCATTTTTGGGAAAAATTCGAAAATTCAAAATGGCCGCCATTTTTGGGGAGGGGAAAATTTTTTGAAAATTGGAAAGATTACATTCCTTAGATACCCTGTGGGTCGAAAATTTCGACGAAATCGCTCTATCTCACACGGTTAAGGAGATAGAAGCAAATTTGTGTTTTGCCATTTTTGGGAAAAATTCGAAAATTCAAAATGGCCGCCATTTTTGGGGAGGGGAAAATTTTTTGAAAACTGGAAAGATTACATTCCTTAGATACCCTGTGGGTCAAAAATTTCAACGAAATCGCTCTATCTCGCACGGTTAAGGAGATAGAAGCAAATTTGTGTTTTGCCATTTTTGGGAAAAATTCGAAAATTCAAAATGGCCGCCATTTTTGGGGAGGGGAAAATTTTTTGAAAACTGCAAACATTACATTCCTTAGATACCCTGTGGGTCGAAAATTTCGACGAAATCGCTCTATCTCGCACGGTTAAGGAGATAGAAGCAAATTTGTGTTTTGCCGGCAAAAATTCGAAAATTCAAAATGGCCGCCATTTTTGGGGAGGGGAAAATTTTTTGAAATCTGCAAACATTACATTCCTTAGATACCCTGTGAGTCGAAAATTTCGACGAAATCGCTCTATCTCGCACGGTTAAGGAGATAGAAGCAAATTTGTGTTTTGACGGCAAAAATTCGAAAATTCAAAATGGCCGCCATTTTTGGGGAGGGGAAAATTTTTTGAAAATTGCAAAGAGTACATTCCTTAGGTACCCTGTGGGTCGAAAATTTCGACGAAATCGCTCTATCTCGCATGGTTTAGGAGATATGAGCACATGTGCCTTTTTCAGTACTCAAAATAGCCAATTACTCATTTATTTAATTAATTACTCACTCATCTATGAAGCAATTCCCCCCAAAAGCAATCCCATACAAACTATTAACCCAATGAACCGCCATACCAAATTTCAGAAAGATAGGCTTAATAGCATTCCTTAAAATGTCTGGAAACCAAAGAGATACTCAAAAGTAGCAAAGTAGCTATTACTCAGTTAGCTATAGAGCTATCATCACCAAAAGCAATCCCATACAAGCTATTAACCCAATAAACCTGCATGCCAAATTTGGTAAAGATAGGATAAGAACTGTTGCCTAAAATGTCTGGAAACCAAGTGTGACGGCGGACGGCGGAAAAAGCAAAAATAATATGTCCACCCCCCAGTGGGTGGACATAATAACATATTTGAAAAGAATTCCCTAACTTTAATACTTTTGAAGATATTTGACATTTACTTATGTCATTAATTTGCTACAAATAAGAAAATAACTATTACTCACTTATGGCATGCAATAGAACCCCAAACTATATGCCATCTTATAGTTAAGGAATTAACTTTGATGATGTCACCTTGATAAAGGTCAAAGGTCCAACACAAGCATTTCGAAAACTTTTCTCACACCTATGTAAGTAGGTTAGAGTTAGAAAGCCCCCACTAATAAGGCAGATATTTAAGGAAGATGATAATGTGGCCGCACTGGGGAAATCTGATCTAACAGCAAGTAAGCGCCCTTTTCAAGGGACACTTAATTACCAATGTACTAAAACTTTCATCATAAGAGCTATTTACCAACCTTTTAATGTCATCTTTCCCAACACCACTAGAAGGGGCACCAGCCTTTCTACTGGGACTCCCACCCTTAGCAAACCCCTGGCACAACCAGTGTACATCTATCACCTTTGGAACAACCTAAAAAACAAAAATATAAATATTTTGCTATAGCAAATTTTAGGGTCTATTAGGCCTGATTTGATATAATCAACCACTGAAAAGGAAGTACTTTATAGAATTGAATACTAGTGGAGAAACAAAAAAAAATCTATGCTGTCTTTGTAATTGTTCTTTAGTATAAGAATGTCCTAAAACCATGGAACTACATCACATGATGTGGTAACAACTATTAACAGAAACAAAATTTCTTACCATCAAAATCCTTTTAATTAATGATGCAATGCCTCTCCCAAAATTGGTTACCAAAATGGATTTGGAAGAACCATCTGAATGAGTTTTACCTGTCAGCTATAGAATCTGTTACTAATCTCACTTAACTGTATTATTTTTACACCAACCTTCTCCACCGTGACCAGTACTTCTTTATCCCCGGCCTTCTTGGCTGCTTCTGAAGAATGGTGTTTTGTGGACACAAGCCATTTGACCTTCTGAAGGTCAGTGAGGTAGCCTTTGAGGCGCTGCCCAGGGTAAAACCCAGTCATTGCAAACTCACTATCCTGTGATAGAAAAGACCAACAAATGAAATACAACAATTGATTAATATTTTGCAGTAAGGCTTTTCTTTTTGGTTTTGGCTGTACAGTATTATATCAGTATTAAGTAGGAAATGGCAATGATTCTAATACATAAAGAAATATTAACACTCTAGATCCACAGATAAAATGTATTAGATACCAATATGATTGCTACTCTGAATTGTTTCTATTAATTAAAAGACAAGTGTCCGTTGAAAAGTTTAATGAAGATGATAGTGTCAGATATCCAAGATGTGCTGTTAGATATACTGAAGGTATTAATTTTAAAACTGAGGAATTTAATTTTATGCTGCAGCACCTTTGTACAGAAGATGTAATATTACAAGTGTCATTACTCTAAAATCATACTGCTTATTGTAAGTAGTGTTTTGTTCTTAATAATTTTTTTCTTGAGTGTAATTAGTTATGGTGTTATTCACAATTTTGTTTTAATTCTGTTGTATGATTCTGGTGCTACTCAAGTTTGCGAGGAACCACTGTCTTCCACACAGATGGATGTGAAGTTGCCTGCGTCTAGATCAAATGTAATATATAGTAGGGATGAGTCGGTATAAAAAATGTGTACATCGGGAGGTTTAAATTTCAAAACTAGTTGACTTACTTTATCTCGTTTTTCATGAATGTCTTCAAAACTGGAAAGTTCTGTGTAGAAATCCTCCTCCTCCACTTCAATTCTTCAAAACATTAACCAAAATTAAGTTTAAGCTAAAATTAAAAGGCAAAAATTTGATATGCAAGTAGTATTAAATTTTGTTATTAAAGTTTTCCAAACGATGAGTCTATTTTAAGTATGTTTCTGTTTGAAAATCATCTAACTTTTCCCAGTAACAATCTAATGTTTCTATCCACTATACCTGTATTTTAACTGTTGATGACTTCCAGGGTTAGCAAAAAAAAAACTAAGGCAATATCTGTATTGAATGAGCAGACAGTTAAAACAGCTTAAAATTGCAAAATTAACAAGTAATTAAATTTTTATTAGTTAATACCCTATCCAATGGACAATTGCTTTACCGGTCGGCGCGACCGGTCCTGCCAAATGACAGAAAAGGTCATCCTGTATAGTGTGCATTCGCTAGGTGTCGCCTCATGCATACTTCCTGTCTAGACCTATTAGACCCCTGGTAAACTGATAGCGCGGCCGGTTGGGAGGGTCTTGTCTGTCCATTGGATAGGGTATTAACTCATAAAAATTTGCAATTTTATTGCGTTAATACATCCTATCCAATGGACAATTGCTGAATAACTACCGCTTGGTAGGCTGGTAAGTTACTAGGGACTGTAAGTGAACTCATAACAAAATAACAATTTTTAAGGAAGAAAAGGCCGGAATGGTCAGGGGTTAGAAACCCCTATGAGGCCAAGGTTGGTTACCAGAACTGGAAGCCTGGGGTAATACCGACGTCACTTCCCCCCCCCCCCCTTTTTTGAAGACCTGCTCTGAGGTAGGGGAAGAGAGGGATGAGCTCAGTCCCAAAGGAAATAAACCTCACGAAGGAAGCATGTCACATTTTTTTTTTTTTGCTTAAGTACTATATACAAGTTATGTACACTATCTACATATATACAAATCTCCTCACTTAGGGACTTATGTGTGGATCTGCTGGGCAGCCACCACCGGCCCTAAATGGAAAAGCTCTGTGTCAGCCCAAGCCACATCCTTCCAGTAGAATTGTGTGAAGGTATTGTGGGACTTCCAGTGACAGGCTGAGAGGATTTGTTCTAAGGAGACTCCCGACTGGAAGGCCTTAGAGGCAGCAAAAGCCCTAACATCATGGGCCTTGACCTGATGTAAGGTGAGGGCTTGCTGATTAGAGAGCTCATAGCATAGGATCACAGTTTGTTTGATCCATGAGGAGACAGTGGCAGGGGAGATATCCTTGTCAAAACCTTTCTTGAAGGAGACAAAGACCAGCTCCTTATTCTGCCTGAGATCTGAGGTCCTGTCCAAGTAATAACGCAGGGCTCTGACTGGACATAAGGACCTGTCATCTTTGAGTGACTTTTCCAGTGTGGGAGCCAGCGCTGGAATTACCGCCGGGGCCACACTGTCTGGACCCTCCTTGGCCAGCTGGTTCTTGGAAAGAAAGCTGGGTGAGGGGTATAGGGACACCTTGGACCAGTCTGATAGGTGTCTAATGTTCTTATGTAGCCAAGCATAGATCTCACTCCTACAATTTCCAGAACCCAGGGCCAAAAGGAAGACAGTCTTGAATGTCAAGTGCTTCAGAGGAATTCTTTAAGGGTTCGAAAGGAGCCTTAGTCAGCTGGTGTAGTACCAGGGAAAGGTTCCAAGAGGGTATGCCCCTCCTACCCTTGGGTCTGTCTCTATGGAAGCCATCCAGGAGACGGGTAAGATTCTCGTCTTTACTAACATTGACTGACGAATTGCCGAGTTTATCAGCAATGGCTGATCTATAGCCATCAATAGTGCTTGGCTGTAACTTCCTGTCTTGAAATAAATACAGGAGGAAGTCAGTAATGGACTTTATAGGGGGTGCCCTGAAGTCCACCTGATTACTGAGGCACCATTTTGTAAAAATGGTCCACTTTGCCTCATAGACTGATCTGGTTGATCCTCTTTGAGGAGCCTCAATTCATCCTGCCACTGCCTCAAAGAAACCCTGCTTCTTGATTGCTGTGGCTCTAGGAGCAAGGCATGCAGGTTTAGATTCACCAGGTTCCTGTGGAAGGTCTGGTTGAATGACTGAGTCAGTAAGTTGGGTCTGCTGGGCAGGTACAGTGGGATTTGACTAAACATGGCAACCAGATCCCAGAACCAAGGCATGTTGGGCCAAACTGGTGCAATCAGAATGAATCTTCTGCACGGGTAGTCCAGCAACTTCTCCACCACTTTGCCCAATATGGCTACTGGTGGGAAGACGTATGGGTCCAGGTCCAGGTCTGGGACCGATGAGATAAAGAGAGGCAACTTGGTGCCACCTGGAACATATCACTTTAAAGAACATCTTGTTGGAGGGACCATTCTGTTTGAATTGTTTGGCCTAGTCTGGATAGTTTGTCTGCTATCACATTCAACCGGCCGGGGATGTGTCGAGCTCTGAGAGTCAGCTGTCTCCTGGTACACCAGGTCAGGATTCTCCATAGAAGGGCACATAGGGGGCCCGACTTCATCCCGCCCTCTTTGTTTATATAGGCAACCGCTGCGGTGTTGTCTGTGGCTATGAGTACTAAGTTGTTCAGACAGAGGTCCTGAAACTGTTTTAAGGCCAGAAAGACTGCTTTTAGTTCCAGATAGTTTATGTGTAACTGGCTTTCTGGAAGGGACCAGGTTCCCCTTGCCGTGTGTTCGTTTAAGTGAGCGCCCCCCCCCCTTCTTTTGATGTGTCTGTAAAGATTTGCAGAGCATGTTTTAGTGGGTGTAAGGGTTGACCTTGTAGTACATTGTCTTCCTCCAGCCACCACTTTAAATGTGGGTGGAGAGACTTGGGGACTGGAAGTTGTTTGTCTAAGTATTCTGGTATCCTCCAGTTGTTTTTCAAATGCCATTGTATTGGTCTCATGTGTAGCCGGTCTAGGTGCACTTGTTTCTCTGTGGCTGTTGGTAAACCTATTAAGGACATCAGTTTCCAGACCGCGCATACCGGACCGGTCAGAAGGTCTCTTATCTTTGTCTGTAAGGTCTGCCAATATTCTAAGGAGGGTCTGACCTTGCCCTCCCTCAGGTCGAACTGGTAACCTACAAAATCGAATACTTGCTTGGGTTCCAGTTCTGATTTATCCCTGTTCACTAGCCAACCTAGTTCCTGACAGAGGGATGTTAGTGTTCTTGTATGTTGGAGACAAATTTGGTGGGATCTGGCTCTGACCAACCAGTCTGGTGGATCCTTATACCCCTTTGCAATGTAAGAAACTTGACTTCTTTGACCACTACAGTGAACTCCATGGGAGTTGTGGAGAGGCCGAATGGTAGTGCCTTGAATTGGTATGTTTTGCCCTGTATATGAAAACGCATATACTTCCTTGATTGGCTCTGGATCAGTATGTGGAAGTATGCGTCTTTGAAATCTATTGAGGTCACCCACTCCCCTGCTTGTAGGGAGGTTCTTATTGTCTCTGGAGTCTCCATTTTGAAAGACTCTGTCTTTAGAAATTTGTTTAAGTTGCTCAGATCCAGTATAGGTCTCAACCAGTTGTTGGGTTTGGGAACTAAAACAACCTATTGTAAAAGCCCAGAGAGGTTTGATTTGCTACCAGTTCTATTGCGTTTTTGTTCAAAAGCTGATACAATGCCTCCAGCAGGTAGAGGTTCCTGTGGGAATGACTTTAGCAGGTTATGACTTTGGTGACCTGGTCAAAATTGGCCGGAACCGGAAGGGTAGAGTGTAGGCATCCTTGAGGACTGTTACTACTTTGGGGCTGATGCCTAGAGCTGCCCATTTTTCCCAAAATTGGAGTAATCTGGCCCCTACAGGTCGATCTGGAACAACAGTTGGGACATTTGTGACAAGATTTACAGAACTCAATTGATCTACACAGAAAACACCTTTCACAGTATTTATTGCCATATGATGATCAGGATTTAAGCCTTGTTTTTGTGGCAACCCTCCTGCAAAAGGAACAAGTTTTACAACACCACCATTCACAATTGAATGAGTTCTTGTCTCTGTACTTTTGTTGGTCACAAAACAGTCCTTTCCGGTGCTGTTTTTCTCTAAACACACTTTGCCGGTCACACAAGCACACTGATTCATGCCAGCCACACAAACTGCACAGTAATTGTCATTTATAATTTTTCTGTCGCTGTGAGTAGGTGGAGGCTTTGCCTCTGTTAGACCTCTGGCCCCTTCTCCTCAGTTGCTTCCAGGTGGGGGGACCGGGTTTCCTGTCCTGGTCTGTTTGCTGTCTGCCAGACTGACTAAGGGTGGAAACATTGTTGACCCTTATTGGATGAACCGGAAGTGCGTTTATCCTCATGGTGTCTTATTTCAGCTTTGGTGATCACAGAATAAAGCGATCATGTGAAGAGGTGCAGTCCTGAGGGCAGTTAACGTGTCTTGTTTTATTCCAGCCTTGATATAATCCAAATAGCTGCCCCTGCATGCTAGAGTGAGGTTGACAACGTTTATAAAAACATAATCTGACAAGTCCTGCATGGTTCTGGCCATTGCCTGTGAGATGCTCCGGTTGAAAGTGACTAAATAATCAAGTTCCTCAGCTGCTTGGTGAAACTTACTGGCTGTCTTGCCCTTGCCTTTATCACCTTGAATGATTTTGAGTTGTGCAGTCATGGCGTCCTGAACCTTGGTTAAACAACGAGAAAGTCCAGCTGCTTGATTGCACATGTAGCTCTGGCCCCGTGCAGCCCTTTCCCTCCTTCTGAGAGGGTGTCCTGAGAAACTGGTTTGTAGGCGGGTGTAGAAGGGAGGGAACGATTGGCAATCCTGGGGAAGCTGCTGTTGAGGCGAGCCGGTTCATTAGTCCAGGAAAATACTTTAGATATGGAAAAGTCCTTCTTATCAGTGAACATATCATACCACTTCAATGTCTTGGGTGGTTTCACAAACTGGTCTTTACTTAACCCGGCTGTGTCAGAAGCACGTGACGGGTAACCTTCCTGTACAGTCACATTAAGCTTCTCAAATTTTCTTTTTCCCGGCTGCTGAGGTCTTGTACCAGCAAACGGGTTGTCATCTTGAGATGAAGAGGCTAAGTCAAACTCTGGCACTTGATTCCACCCCATAAACGACCTGACACCATGGATGGTTTACCTATAAATCTGTTCTGCACTGAGCTCTTGGTCCACATCCAATACATCTTCATGATCTGGGCCTGTGGACTGTGTTTCAGAGAGCTCACCATCTTCGTCCTGACTAGGAGAAGCGTGGTCACTCAAACATTCCTCATCCCCAGATAGCAAGATGCTAGTGGGCCACCATTGGCTATGGGTGGCAAAATATAGCTAGTGGGCCACCACTGAGCCACTGCTGGACCACTGACTGCATTTCTTTTCAAAATGTTTAAAGCATTATAAATAACTTCATGAGCAACCTCAACTATTGTTTTCTGTCATATTATTTAACAATATTCAATGTTTAAAACACATTATTTCAAAATATAAATCTATTGCGTGACCCACTGTTGGCCCACGAACTACCAAAGCCAGTGGCTGTAGCTCAGGGACCAGCATATGCCCACTGGTGTAAAATTTCTGGAAAAATTAGATAAAATGTGCATTTTCTTTCACCAAACATAAGTTAATATCATTTATATAAACAAACTTATTCTGTACTCCTTCATTTTGCTCAGTCAGTCTTTCCTCCAGTTTATTACTTTATATATTGCTTGCTTATATATTCAATGGCCCACCCACTACATAAGTAGAACAGGACCTATGATGGGCATCCAGTGGGCCACTGGTGGCAAATATTTTATTTTTAGTGAAGGTTAAAGAAAGATATCTTCATTTTTTCCATGTGATATAATTTGGGTTTTTTTTTGATGAAACCTAAAACTATCGCAGAATTTTTTTTGTCTGACACATGCAACTATGATCTGCAAGAGCTATGCGTAGTTGGTGGACCAATGGTGGTCCTCTAGTGGCTATATCTTAAGCTCTGCTGAATGGCATTTGTTTTGACAGATCTTGAAAAGAGACTGTCTTGGCTTAAATTCATTTGGTTTAAGTGGATTACTTTCCAAAAATTGTTGTTTTGAATTTTATTTCACAAAAAATTACAATATTTGCTACTGTTGGTCCAACGGTGGCTCACTGATGGCAAAGTATTAGATACTTTATGTATTTGTGTGGCCAATGTTGGCTATGAATGGCAAAATATAGCCAGTGGGCCACCACTGAGCCACTGCTGGACCACTGACTGCATTTTTAAAAAAAAATTTTAAAGCATTATAACCCTCTTCATAAGCAACCTCAACTATTGTTTTCTGTCATATTATTTAACAATATTCAATATTAATAACACATTATTTCAAAATATAAATATATTGCGTGGCCCACTGTTGGCCCATCAACTACCAAAGTCAGTGGCTGTAGCTCAGGGACCAGCCTATGCCCACTGGTGTAAAATTTCTGGAAAAATTAGATAAAATGTGAATTTTCTTTCACCAAACATAAGTTAATGTCATTTATATAAACAAACTTATTCTGTACTGCTTCATTTTACTCAGTCAGTCTTTCCTCCACTTTATTACTTTATATATTGCTTGCTTATATATTTGCCACAGGTAATCCATCAATGGCCCAACCACTACATAAGTAGTACAGGACCCATGATGGGCATCCAGAGGGCCACTGGTGGCAAATATTTTATTTTTAGTTAAAGTTAAAGATATCTTCATTTTTCCATGATATAATTTTGTGTTTTGATGAAACCTAAAACTGTCCCAAAATTATTTTTATCTGACACATGCAACTATAATCTGTAAGAGCTATACTTAGTTGCTGGGCCAATGGTGGTCCTCTGGTGGCTAAACCTCAAGCTCTGCTGAATAGCATTTGTTTTGACAGACCTTAAAAAAATAATGCCAAAAAATGACAACCAAAAATGAGAGTCCCAGTAATTTTTTTAGGAGTCCAAGCTACGTAACAGATATCACAATTCTGGCATTTTAAGTAGTGTATTTTTCTATTTACTCTGTATCATTATATCACTGTATTGTTTATTGCATTGTCTGAAAATAAAATTATGATTTTATATCTCTCTTAATATATTTTACTTGAATCTTGGTTGTTGCACTTTTGGGTCTGTCTTTTTATGCAGATTAGGCACTGTTAAAGTTATATTAGAACTCATTAAGGCTTTTACTTGTGCAACTTCCCATTGTAACTGATGGAATTTCATCAAGTGTGCCACTTTGTTTTGCACCAACACCACACATAAGCATTCATTGTATGAATTGCCAGTTTTGTATGTATGGGTAATATTCAAAACATCCAAACCATAACATCTGCTGACAGATGGCTGCCAATGGTGGACCACCAGTCAAGCTTGTTCCCAGATAGCATTCTGCCATTGGACCGATGTTGGCTGGCGGTCACATGGTTGGCAGATTTTGCCAACATTGGCCCAACATTGGGCAAACATGGCTATTGGTTGCATGATCAGTAGATTTTGCCAACGTCGGGCCAATGTTGGTCTAACGAAGGCTTGCCAACCAAAACTCAGGCTGCCAAGGTTGGACCAACGGTGGGCCAAAGGTGGATTTTTATTCAAGATGGCGGCGAGCAATAATAGGGGATTTTGGGACACTTAGTAAAAAAACGATTTATTATGGTATGTCTAAAAATCACATTTCAGTGAGCCCACAATTTTTAACTAACTAATTAGCAATTTTCATTAGATAACGAAGGTGATCCACCGGTGGACCAATAGAAAAGCTTATCATTGGCTGCCAACAGTGGGCCACTGATGGACCACCAGTAAACCTTATTGTTGGCTGCCAATAGTGGACCACTGTCTATCAGCTGGTCATGCCACTAGAGAACCACCATAAAAAGTTGATGGCCCCAACAGTGGGCCACTGGTGGGCCACCAGTCAACCTTGTTGGCTACTGAAGATGGTCCACCGGTGGACCAATAGAAAAGCTTATCATTGGCTGCCGACAGTGGGCCACTGATGGACCACCAGTAAACCTTATTGTCGGTTGCCAATGGTGGACCACTGCCTACCAGCTGGTCATGCCAATGGCTAGCCACCAACTACAGCCAATATCGGACCGACTGCTATGCCGCTGGTGGGCAGTGTCAGTTATATTAAGATCAAAATGATGTTTAAGTAGAGAAAATAACATCTAAGAAAAGGAAAATGTATGTAAAGATAAAGTATTAAAACAAGACAATTCAATAGCAAGATGACAGCATTAATCAGTAAACTAAAAAATTATAATGCACACCTACAAATCCCTATCAACTTCCTACACTTTATGGTTTCAGAGATATTGTATGGACAAAATTTTAAAGGTCAAGGTCAATGCACAAAAGCAAGAGCAAATTAAGATTCAATAATGCTAATTAAACCATGATTTGTACAATATTTTATACACATTGTTTATTGAACCTTGTAATTAATGAACCCCTGTTGAATGTGACCTGCAACCACTTTGTTATCTCCCCACATTAAAGAAGCCCTGGGTGGAAAGACATCCTAACTCAACTGACAAGGTCCCCTCCCCGCTCATGCACACAATAGTACAGGTAGAGTAATAGATTCAGCACACACAAATACAAGGCTCACACTTGAACATTAGTCAAGAACATTAACCCTTTATATCAATTGCTGGTTCAGCTAGCCTTGTCATCTGATGCAGACAGATAAAATTCATCTAAAACATCTGAAAGTATTTGGGAAGTTTTTAAGGGAAATCAGTCTTCCTTTCACATTTTGTGTAAATAATTTTCAAATGGTACAAGTAAATATTTATATGTTTAGTACGAGATTATGATAGTTTGGGATGTTTGATGATTTCTGTGTGACTATAAGATTACCTTAAAAGGCAGACAAAGGTCCCACTCTGATTAGACTTACTTGAAACAGGGGATTAAGTTTCTTTATAATGAAGATCATATGTAGGCTGTTCATTCCAAGCACTCTTATCATGAAAAGCTTTTGTGTTTTTATACCCCTTTCATTGGAAATTGTGTTGAAGGACATTGTTTTTTCGGTAAACGGACAAAACCCCACTAGGCATAACCCCACTCAGACCAAACCCCATCAGGCAAAACCTCACTCAGACACAACACCACTCAGATAAATAAGAATGAGGACAAAACCCCACTCTTCATGAAAAAATAAACAAAATATTTATTATGTGCAGAGATTTAATTGATACAGATACAAAGTTATGACAAAAATAGACATTGATTGACATTTGTATGAAGAACATAATGCAAAACCACATTATATTTAAGCACTAATATTTAAGCACATTACATTAAGCAAAATACATAATTGCTTTGGTCAGTTATATTAATTTTCATCAAACACACTGTCCAACACCTTCAAACTACAGTCAGAGTCCAACACCATGCAGTAAATGGCAGTAAAAAGTTCCTCATAGGTTGCTTAGTTTTTGTCATGCACTTTCCAATATTCTAATGTCCTACAGTTTTCACAAAATATCAAAAAATTTGTAAGCACTTTGTCATGCACTTTTCAATATCCTAATGTCTCACAAGTATTGCCAAATATCACAAAATTTCTAAGCACTTTATATCCTAATATCCCACATTTGTCATAAGATATCATAGAATTTGTCAGCAATATAATGAAATCTAGAAGACAATGATTACTTACCATAGCTGCCCACATTTTTATACACAGATTGATCTAACAAGATTAACTGTCGGTTGCAACTGAGTAGCTACTACCACTGAACACAAAGCCCACTTCAAACACTACCAGATTTAACTGTTCCTTTAATCATAAAAGCCCGAGTAGTTAGTACCAATGAACCAATTCAAACTCAAGATTTAACTTAACATTTAAAAAAAAACATCCCCCTTAACATCTTTAAATTTTTAAAATAATTTTAAAAGTGGAGTTTTGTCCAGAAATTAGTATAAGTGAGTGGGGTTGTGTCGGAGTGGGGTTTTGCCTGATGTGGTTTGGTCTGAGTGGGGTTTTGCCCTGGATTCTGTTTTTTCTTGTGTGACTACAATCCTTCAAACAAAACTTACAAATGATACTCTCATGTCTTTTAGGGGCACTACACACAGGGAATTTAGAACAATTTAGTCACTAAATTTCAGACCTCTTTATAGCCACTGTTTCATATTGCTTTTTAAATAAAGTCATTTGACTTTAAACTAGAAATAGGATGCCCTGTTGATAGTAGGTGCGAATAGAAACAGGATAGCATAGAAGAACACACATTATCATGTGTAATGTCCACCCCATGAACCTTTTGCCAAAATTGTACAGTAGTCTTACAAGACCCTGTTTCATTTGTAAAATCTATCAATGATGCTTAAATATTTATTAGTGTAGATGTAAATTATTTCAGCTTCATGCCTTTTTGCATTGGTTGGGTCGAAAATTTTGACGAAATCACTCTATCTTGCACGGTTAAGAAGATAGAAGCAAATTCCTGTTTTTCTATTTTTGACAAAAATTTGAAAATTCAAAATGGCCGCCATTTTTGGGAAAAGGAAATTTTTTGAAAATTGCCAAGAGTACATTTCTTAGATACCCTATTGGTCGAAAATTTCAACGAAATAACTCTACTTTGCACGGTTAAGGCCAATTTGTGTTTTTCCATTTTGGGCAAAAATTCGAAAATTCAAAATGGCCACCATATGTGGGGAGGGGAAAATTTTTTGAAAATTGCAGAGTACATTTCTTAGATACCCTGTGGGTCGAAAATTTCGACGAAATCGCTCTATCTCACACGGTTAAGGAGATAGAAGCAATTTTGTGTTTTGCCATTTTTGGCAAAAATTCGAAAATTCAAAATGGCCGCCATTTTTGGGGAGGGGAAAATTTTTGGGAAATTGCAAAGAGTTCATTCCTTAGATACCCTGTGGGTCGAAAATTTTGACGAAATCGCTCTATCTCGCACGGTTAAGGAGATAGAAGCAAATGTGTGTTTTGCCATTTTGGGCAAAAATTCGAAAATTCAAAATGGCCGCCATTTTTGGGGAGGGGAAAATTTTTTGAAAATTGCAAAGAGTACATTCGTTAGATACCCTGTGGGTTGAAAATTTCGACGAAATTGCTCTATCTCGCACGGTTAAGGAGATAGAAGCAAATTCGTGTTTTGCCATTTTTGGCAAAAATTCGAAAATTCAAAATGGCCGCAATTTTAGGGGAGGGGAAAATTTTTTTTTAATTGCCAAGAGTACAATGCTCAGATACCCTGGGGGTCGAAAATTTTGATGAAATCGCTCTATCTCGCACGGTTAAGGAGATAGAAGGAAATTTGTGTTTTGCCATTTTTGGCAAAAATTCGAAAATTCAAAATGGCCGCCATTTTTGGGGAGGGGAAAATTTTTTGAAAATTGCAAAGAGTACATTCGCTAGATACCCTGTGGGTCGAAAATTTCGACGAAATCGTTCTATCTTGAACGGTTTAGGAGATATGAGCACATTTCTGGCAAAAATTCGAAAATTCAAAATGGCCGCCATTTTAGGGGAGGGGAAAATTTTTTTGCGGTGGTTTGCTTCCTACTTGGGTGATCGTTGCCAGGTCGTTAAGATAGGCTCTACTCTATCTGAATTAAGCAAGCTCATCTACGGCGTTCCCCAAGGTTCAGTTCTCGGTCCATTGCTGTTTTCACTTTATACTACACCACTTAGTAAAATCATCCACCTTCATCCACATATCAAATTTCACTTCTACGCGGATGACACACAGCTTTACATCCATCTCTCTCATAAAAATGCCTCGGCGGCTCTCGCCAGGCTTAATGCCTGCCTTCTTGATGTGCAACGATGGATGTCTCTCAGTAAACTGAAGCTTAACCCAGAGAAAACGGAGTTCATTGTCTTTGGCTCTAAGTCTCAGCGTCAGAAGCTTTCCTCCTACTTTCCTGTTAGTATCTTTGGCAGCCTTATTCATCCGGTTGATTCTGTTAGAAATCTAGGTGTGTGGTTTGATGCAGAATTTTCATTCTCTGAACATGTCAAGAGGACTTGCAAAGCATGTTTTCTCCAGATGCGTGACCTTCGTAGAATAAGACAGTATCTCACTGCGGAAGTGGCAGTCCTAGTTGCAAATGCCTTGGTTAGTAGTCGCCTGGACTACTGTAACCCTCTTTTTAGGAGTTTGTCATGTTTAAATCTTCACAAATTGCAAAGTATTCAGAATACCCTTGCTCGTATTGTTACAAACCATAGAAGGTATGCTCATGTTACGCCCATTCTGAAACAACTCCACTGGCTGCCCATGAAGTATAGATGTATGTTCAAAACTGCAACTCTAGTATAAAAATTTCTACATAGTGGCTCCCCTTCCTACTTTCAACCTTACTTGTCTCCCAGTAGTAGTTCCTATAGTACCAGGCGTAGTCACCTAGATTGTCAATATCTTACTGTTCCTCCTTTCCGCCCATCAGTCTTTAAGTCTGTCAAACATTTTGATCACAGCTTTGCCTTTGATGCTCCTAGAATCTGGAATGAACTCCCTCATGATGTGCGCAGTGCAACATCAGTTGCCTCCTTCAGAAAGAAGCTTAAGACTTATCTGTATGCAAAAGCCTATCCGCCATAGCCTCCCTTGTCACCCTGTGTCCCCTTGGTACGACCTTGCTATATCCCCGGATTAATGTTAATTGCCTTTGCTTTATGTTCTGTTGCGCCTTAGAGTCCATCTGAGATGGAGATTAAGCGCTACAAAAGTCCACATTAGATTAGATTAGATTTGCCTTTTTCAGTTTTCAAAATAGCCAATTACTCATTTATTTAATTAATTACTCACTCATCTATGAAGCAATTCCCCCCAAAAGCAATCCCAGCTATTAACCCAATGAACCTCCATACCAAATTTCAGAAAGATAGGCTTAATAGCATTCCTTAAAATGTCTGGAAACCAAAAAGCTACTCAAAAGTAGCAAAGTAGCTATTACTCAGTTAGCTATAGAGCTATCATCACCAAAAGCAATCCCATACAAGCTATTAACCCAATAAACCTGCATGCCAAATTTGGTAAAGATAGGATAAGAACTGTTGCCTAAAATGTCTGGAAACCAAGTAGGACGCCGGACGGCGGAAAAAGCAAAAATAATATGTCCACCTCCCAGTGGGGTGGACATAATTATTTACTGAGTGGGGATATTATACTTTTATTTTCTAGTTAACAATTTCTTTATTGGTTAAGAGGATTATTGGTATGCAGATGAATAGACTGGAACAGTGTGGGGAAAAAAGTACTGTCAGTTTGATTTTTGTAATCTTGTGAGGTGTTTGTTATTTTACAAGTAACTGATACTATAATGTTTAAAACAAATCTTCTATTTCTCTACTGTTGCTGTGTATCTGTTTTAAACAGTGATATTTTTTGTGCTTTTGTATGAACAATACAATAAATAAATACAATAAAGCTTGCCAAGTTTTGGTAAAGGCTTGTTTTTGGCTTAAGGATAAAGTATGCATTCTTCTGGTAAGTGAAATTTATGTTTTGGTATTTTGTTATAATGTGCCCAATGTAGATAGTAATATGTTGCTGGTGCTTATAATTGTATGAATGGTAAATTAATTCTAAAGAAACCTTCCTGTGAGTAACCCTAATCAATGTGTCAAGTTTAACTGATGTTAGTTGAACAGTAACTTGGTTGTGGGCTGAAGACCAATTTTTTACTGTAAGATGGCCATAGGTGGACTTCAAGGTGGACAGAAAATAAGAGTGTTCCTTTTGGCATCCTTTATAAGTGTGCAAATTTAACCGACATCAGTTGATCAATAAGATAGTTGGAGGCTGAAAACCCCCTTCTGTTACTGTCAGGTGGCCATAACTTCATTTTCATATTGGGGCATTAAGTTAACCATAAAATAACAGTGTCCCTTTTGCCATCCTTTATAGGTGTGCAAAGTTTAACTGAGGTCAGTTGAACAATAAGATAGTTGGAGGCTGAAAACCCCCTTAGTTCACTTTAAGGTGGCTACAACTCCATTCATATTGAGAGTTTAAGGTGACATTAAGTATTATTTTTATCTATTTTAATACCAGTGATAATTTAGATATAAACAAGACCACTGCCGCGGTGTGTATCTCCCGCCGAGCATTAAAGGGGAAGAAATACCTTTTCCGAGATATTCACAATTTTTCATTTTCCGCTAAAATCCAAGATGGCCGCCAAAAGTGGCGAAAAACTGAAATTTTTCCCCTAGGCACAGAATACTGTTTTACTACCCTGCGGGTCAAAAATTCGCTCAAAATCGCTCTATCTCTTACCATTTCGAAGATATTTTCAATGTTTTATTTTTCGCCAAAATCCATGATGGCCGCCAAAAGTGGCGAAAATTGAAATTTTTCCCCTTTGCATGGGATACTCTTGTACTACCCCATGGGTCAAAAATTTGCTCGAAATCGCTCTATCTCTTAAGGTTATCGAGATATTCACACTTTTTCATTTTCTGCTAAAATCCAAGATGGCCGCCAAAAGTGGCGAAAATTGAAATTTTTCCCCTTTGCATAGATACTCTTGTACTATCCTGCGGGACAAAAATTTGCTCGAAATTGCTCTATCTCTTACGGTTTTCGAGATATTCACACTTTTCCATTTTCCGCAAAAATCCAAGATGGCCCCCCAAAAGTGGCGAAAATTGAAATTTTTCCCCTTTGCATAGGATACTTTTATACTACCCTACAGGTCAAAAATTTGCTTGAAATCGCTCTATCTCGTACGGTTTTCGAGATATTCACACTTTTTCATTTTCCGCTAAAATCCAAGTTGGCCACCAAAAGTGGCGAAAATTGAAATTTTTCCCCTTAGCATAGGATACTCTTGTACTACCCTGTGGGTCAAAAATTCGCTCGAAATTGCTCTATCTCTTACGGTTTTCGAGATATTTGTGATTTTTCACATTTTCACTAAAAGTAGCAATAAAGTAGCCATTACTCACTTGTACATTGAGCAACAGTTGTAAAACTTAAATATGTTACAGTTCACAAAAAAGTAGATGAATAACATATTTGACAGAAATTGTGTAGCTGCAATACTTTTGAAGATATAAGCCATTTACTCATTATGGTTATCATTAAAAATTGACAAAGTAGCTATTACTCACTTAGCTATGGAGATACACTTCCAAACTACTGACCATGTTGCAGCTGTGGAGAAAATAGCTGAACAACATATTGGAACAAAGTACTCTAAATGCAATAGTTCGAGAGTTATAAGTCAAATAATTATATTAGGTAAAAGTGCTATTACTCACTCAAAATTAGGCCAAAGTTCACCAAACCCCCAAAATATTGAAGAGCGTAAAAATTCATTAGGACAAGTAATTTACCAAAAATCTGTAACTGAAGTAGTTTCAGAGAAAACTGTGTGACACACGCACGCATGCACAGACACGGCAAGCCAGGCGGGAGATAAAAAATGGAAAAAGAAAGGAGCCAGAGGATTTTATTCCAATTTGATGATTTTAAGCAGGCCATTAACATTTTGAGTTTAAGGTCACCATAAAGTCAGGATATTCCTTTGGCAAATCTTATATATGTGCCAAGTTTGGTTGAAAAAAGTGAAAAACTAAGTGAACTGGAGGCCTAAAACCCACTTTTTGACATTAAGGTGACCTTAAGATTGCAGATACAGGGCTAAAACTTCAGCATGTGAAAGATTATCAAAAAGTAGCTGAATAATTTATTCCAACAAAACGCCGAAATCCTGACCGTTTTTGAGATACAGACCAAGTACCCATTTAAAAAAAATTTACGAAAATAAAACGCCTCCCATTCAGGCATCTATGGTCCAATTGATCAGAAAATCCTTTCCGACCTTCGAAATTTGGTCTAGAATGTACCTGATAAATTTTATAGCACAGGTGTGTGTGGTTTTTTCGGAAACACGATGACAGGGTGTTTTTGAAAAATGCTTAAGGTTACCTTAAGTAAAGCTTAAGGTCTCCGCAAAGCATCCCAAAAATTTTTCCCGCCCCTATAGTTTTAAAGAAAGATAAGAAGGAAAGAAAAATTTGAAAGCCCAAGAAGTTATTCAAGGGAGACCATAATCCAGTGGCGGCGGCGGCGGTGATCAGTCGAACTTATATGAAAACAAATAAGCGTCCCTGACGGGCCACTTAATGACTGGATACACTATGGACATATCCTTAGTGAGGAATTATTGTTATACCTGCACTTGCTTCAGTTTCCATAATTTTGTTACTGAGAGAGATTGGATTTATCAAATTAGTTTGCTTTTTCATGTAAACAATTCATGTAAATCTTACCTCTTTCTGAGTTGGAAAACACTTTTTTTCACACCAATAGTACCTCAGCAATTATTAACAGTTAGAACTACAATCAATACTAAAAATCCATTAGATTACATATAGAGACTTACCTGGCACCATCTGAAAACTTGAGTGTGATGAGTTGCGAGACTTTCAGGATTTTCCCAACCCATGAGCCTAAATAAACATCACCTGGTTCTGTGTCCCAGAACTAAAAACACACAGAATTTATACATACAGTACAGTCTATTCTGTCCAAACCTGTTTGGCAGTTAAGACTTTGCATGGATAATTAAAGATGCAGAATACTTAGGGGGGATACAAATGTGGGAGAGTGAGAATACTTACATTAATTGTTAAGGAAATTGAAGTTGTAATTGAGAACTAATAAGTGCCAAAAGCATCTTTACTCAAAAGAAGGAGACCTAGTCCATCAGAGAACTGACACATATTTGTATCAGGGCTGGCCGTTAACCTTTTTCACCACTTGCCAGTAGGTCAATTGGCAACCAGATTTCACTTGCCCTGACCTAAAATCTACTTGCCCGTACTTTGTTAACGTCTAGTGGTGATTATATCCCTCAGGACATAAAGAATTCCAGTGAAAATGCCATTTGCTGGGAGCAACAATAAATGCTATATGGGCACTTTATTATTAGGCATGCCCTTTTGATTTTGAAATTGGAGCCCAATGTTAAATCTGATTGCATCAAAAGCTTCCCAGCTGCTGATTTCCTACAGGTTGGTGTCACATCCCAAAGCTCTAATCCAACAATAACTTAAGTAACATGCAACCATTTTTAAGTTTTACTTCCCTTGTTCAATCTTAAATGAGGGTTCAAGGTCAAACCTGAACTCATGAATAGAATAGAGCAAAACTGAACAACGCACACTGATAGGACCAAAAATAAGTGAGTTATTAGCAATTTTAAGGTTGGATATTCTCATTTGACCTTGAAGCTGGGCCCATGTTCAAATCTAACCAATTAAGAGAATCCCTGCCTATCATTTTCTTGACATCGATTTGTGATTCCAAACCTCTAAAGCTGATAATAAGTAAGATAAAACACTTTTCATCCCAACAAGAGGAGAGTGCCCGTGAACGGGCACTGTGTCAGCTGACTGAATGTTTTTGATTTGTGATGGTGATAATGAGAGGAAAGCATAATTATCAGGGAAAGGGCTGTACAGAAATACAGTAAATGGTAACTGAACAGCATGTTCGAAAGATATTCCGAAGCTGACAGAAGAAAACAACAAAAAAGTTGTGCCCTGCAAATGGTATTATGAAATAAAGTAACAAGGTAATTGTTTAAGGGTAAAAAGTAGGTTAAAATATTTAAAGAAATACTATAAATGCAATATCCTCGTTCCACCATGAAGAAGGGGTCCAAAGGTCAAATCTGACCATACCAAAAGATTCCCAGCCAAAGAATTTAGGATGGTTTACCATCCCAAACCTCTCGGACCAATAATAAGTGAGTTATAGGCACTTTTTAAGTTTGGCTATCCTTGTTTGACCTTGAAGGAGGGGGTCCAAGGTCAAATCCGACCACACAAAAAAATTCCCAGCCCATGATTTCCTGTAGCTTGTTTACCATCCCAAACTTGTAGGACCAATAATAAGCGAGTTCTAAGCAATTGTAAGTTTGGCTATCCTCAACTGCCCTTGAAGGAGGGGTCCCAGGTCAAATCCGACCACACCAAAAGATTCCCAGCCCATGATTTTCTATAGGTTGGTTTTCCATTCGAAACCTCTAGGACCAATAATAAATGAGTTATAAGCACTTTTAAGTTTGGCTATCCTCATTTGACCTTGAAGGAGGGGTCCAAGGTGAAATCCGACCACACCAAAAAATTCCCAGCTCATGATTTTCTATAGGTTGGTTTTCATTCCAACCTCTGGGACCAATAATAAGCGAGTTATAAGCACTTTTATGTTTGGCTATCCTCATTTGACCTTGAAGGAGGGTTCCAAGGTCAAATCGGACCATATTAACAGATTCCCAGCCCATGATTTCCTACAGGTTGGATACAATGATTTACTCAACAGTGAGAACCTGAAAGAAGCTATTGCTCAGCTATCCCATGACATAGAGGTCTGCAATTTCACTATGTTATAGCTGACCAAAACGTCTCTGAATAACATATTTAACAAAATACTCTAAATGTAATAATTTTCAAGTTACAACTGATTTACTCAAGAGTGAGAACCTCAAAGTAACTATTACTCAGCTATGCAATGAGCTACATGTCTGAATTTTTGCTCTGTTATAGCTGACCTAAAAGTAGCTGAACAACATATTTAAGCAAAATACTGTAAATGCAATAGTTTTCAAGTTACAACTGATTTACTCAATAGTGAGAACCAGAAAATAGCTATTGCTCCGCTATGCCATGAGCTATAGGTCTGTAATTTCACTATGTTATAGCTAACCCAAAAGTAGGTGAACAATATATTTTAACAAAATACTCCAAATGCAATATTTTTCAAGTTATAGCTGATTTACTCAACAGTCAGTGCCTGAGAATAGCTATTGCTCAGTTGTGCCATGAGCTACAGGTCTGTAATTTCACTATGTTATAGCTGACCCAAAAGTAGCTGAATAACATATTTGCACAAATTTCTGTAAAGGCAATAGTTTTCCAATTACAACTGATTTACTCAACAGTGAGAACTTCAAAGTAGCTATTACTCAGCTATGCAATGAGCCACAGGTCTGGAACTTCACTATGTTATAGCTGACCCCAAAATAGGTGAATAACATATTGCAACAAAATACTCTAAATGCAATAGTTTTCAAGTTATAAGTGATTTACTCAACAGTGATAACCTAAAAGTAGCTATTACTCAGCTATGCCATGAGCTACAGGTCTGAAATTTTACTATGTTATAGCTGACCCAAAAGTAGCTGAATAACATATTTATACTAAATTCTCTAAATGCAATAGTTTTCAAATTACAAGTGATTTACTCAACATTGAGAACTTCAAAGTAGATATTACTCAGCTATGCAATGAGTCACGGGTCTGGAACTTCACTATGTTATAGCTGACCCCAAAATAGGTGAATAACATATTGAAACAAAATACTCTAAATGCAATAATTTCCAAGTTATAAGCGATTTACTCAACAGTGATAACCTAAAAGTAGCTATTACTCAGCTATGCCATGAGCTACAGGTCTGAAATTTTACTATGTTATAGCTGACCCAAAGTAGGTGAACAACATATTTAAGCAAAATACTGTAAATGCAATAGTTTTCAAGTTACAACTGATTTACTCAATAGTGATGACCTAAAAGTAGCTATTACTCAGCTATGCCATGAGCTACAGGTCTGAAATTTTACTATGTTATAGTTGACCCAAAAGTAGCTGAATAACATATTTATATTAAATTCTCTAAATGCAATAGTTTTCCAATTACAACTGATTTACTCAATAGTGAGAACCTCAAAGTAGTTATTACTCAGCTATGCAATGAGCTACAGGTCTGAAATTTCACTATGTTATAGCTGACCCAAAAGTAGGTGAACAACATATTAAAGCAAAATACTGTAAATGCAATAGTTTTCAAGTTACAACTGATTTACTCAATAGTGATGACCTAAAAGTAGCTATTACTCAGCTATGCCATGAGCTACAGGTCTGAAATTTTACTATGTTATAGCTAACCCAAAAGTAGGTGAACAAGATATTTAAGCAAAATACTGTAAATGCAATAGTTTTCAAGTTACAACTGATTTACTCAATAGTGATGACCTAAAAGTAGCTATTACTCAGCTATGCCATGAGCTACAGGTCTGAAATTTTACTATGTTATAGCTGACCCAAAAGTAGCTGAATAACATATTTATACGAAATTCTCTAAATGCAATAGTTTTCCAATTACAACTGATTTACTCAATAGTGAGAACTTCAAAGTAGCTATTACTCAGCTATGCAATGAGCCACAGATCTGAAACTTCACTATGTTATAGCTGATCCCAAAATAGGTGAATAACATATTGAAACAAAATACTCTAAATGCAATAGTTTCCAAGTTATAAGCGATTTACTCAACAGTGATAACCTAAAAGTAGCTATTACTCAGCTATGCAATGAGTCACGGGTCTGGAACTTCACTACGTTATAGCTGACCCCAAAATAGGTGAATAACATATTGAAACAAAATACTCTAAATGCAATAATTTCCAAGTTATAAGCGATTTACTCAACAGTGATAACCTAAAAGTAGCTATTACTCAGCTATGCCATGAGCTACAGGTCTGAAATTTTACTATGTTATAGCTGACCCAAAAGTAGGTGAACAACATATTTAAGCAAAATACTGTAAATGCAATAGTTTTCAAGTTACAACTGATTTACTCAATAGTGATGACCTAAAAGTAGCTATTACTCAGCTATGCCATGAGCTACAGGTCTGAAATTTTACTATGTTATAGTTGACCCAAAAGTAGCTGAATAACATATTTATACTAAATTCTCTAAATGCAATAGTTTTCCAATTACAACTGATTTACTCAATAGTGAGAACCTCAAAAGTAGTTATTACTAAGCTCTGCAATGAGCTACAGGTCTGAAATTTCACTATGTTATAGCTGACCCAAAAGTAGGTGAACAACATATTAAAGCAAAATACTGTAAATGCAATAGTTTTCAAGTTACAACTGATTTACTCAATAGTGATGACCTAAAAGTAGCTATTACTCAGCTATGCCATGAGCTACAGGTCTGAAATTTTACTATGTTATAGCTGACCCAAAAGTAGGTGAACAACATATTTAAGCAAAATACTGTAAATGCAATAGTTTTCAAGTTACAACTGATTTACTCAATAGTGATGACGTAAAAGTAGCTATTACTCAGCTATGCCATGAGCTACAGGTCTGAAATTTTACTATGTTATAGCTGACCCAAAAGTAGCTGAATAACATATTTATACGAAATTCTCTAAATGCAATAGTTTTCCAATTACAACTGATTTACTCAATAGTGAGAACTTCAAAGTAGCTATTACTCAGCTATGCAATGAGCCACAGATCTGAAACTTCACTATGTTATAGCTGATCCCAAAATAGGTGAATAACATATTGAAACAAAATACTGTAAATGCAATAGTTTCCAAGTTATAAGCGATTTACTCAACAGTGATAACCTAAAAGTAGCTATTACTCAGCTATGCCATGAGCTACAGGTCTGAAATTTTACTATGTTATAGCTGACCCAAAAGTAGCTGAATAACATATTTATACGAAATTCTCTAAATGCAATAGTTTTGAAGTTATAAGCAATTTACTCAACAGTGATAACGTAAAAGTAGCTATTACTCAGCTATGCCATGAGCTACAGGTCTAAAATTTTACTATGTTATAGCTGACCCAAAAGTAGCTGAATAACATATTTATACGAAATTCTCTAAATGCAATAGTTTTTAAGTTACAAGTGATTCTACTCATGATGGAAGTTACTGAAAAGCCCAAAAGTAGCTATTACTCACTTAGCTATTGAGACAGGCACCCAACTTACTCACCATATTGTAGCTATGAAAAAAGTAGCTGAATAACATATTTTAACAAAATGCTCTAGATGCAACAGTTTTCAAGTTATAAATGATTTTGTGCATGATTTCATGAATGTTAATGCATTAAAAATTATTAAAAAAATTTATTAAAAAAAAAGTAAGAGAGATCCAGGTCTCATACTCACACAAGAGAATCTACCTCTGGCCTAGTACATATATGCAAGATATGAGAGAAATCCCTGCAATAGTCACTGAGAAAATTGTGATAAAAAGTTGAAATTTTCACACTTTTGGTGGGGGTACCCCCCTTGTAATGTCTCTAGCAAACAGACGAACAGACAGATTTGCATGCCTTGAACAATTTTTCATCCTCGATAGATAAGGTATCTTTTAAAAAAAACAGCACGTCTCTAGGCCTTGTAGTTTTGGAGGAGAAGTTGTTCACGCGGACGCGTACGCCCACGCCGCAGAGTGACGACATAATGCCAGCTGACTGACAAGTCAGCTGACATAAAAACTGTTATGGCAGTACCATTGTTTTTCAAACTGTGGCCAAAAGTATTTCAGGGCAAGGTTAATTTTATAAAGAATATATGCTGTAAACTTGAGCAGTCTAGGTGGAAAACTTTTTGCGAGAGGTAGTGTTGTTAACGGTTTTCCGGTGTGCGGTATTTTGTTTCGTTTTGGTGAAAAAGACAAAATCTGCAAAGAATATTTGGGAACCGGTTATTGAAGAAGTTATTATTTTAGGCTTTCTAATGGCTGATACTTCATCAAAAAGACCAAAAATATACATATTTTGTTAAATATATCACATTTTTACTTTATATTGAGCAAAAGTCATGTTTACATACGTTTTAATATCTCGCGAAAGCCATTTCCAGTTGCAAGTTCTGGTTCATGTACGTCCCGCGAGAAATAATCACTGCCAGTAACAAGCATACGAAATACCGGATTTCGTTCGTTTCAAAGCCCCGGTAACCGGTTTTGATTTCTGTAAACGATGCCACCACTAGCGAGAGGCCATTAACAAAAAAATCGGTCTACCCACTGCAGCAGCGTGAAGAACTGATATCCAAATTTTACATCACATTTAAAGTATCCATTACAGACCTCCAGTGGATGAAATAGTACATGTACATAAAATAATGCACCCTATCTTAGGTGCACTTGACACCCAAAAAATTGTGATTCACTCTTTGACTTATGTGGAATCTAATCTAATGTAATGTGGACTTTTATAGCGCTTAATCTCCATCACTGATGGACTCTAAGGCACAACTGAACATAAAGCAAATCACTTAACATTAATCCGAGGACATAGCCAGGTCATACCAAGGAGACACAGGATGACAGGAGAGGCTATGGGGGGTATGCTTTTGTAAACAGGTAAGTTTTCAGCTTCTTTCTGAAGGAGGCAACTGATGCTACACTGCACACATAAGGGAGTTCATTCCAGATCTTAGGAGCATCAAAGGCAAAGCTGTGATCAAAATTTTTGACTGACTTGAAGACTGATGAGCGGAATGGAGGAACAGTAAGGTATTGATGATCTGGGTGACTACGCCTGGTACTATAGGAACAGCTGCTGAGTGACAAGAATAGTTGAAAATAGGAAGGAGAACCACTATGTAAAAATTTATAAACTAGTGTTGCAGTTTTGAACATACATCTATACTTAGCGGGCAGCCAGTGGAGTTGCTTCAGAATGGGTGTAACATGAGCATACTTTCTATGGTTTGTAACAATACGAGCAAGGGTATTCTGAATACTTTGCAATTTGTGCTGATTGAAACATGACAAACCCCTAAACAGAGAGTTGCAGTAGTCTAAACGACTACTAACCAAAGCATTTGCAGCAAGGACTGCCACATCTCGAGCAAGATACTGCCTTATTCTACGAAGGTCACGCATCTGAAGAAACCACGCTTTGCAAGTCCTCTTGACATGTTCAGAGAATGAAAATTCTGCATCAAACCACACACCTAGATTTCTAACAGAATCAACCAGATGAAGAAGGCTACCAAGAATACTAACAGGAAAATGAGAGGAAATCTTCTGACGCTGAGCCTTAGAGCCAAAGACAATACATTCAGTTTTTTCTGGATTGAGCTTCAGTTTACTAAGAGACATCCATCGTTGCACATCATGTAGGCAGGCATTTAGCTTGGCAAGAGCAGCAGAGGCATTCTTATGGGAAAGATGGATGTATAGCTGTGTGTCGTCCGCATAGAAGTGGAATTTAATATGCGGATGAAGGCGGATAATTTTGCTAAGTGGTGTAGTATAAAGTGAAAACAGCAATGGACCCAGAACAGAACCTTGGGGAACGCCATAGATGAGCTTGCTTAATTCAGATAGTGTGGAGCCTATCTTGATGGTCTGGCATCGATCACTCAAGTAGGAAGCAAACCACTTTAGAACAGTTCCACTAAGACCAAACCAGGATTTAAGGTAACCGAGGAGAATATTATGATCTATGGTGTCAAACGCAGCTGATAAATCAAGAAGAACTAGAGCCGTAGGTTCGCCGCGTGCCAGAGAGATGGACTTCATTTTTTATTGACATTAAAGCTGTTTCAGTGGCGTGTCCTGGCTTATAAGCTGACTGATGTGGATTATCCAGTTTGTTATTATTGATGTGTGATGTAAGTTGCTTACCAACAACTCGCTCCATCAACTTTGACAGGAAACAAAGACCAGACACTGGGCGATAATTCCTAAGGTTGTTTCTGGGCAGAGAAGCCTTTTTGATGAGGGGGGTGACAACTGCTCTTTTGAAAGCCCTTGGGAAAGAGCAATCAATGAGAGAGTAGTCTACCAACTTGGTAACAGACAGAAGGAGACAAGGAGTATATCAAGACAATCCTTAAGGAGGAATGTTGGTATGGGGTCCAATGGGCATAATTTAGTAGGAGACTCATTGATGCACTTCCTGACCTCGACTTCAGTTACAGGCTTAAAGGTATTGAAAGCAGGGGGCACCAAATCAGGTGCATCATTGAACAACCCAGAAGTAGGAAATGTGTCAACTGAACAACAAGTCAATTATATGTAGTATTTTAATATCAATAAAACTATTTTAAATGTGATCGATTTCCAATGTGATTGATAATTTTTTTCATGTGAAGGGCAAAGTTCCTACCCCTCAATTTTAGTGAAAGGCATAGTTCCTGAAGGGCAAGGTTCCGAAGGGCATGGTTCCTGAAGGGCAAGGTTCCTGAAGGGCAAAGTTCCGTACACCCCCAGTTAAGGTGAATGTGTTAGACATGCTAAGAAATGTAAAACTTGTAATCTAGGTTACATAATTGTATCTATGCTATAAACAGACAAACAAAAGGACAGAATTACACCAATTTCGAAAGCAACTTAGCTATGATGGTGATGTATCTCTCTGTCAAGTTTGAATTCGATTGGACATGGCGTTTTTGAGTTAGAGTCCGGAAACGGAAATGTTGACAGACAAACAAACGGACGGAATTACACCAATTTCGAAAGGAACCTAGCTATGAAGGTGGTCTATCTCCCTGTCAAGTTTAAATTTGATTGGACACAGCATTTTCGAGTTAGAGTCCGGAAACAGAAATGTTGACGGACAGACAAATGGACAAAAAACAGACACACGAACAGACAGAATTACACCAATTTCGAAAGGAACCTAGCTATGATGTTGATCTATCTCCCTGTCAAGTTTGAATTCGATTGGACAAACCATTTTCGAGTCAGAGTCTGGAAACAGAAATTTAGACGGACAAAAAACGGACAAACGAACAGATGGAATTACATCAATTTCGAAAGGAACCTAGCTGTGATGGTGATCTATCTCCCTGTCAAGTTTGAATTTGATTGGACAAACCGTTTTCGAGTTAGTGTCGGAAAATGGAAATTTTGACGGGACAGGCAAATGGACAAAAAAACGGACAAATGAACAGACGGAATTACACCAATTTCGAAAGGAACCTAGCTGTGATGGTGATCTATGTCCCTGTCAAGTTTGAATTTGATTGGAAAAGCGTTCTTAAGTTAGAGTCTGGAAACGAAAATATGGACGGACAGACAGACGGACATCGGACACATCAATCTAATAGGCGGGTTGGTTACACGCAACCCACCTAAAAGTACAATGAAATAAATGTTTCTGGTGTCAATCCAATATTGACATTTAATTTGTAAAGTATATTAATAACTGCGGCTCTATATTACACTTTCTTTCAGTTTGGTTGGTGGTTCTTACTTACTTGTTTTACAATTTAATATTCAACAATCATCACACAATTTCACATACATTTATATTCCAATACCACCTCTACATTTCACAATACATTTTCTATTTTAAGTCTCTTCTCAATATAAATACTAAACGTCAGTTACTTATTTCTTTCCTATTCTGAGTTATTTTACTAATTTCATTTCAGATTTTCATATTCTGCCTGTGTTCTAAGTAATAAGATTGCGTATATGTTCTTGTCAAAATTCTGTGTACCTTAAAGCTCACATGTCCCCAGTTACACCTAACAACTTAGGAACTTACTTCAAGGAACTGCAGGTCTCTTGTGTCCACATCACAGATAACTTTGGGTTTCCCCAGGATCTGCAGATAGCTGTACATCACTGTGTTCCTTACATATCCCCTCTGACTGTCCTGACCAGATATCAATCTGCGCACAACATCACCAGGCATCAGAGATCTGTCGGCCAATTTCACCTAACAACAGAGAGATATATTATCACAACAGAAAAGCAAAATCATTAAACACTAACTCAACACAACCAACAATGTATTATCTTCAAAATATTTGATTAAGTCACTATTATTTATATAGCAGCACCTTAATTCTTGAGAAACAGCACAGAGATCATTGTAAACTGGCTTGGGTATGAATGGGGGTTGATTTCTATGGGTAAAATGCAAAAATTCGGGAAACGGAAAAAGTTAGACTTTTGATTGTTGAATCAACATAAGTTTAAATAATGGAAAATTAAATTTGAAAATTATCAGACTAGTCCACTTTTTTTAAACTATATCTCAATAAAAGACAAATCAACACAATGCAAGTCTGAAGGATTGTTTGTTCTGTCTTCTCGAGTGATAAAATTTTAAAATTTACACCACAAGAGTTTTTTTTTTTTTACTTTCAATACACACCTGTTAATATCAAACTGTTCAACTCATAACTAGTCTTAATTGGGTTGTATGTGCAACAAAGCAGAAATGATGCGATGATGTATGTAGAGGTTTGACAGTTTGCTCCATAACTGTCCCAAAAACAAGGTTCAAACATTTGAAATTCAGACTCTGCAAAATCTTTAGAAATCACTAACAAGGCCCATAAGTTGCTGTAGTTGCCTAACTATAAAAATACATTCTATTGAAAGTATTGTGAAATTTATCCAAAATATCTGAGGCGTATATATTTCTTATGACATTTATAAATTGATTACAAAATTTTGCAGTACGCTCCTATACTTTTATTCGGTTTTCAAAGCATCAGGCAGAAGATTGAACTAGATTAGAGACTGAAGGTTTGCTGGACCATAGAAATACTAAGTATTAAACATCAAAAAAAATTCTACGCAATTTCACAGTTTTAAAAGTAGATCAAAATTTGGCTTGAAAATGAACTTTATATACAAGCATTTATGATTTAACCTCATGATTGGTACTTCATTTTAAAGCAACAAAAGGAAGAAAAACACTGAAAAAGATACATGCATAATATCATGCTGAAGCAGTTGAATAAAAGTATACTTTCTAGTATGCTAATCTCTGGCATTTTCTTGTCAATGGTGTTTTGGTTGACTGCATAATTTTTTATTCGGTAATATTTACAATACTTGCTTGTATTACCATCTTTTCCTTATAAATGTACATTTTGGTACGAAAGGTCACTAAACAAGGTCAATTTTTTTTTTCAGTCTACATGTGTGAGCTGCAAAGCAATCAGAACATGAATAGTGCATTTTAGTAGAGCATAATTTGTTAAAATCAAAACAGGGATATCTAGAAGCATGAGCCTCTGAGGGAGCTCGCACTTAAAAATGACTTCAGAGAGGAGTGCTGTTTGACACATTAACTTTCATATGATAAATGTATACTTCATCTAAACTATGAAAATTATGTTTTTTGTTGTTGTCCCACAATGCCATGACCTTAGAATATATATAAATCTGTTTAAAGAGATATTCAAATAATATTTCAATATTTTTGAAACTTACAATACACAGCACCTACAAATTACTCATTACTATATGTCACAAAAACTCCAGTCAATGTTTTCATCCACCTTTTTATCTTTATATTTTTGGCTTCAAAATATGCATAAAATACAACAGAGTGTATTTTGTATGTTCTGTATGCTGAAATATACACAAAGCACAATCATTAATACACTGCACTTTCATATTTACTTGTAAGAATGGGTACAGCAAGTAAACATTTTAACAGCATGAAAACCCCACAGATCACCATACAGTCATTTTTTATTGCGCTACAATAGCTTACCATGTGGGACGGAGTGCTTTATTCGGAGGCCGCTGGACTCCAGCCAACGATTAAGAAAAATAACCATTGCAGTTGGCCGAGTCCGTGGTTTAGTATGTACCCTAGCAGTGTCGTTCGGTAATTCGACCTTCTTCTCTCATTGGCCGCCATATTGGAAAGTATTTTACACAATCTCTCAACAATTTACTGTTTTCCCAATACATACTTATTGTTGGATGTTTCTTTTTTAACATTTGCTGTATTTTATTGTATAGCACGTTTTGCGTACTTCCAGGAAAACCTCATTCAGTATTTCTTGAGATTTTAACGTTTTTGTGAGTTTTCCGCGCTTCCGCTCGGATTTAATTCCCAACAATATCTGTTTTTTGTGTTTCACCAACCGATGGAGGTTACACGTCTTCTCTGATTATGTTATGTTTTCTTACGTCTTTCAAGCTTGCCTTGAACGTATTTTCAACTAGTGCCCTCCCATTGCTGTTTTTTGGTGATATCCTTCCGAGTGCGTATCGGAATATTTTACTGATATTTTATTGCATTGAAATGTCTTCCCACCAAGCTAGCTCCAAACCCAGATCTTCAAAATGCAGGCATTTTTGCTTCCCCTTTGACCTACACAACTATTGTCCGACGTGCAGAGAATCGGGCAAGGGAGATGATCCCTGTGTCACCGATCCCTCTGCTTGCAATATCTGTGACAACCTTACTGACGAACAGAGGTCTAAAATTAAGAATAGACGTCGGTACACTCGGAAGCAAAGATCGGATGCTAATACTAGCAAAGAGGATCTGGATCAATTGGATGACGATAAGGAATCTTTCACTCAGTCTGGTACTAAAGCAGACCTTGAGGGTGCTGCCGAAACTTTATTTTCCTCACCCCCACGTCCCCAACCATTGCGATTTGAATCGAGTCGGGTGTAGATAAGACATCCGACTCTGACCAAGCAAAAGCTATACCTGGAACTTCTACTCAACCCGACCCTCCGACTCGGACTTCTAATCCGACTCCATCCAATCTCCACTCGGATCACCACTCAGATGTCCAGCCGATGGACCTGGAGCCTTATGGACCTCCACTTCCTCCCAAGTCTTCTCAACCTCAGTCCGAGCATGCTTCAAAACACGTTGTTCCGATTCGGAGTACTATCAGGTACGTCCAAAACACAAGAAGCATTCAGATAAGAGGAAACACAAGTCAAAACCCAGCCACATTTCTCAATCGTCAGCAGAGGAAGATGAGTCCTCTACCCATGGCAAAACACTTACAAAATCTCAGCACAAGGTTGCTCCAGAAGCTCAACCTCAGGCGAGCACTGATCTAGTGTTTTATAGGGAGGTGGATATGAGTGATCTACCTTCCCAGTACACAGAGGAAGTTGCAACTTTTAGGCAAATTCTTGACCTCCCTGACCCCAGGGAAACTTTGCCTAGGTCCTCTACTACTGTGCTCGGCCTGGATGACGAGAAAGGCCAACAGGAGCTAAGGCCTAGAGGCCCTTCTGCCATGCTCCCTTTGAATCCCATTCTCAAGAAGTTCGAGCAAGATTTCCTGGCCTCTAATTTACCTGAGGGTAAATATATCAAACCCCCAGCTTCTACTGCCAAGCACTACAAGGTGGGACAGCCTTGTTTTGAAGATAAACTTCAAGAACTTAACACAGATTTCGCGAAAATCTGTATTTCTCCTAAACCCTCTGGGGCCCCTGTGGCCAAGGTTCCCCTACATATTCTCAAGGAACTCGAATCACAGGCTAGGCAGAACCTCTCCACTATCAATTTACGGCTACTTTTGCTAGGACTGCTTCTTCATGTAACACTGTTCTGGAGAAGGGCCTTCACAGTGCCAAGGCAACCATGAAAAAGGCCAAAACTCAAATCTTGAAGGGTTACGACCCTGAGAATTGCTGCCACTCAGCGGTCATCAACAAGGACCATCTACAAGTCAAAGTGGGCCCTATTTGACAAATGGTGCAGAGAAAATTCGGTGGATTTCTCCACTCCATCCGTGAAACAAATTTCAGATTTCTTCATGTAACTGTACCATGACCTAAACAGGCACCCCTCGACCATTGATGGTTACAGAACTGCCATTGTTGACACTTTAGGCCCTACGGGCCAACATATTGCACATAATGCAGACCTTCACAGGTTACTCTCCAGTTTCCACAGGGATCGTCCTAAAAGTTCCAGAAACCTTCCTCAGTGGAATCTTTCTGTCGTTCTCAATGAGCTCACAAAAGCACCCTTTGAGCCTATGAAAGACACAGACCTCAAACATCTTACTCTCAAAACTGCTTTCTTGCTAGCTTTGGCCTCCGGCAAGAGCCGCAGCGAAATCCATGCCTGGGTCGCAAACAAAGTATCGACTCCAGGCCAATGGGAAAAGGTTGCCTTGTTCCCTTCTTCTGACTTTATAGCCAAAAACCTGCTAGCAAGAGAAGGTTCTCAAAGTGTGTCTCCAGTGATTATTCCTGCTTTGACTACCATTGTAGATAGACAATTCAAAGAAGACAGGACCCTGTGTCCGGTATGCGCCCTGAGGTACTATTTGGATCGAACCAAGGACCTAAGAGGCTCCCGATCCCTTCTCTTCATCTCCTTTAAGAAAGGACATACCTCAGACATCAGACCCGCTATGCTCTCTTCCTGGTTGAAACAGACCATTTTACTTTGTTACAAACAAGCAGACCAACAAGCCTTGGACTTGGTCCAAGTCATGACATCAGGGCCTTTGCGGCCTCTAAGGCCTTTTACAGTGGGGTATCGGTGGACCAAATCATGTGAGCGCGTCACTGGAAAGCTCACAATACGTTTACCAATTTTTACCTAAAAGACCTTACTTGGTCAGACAACGACAACAATATGTATCTGGGACCAGTAGTTGTGGCACAACAGGTCCTAGACCCTTCCTCTCAGCATCCTCATCTTCGGGAAGAAAAGAAGGGGGGGGGGGGGCACGCCAGCTGCAACCAAGTCTTCAGGAGTCTTTCCCAGGGTCTAGGTATCAGTCACCTATCCAGATGTTCACGGTAAGGTCTTTTATATTCTTATCTGTATAATGTATTCCATTATTCTATGTACCCCAATCTCATTTTCGGATGGCAAATGTAATGAGATCTAGGCCTAGGGCTGTATTTTAGCAGTGATGCCCTTATGGGCTCTCCGTGAGTGAGCTCGGCTGCACTCTCTTCTCTCAGAACATATAGACAGTATCCGTACTGTCATTCACTCAATTCTGGTTTTTGGCTACTTACAGACCCAACCGTAAAGCTGGGGTGCTGTAATAGGGACTTAGACTGGCATTTTGGACAATGTTTGATTAAAAAATTGTATTTCTGGTAATTCTAAATTCAAGAAAAACTAGACTAAGGACGCATCCGTGGCCAGATGCTGGATGTATCCTCCGACAAAGGCCAACTAACATAGTTTAGAAGATAAACAGCATTTTTCGTTAATAAGCAAGCTGAAAGCACTTTTAAGTTTGGCTAACCTTATTTGACCCTGTAGCAGGGGCCTAAGGTGAAGTCTGACCACATCAAAAGATTCGCAGCCCATGACTTCCTATAAGTCGTTTTCACATTGCAAACCTCTAGGACCAATAATAAGCAGGAGGGGCCCAAGGTCAAATCTGACCACATGAAAAGATTTGCAGCCCATGACTTCCTATAAGTTGTTTTCATATTAATGAGTTCCTTGAGAAATACTGGCTATCTGCAATACTTCTAGGGTCTGAAACTTCACCAAGTGAAAGCTCTCTCAAAGGTAGGTGAATGAGTTATTTGAGAAAAATTGGCTATCTACAATACTTTTAGAGATAATTTGCATTTACTCATTTTGAGTAGGTGAGTAATTACCTACGGGTCTGAAAATTAACCAAGTGAAAGCTCTCCCAAAAGTAGATGAATGAGTTATTTGATAAGAATTGGAAATCTGCAATACTTTTAGAGATAATTAGCATTTACTCATTTTGAGTAGGTGAATAATTAGCTACAGGTCTGAAACTTCACCAAGTGAAAGGTCTCCCAAAAGTAGGTGAAGGAGTTATTTGACAAAAATTGGCTATCGGGAATACTTTTAGAGATAATTTGCATTTACTCATTTTCAGTAGGTGAGTAATTACCTACGGGTCTGAAACTTCACCAAGTGAAAGCTCTCCCAAAAGTAGGTGAAGGAGTTATTTGAGAAAAATTGGCTATCTGCAATACTTTTAGAGATAATTCGCATTTACTCATTTTGAGTAGGTGAGTAATTACCTACAGGTCTGGAACTTCAGCATGTGAAAGCCCTCCCAAAAGTAGGTGAATGAGTTATTTAAGAAAAATTTGCTATCTGCAATACTTTTAGAGAAAATGCAGAATTACTCATTTTTAGTAGGCAAGTAATTTAGCCACAGGCCTAATTTAGACATAAAGCCTACCAATAGAATACTGTGGTGCACCCTCTAATATACCTTGCAAACTTGAGAAGGCTAGCTATAATATTTTTTTTCGTTAGAGCGGTAATGGTGAAATCTCTCTACACACTGCGGCTATCCAGTGGATACAATGATTTACTCAACAGTGAGAACCTGAAAGTAGATATTGGTAAGCTATGCCATGACATAGAGGTCTGCAATTTCACTCTGTTGACCAAAAATTATGTGAATAACATATTTAAACAAAATACTGTAAATGTAATAGTTTTCACGTTATAACTGATTTACTCAACAGTGATAACCTCAAAGTAGCTTTTACTCAGCTATGAAATGAGCTACATGTCTGGATTTTTTCTATGTTATAGCTGACCCAAAATTAGGTGAACAACATATTTAAGCAAAATACTGTAAATGCAATAGTTTTCAAGTTACAACTGATTTGCTCAATAGTGAGAACCTGAAAATAGCTATTGCTCAGCTATGCCATGAGCTATAAGTCTGTAATTTCTCGATGTTATAGCTGACCCAAAAGTAGGTGAACAATATATTTTAACAAAATACTCCAAATGCAATATTTTTCAAGTTACAAGTCATTTACTCAACAGTCAGTACCTGAAAATAGCTATTGCTCAGTTGTGCCATGAGCTACAGGTCTGTAATTTCACTATGTTATAGCTGACCCAAAAGTAGCTGAATAACATCTTTACACAAATTTCAGTAAATGCAATAGTTTTCCAATTACAACTGATTTACTCAACAGTGTGAACTTCAAAGTAGCTATTACTCAGCTATGCAATGAGCCACAGGTCTGGAACTTCACTATGTTATAGCTGACTCTGAAATAGGTGAATAACATATTGAAACAAAATACTCTAAATGTAATACTTTTGAAGTTATAAGTAATTTACTCAACAGTGATAACGTAAAAGTAGCTATTACTCAGCTATGCCATGAGCTACAAGTCTGAAATTTTACTATGTTATAGCTGACATTTAAGTAGCTGAATAACATATTTATACAAAATTGTGTAAATGCAACAGTTTTCAAGTTACAAGTGATTTTACTCATGATGGAAGTTACTGAAAAGCCCCAAAGTAGCTATTACTCACTTAGCTATTGAGACAGACACCCAAGTTACTCACCATGTTGTAGCTATGAAAAAAGTATGTGAATAACATATTTTAACAAAATGCTCTAAATGCAACACTTTTCAAGTTATAAGTGATTTAGTGCATGATTTCATGAATTTTAATGCATTTTAGACATTTTTGTCTACCACAGGCCTAATTTAGACATAAAGCCTACCAAAAAGATAGGGTGGCGAGTCCCCTAGCATACCAAGCCACCTGCCAAATATGAAAGAAATCTGGAAAGAAATGTGGACTGTAGGTCGCTAACAAGCAATATTCCACATTTTAGACATTTTTGTCTACCACAGGCCTAATTTAGACATAAAGCCTACCAAAAAGATAGGGTGGCGAGTCCTCTACCATATCAAGCCACCTGCCAAATATGAAAGAAATCCGGAAAGAAATGTGGACTGTAGGTCGCTAACAAGAAATCTCTGCGGACGAGGGCGCGGACGCCAACGATGATGAATCCATAGTATCCCCGCTTCGCGTCGGGAATACAATAACAAGGTTTTCTCCAGTCTCAGCTGTAATCCCGCCACCGGGCGGTTGAATTCAGCACTCAGTCCCACATGGTAAGCTATTGTAGCGCAATAAAATTGAAAATTTTAATTACGTAAATGTAGCTTTTATAAGCTACAAGCTTACCATGTGGGACTGAGGAAAGTCCCACCCTACCTCCCCGCTGTATTCCAGCTGAAGGGGTATGGACTAAAATTACCATGAGAGAAGAAGGTCGAATTACCGAACGACACTGCTAGGGTACATACTAAACCACGGACTCGGCCAACTGCAACGGTTATTTTTCTTAATCGTTGGCTGGAGTCCAGCGGCCTCCGAATAAAGCACTCAGTCCCACATGGTAAGCTTGTAGCTTATAAAAGCTACATTTACGTAATTAAAATTTTCAATTTTATTTCACTGAACAACAATGTTGTTCAGCCTTGTAACTAAAATATAAAATATTAACCAGAGCTGCAGCATTTAACAGTAGGATACCAATGGTTAGTTTATTTCCTATTTACTGTTGCAAGACATGAGGATACTGTACTAGTACCGATACAGATACATAGTGGCTCGGATGACCACTTAAAATGGCGGTCCTCTGTCATTGGGTCCTATCCCCAGTGGCAGGTTAAAGAACCTCAACAACATTGATAAATGGTAATCCTTGAGCCTCTGTCTTAAGTTAGGGGAACGTCAGTAATTTGTGAGATGGACTGGACTTGTACAGTTGAAAGGGTCATATAGCGCTTTGAGTCCTGTAGTACATGGAGATATTGCGCTGAGTATAAATACAAATACAAAAATACAAAGAATACAAAAAATTTAAAATCAAATCATTGGTGGCATTCTAACAATAAATGCCTGCCTACCAGTGAACACCCACATTATCTTTCTTTGTTAAAGCTCACAGACAAATGCTTCTATAGATTTACAAAATGGGCAATTTGCAATAAAAAGGGTTGATAATAGCGATATTTTGTTAAAACATATGACTTTCAAGTACATGTAAATATAATAATATGCAGTCAAATTAAAACAGAAGTGACAAACTTCACAGGGGTGAGAAAATTCACTGGGTGAGCAGTAACCAAAGCATGGGCATTCACTGGTAGAATGCCACTACTGCAACCACAGTACCAAGTCTCTATCGCAACCCCAATTGCTATTGAAAAACTGATGGTGACGGCAAGGGACAGAGTTCACATGTACTTGTTTTCTGTGTAAATCATGGACAGCATATTTCTACACTCACAACTAAAATTATAAAGTGGCACTTACATTCTTTAAGGTATGTATATGTGCCGATCACTAACACTACATATCCAGCTGGTATATAAAAATTTGAACCACTTTAGAAATGTAAACAAAACATCACCTTCCTTTCCTCCTGCTACAAATTATTTTACTGCAACATTTGAAACATCTGCTGAATATATATTATAATTTGTTTCACACAGATTTTTTTCAAAGGGTAAAGTAAACTGGTCAGGACTGCAGAAAGCTGCTGTTCAAAATTTACACATAAATTGAGTATATGTGAACTCTGTCCCTCGCCATTGCATACTATCAGAAATACCAACAGCAATGTGCGGTGGGACAGAGACTTGATCTAAATATGGGGTTTACTCATATGGTGGATTGTCAATACAGCTATTACCAAAGCATTTGTTTATTGGTGACGGTAATAGGTTTCCAGTTACAGTAGGTGAATTTTGTCAAACAGTGAAGTTGTCACCTGCCGTAAAAACACTCGAGGACAACTAATATCCACATCTGTATAAACAGAATAGCTGTTTTAGAATATAATAATGAACAATTGTGTGCAGGGGACAAGGGAAGATTGAGGCACTGATGGAAGATTTCCCCCCTCGACCCATATTTCGTCTGAATGCGCCTCTCTCTTCACTTGATCCATGTGCTGAAAGATTAAGTAAAAATGTTTTAATATTGTCATGAAATATAACTTCACTGGGTGATAAAAGTATTGCTCAGCCATCACCTGCGATATAAACCTCCAAAGACCAGCAATATTTTTGATTTCACACATGTATTTAGACCGAGTTTCTGTCCCGTCGCCAATTGCTATTGATACACTGATGATACGCAATGGTGAGGGACAGAGCTCACATGAACTTGTAAATTTTGAACGGTATATTTGTATGATAATATATTTGCATATAATTTCCCACAGTTTGAGATTTACACAGAAAACATGTACATGTGAGCTCTGTCCCTCACCATTGTGTACCATCAGTATATCAATAGCAACTGGCGACGGGACAGAAACTCGGTCTAACATGTAATCACAGCTTGCCATATGAAGGTAGGAACTTCACCGGCCCTTTTTTTTTACCCGTATCCGTGTCCGTTATTGCCCGTATCCGTGATACCCTAGACCAGTTGGTATAAAACAGTGAACTCATCCGTGTCCGTGATTAGGAAGGAAAAAATTCGTTCTTCATGGACACGGACAGCTCGTACACTGTTTTATACCAAAAGATCTAGGGTATCACAGATACGGGCAATAACAGACACAGATACGGGTGAAGAAAAAAGGACCGGTGTAGTTCCTACTTAATGTGTAATTCAGCGATGAAAATTAGGTATAAAATTGTTGTACATATTGTCACAAAATGCAGATGATGAAATTCACTGGCTGAGCAGTACTGCCTTGCTACCAATTATTGCCAGGTACCAATTATTGCCCGACAGAATTCAAATAGCTATAACTTCACCAAAAGGAGCATCCCAAGTCTAGCAAATAAGGTAAAACTATTTCCAAAGTGAATGGAGCTAATACACAACAAACTGCATGCAAAATATGTGACTATTACTGGAATATGAACGTTTTATTTTCTGGTGGCGATAATTGATACCCGGCGATAATTGGTAGCAAGGCAGTAGGGTTCCGAAACACTCACTTCACTCTCAGGAACGATTTCTTCTTCCCCATCTGGGTGCCAGGCCACCCTAAGCGTTCCACGCTTCACCCGGTCCCAGTAACTGTTGTCTTCATCTTCCTCGTCACTGCTGACAAATTCAGAACTCTCGATCACCAAGGCATACTGCAAACCAGACTCATTCTCGACAGATACTTCATCTTCTTCGAAAATCATGCACTGCGCCATTTTACATTTTGTAACGAAGTCACATGATCAGTGTACATGATCCTATTTCAGAGATTTACTAAAGCTTTGCGAATATCAGGTGTAGTTTTCGAACAAATGATAATTTTGACTTGCCATACCAAATTATTGTGAACTTAATTTTAAATTAATACGTTTTATATATATTGTACTGATAAATACAGAAACGAAATTGCTATATTAAAAAGCATGTTTTAAATTAATGGGTATCTTTTCCTGTATTCTATTGATACACTGTGTCGATCTCCTATACAACATTTTCTTCTTATTCATCAACTCTGATTACTTGTTTCTGACTCATGCATACAATTAACATATGAATCAATATGTAGTAATGATCTTTTTTTCTATATAAATGGAACATATTGTTTGCTAGTGGTTGTTTGGACAATAACCTAGTTTTATACTGTATAAATTTTTATGTGTTAGTTGTTTATACTTATCACATAACATCAAAATTCAAGACCCAAACCTAAAATCACATCAACTTCAGATATTTATATATACATAACAAAATTCCCCATTTTTACTGAACCTCATACAGGTCATAACTAAAACATTTTTTATCGGTGCACCCTTTTCTACTTTTGACACATAAACTTGAACACCACTACCATAATCCCATATTTTGTCAGTCACAAATACATGCATGCAGAACTCATACCCAAATTTTTAATTAATAGGTAACATGTTTATGACACTTACTAAGAAAATAACCCCTGAACTCACCATAGTTATATTATTTAGTTAGAATTGGTCTTCTCTTAAACCTGTGGCAAAATAATCTTTGATTTAAATCTTAAATTTCGATTAAATATTTTATTTTGTTATAAGTTTGATCAAGATTTTGTAATGGTATAGATGCAAATTGGAAAATACTCTCACAGAACCTAATGGGGCTTTGTACCGAAGAACTATTAAGAAAACGAACTTTTAAAAACACAACATGTCACACCAAAACCCCATTTTATAAGGATCTGTTGTCAGTATGGTGTGATCTTGTGGCAATTGAACCTTCAAGTTTTGCTGAGTTTTTGGATGAACCTTTATTTCATAATGATCTACTAACAATCGACAAGAAACCCATATCAGATGAGTTTACTGAATGGATATCTACTGGTATGTCTAAAGTGAGAGATCTTGTTTCAGAAGATGAAAATTTTCTGTCAAAGTCAGATCTGGAAGCAAAATATGGCATTCAATTTGATCATATGAGATATAACCAAATAATTAGTACTGTCTGTTCCAAAAAACGTTTACTAAACATCAAACAGGTCTCAACTCATCAAAGGTCATTACCTCGGCAGTGTCTTGAAAAGCTTGGCAACATTAAAAGCCGAGAAGTATACAACTATTACATAACCCGTTTGTATCAAATCCCCCAAAGCCAAAATAAATGGATAGAGTACTATCCAATCCTAGAAAAGGCTGATTGGAAATCCATCTATAATCTGACCTATAATCTTACTAGAGACTCTCATTTGATTTCTCTCCAATTCAAAATACTTCATCGAATCTTTAACTGCAACTACAAACTATTTTTATGGGGTATCAAAGACTCTTCAGATTGTGCAAGGTGTAGAGATATTGATAACCTAGAGCATTTCTTCTTCTATTGTCAAAAGGTTTATACTTTCTGGAAAGAAATAAAGCTTTGGCTATCAAGTAAACTTAACATTAAAATCGATTTTACAGTCCTAGGGGTCCTTCTGGGTTTCATAAACATGAGCGATCCCCTTTTTTATTTGGTAAACTTTATTACAGTTGTTGGTAAATATTATATTAAACAGTCAAGGGATGATTTGAAAGAACTGTCATTAACACATTTTCAGTATTGCTTAAAAGACAAACTTAAAATTGAGGAATGCATTGCATCAGATAAAGGTAATCACTTGCTTTTTCAAGAGAGGTATGGTTTTCTACTGGCAAAGCTATAGACAATTTTTAACAGTTCTTGATAGAATGTCTTAGTAGATTTGCTGTTATGAAATAAATATGTAGTAGTATATTTCATGTCCTGTAAAGTTCTTTGTGTAGAAATTTAGTTATAATGTTTTTGTAGTATTGTTATTATGAAATGCTTATGTTACTGTCTCATTTTACTTCCTGTTACACCATCACTGTATGCTAGTTAAAAATAAATAAAAAAAAAATAAATAAAAAAAAGTTTGATCATGATAAATCTCTTTATACCATTTGTGTTATTGTTCATCCAAAACATGACCAGTGTGATGAGACATGAAGCAGTCTTATTTTTATAATATTTATTGATGCAAGCAATTTAAACTGAACTATAGATTCAGCTGAAGAGCCTCTGACTGAAAAGGTGCTTATTACTATAATAATAAACAGGAACACTAAGACAGTGTAGACCTCTGCCAAGGCATGTCTATGCATAGTTTATATCAGAACTTTATACCTTATCTCCCTTTTCTAAAGTAAAATGGCTCAGTAATAAGTAAACACAAAAATCCAGATCTTTGATTCTTTTGTATTGAGGTGGTGATCCAGATAATTGTCAAATTAGATTGGATCTGTAAAGCTAATCCATATAATTGTTACTAGAAAAGGCTCTTTATTTGAGTTTTTCATAAAATTCTTCAGTTCCATATTTATTGTTAAATGTGCTCAGGAATATAAGGTTGAGTATTGTATTTAAGGTAATCTGCCAGTCTCTTTTTAGAGAAAAAATATTAACCTTCACATGATATTATTTAAGAAAGTTGAAATAAAGCGTGTATTTTCTTTATTAGTAAAATTGTTAGCCTGCAATTGCCTTTTGATTTTCAAGAATATAAGAAAATATAAATAAAATAATATCGTTAGTTAGTGTCATATATTTAGTGTGGGCTGACTGACAATTTGTTGGAATTCATGGATAAGTGGTCACTTCCTATTTTGTGTGAGGACCTGTTGTAAACTGAAGACATTATCAACAAACAAAAGTAGATTTAGAGTGTACCAATAAAGATTTTACAACAAACCCATAGCCATAGTTGTTGCAAACTTAAGCAGACTGAATTAGAGGTGTGATTTTGGCAATCAGAACATTATATCCAAAGACCATCAGATGATAAGCTACCTGGCCAACTTCCTTCAAAAGTGGCTGCTCAATGACAGACAGCTCACTTTTGATAAGACAAGAAACCAGAGTACAATAAGGATAAAGAGGACATCCAAAAGGATTAGCATTTTGGACGTTATTCCATAGATAAATGAAAGTCAAAGGAAAAAAATTGGAATAGAAATTAAGAGCACAAATTAGTTACGAATATGTGTCAATGGCAAGCTAAATCATACTAGCTGGCACTATGGAAAAGGTTTATGCATATGGGGAGATAATGTGATAAGGTTTATGCATTTTTGAAGTCTGCTGTCCACTATCTGGAAGATGAAGATAATTCATCTGGAAATGAATTAAATTTTTGGTTTTGGATCCTGTTAGATCCTATCAAAAATAAACTGGAAAAATTGGATAGTATATCATTTGGTTTTGCACTAGATGAATTGAAAAAATCCATTGACTAAGGTTGTTCCAAAATAGTGTAAAGAATTTCACAGGAAACTCATCAATTCCTGGTGTTTTGTTATTTTTCATTTGCTTTACAGTCAATGATATTTCTTCATAAGTTAAAGGTCCATCAAGGCTTCTACGTTGTTCAGCACTAAGCTTATTTGCTTGATAACTGGCGAGTAGTTGATTTAAGTCATTATCTTCCAATTGATGGTCAAAAGATTTGAATAAGTTTGATTAGAAATTTTTCAGTTCACGCAAGATATCTTTTTGGTCTACCAAAATTGTTCCCTCATGCTTTATTATTTTTTGAAAGTTTTATCAGTGTAGTTATGGCGTTCTAAGGAACAAAAATATTTAGTGGGTTTTGTCACGTTTTTATAGTTTAGTACTCTCGTGCTTCATAAATTTATTACTTTGTTTATATACAGATCAGTCTCATATGAACAATGATAATGTCAAACATTAATGTACTTGTATTCTTTAACATCAGGTTTTTATGTGGTTTGATACTGCTGAGTTACACATACCATTCATTATTTTCAAATAGTATATGCTTTCTGTTGAAAAAACTGACTCCCATAAAATATTAACCGAGTGTTTGTCTCACCCTTGACAACACTTTGCCTGCAATAATTTTTACTCTCCACTTGTCAGGATTGAAGGAGTCCTTGTTGCGAAGTGAGATTCCTGTTCCCAATGGGCGTCTCCTGGATTGGCTTCAGCAAGCTGTGTTCCCTTGGTTTATCAGTCTTCAGCTGCATTGTTCCAGACCTTACTGTCATAATTGGCAATTTTCTTTCAAGCTTCTACGGGAGACTTGGTCTCAAGTGTCTGGTGAGCTATTTTCCCATCCTTAAAAAGACTGGTTTTTGATACATGAAGTGTTGCTCTCTGCTATGAAGTAACTGTCCATCGCATTGAAACTGTACAGGAAAATGGTTACTCAATGAATGTTTGGCCAAGATTGCTGTAATTCCATTGTGCAAAGGTGAAAATATACACCCTGGACACAGTTCTTACACTCCTGTTGACAGGATGTTATCAAATGTATACTCCTTGCCTCCCAAAATTATACTGTTGTCAGGAAATTTTGGCTTCAAAAGGGAACAGATTTCTAGAGCTTTAATGAAAATAGGAACTATGAGCTGTCTTTGATCAAGTATCTCCCTAGGATAGTCATCAGAGATACTGAATTTTTTTTCCTTTAATGTTCCTTTTTTGTCAAGAATTGATATTTTGACCTTGTAATTTATACATTTCATCAGGATTGGTCTGGGCCGATTACTTATGTCTAGTCCAGCAAAATGTACCCTCTCAATATCTCTAGAGTTTATAACAATGCCAGATTCTTGTACTGTATGGATTACCTTTGTCTCAATATCCTCAGTTTTGGTGACTTTTAAGGACATAATTTGTTGAGAACATAATTAGGTGTTCAAAACTTTAAAAAAAATTATGGGATTAGTGCACTAATAGACTTTAAAAAGGCCTTTCGCTCCATTAAGTAGCCATTCCTGTTTGAAACTGAGATTTCTCAATTTTTGTAAAAAAATTCATTAAGTGGATTCAAATATTGTACAAAGGTATTAAGGCATGTACAAGTTATAATGAGTATTTGTCATATTTTTTAACTCCAAAGGGGAATTACACAGGGCTGCCCAATATCAGCATTATTATTGTCTTAGTTGTGGAGATATTATCTAATAAAATCAGAAATGACTCAAATATAATGGGAATAACGATGAACAATACAGAATTTAAAAATATGTCAACTAGCTGATGACACCACTCTCTTTTTGAAAGACAACTTTTTGCTAGAATTGGTATTAAAACACTTACTTAAATGTGAGGGCTTATCGTGCCTAAAATTACATTTAGAAAAGACTGAAATAATAACAGTTGGAAAATCTCTAGGTAAGAGTGATATGCCTACAGCATTACAGAATGTCCAATTAAAATCTGTCCCCTTCAAAACTTTGGGAATATGGTTTACTGAGGACAGTAAAAAAGCTGCAACATTAAACTACAAAAATACAATCAGTAGAGCAAAAAGAAATTTAAAAATAAGAGTGTTAGAAATCTATCCATTAAAGGAAAAATTCCTATTGTTAAATCCTTGATAATCCCTAAATTTGTTCATCTATTTAACTCCTCCTTCACATCATCAAACTATAGCCTACAAGAAATTCATAAGATCAAAGTAAACTTTATAGAGAATTATTAATAAAACTTCAAAAGTGAAATTTGAAACCATGATTGGAGATTCTGTAGATGGAAGCCTCAAATTACCAGTTATACACTATACATACATCTCAAAAAAATTATTGGATTAGAAATCTGTTAAATGACTAACAGAAAGTGGAAGATTTTGACCTTAAAGCTGATGAACATAGACATACCTCTTTTAACTCATAAGCTACCACCAGAGATTGGTAAACAAACCAGTACTTTATTCTATCCACAGGTATTGTCGGTACAAATATATATCAGTAGCACCTCTAACTAGATCAGAAGTTCTATATGAATACTTAGGTTTCAACAAATATAGGAATATAAACTCCACATATATCTCAATAAATCACAAGATCAACCAAAGAATCTTCAAGATGTCATGGAAAACAACACTTTTATTAGCAAAAGAGGCTTTAGGGAGAAATTTGACTGGAATATAGATTATATGCACTACTTAGGACTTAAAAAATCAATACCAAAAGAATGGATCAGTTTAGTTGAAAAAACACCAAACACAAATGCTACCAAGAAACATAACCAAGATTTATTGAATAAATTAGAGTCAAAACAGATTATTGGAATTTAGTAAATAGAAAACACAAACCTTCCACAGGTATTGATACCTGGACTAACCTAAACCTATTTCTTACAAATATTTCATGGGACTCTGTATATACACTACCACTCAGAGTAACATCGTAAACATTTCTACAATCTTTCCAATTCAATGTTATTAATAGAATCATAAATTGTAAACACAACTTACACAAACGTAAAATTACAGAAAGCCTGATATGCACAAACTGTCTGTATAATCAAAGAGACACTACTGAACACCACCAGTTTCTTTGCGCAGACACTGCTAAGTTTTGGAAAAATATTGAATAACTACTACAAAATATATTTTCACAAAAATTATGCTTTAATTACCATCTGCGAAATTATCTTTGGCATTCATATAGAACATGATTCTATAATCAACTTTGTGATTTACATAATAATTCTTGGCAAATAGTATATTAATAATTGTAGAACAAATGCCAAAACAATACAAATCGACAAATTTCATGGGATACTCAAATACAAGTTAAAAACCCTATTACTTTAAAATTCTTACATGAGAAAAACATATTTTAAATGATTAATGGAAATCTTTAACCTTTACTCAAAAATCTTTCACTCAAAAATACTCAAAAGTAAGTTGAAAATCTTACCTTAAACTCTCACAAAACAAGGAGAGAATATGACAAATGATAATCTTTTACCTCTAAAAGGAATTTACTTCCACAACTTTCTTCCACCACATGTTTTCTGGATACAATACTCTGCACCCAGTCTTCTTTGTTTCTTATCTACTGCTCTAAATGTTTTGTTATATGTTCACTCTCTGCAGTTTGTATTTGTGAAATTGTATTTGTGTATAAAAATGTATATAACCCAAAAATATTACTAAAAAAAATCTTTGGCCAAAGTACTGTAGGTAACAATTACAAAGAAAAGAGCCATTTACCTATTTTAAAACTGTAAAAGGCATAAGATAGCTATTATTCACTTATCTATTGAGATAGACCACTAACATAGCTACCATCTCATAGGTACGGAGGAAGTAGCTGAACAACATATTTCTGCGAAATGATCTAAATTTGAAAATTTTAATTCCTTAAATGTAGCTTTTATAAGCTACAAGTTACCATGTGGAACTGAATGCTATCTCGGAAGGCCGCAGGCATTTGGCAACGCCCAAGAAAAATAGATGTTTAGTACTGGCCAATGCCTCAACAGGAAGGTAAACCCCATAGTGTAATACCGCTTAAACCTCCTTCTTTTGAGTTGTAATTTTGCCCATATCCCCTCAGATGTAATATGTCAGGGAAGCAGAGTGAGATTCTCTTCAGTTCCACACAGTAAGCTGTAGTTTATAAAAGCTACATTTAAGTAATTAAAATTTTCAATTTTATTGGACTACAATAGCTTACCATGTGGGACTGAATGCTGAATCCCACCGCTAGGGGGGTGGATTACAGCTGTGACTGGAGGTATTTGTCAGTTTTTCTTGGACTTTAAATTACATTAGAATGAATGTTTTAGAAAAACCTCGAGTCCTGCTTACAGTGCCCCGGTTCCAGGAACTGGGCCTGTAAGAAGCCAAAAACCAAAATATTTGAATGGATGACAGTACTAATGCTGTCTGGATGTCTGGATTTTGAATGAGTAAGTGCAGCTGTGCTCACTTATACAGTATATATCACCACGAATGAAAACAAGCCTTGGGCTTAAAAATCTCATGAACTAATGAATTCGATGAGATTATGGGATCACCTGAATAAGTACTTAATACATTATACATATTAAATACTGTTCATGAAATAAAAGATAAAAGACCTTACCAAACATCCTGAGGAGGTAGTCATATACCTAGACCCTGGGATTAGACTCCTAAAGACTTGGCTGCAGTGAATGTGCCCCCCCCTTTTCTTTCCGAGGATGCTTAGTCTGAGGGGAAGGGTCTCGGACTTGTTGAGCTGCTACTACTGGACCCAGATACATATTGTTGTCTTTATCTGACCAAGTAAGGTCTTTTAGGTAAAAACTTGTAAATGTGTTGTGAGCTTTCCAGTGACAAGCTTGCATGATTTGGTGCACCAAAACCCCACAGTAAAAGGCCTTAGAGGCCACAAAGGCCCTAATGTCATGCGCTTTAACTTGGACCAAGTGCTTGTTTATGCTTGTTTGTAACAAAGTAGGATAGTTTGTTTTAACCAAGAAGAATGGGTATGATGTCTGAGGTATGTCCTTTCTTGACAGAAATGAAGAGTAGGCATTGAGACCCTCTCAGGTCTTTGGTTTGATTCAAATAGTACCAGAGGGCCCATACGGAACATAGGGTCCTGCCTTCTTTGAATTGTCTATCCACAATGATAGTCAAAGCAGGGATAGTCACTGGAGATTCACTTTAAGAACCTTCTCTTGCTAGTTGGTTTTTGGGTATGAAATCTGAAGACGGAAACAAAGCTACCTTTTCCCATTGGCCTAAATTAGGTACTTTGTTTGCAACCCAGGCATGAGTTTCACTGTGGTGCTTGCCGGATGCCAAAGCTAGCAAGAAAGTAGTTTTGAGTGTAAGATGTTTGAGGTCTGTGACTTTCATAGGCTCAAAGGGTGCTTTTGCGAGCTTATTAAGAACAACAGAAAGGTTCCACTTTGGAAGATTCCTGGAACTTTTGGGACAATCCCTGTGAAAGCTAGAAAGTAACCTGTTATGGTCAGAGCTTTGAGAAATATGGAGCCTAGCCAGGCCAAGGTGTCAACACTGGCTGTCCTGTAACCATCAATGGTCAACGGAAGTCTGTTAAGATCTTGGTACAGGTACATGAAAAAGTCTGAGGCTTGTTTCCCAGAGAGAGTGGAGAAATCCACCAAATTTTCTCTGCACCATTTCTCAAATAGGGCGTACTTTGACTTGTAGATGATCCTTGTTTTATAACCTTAGAGGAACAGTAATTCTCTCTGCCACTTCCAAAGAGAAACCTTGTTCTTGGAGCTGTCCACTCCTAAACACCAGGCGTGGAGGGTGAGATGTTGAGGATTGCTGTGATTGTGGGACTGTTTGGCAAGTGTTGTTGATATTGGTAACTGGAGTGGGATTTCTGTTGAGACTGCACTAGCTCCCAAAACCAGGGCATCCCTGAAGCTATTATAATAATGAGGCAATGTAACATAGCCTGATTTTTTGGATCACCCTCTGAAGGAGAGCCATGCGAGGGTAGGCATAAGGAGTGAGACCCGACCAGTTTATGTTTAGAGCATCTATGTCCCAAGCATGTTGGTCTGAGATATACACAAAGGAACTTTGTGGTTTAGACAAGTGGCAAATAGATCTACATGAGGAGTGAACCACTTTTGACAGATCTGCGGATCCAGTGATCATTCTGTTGATTGGACTTGGTTCGACCTGGACAGAAGGTCGACCATCACATTCAGACACCCTGGAATGTGCCTGGCTCTTAATGTTATCTAGTAATGATAGCACCAGGACATGATTTTCCACAGGAGAGCACACATCTCCGCCGAGTGGGTTCCCCCTACTGCTACTACTGCTGAGTTGTCTGTAGCAACCAAGAGTTTGGTTTTGGCACTGGTCTTTGAACCTTTTCAGGACCAGAGATACCGCCTTCAACTTTAGAACATTTATGTGTAGCCTTTTTTCCCCTGTCTGACAAGAACTTTTGTAGAGACTTTCTCTAAGTGAGTGCCCCAACCTTCATTTGAGCCATATATAAAGATTTGGATACTGTGGTCTTTGGGGTGGAGGTCTGCACCCTTCATCGTCCTGTTTGCAGGATTTTACGACCACTCTAGTTGAGCTAGAATGATCTCTGACCAAGGAACAAGGGTGTCCAACTACTGAGGATATCTCCAGTGCTCCTTTTGGGTGAAACTGAAAGGGCCTCATGTGAAGGCTTCCCTCAGGAACCATCTTTTCTGTTGAGGCGAGCAACCCTCGGACACCTTGCACTCAAAACATATTTTGAATTTAAGCGTAGGATCAAATCCTGAAGTTTGAGCCATCTCTCTTGAGTGGGTTTTACAAGGCCTAAATCTAGGTGGTATTCGTAGCCCATTAACAAAAACACCCGAGTAGGTTTCAGTTCGGACTTTTCTTGATTTATTATCCACCCTAAGGACTGTGTAAGGTCTACCAGGGTCTGAGTGTCTACTTGTTCTTTGTTCTAAGATGGGGCCCTGATAAGCCAGTTGTCCAGGTGTTGGTGAAGGCTTCCTCTTGTGAGGGCCATCAGCGTCACTTCCTTTACAATCACTGTAGACTTGTGGCCATGGCTAGACTGAAAGGGAGAGAGGTGAACTGGAACACCAGTGAATTGTGGTAAAACCTGCTTTTACTTCCTTGAGTTTAGGTGGATGGGGATGTGAAGATAAGTGTCTGACAGGTCCATTGGAATCAGAGAGGCCCTGATTGATTCTGGAGTTTCCACTTTGAACCTTTCTACAAGTAGGAAGGTGTTTAGCCTGCTTAGGTCTATCACTGGCCTCCACCTTTGCTGGGGTTTGGGGACTAGAAACAGGAGACTGTAAAACCCAAGAGATTTTACATTTTCCACCCGTTATATAGTGTTCTTTGACAGAAGAAACTGGATACAAGAGGCCAAAGCTAGATCTTTTTTAATGGGGCTTTTATCCTGAGTGAATCAGGGGAACTCTGGCTCATTTTGGTTTATTGACGAATGGTAGAATGTAACCATTGGTAATAATATTTAACATGTTGTTTGAACATTTTTCTGTTTGCCAGTCTCTTCTGAAAGAACAGAGGCGACCTTCTACTGCTGGACTGAAGGAGGCTTGTAAGGAATCATTGGGAGGAGGGGTTCCACGCTCTCATCCCCTTGGGTGAAGTCAAAAACGACCTCTGCAGCCTCTGTTATTCGATTTCCCTCTGCCTGAGGAAAAAGACTGCTTGGAGTGGACTATCCCCCATAGGGGCGTTTCCTGTAGGAGTCTCTTTTCTTATTGTGGTGGGGACAACAAAAGGGCTAGTTTTGATAGGGTCTAAAACCCTGAGGGTTTTAGGAGTGCCTTTTTTAAGGGGGAACTCTTCTCCCTCCTAGATCAATTGAGTCCAGAACAAAGGAGTGGGACAAAATGGGTAACTCCTAAGTTTCTAACGCCTGAAATCTCCCAAATGATGTTGAAGCCTCACGTCTAATAAGGACTGAATTTCCCATAGTGTACACCTCCCTCTGGAGAATGTGGCCTAAGGCCTTACTTTGACAGGCTAGGGCTCTCTGTTGAATAAGAATCCTCTTATTCAGGATATCCAGATAGTCACAGGTCTTTTTATAACCATTTCTGACTGCTTTTTTAGGACTGGCACCCTTTAATATATAACTTTTTATCCTTTTGACAATAGCTTTGATACTGTCCTGGCACTTTTCCATGGTCAGGTTGCATTCAGATGCGACCTTGGTAAACGCAGCAGAAAAAGAATAGCATCAGAGAAGTACAAAGATCTGGATACTTTCAGAGCAGTGTCAGTTATATAAAGCTTCAAAAAATATTTAAGGATAGAAAATAACATCCAAGAAAAAGAAGATGTATGTAAAAATAAAGTATTAAAAGAAGACAATTCAATAGCAAGATGGCAACAATAATCAGTAAACTAAAAATTATGAAGCTGTAAACTTTATTAATTAGAGAATAGCCGTCAATGAAAAAAGCAAAATTATGTAAAAGTGCATATAGTAAACAGTTGCAGCAATCCAGATATCTTTGTCATAAGAGAAAGATGTCTCAAATATGGCAGGTGAACACATTTTGGCAGAGCCAAAAGTAAAGGTCACACCTACACCATGATGCACACCTACACCCCCTAACCAATGTCCCTACCAAATGTCAACCTTCTTCACCTTATGAAATCCAAGAAATAGCCCAGAGAAGATTTTAAAACTCATGGTCACTATGACAAGGTCAAAGGTCAAATCAAGGTCAGCCCATGACATTACACACCTACAACCCCCTAACCAATGTCCCTACAAAGTATCAACTTCCTACACCTTACAGTTTCCGAGATATGGCCCAGTCAAGATTTTATAGGTCAAGGTCACTACAGCAACGTCAAAGGTCAAACCACGGCAACACCAAGATGCTGCAAACCTACACCTCCTAACCAATGTCTCTACCATGTATCAACTTCCTACACCTTACAATTTCCGAGATATGGCCCTGACAAGAGTTTATAGGTCAAGGTCACTACGGCAAGGTCAAATCAAGGTCACACCGTGATGTTGCACACCTACACCCCCTAACCAATATCCCTACCAGGTATCAACTTCCTACACTTTATGGTTTGCGAGATATAGTCTGAACAAGATTTTATTGGTCATGATCACTGTGGTAAGGTCAAATCTAGGTCATACCATGTTGTTGCACATTTACAACCCCTAACTAATGTCCATACCAAGTATCAACTTCCTACACCTTACAGTTTCTGAGATACAGGCCGGACAAACAAGATTCCGAGAAGATGAAGTGACACATTTAGCCCCAGACTTATATTTCATTTTATCCAAGTATTTCTTCAGTTTTGCAGCAGCAAAAGACTCAGATTGTTCCGAGTTTGGATCTAAAGGGTTCTTGGATTCAAACTTCTGGCTGAACTGTGGTAGTAAGGGAGGACTAACAAACTCGGTCTCCTCGGGTTTGTTCCAGGTGTTTTGTACTCGGATGAGTAGTACTCAGGTGAAGGGGCAAGTTAGGTTGTTGGCTCGGACCAGGCTGCCGATCCGAAATGGAGATTTTTTTTTATTCATTCCCAAATGGAGATTTGATCCACCCCAGCTTTGGAAGGGGGTTTTATTACAGATTTAATTTCGTCTCTCAAAGACAGTTGGGGGACAGCCAGTTGAGGGTTTTCATTTTAGAAGCCTGAAACACCCCCATTTGTTGCTGAAGTTTAAAGTTAAGCTGTGAACCAAGAGATTTTTTTATCTTTTGTTGGCGGGCTGTACTCAAAGTAGGAGGGATAATTTGATGTGTTTTAACTGATACCTCCAAGCCTAAGTGCTGTATTCGATGACGGGATAAGTACAACTGCTGAGCAGCGTGTTCCAAGTCTTTGTGAGACCCTGAAAAGACCTCCTCCATGCCTCCTCCAATTGTGTGCATAACGTTTACTTTTTATTTTGTAATTTTGTTCTTTGGTGCAAGAGCTACACAACTGACAAGATTTCTGACCAGTAACACATGGGTCATCTCCCCTACATGCCTCTGTAGGTATAGGAGTAGTTGTGAAAGTCGAAAGGAAAAAAAAGTCTGCATTTTAATGCACTGGGTTTGTTAATGTTAGCTTTGTGAGAAGACATGCTAGCTGTCCGAAGAAAGCGGAGTCGAAACTCCAATCAAATAAAAATAAGAAAAAAAAAGTTTTTGCTAACAAAAACAAAGCATCCGCAAAGGTTAAATGCAATATAATATAAAGTAGAAAAATGTTTTTGAAAATAAGACTTGCAGCGCTGAGAGAAGAAGTGAAAGTTAAGCAATTTGAAAATTTTAATTACTTAAATGTAGCTTTTATAAGCTACAAGCTTATTATGTGGGACTGAATGCTGTTCTCGGATGGCCGCATGCAGGCCTGGCCAACGTCTAAGAAAAACAGACATTTATAGTTGGCTGTAGCCTCAGGTTGTCGTCACGTGACCTACCCCATTTGTCTTCTCCTTTCTCGTTGAAATTTTAACCCATACCCCCTCAGCCGTAATACAGCGGAGAGGTCGGTTGGGACTCTTCTCAGTCCCACATGGTAAGCTTGTAGCTTATAAAAGTTACATTTAAGTAATTAAAATTTTCAATTTTATTGCACTACAATAGCTTACCATGTGGGACTGAATGCTGAATCCTGATTACAGTTGAGACTGGAAGATATGTTTGTTTTTCTTAGATTTTAGATAGAATAAGTAGAATGAAGGTTAGGAAATACCAGTCTGAGTCCCATTTACAGTGCCCCAAAGCCGAGGGCCGGGCCTGTAAGAAGCCAAAAAACCTAAAAATGATTGACAGTGCTAATAAACTGTCTGGTTGTTTTGACAGGAGAAAGAGGTGTAGCCGAAGTACAGTTAGGCGGGGTAAAGCCCCAAGGGCTATCACAAAAGGAGTCTGAGCCCAAGGCTTATTGCCACCTTAAAAGAGATTAATGACAACCTTAAGGTCCTTAATATATTATACAACTAGACTAAGGACGCATCTGTGGCCAGATGCTGGATATACCCACCGACAAAGGCCAACTAACATAGTTTAGAAGATAAACAGCATTTTTCCTTAATAAACAAGCTGAAAGCACTTTTAAGTTTGGCTACCCTTATTTGACCCTGTAGCAGGGACCCAAGGTGAAGTCTGACCACATCAAAAGATTCGCAGCCCATGATTTCCTATAAGTCATTTTCACATTGCAAACCTCTAGGACCAATAATAAGCAGGAGGGGCCCAAGGTCAAATCTGACCACATGAAAAGATTTGCAGCCCATGACTTCCTATAAGTTGTTTTCATATTAATGAGTTATTTGAGAAATACTGGCTATCTGCAATACTTCTAGAGATAATTCGCATTTACTCATTTTGAGTAGGTGAATAATTAGCTACGGGTCTGAAACTTCACCAAGTGAAAGCTCTCTCAAAAGTAGGCGAATCAGTTATTTGTTAAGAATTGGATATCTGCAATACTTTTAGAGATAATTAGCATTTACTCATTTTGAGTAGGTGAATAATTAGCTACAGGTCTGAAACTTCACCAAGTGAAAGGTCTCCCAAAAGTAGGTGAAGGAGTTATTTGACAAAAATTGGCTATCTGCAATACTTTTAGAGATAATTCGCATTTACTCATCTTGAGTAGGTGAGTAATTACCTACAGGTCTGGAACTTCAGCATGTGAAAGCTCTCCCAAAAGTAGGTGAATGAGTTATTTAAGAAAAATTTGCTATCTGCAATACTTTTAGAGAAAATGCAGAATTACTCATTTTTAGTAGGCAAGTAATTTAGCCACAGGCCTAATTTAGACATAAAGCCTACCAATAGAATACTGTGGTGCACCCTCTAATATACCTTGCAAACTTGAGAAGGCTAGCTATAATATTTTTTTTCGTTAGAGCGGTAATGGTGAAATCTCTCTACACACTGCGGCTATCCAGTGGATACAATGATTTACTCAACAGTGAGAACCTGAAAGTAGATATTGGTAAGTATGCCATGACATAGAGGTCTGCAATTTCACTCTGTTATATATATAGCTGACCAAAAATTATGTGAATAACATATTTAAACAAAATACTGTAAATGTAATAGTTTTCACGTTATAACTGATTTACTCAACAGTGATAACCTCAAAGTAGCTATTATTCAGCTATGCAATGAGCTACATGTCTGAATTTTTTCTATGTTATAGCTGACCCAAAATTAGGTGAACAACATATTTAAGCAAAATACTATAAATGCAATAGTTTTCAAGTTACACCTGATTTACTCAATAGTGAGAACCTGAAAATAGCTATTGCTCAGCTATGCCATGAGTTATAAGTCTGTAATTTCACGATGTTATAGCTGACCCAAAAGTAGGTGAACAACATATTTTAACAAAATACTCCAAATGCAATATTTTTCAAGTTACAAGTCATTTACTCAACAGTCAGTACCTGAAAATAGCTATTGCTCAGTTGTGCCATGAGCTACAGGTCTGTAATTTCACTATGTTATAGCTGACCCAAAAGTAGCCGAATAACATATTTACACAAATTTCTGTAAATGCAATAGTTTTCCAATTACAACTGATTTACTCAACAGTGTGAACTTCAAAGTAGCTATTACTCAGCTATGCCATGAGCTACAAGTCTGAAATTTTACTATGTTATAGCTGACCCAAAAGTAGCTGAATAACATATTTAAACAAAATTGTGTAAATGCAATAGTTTTCAAGTTACAAGTGATTTTACTCATGATGGAAGTTACTGAAAAGCCCAAAAGTAGCTATTACTCACTTAGCTATTGAGACAGACACCCAAGTTACTCACCATGTTGTAGCTATGAAAAAAGTAGCTGAATAACATATTTTAACAAAATGCTCTAAATGCAACACTTTTCAAGTTATAAGTGATTTAGTGCATGATTTCATGACTTTTAATGCATTTTAGACATTTTTGTCTACCACAGGCCTAATTTAGACATAAAGCCTACCAAAAAGATAGGGTGGCGAGTCCTCTACCATATCAAGCCACCTGCCAAATATGAAAGAAATCCGGAAAGAAATGTGGACTGTAGGTCGCTAACAAGAAATCTCTGTGGACGCGGGCACAGACGTGGACAAGGGCGTGGACGACAACGATGATGAATCCATAGTATCCCTGCTTCGCGTCGGGGATACAATTAATACTAAAGCTAAAAGAATATGAAGAATATAAAGACCTTACCTGATGAGGTAAACCTGGACCTAGACCCTGGGATTAGACTCCTGAAGACTTGGTTGTAGTGGATGTGCCCCCCCTTCTTTTCTTTCCGAGGATGACTGTTCTGAGGGGAAGGGTCTAGGACTTGTTGTGCCGCTACTACTGCCCCCAGATACATATTGTTGTTAAGGGAAAAGAGGGGCACATGGGTAAGGGGTGCCATGAGAGGGCATATGCTTCATACAAACATATTAATGCCTGCTGGGTGGAGTGTAGGGAATGCCCAAATGTAATATAATTCTTGGCTTCTGCGCCTATTTGTGGTATTTGGGTTTGATAGATCCCCCATCCAATGTAAAATGGTGAACTCCATATGTTTCACAGAATGGTCTTTCTGGGTGAAATGTCTGGAGACAGGAGTGGACTTTTCAGAAGAAAATTTCTGGACACTAGTATGGTGTTCATACATTCTGTTTCTGAAGGGTCTCTTGGTTTCACCAATATATTGGTGGCCACATTTTTTACAATTTATGATGTAAATCAGGTTAGTGAGTTCACAGGTAACTTTGTGTTTAACTGGCATGTTTTTGCATTTAAACACTTGATTAGAGTGAAAGCTAGTAATATGATCAACTTTCTTGATTCTAGGACAGTAGGTGCATTTACCTAATCTTGTGCAGATAGGTATATGTACTGCTTTGTTGGGTCCAGTACTAGGTTTCAAGGGGTATGATATAGTGCTACTGGTGAGAATGTCCCTGAGATTGGGCAAGCGTCTGTAACCAATCAGTGGTTTTGTACTGAAAATCTGAGTGAGTTCCTCAGTATTTTGGATAATATTCCAATTGTTTCTAACTAGGGACCCAATTTCTGGGTTCCTAGGATTGAACTGAGTGACCATGACTGGTGAGTCCTTAGTTTCTTTTGAGACTGTTTGAAGTAATTCATCCTGATTAAATTTATTAGCCATATTATAATGCCTTTTGATGCTTTGGAATGGGTACCCTCTATTAAGGTAGAAACCAGTGAGTTTTTTGGCGTTTGCCTCAAAGTCACTGTCCAGAGTACAAATCCTTCTGAGTCTAAGGTACTGGCCATATGGTCCTTTGGATGGGCTGAGCTGTATTCCAAATACAGATGAGTGTCTGTAGGCTTATTAAAAAGGGTTGTGATGAGCCCTCTGTTAGAGTCAAATTTGACAGTTGTGTCAAGGAAGTCAATGTGAGTGTAGCTCATTTCATGGGTGAATTTGATAGTTGGGTGCAAGGAGTTTAAGTATTCAATGAAGGTTTTCAAAGATTCTTCTCCATGTGTCCACACCATAAAACAGTCATCAATAAACCGTTTCCAGGTGAGGGGCTTCAATGGGAAGCCAGCTAGTGCTTTAGTCTCAAACCTATCCATAAACAGGTTGGCATAGTTAGGTGCTAGGGATGTGCCCATAGCTGTGCCACCAGTTTGTAGATAGTGGTCCCCATTGAAAGTGAAGTTCATACTGTGGAGGACTGTGGAGCATATGCCCTCTCATGGCACCCCTTACCCATGTGCCCCTCTTTTCCCTTATTTTCATATTGGGCACTTCATTACAAGGGCTGGATTGATAGGGAGATGTCAAATGTATGACGTCATTATTACAATTGACGTGAATGACCTCATGACGTCATTTAATGTCATTGTGACTCACCTTAAGTACTATGTGACATCACTAGTACCTAGGTTACCCATTACCTCATCATCACTGGGCTGTTACTAATAGTTGGATGTGATATCATTAGTGTTTTGACTAGTTATCTCCAGTGTTTCAGGAAATACTGACTATATATATACATGATTTTGTGGATATACATAATTTACGCTTGTGTGAACTAGTGATATTTAAGTGATATTATTCACCACTTGCTCTAGACATTTAGATACTAGACTATATCATTATTTTGTGCTCTCAAACCACCTATTATGTGGTTCAAGTGTGTTATTTGCCACCAGACTTATAGTCACAAGTGCAACCTGAAAAGACATATGGACTCTGCACATATGCACAAAGTGCATAAATGTAACCTATGTGAAAAAGAGTTTAAAAGGAGGGAGTACCTCATCAGACACCTCAAACAGGCTCATAAAACTTCCAGTAATTCAAGGACTTTCAGCCAGATTGCTGATTGTGTCTCAACTGAACAATCACCGGTTCTGGACCTCAGCAACTCATCTCCAACAAATGACTGGGATGATGTGGACGTATTCCTCAATAGTCTGGAGGATATCCCCATTGAAGCACCTCTATCTGGCTCCTATTTGGCACCATCTCATACTGTCTCTTCAAGTACCTCCATGATGCAAGTGAGTGTCTGTACTCAGACTGATATTTGTGCCTTACCACCCATAAGGCAGCCTCACTCCATTGGCACTAACACTACTCCTGTCTTCAGGAAAGACAAGACGACTCAAGAGGGCAGACCACTTATTGATGGTGGAAATTCACCCCACTGCAAGATGGTGTCACCACACCAAGCATACCAAGGATGGGACTCACCTGACACAAACCCCCCCAGAACACCTGGATTGGACCTCCCCAGATATTACACCACTTCTTATCAGGAGGAGAGACTGAGGATGAATCTCCCCGAAGCCATTTCCTACCAGGGGCCTTATATGGAAGAAGATACACTCCCCCCACACCTTACACCCAACCAACCTGAGTGGGGTGTAGTGAACAGAACATTGTCTCCCAATTTCCAGCTCATGGACTACTTGGAAAACATTTGTGGGAGTATTACTCCACCGGGACTATAATTGTGCTCTTTACCTTATTCACATTTATCTTGCCCATATTCATAATTCTCTTATGCACTGTTTATCCTACATCAGGATTATTTGTATTACATATGTATGTTGTTTTGTGTTCTCATTTTATGACACTTTACCATTGGAGACCATTAAATCTCTTAAAGTTTTCAGCGAGTTCTTACTTTGACAGACCACCTTGTCTTCTCAAAGTCAAGTTTTCGTTTTTTTTTCTTTGATATATTTTTTCAAAGATCCAAAAATAATTTTTATTTCACCTCATCACAAAATGGGGGATTAAAATGATATCCAAAAATCACAGTTCTGAGAGACTTATAAAGTTTCCAAATTTGCACAATCCCAAAAGTACCCATCACATTCTTCAAGGAGTAATTTTGCTGGAATTCACGTCAAATTCCACATATTCTCTATTGAAAAAAGATTCTTAACACTCCTCTTTTCATTGGGTCTCTTTATTTTGATCAACTGATTGATCATAAAGTAAATCAATCAGGTTCTATATCTACATCCACTACAATCAAGTCCAAGTATTTTGAGACCACAGATCTCCAATAAACTGACCTGTAATGCAATCATGCACACTCAATAGAGTGCCTGTTTACGCCAAACTCTCCAATCTGTGACCTGCAAACAGGGGCATTTGTCTTGAGTACAATCAAGGTCTCACTTGAGCATCACTTTTTCTGGCATAATCAGAATGGCATTATGTATCAACTTAAACCAGTGGATGATTATTGACCCATATCACCACCATTGTCTCTTAAGTGCAATTCAAGGCCTCAACAAGCAGCTTATATTCATACCATTAAAACCATAATTAGGTGTGAATAGTTTATTATAATTTGAAACCATTCTTCGGTTTCATTTGTGTTCTTAGCAATCTTTAAGACACTTATTACCCACACTATTTTATTTTTGGACCATTATTCACAAAAATATTGTTATTATATAAAATATATAAAATTTTGGGATTTTATCCTCTTGAGCCCCCTATAGGAGGCTCAAAACCGGATGTATCCGACGACTCAAAGCGGATAAGGATTTTGCACCTTAAGGGCAAAATAGGATGAAACCTTCAGCCTCTGATGATAAATTACAAAATAATTTTGAAATATTACCAAATAACTCTTGGTTAATATAAGGCAGGACTATTGGGTCACTGCACATATCTCAATTATTCTTACATATTGTTGTTGTCTAACCAAGTAAGGCCTTTTAGATAGAAATTTGTAAATGTGTTGTGAGCCTTCCAGTGACAGGCTTGCATGATCTGGTCCACCGATACCCCACCGTAAAAAGCCTTAGAGGCTGCGAAGGCCCTAATGTCATGCGCTTTTACTTGGACCAAGTCCAAGGCTTGTTGGTCTGCTAGTTTATAACAAAGTAGAATGGTTTGTTTCACCCAGGAAGAGAGAGTAGCGGGTCTGATGTCTGAGGTATGTCCTGTAACCATCAATGGTCGAGGGGCGTTTAGGTATTGGTACTGGTACATGAAAAAATCTGAGATTTGTTTCACAGATGGAATGGAGAAATCCACCGAATTTTCTCTGCACCATTTTTCAAATAGGGCCCATTTGTCGATGGTCCTTGTTGATGAACGCTGAGGGGCAGCAATTCTCTCTGCCACCTCCACAGAGAATCCTTGTTCTTGGAGTTGTCCGCTCCTAGACACCAGGCGTGGAGGGAGGTTGAGATGTTGTGGATTGTTGTGGAACACATACTTGTAGGACTGTTTGAGTAGAGTCATTGACACCGGAAGGTGTAGTGGGATCTCTGTTGAGAACTGCACTAGGTCCCAAAACCAGGGCATCCCTGGCCAGCCTGGGGCTATTACGATGATCAGGCAATGGCATTGCCTGATTTTTTGGATCACCCTGTGAAGGAGAGCCGTCAGAGGGTAAGCATAAGCAGTGAGACCCGTCCAGTTTATGTTCAGAGCATCTATGTCCCAGGCCTTTGGGTCTGGAATTGGAGACACATAGAGAGGGAGTTTGTGGTTCAGATGAGTGGCAAACAGGTCCACATGAGGAGTGAACCACTTCTGGCAGATCTGTTTGAACACCTGTGGATGCAGTGACCATTCTGTTGACTGCACTTGGTTGGACCTGGACAGGAGGTCGGCCATCACATTCAGACACCCTGGACACCCTGTGTCTGGCTTTTAATGTTATGTGAGAGCGGTGACACCATGTCATGATCTTCCACAGGAGACCGCACATCTCTACTGAGTTCCTCCTTGTTTGTTTATGTAGGCTACCACTGGCGAGTTGTCCGTTGCAACTAGAACTGTTTGGTCCTGGCACTGGTCCTTGAAATTTCGAAGGGCCAGTGAGACCGCCTTCAACTCTAGGATGTTTATGTGTAGCCTTTTTTCCTGGTCTGACCACAGACCCTGAGTAGATCTTTGATCTAAGTGAGCGCCCCAACCTTCGTTTGAGGTGTCTGTAAAGAGTTGGATACTCTGGTGTTTGGGATGAAGGTCTGAGCCTTTCATCACAATTGCAAGATTCTGCCATCAGTCTAGGTGTGCAGAAATGGCATCTGTCCAAGGAAGGAGGTTGTCCAGTGACTGAGGATATCTCCAATGCTCGTTGAGATGAAACTGAAAGGGCCTCATGTGAAGGCGTCCCTCCGGGACCATCTTCTCTGTTGAGGCAAGCAACCCAATTAGTGACATCAAACATCTTGTAGTCAAAACATGTTTTGACTTGAGTCATAGGATCAAGTCCTGAAGTTTGAGCCATCTCTCTTGAGTGGGTCTTACAATGGCTGAATCTAGATGGTATTCGTAGCCCACGAACGAAAACACCTGAGTAGGTTTCAGTTTTGATTTTTCCTGGTTTATTATCCACCCCAAGGACTGGGTTAGGTCTACCACTGCCCGAGTGTTCACTTGGGCTTCTTCACTTGGGACCTGATCAGCCAGTCGTCCAGGTATTGGAAAAGTATGACTCCTCTGGAGAGGGCCATGAGCTTCACTTGCTTTACGATCATTGTAAAGACCTGGGGGGCTGTGGCTAGTCCAAAAGGAAGGGAGGTGAACTGGAACACCTGTGACCTGTGGCAAAACCTTAGGTATTTCCTTGAGTTTGGGTGGATGGGGATGTGAAGGTAAGCGTCCGATAGGTCTATCGACGATACCCATTCCCCTGGAACCAGGGAGGTCCTGACGGACTCTGGAGTTTCCATTTTGAACTTTTCTACATGTAGAAAAGTGTTGAGCCTGCTTAAGTCTATTATTGGCCTTCACCTTTGGTGAGGCTTGGGGACTAGAAACAGGCGACTGTAAAACCCGAGAGATTTTACATTTTCCACCCTTTTGATAGTGTTCTTTGACAGAAGAGACTGGATACAATCTGCTAGAGCTTGGTCTTTTTGAAAGGTCTTGTATTCTGACAGAATCAGAGGAAATCTGACCAAGTTTGGTTTTGAGAGGAATGGCAGTACGTAGCCATTAGTGATAATGTTTAACACGTTTGATGAACATTTGTTTGCCAGTCTCTTCTGAAAGAACGGAGGCGACCTCCTACTGGTGGACTGAGGGAGGCTTTGGAGGAGTCATTGGGAAGAGTGGTTTCCATGCCCTCTTCCCCTATTGTGGGGTCAAAAACGACCCCTGGAGCCTCTGAAATTAGGTTTTCCCCTGCCGGAGGAAAACAATTGGTTACTGTTTTGAGAGGAGTTGCCCCTATAGGGACGTTTCCTGTAGGAGCCTCTTTTCTTGTGAGGACCACAAAAGGGCTTATTCTGGTAGGGCCCGAAATTCTGAGAGTCTTTTGAGGTGCCTTTTTGAAGAAGGAAGTCTTCACCTTCCTTGACTAATTGAGACTTGAACAAGGAAGCCGGCCAAAAGGACGCATTCCTGAGTTCCTGACATCTTGTCTCGCCTAATTGTGGTTGTAACAGGGTCATTTCGGCTTCGCGCCTAAGCAAGCCGGTGTTGCCCATGGAATATAACTCACTCTGGAGTATATGAGCAAGGGATTTGCTGAGACAAGTCAAGCCCTGTGCTGGATAAGAAGTGTCTTGTTACAAAGATCCAGGCACAGGCTTCCTCGTATCCACGCTTTGCTGCCTTTTCAGGATCGGCACCTTTTCTAATTTGAGATTTGACCTTCTTGAAGGTCAACTTCAAACTATGCTGGCATTTTTCCAGAGTGCAATTGCAGGAAGAAGAAGTCTTGGCAAAGGTGGTAGTAAAGTTAAGCGTGGAGATATTTTGTCTCGCCTGGTGTTCCAATTCTCTGAGAATTGGTAAGGGAACCTTGCCCATAGGGGCCCCAGAGGGCTTAGGAGAAATACACATCTTGGCAAAGTCTGTATTTAGTTCTTGTATCTTGTCTTTGTAACAAGGTTGTCCCACCTTGTACCACTTGGCAGTGGAAGGAGGAGCTTTAATGTATTTACCCTCAGGTAAATTTGCTGCTTGAAAATCTTGGTCAAATTTATCAAAGGCGTCTTTGATAATAGAGGCAGCACAGAGGAAGGGCCTCTTGGCCTGAGCTCCTGCCTGCCTTTCTCATTGTCAAGGCCCATGACCGCAGTAGAAGACCTGGGTAAGGAGTCCCTAGGGTCTGGAAGTTTGAAGATATGCCTGAAGGTATCCACCTCCTCTGCATACTGAGAGGGGATGTCAGACAGAGCTACTTCCCTGTAGTAAGGAGGATCTGGGTCATGTTGAGGATGGTCTTGATCAGTTTAGGTCTTCCTAGAAGGTTTTGGAGACCTATATCTGAGCTCAGAGGACTGATCCTCCTCTGAGGAAGAAGGTAAATATCTGGACCGAGATTTGTGTTTAGATTTATCAGTATGTTTCTTGGCTCTGCTAGGGGCAGGCCAAGGATCGTCAGATTGATCAGAGTAGTGGTCTGAGGCAGAGCTCGGGACCACATCATACTGTTTGAAAGAGTGAGAAGACTTCTTTGGTTTAGCTGAGGGCAACCTCGAGGGTTCCTCGAAAGAACTAACATTGTGACCCGAGACGTCATCGATGCGACTAGAATGAGAGTCGAGGCGTGGAGGTAAGGCTGGGCCATAATCAACGTCCATTGACTCAACAGTATTAGTACTCGGGGGGTCCAGACGAGTGTTAGATGGGCCAGGTTTTGAGGCCTAAGCGGAGGTCTGATCTACCTCCACTTGTGAAGAAATTTTATGGAGAGATTTCTGAAAATCTTCTTGAAGGGACTCCATTGCCTCTAAAATATTGGCCTGGAAAGCACCCATGTTTTGGTCTAGTTGAATGTCTAGCCGAGATCCCAAGGACTTCTAGAGCTTTGTTTCTAATTTCTGCTGTAAAGCAGTACCTGGAGTTGGTGGGACAGTTTTAGCTGGAATTCTTAATGATAAAGCCTCGAAGGCAAGAGGTTGAGGGTAAGGTGGGGAGGTAAATAGATGGTCAGCAGCACTCTCGAGGTCTGCTTGGGAGCCTGCGAAGGATTCTACAGAATTATCGCCCAATAAATCTAATTCCTGATCATTTTTGTTAGATTTTTTGTCAGGTTTCTTGATATATCTCTTTGTATGAGTGATCTTGGTTAGTTGTTCTTCCGAAAAGGAAGCACAAATATCACAAGGTGAGATAAATGTGACAAAGGGATCATCTCCCTTACCTGCCTCTCTGCAGGTAGGACAGAAAATATGAGTGTCGAAAGCATAACAAAAATGATGGCATTTAGATGCACAGGGTTTATCTTTATTGGATTGATGTGAAGACATGTTCAAACACAATAAAAGAGGTTAAACTCGATCACATAAAAGCCTAGCTGAGGCGAAAACTCAACAGGTATAAAAGAAAAATTACTTATCCGACTGGACGGAAAGTTATGTAATATGTGCTGTAAAGATTAATAAACAAAATGGCTGAAAATAGACATCCAACAATCAAAATGAACTGAGATATAAGTAGAAAATGGCAGAAAAAAATTCCAATATGGCTGCGGCCAACGAGAAAGGAGAAGACAAATGGGGTAGGTCACTTGACAACCTGAGGCTATGGCCGACTATAAATGTCTGTTTTTCTTAGACGTTGGCCGGGCCTGGCGGCCATCCAAGAACAGCACTCAGTCACACATGGTAGGCTATTGTAGCATAATAAAAGTGGAAGTTTATGCATTAACAAGGAAGAAAACTTTAAGTTTTCTATTGTCATAAATTGCGAAAAGTTAATTGAATAAATGCTCAGGCTCAGAATGCATAAAGCATTAATACTTATAATAGGTTGAAAGTTACACCATAAAACTACTCAATTAAAGAGTAACAGTGCTTTATAAATGCCATATATCTATTTACATTTTAGAAAAAGGCGTAGTAAAATTTGAGCCTTTAGAAAGGCAAGAAGTTTATGACACAATGCTCTGAACACATCTATCCCAATGAGTAAATAAAAGGTCAATGTTCCCACAAGCCTATTTATATCTTATGAATAATGCTCATTTCTATTTACATATAACTACCAGTGTTTGATGAGTCCCCGGAGAATTCGACCACTGTGTAGATGCTGATAAGGGATAAAATCAATAGTTAATGTGTGTCTCTCCCAAACACCCCCACTCCCCCTGTTTTAGTCTATGCATGAAGAAATGTTCATATAAGGAGTAAGATGTTTGTTTATCAATACTCTGTTGAAAGTGCCAGTGATATGTAGATTTTATGTATAAATAAGGGACATAGTAAATAATATGTTTGCATTGCTGAGTTATTAGTTTACTGCAGAAGAATGGAAGTCAGAAGTGATAATGAGCTGAAAATGGGAATTTATAGATATGTCATTATCAAACTGCTGCACTGAAATAAGTTTGTAAATAATTGGACCCATTTTTTAAAAAAAAATAAAACAAGCATAATTTGATGCACATCATAATTTTTGATAATAACAAAATAGGAATGTATTTTGCCTGCTTTAATAGTATGTATAATTCGTGAGTGCAAGATATGAAAATAACATTAAGAAAATGACATCATTAATATTGAAATATTAAGGTAGAAATTGCAATCTATGACCCCACTGTGACCAGCTATCAAGACTCTCCACATATGGTTTCCAACTACCTTTTAAAAATTGTAAAGCTGTAAAACCAACAATAAAGAAGATACGAGGCAAAAACAGAAAAACTGATATTTTATGACCCCAGTTTGACTTGTACGAGGGAGTCAAAGGGCTAATTTGATCAGCTACCTAGACTCTCCACAAATTCTGACTACCTGTTTATATATTCTAAAGCTGTAAAAGCAAAAATCCAAGGGACATATGAGGCAAAAAACACAAAATTGAAAATTTTAATTACTTAAATGTAGCTTTTATAAGCTACAAGCTTACCATGTGGGACTGAATGCTGTTCTCGGATGGCTGAAAGGCATCAGGCGAACGTGTAAGAAAAATAGACATTTATAGTTGGCTGTAGCCTCATGCTGCCACCCCACGGTGAACACCGACCCTTCATCCTACTTTCTCGTTGAAATTTTTTAAACCTTACCACTCAGCTGTAATACAGTGGGAAGGCAGGATGGGACTCTTTTCAGTCCCACATGGTAAGCTTGTAGCTTATAAAAGCTACATTTAAGTAATTAAAATTTTCAATTTTATTGCGCTACAATAGCTTACCATGTGGGACTGAATGCTGAATCCAACCGCCCGGTGGCAGGATTACAGCTGAGACTGGAAGATATGTCAATCTTTCTTAGATTTTGAAGTAATAGATTAAAATGAATGTTTTGAAAGTACCAGTCTGAGTCCTGTTTACAGTGCCCCAAGACCGGGCGTGTAAACGGCCAAAAACCTGAATAGAATGGATGACAGTGCTAAAACTGTCAAGATGTGTTCATTGTAGGAGAGAAGTGCAGCCTTGCTCACTTTAGAGGTGTAAGGGCCCTTAGGGCCCATCCACAAGTGAAAAACCAGCCCAATGGTTGGAATTCTCATAAATTTTTGCCACCGAATATGAGATTAATGACAACTTGATAAGTCCTTAATACATATATTCTTGATGAACTAAAAATAAAAAATGACCTTACCCGTAACATCTTGAGAGGTAAACCTATACCTAGACCCTGGGATTAGACTCCTGAAGACTTGGTTGTAGCGGATGTGGCCCCCCTTCTTTTCTTTCCGAGGATACCTGGTCTGAGGGGAAGGATCTAGGACTTGTTGTACCGCCACCACTGGTCCCAGATACACATTGCTGTCGTTGTCCGACCAAGTAAGATCTTTTAGGTAAAAATTTGTAAATGTGTTGTGAGCTTTCCAGTGACAGGCTTGCATTTGGTCCACCGATACCCCACCGTAAAAGGCCTTAGAGGCCGCGAAGGCCCGAATGTCATGCACTTTTACTTGGACCAAGTCCAAGGCTGCTTGGTCTGCTTGTTTATAAGAAAGTAGAATGGTTTTTTCAACCAAGAAGAGGGGGCCACGGTGGCAGAGTGGTAACACTCTCGCCTCCCACCTCTGAGGCCGGGGTTCGATCCCCGCAGGGTCTCAAGTGGGAAAGCTGGTAGTTGCTTGCCGTTGGTCGGCAGTTTACAGTACAGAATCCTAACGAACTGTATGTAACTGGTTTCCTCTGCCCTTCCAACTAACCGTCGTGATATGACCTGTACAGTGTTGAAAGCGACGTAAAATCCCAAATAAATAAATCAACCAAGAAGAGAGAGTAGCGGGTCTGATGTCTGAGGTATGTCCTTTTTTGAAGGAAATGAAAAGGAGGGATCGAGACCCTCTCAGGTCTTTGGTTCGATCCAAATAGTACCTCAGGGCCTGTCTTCTTTAAATTGTCTATCTACAATGGTAGTCAAAGCAGGAATAGTCACCGGAGACACACTTTGAGAACCTTCTCTTGCTAGTTGGTTTTTGGCTAAGTCAGAAGAAGGGAACAAGGCAACCTTTTCCCATTGGCCTAGATTAGATACTTTGTTTGCAACCCAGGCATGGATTTCACTGCGGCACTTGCCGGAGGCCAAAGCTAGCAAGAAAGCAGTTTTGAGAGTAAGATGTTTGAGGTCTGAGTCTTTGAGGTCTTGGTCTGGCTCAAAGGGTGCTATTGTGAGCTCATGGAGAACAACAGAAAGGTTCCACTTAGGAAGATTCCTGGAACTTTTGGGACGATCCCTATAGAAACTGGAGAGTAACCAGCGAAGGTCTGAACTTTGTGCAATATGGTGCCCCGCTGGGCCCAAAGTGTCAACAATGGTAGTACTGTAACCATCGATGGTCAAGGGGCGCCTGTTTAGATATTGGTACAGGTACATGAAAAAGTCTGCGACTTGTTTCACAGATGGAGTGGAGAAATCCACCGAATTTTCACTGTACCATTTCTCAAATATGGCCCACTTTGACTTGTAGATGGTCCTTGTTGATGACCTCTGAGGGGATGCAATTCTCTCTGCCACCTTCACAGAGAAGCCTTGTTCTTGGAGTTGTCCACTCCTAGAAACCAGGCGTGGAGGTTGAGATGTTGTGGACTGCTGTGAAACACATAACTGTTTGAGAGTTGTTGACACTGGAACAACTTGCAGTGGGATCTTTGTTGAGAGCTGCACTAGGTCCCAAAACCAGGGCATCCCTGGTCAGCCTGGGGCTATTACGATGATCAGACAATGGCATTGCCTGATTTTTTGGATCACCCTGTGAAGGAGAGCTGTCGGAGGGTAAGCATAGGCCGTGAGACCCATCCAGTTTATGTTCAGAGCATCTATGTCCCAAGCCTTTGGGTCTGGGACAGGAGATACGTACAGTGGAAGTTTGTGGTTCAGGTGAGTGGCAAATAGATCTACATGAGGAGTGAACCACTTTTGACAGATCTGTTTGAACACCTGCGGATGCAGTGACCATTCTGTTGACTGTACTGGATAGAAGGTCGGCCATCACATTCAGACACTCTGGAATGTGTCTGGCTTTTAATGTTATGTGATAGTGATGGCACCATGTCATGATCTTCCACAGGAGAGCGCACATCTCTGCTGAGTGAGTTCTTCCGTGTTTGTTTATGTAGGCTACCACTGTTGAGTTGTCCGTTGCAACTAGCATTCGTTTGGTTCTGGCACTGGTCCTTGAAGCTTCGAAGGGCCAGACAGACCGCCTTCAATTCTAGAACGTTTATGTGTAGCCTTTTTTCCCGGTCTGACCACAGACCCTTTGTAGAACTTTGATCTAAGTGAGTGCCCCAACCTTCATTTGAGGCGTCTGCAAAGAGTTGGATACTGTGGTCTTTGGGATGAAGGTCTGAACCTCTCATCACGTTTGAGGGATTTTGCCACCAGTCTAAGTGTGCTGCAATGGCTTCTGTCCAAGGAAGGAGTCTGTCCAGCAACTGAGGATATCTCCAGCGCTCCTTCAGGTGAAACTGAAAGGGCCTCATGTGAAGGCGTCCCTCCAGGACCATTTTCTCCGTTGAGGCAAGCAACCCAATTAGTGACATCAAACATCTTGTAGTCACGACATGTCTTCACTTGAGTCTTAGGATCAAATCCTGAAGTTTGAGCCATCTCTCTTGAGTGGGTGTTACAAGGGCTGAATCTAGATGGTATTTGTAGCCCATGAACGAAAACACCTGAGTAGGTTTCAGTTCTGATTTTTCCGGATTTGTTATCCAACCCAAGCACTGGGTTAGGTCTACCACTGCCTGAGTGTTCACTTGGGCTTCCTCCTGAGACTGGGACTTGATCAGCCAGTCGTCCAGGTATTGGTGAAGTCTGAGTCCTCTGGATAGGGCCATTAGCTTCACTTCCTTTACAATCATTGTAAAGACCTGGGGGGCTGTGGCTAGTCCGAATGGGAGGGAGGTGAACTGGAACACCTGTGACCTGTGGCAAAACCTTAGGTATTTCCCTGAGTAGAGATGGATGGGGATGTGAAGGTAAGCGTCTGATAGGTCTATCAACGATACCCATTCCCCTGGAACTAGGGAGGTCCTGATGGACTCTGGAATTTCCATTTTGAACTTTTCTATGTGTAGAAAAGTGTTGAGCCTGCTTAGGTCTATGATTGGCCTCCACCTTTGGTGAGGCTTGGGTACTAGGAACAGGCGACTGTAAAACCCGAGAGATTTAGATTGGCCAGAGCTTGGTCTTTTTGACGGGCCTTGTATTCTGAATCTGAAGAAATTTGGCTTTGAAAGGAATGGCAGTACGTAGTCATTGGTGATAATGTTTAACACGTTGGATGAACATTTGTTTGTTTGCCAGTCTCTTCTGAAAGAACGGAGGCGACCTCCTACTGGTGGACTGAGGGAGGCTTTTAAGGAGTCATTGAGCAGAGGGGTTTCCACACCCTCGCCCCCCTGGAGCATATGAAGTTTGGTTTTTCACTACCTGAGGAAAACGATTGGTTAATGCTTTGTGAGTTGCCCCCATAGGGGCGTTTCCTGTAGGAGCCTCTTTACTTGTTGTGGGGACCACGAAAGGGCTTATAGGGTCCGAAACCCTGACAGTCTTTAGAGGTGCCTTTTTGGAGGAGGAAGTCTTCACCTTCCTTCACAAGTTGAGACTTGAACAAGGAGTTCCTGAGTACTTGGCTTCTCGTTTCCCTAAGTGTGGTTGCAAAAGGGTCATTTCGGCTTCGCACCTAAGCAAGCCAGTGTTACCCATAGAATATAGTTCCCTCTAGAGTATATGGGATAGGGATTTGCTGAGGCATGTGAGAGCCCTGTGTTGGATAAGAACAGTCTTATTCCAAAAGTCTAAGTACTCACAGGCTTGCTCATATCCACATTTTGCTGCTTTTTCAGGATTGGCACCTTTTTGGATCTGAGACTTAACCCTCTTGAAGGTTAACCTCAGACTATGTTGGCACTTCTCAAGAGATGCATTGCAGGAGGAAGAAGTCTTAGCAACGGCAGCAGTAAAATTTAGTGTCGAAATGTTTTGCCTAGCTTGGTGTTCCAATTCCTTAAGAACTAGTAGGGGAACTTTACCCATAGGAGCCCCAGGGGGTTTACGAGTAATACAGATCTTAGCAAAATCTGTATTCAACTCCTGTATTTTCTCCTCATAACAAGGTTGTCCCACTTTGTAGTGGAAGGAGGTTTGATGTATTTACCCTCAGGTAACTTAGCGGCCTGAAAATCATGTTCAAACTTATCAAAGGCATCTTAGATAACTGAGCTGAGTGGTAGCATAAAAGAAGAACCTTTAGGTCTGAGCTCTTGACGGCCTTTTTCATCATCCAGACCCATAACTGAAGTTGATGACTTAGGCATAGACTCCCTGGGGTCAGGGAGGGAAAGGGATGTGCCTAAAAGTGTCCACCTCTTCAGCGTATTGGGAGGGAACATCAGAGCTACTTCCCTGTAATACGGGGGTCTCGATCATGTTGAGGTTGGTCTTGATCAGACAGTCCCAGAGGGCTTTGGAGACCTGGGGCCGTATTCATAAAGAGATCTTAAGTCTGAGACAAAAAATAGTCTCAGCTTTGAGATTTGGTCTCAGCTGAGACCAAGTCTCAACTTTGTATTCACAAATAGATTCTCAGCTGAGACCAAGCTGAGACCAGTCTCAAGTCTTTTCAATGTAAACAAACCATAAACTTGCAAATATATCCAACATTTTTTTTTAAGATCAATAGTTTTTGTGTCTTTTAATTCTTAACAAAAATTATACTGTCTATTAAAATAAAAAATAAATAGAAAATTGTGTCAACTGTTTTTCATTTTTCATGTCACATGATCTACTTCTTTGTTGCTATGCAGTCAGAAAACACTGTTGAAAAGTGTCTCAAAGTAAGGTACTTTTGAAACCAAAGTTTGGGCTATCTGTTGTTACTAAAGTTTAGGCCAAGTGTTATATATGTTGTAAATTATTTCTACTTTACATTAAGCCATAGAAAGTAAAAACATGAATCTCAGTTAAGGTGAAATAAATGCTTGAGACTTTTACCAAAATATTTGAGACAACTATATACCAGTCTTAAGTTTGAGACCAAATCTGAGACTAAATTTGGTCTCAACTATTTTGTGAATAGCAACAAGTTTGAGACCAAAAACAGTCTCAGATTTGAGACCAAAACTTGAGACTTGAGACAAAATTTGGTCTCAGCAAGTTTTATGAATACCGGCCCTGTGTCTGGCTACAAGACTGATCCTCCTCTGAGGAAGATGACACGTATCTGGACCTCACCATATACTTACTCTTGTCAGCATGTTTTTTTTTGATTTAGAAGATGCAATCCGATGTTCATCGGACTCATCACTGTATTGATCCGAGGCAGACGTCATGCTTCCTATGAGAGTGAGAGTGCTTTTAGGTCTAACCGAAGCCTTCTTAGAAGGCTCCTCGGTTGGACTAGAAAGCTGATCTGATGCCATATGAAAATTTCGATGAAATTGCTCTTTCTCGCACGGTTAAGGAGATAGAAGCAAATTTGTGTTTTTCCATTTTTGGACAAAAATTCGAAAATTCAAAATGGTCGCCATTTTGGGGAGAGGAAAATTTTTTAAAATTGCCGATAGTACACTTCTTAGATACCCCGAGGCCCGAAAATTTCAACGAAATCGCTCTATCTCGCACGGTAAAGGAGATAGAAGCAAATTTGTGTTTTTCCATTTTTGGCAAAAATTCGAAAATTCAAAATGGCCGCCATTTTGGGTAGAGGAAAATTTTTTTTAAATTGCCATTATTACATTTCTTAGATACCCTGAGGGTCGAACACTTCGACGAAATCGCTCTATCTCGCACGGTTTAGGAGATAGACATATTTATGTTTTTTGCTATGTAGCTATTACTCAGGAGGTTAAAGTTATTACCACCAACAACAATACCAAGCAAGAAATTGATGCTAAGAACCTTCACATCAAATTTTAAAAAGATGAGTTAAATATGTTTCCTTTAAAAGGGTGAAAACAGAAATGCAATTCAGAGTATGCTCAAAGTAGCAAAGCAGCTATTACTCAAAGTAGCTACAAAGCTATCATTGACGAAAAGCTATCCTGGCCAAACTATTGACCCAATTATCGTTCACATAAACTTTTGTGAAGATAGAAAACAACTCAAAATAGCATAATAGCTATATAGCACAGTAGTTATTAGTCAGTTAGCTATAAAGATATTATCACCAAAAGCAATCCCAAGCAAGCAACTGATGCAATAATCCTCCATCCCAAATTTTGTGAACATAGGTGAAATACTTTTCCTTCAAAATGCTTAAAATACAAAAGCTACTCAAAGTAGCTGAGCAGATATATAGTTTTTTTCACTAAAAGCAATCCCAAGCAAGCTATTGACCTAACTATTGCTCATACCAAATTTGGTAAAGATATGTCAAATATTTTTCCTTAAAATGCCCGGAAACAAAAGAAGTATACAAAAGTAGCTAAGTAGCTATTACTCAGTTAGCTATAGAGCTATCTTCACCAAAAGCAATCCCATGCAAGCTATTAACCCAATAAACACCCATACTAAATTTGGTAAACATAGGATAAATACTTTTCCTTGAAATGAGCAGAAACCAAGTGTGACAGACGGCGGATGCCGGAAAAAGCAAAACTAAGTTAATAAAGGACACAGGAAAGTAAGCTTATCAACAAGCAATCAGTGCCCGTGAACGGGCTCTGTGTCAGCTGTGTGTTTTGAGTTTTAGAGTAGAAGTAACAGAAGGACAGAAAAGTTGTGCCCTGGAAATGGTGTTCAGAAGGAAAGTAAGAAGATAACTGTTTAGGTGTAAAAAGTAAGTTAAAAACATATTTAAAGAAAATATTGCAAATGCAATAGTTTTAATTTCACTATTGTTATAGCTGACCCAAAAATAGGTGAACAACATACTGAAACTAAATAATCTAAATGCAATAGTTTCCAAGTTATAAGTGATTTACTCAACAGTGATAACCTAAAAGTAGCTATTACTCAGCTATGCCATGAGCTACAGGTCTGAAAGTTTACTATGTTATAGCTGACCCCAAAGTAGCTGAATAACATATTTACACAAAATTCTCTAAATGCAATAGTTTTCAAGTTACAAGTGATTTTACTTATAATGGAAGTTACTGAAAAGTCCAAAAGTAGCTATTACTGACTTAGCTATTGAGACAGACACCGTAGTTACTCACCATGTTGTAGCTATGGAAAAAGTAGCTGACTAACATATTTTTAGAAAATGCTCTAAATACAATACTTTTCAAGTTATAAATGATTTAGTGTTGAGTAAGAACCTCATAGTAGCTATTACTCAGCTATGCAATGAGCCACAGGTCTGAAATTTTACTATGTTTAGCTGACCCCAAAATAGCTGAATAACATATTGAAAGTAAATGCTGTAAATGCAATAGTTTTCCAGTTATAAGTGATTTACTCAACAGTGATAACCTAAAAGTAGCTATTACTCAGCTATGCCATGAGCTACAGGTCTGAAATTTTACTATGTTATAGCTGACCCAAAAGTAGCTGAATAACATATTTACACAAAATTCTCTAAATGCAATAGTTTTCAAGTTACAAGTGATTTTACTCATGATGGAAGTTTTACTGAAAAGTCCAAAAGTAGCCATTACTCATTTAGCTATTGAGATAGACACCCAAGTTACTCACCATGTTGTAGCTATGGAAAAAGTAGCTGAATAACATATTTTAACAAAATGCTCTAAATGCAATACTTTTCAAGTTATAATTGATTTAGTGCATGACTTCATGAATTTTAATGCATTAAAAATTATTTTAAAAATTCATAAAAAAATAACTAACAAAGATCCAGGTCTGACACTCACACAAGGGAATCTACTTGTGACCTAGTACATATGTGCATGATATTAGAGAAATCTCTGCAATAGTCACCGAGAAAATTGTCATAAAGTGTTAAAATTTTCATAAAATATGTTGTGGGGGGGTACCTCACTTATAATGGCTCTAGCAAACAGACGAACAAACAGATCTGCATGGCTTGAAGATTTTTCATGCTAGGTAGATAAGCTATCTTTTTAAAAAAACAGCATGTCTCTGGGCCTTATAGTTTCAGAGGAGAAGTCGCTCACGTGTACGCGTATGCATACGTCCATGCTGCAGAGTGATGCCATAATGTCAGCTGACATAAAAAGTAGATAAATAACAAATGAAAAGATCTGCCTAACTTCAACACTTGTGAAGGTATTTGACATTTATTTCCATCAAAATTTTGCTACATATAAGAAAATAGCTATTACTCACTTGTAAAATGCAATGAAACCCCAAACTATATGCCATGTTATAGCTAAGGGCAAAGTAGCTGAACAAATTATTTTAGGAAAATACTGTAACTGCAGTAGTTTTTGAGTTACAATGGATTTACTCAACAGTCAGAATTTCAAAGTAGTTATTACTCAGCTATCCAATGTGCAGCAGGTCTGAAACTTTACTATGTGATAGCTTATCAAAAGCTAGATGAATAACATATTTGAAAAGATTTCCCTAACTTTAATACTTTTCAAGATATTTGACATTTACTTATGTCATTATTCTGCTACAAATAAGAAAATAGCTATTACTCACTTATGGCATGCAAGAGAACCCCAAACTATATGCCATCTTATAGTTAAGGACAAAGTAGCTCAATTTCACATAGAATACTCTGCTACAACCCTATGGGTCAAAAATTCTGTCGAAATCGCTCTGTCTCTTACGGTTTCTGAGATATTAATATTTTTTGTTTTTCACAAAAATTCAAGATTGCCGCCAAAAGTGGCGAAAATTGAATTTTTTCAATTTCACATAGAATACTCTGCTACAACCCTACGGGTCAAAAATTCTGTCCAAATCGCTCTATCTCTTACGGTTTCCAAGATATTAACATTTTTTGTTTTTCCGCAAAAATTCAAGATTGCCGCCAAAAGTGGCGAAAATTGAATTTTTTCAATTTCACATAGAATACTCTGCTACAACCCTACGGGTCAAAAATTCTGTCCAAATCGCTCTATCTCTTACGGTTTCCAAGATATTAACATTTTTTGTTTTTCCGCAAAAATTCAAGATGGCCACCAAAAGTGGCGAAAATTGAAATTTTTCAATATAGAATACTTTACTACTACCCTACGGGTCAAAAATTCTGTCCAAATCGCTCTATCTCTTACGGTTTCTGAGATGTTAAGATTTTCTGTTTTTCGCAAAAATTCAAGATGGCCGCCAAAAGTGGCGAAAATTGAATTTTTTCAATTTCACATAGAATACTCTGCTACTACCCTATGGGTCAAAAATTCTGTCGAAATCGCTCTGTCTCTTACGGTTTCCGAGATATTAACATTTTTGTTTTTCCGCAAAAATTCAAGATGGCCGCCAAAAGTGGCGAAAATTGAAATTTTTCAATTTCGTATAGAATACTTTCCTACTACCCTATGGGTCAAAAATTCTGTCCAAATCGCTCTATCTCTTACGGTTTCTGAGATATTAAGATTTTACGGGATGACACCTTGGTGTCAGGTAGATCATTCCTGAGAGGGTACCTTAAACTGCCATTTAGTATGCATCACCATGCTGGTTGTGAACTGGCTTCTGATTGGCTCCCTATGCCTTCTTTAGCCAAAAAATTTGAACCCTTCTTCCATTTACAGCTCACACTTGAAAGGGGTAACACCTCAAGGACAATTTTATTTATTCTTTTTTTTCTTCTCTGTGTTTCACTGGTTGCTGTTTTTAGTTATTCATTTTATTTATCTTAGTTTTCAATCTGTGTTGCATGGAGAAGAAAAAATATAATTTGCGTTCACAAAAGTCTGATACATCTCAGGTACAGTTTGATTTGCATATGTCGGATGATAACGATTTCGTAACGAACTTGTTGGGGCAAAAACAAACTATGTCTCACCAAGATTCAGATTCTTCAGTATCAGACAGTGACATAGATTGTGGGCAAATTATGCAAGATTCTGACAGTGACGGTGCGGGCCCTAGTGGGCGTTCGTTTAACCGGTTACATGTTGAAAAATCCAACAAGTCTGCCCATGACTCTGGCTTTCAAGAGACACAAACCCTAGTTAACCAACAAATTTTGTCACAGCTTACTGCCATTAATGATAGGCTTTCTAAATTAGAGGACAAACCTGTCAAGAAAACACTTGACAAATCCAAAGTCAAGGGCAGCCGTGTGTCAAAAACCCATAAAAGTACTACTGTAAACAAACTAGATAGTACTCATGCGGAAAAAAGTACCCCCACTGTGAATACTGAAATGTTTCCTCAGTCTGGTACTGCACAGATTCCTTCGTTAGAATATATCAGAGCAAACAACCAAATACAACGTAGTGTTGGAGACAGAATTAAAGAATTACAGCAATTAGCAAAGTCAGGTATGTCAGACAATAAAATTAAGTCCCAAAGGGGGGGAACAGTAGATGTTTTCGTCAAAAATAGGGTGAAATGGCCCCATGAACATGTTTTGGCAGGTTCCCACAAAGAAAGAGTATCATACGACCAATTAACCATGGGTCAATGGATGGCAGGCTTTTGCAGAACAATGCGTGATGAAAATTGTATTCAAAATAAAGATGCTATGTTGGACTATCTTATTTCGTTACTAGATGATTCTAACGATTTTTCTTGGACTTCTGCAAAGGCCTGCCATGCAGTTTTACTCTGTCGTATGGAACAAGGTGAGATCAAAGATTATACTCAGACTGATCTCATTGATCGACTTAGGCGAGCACATGCTCAACGTCATACCCCTTCCACTCAAAATTTTGCCAGAAATGCCACAAAACGTGACAAAACTGCTAGGACCATGATTTGCCAATTTTTTAACCAGGGCTCATGCATGCATCAAGCCACCCATGAAACGAAAGGTGTGATTTACAAACATGTATGCAATTATTGCTTCACCAAGAATGGCAAATCCTTTCCACATTCTGAAATGGAATGCAAGAACAAATCAAAGAATACAAAAAACGAGTAAACCTGGGCGTGGGTCCTCATACCTTGTGTTATTTTAGAACTAGAACTGTTTGGAACACTAAAAATGTCAAAAAATTCACTTTATCTGAACTACATACAGATAAACAAACAGCTTTGCAATGGTTTTACTCTTCCAAAGCTTTCAACAACACAAGGGATCATAGGACGTACGCCCAAGTTGCTAAAACTCTAGACTGCAATTCAAAACGAAATGTGGTTTATAACCATGTTCCTTCGGATCCCCGCATCGTCACTGTCAATAACGACAAGGTCAAACCTAAAATCGTTACCCCTTCCAAGGTGAGTGTGAATGCAAAAGGCTGTACTTCCCCTAATAGACCCTCACATGCAAAGACACGGGTTCAAACCACTGAAGTTAGTCCTTATGCTCACCATCAGGGGTTTCTTACTAATAGGTTTCACATTTTCACTGATCTGCTTGATGATTCGTCATCAAATCGTTATAGCGATATTGGGGATTCTGAGGGGGAATTACAGCCTTTGGATGACAAATCAAGTAAACAAAATATTGCATGTAAGCATGCTTCCCATATAGAAGTATCTGATAAATCAAATAATGGCAAACCAGGTCATTTCCATATGGTTACCCATGACAAAAATGTCAATGTCTTGCCTTATCAGGAGACACAGACCACTGATATCCCAGACACATTAACAGTTACTCAACAGGCAGATGGTAACAAAAATCAGACTTTGGCTAAAAATTTCTCTCAAAAAACACTAACACATGTAGCCAAAGATACGAGTTGTCACTTTGATGAGACACTACAAAAAATTCCCCTATATGTGTGGAAAAATAAACATCTCAGTAAAGATCATATGGCCTGTTTAGCACAAAATGGGGGCGACTTTGGATATATTCCATTAAATGACTTGAAGGTTTACCAGGGCCCACATATTGTCTGGAACAAAGTACCTGATATCATAGAGGCTCACAAAATAATACACTCTAGTGGAGTGCCAAATTTTTTAAAATCCAGAATACCAGTACCTACTCAACTCAATCCGCAAAGATGGTATTTCCATCTTCAAGATTATTGGGATAAACAACTCCCAGATCTCATAACTTATGGCTTTCCTCTAGATTTCGACAGGAACTCCATACTTCAATCAACATACCAAAATCATACTTCGGCCACACAATATAAGGACCAAATTGAAAAGTACATCACCGAAGAATTGAACTATGGAGCAATATATGGTCCTTTTCAACAACTGCCATTTCCAGTTCACATTTCTCCATTGATGACTCGCCCAAAGCAAAATACTGATAAAAGACGTACCATAATGGACCTAAGTTGGCCCAAAGGGGCTTCTATTAATAGTTCAATTCATAAATTTAGATATTTGGATACTTATTTCTCATTGTCTTATCCATCTATTGATCAGATTGTTCAAGAAGTCAGGAATTTGGGTCCAGGTTCATTGTTGTACAAAGTAGATATCAGCAGGGCCTTTCGTCACTTGCGTATAGATCCGGGCGACATTGATCTGCTTGGAATATTTCATAAGGATCTATTCCTGGACGGATCTCTGCCGTTCGGATTTCGGCTCGGATCCGGATTTTTTGAGAGGTGTTCCGATGCAATCCGGTTCATTATGAAAAAACATAATCATAATGCACTCTTAAATTACATTGATGACCTCATATATATTGGATTACCGTCAAAAATTCATCAATCTTATCAATTCTTATTGTCCTTGCTTAAGGACTTAGGATTAGAGGTGAGTGATTCAAAATTGGTTCCTCCCTCTACATGTGTCACATGTTTAGGCATACAAGTTGATACAGTAAATAAAACACTTTCTATCCCTGAAGGAAAGCTTCAGGAAATTAAAACTTTATGCCAAGAATGGACACATAAAACAGTAGTTACTAAACAACAATATCAGTCCCTATTAGGGTCATTGTTGTATATTTCAAAATGTATCAAACCGGCTCGTATCTTCCTGAATCGTATGCTCCAGCTTTTGAGGTCACATCATGATTCCACTAGATTCAAGTTAACACCTCAATTTTTCCAAGATTTATGTTGGTTCAATACCTTTTTGCACCAATATAATGGTGTTACTTACTTCGATAATAGGATACCTAACCATGTAGTTCACTTAGATGCTTCCCTAACGGGTATGGGAGCTACTTTTGCAAATATGGTATATGCATTGCCCATTCCTCCTCAGTTTCATCACCTACATATAACACAACTTGAAATGTTAAATGTGGTTGTTGCACTGAAAGTTTGGGCTTCTGCATGGTCAGATAGAACTATTGATATACAATGTGATAATTTGGCAGTAGTTGAAGTACTTACCTCTGGTAAAACTAAAGATACTTTCTTAGCTACTTGCGCCAGAAATATCTGGTTGCTTTGTGCAATATTTAATATAAATATTCGTGTTCATCACATCCCTGGCAAGTCAAATAATATTGCTTATTTGCTTTCTAGATGGAATGTAACAAAAGATCCATTAATTAAACTTTATCAGCTTTTACCACAGTTTATATGGATTAACACACATGTTGATCTTATGAAACTTAACCATGACATAGAACTTTTTCTTTTACAGATGGTGATAAACTCACAGCCCAGCTTGCCACCAGGGCCAGGCAGAGGTTACAGATGGCTTTTCGACCAGCCACAGCCAGGACATATCATAGAATGTTCTCTGACTTCCTGGGCTTCCTGGTGGCAACTGGACTGTGCCACCATCAGGTAAACCATTTATGCTTGTTAATGTTCATGCAGTTCTTGTCTGAAAATGGCCTTACAGCAGCCAATATAGCCAATTATATGGCTGGTATTAGAGCACAGTTCATAATTTACAACCTTGACACAACCCCATTTAGACATGAACAAATTCAGTTGTTTTCTAAAGCATTAAAGCTAGATCGACCTCTACAACCAAAATCAACAAATATTATATCCACTGATTTGCTCCAACAAATTCTCCTGACCACGCAGGCATTCCAATTTCCCATACAATTCACTGCACTATATTCTTTAGCATTTTTCTCCTTCCTTAGGATTTCCAATATTCTTCCACATTCCATCAAGGCATTCGATGCAACTAGGCAGTTAGCCCGTGGGGACATCATACTTACAGATCAGGGAGCAAATGTCATAGTAAAATGGTCGAAAACAATCCAGAATCGAACCGACATACATACCATTCCAATTCCAATCTTAGGTGACTCTATACTTTGCCCATATAAAGCAGTCAAGGCATTGCTGGATCACATCCCTGGTTCCTCAAACCAACCATTATTTCTTATTCCCAGGTCCCATGGTACAGTTCCTTTAACTGATTCAGTGGCCAGACAACATCTGCATTCTATTTCTACAACATTGAATATTTCCCCAGCCTTGAAATTCCATGATTTTAGGCGTTCTGGTGCCACTTGGGCCTTTCATAATGGAGTTCCCCTACAGGACATCATGTTCCATGGGACCTGGAAATCGGATTCTGTATGGAAATACATTAAATCCACACCACAACTTTCCTCACCTGTATCTTCTACCTTCCAACGTCTTTTACATCCCTAGTGTTTCTTGGCTGTTTGGGTGCCTCTGTGCATCTTCAATCACATATTTTCTCTTTCTCAGTCAATCATTGTATGTTAAATTTGTTAATAACCACAGTTTACAAGTTAAACCTTCCCCCCTTTTCTGACAAAGTTGTCATAGTCCCACCAGGTCCTAGTAATATGTCGCCTTTGGCATGGCATATGACCTTGAGAAATTAAATCAACAAATTTCTCCTGTTGCAAGTGTCAGGGTGTCCCAAACCCTGTTTACTTGGGCTATCTGTAATGTAAATATATCATGAATAAAGTAATGTTATAACATGCTAAACAGTACTTTTTAACTGTCAGGGTGCCTCAAACCCTGTTCACTTGAGTTACTTGTAATATTAATATATCATGAGCAAAGTAATGTTATAACATGCTAAACAGTAATGGTAATTCGTACATAGATGTTATTAACATGTTTTGTAAAGATTATGATGCATATTATATGTTACATGATTGACAATCAAAGAATAGTAGAATAAATATTATATATAAACTCCAATTATTGGATTTATTTGGTTCCCTCTGGGGAATGTACGGGATGACACCTTGGTGTCAGGTAGATCATTCCTGAGAGGGTACCTTAAACTGCCATTTAGTATGCATCACCATGCTGGTTGTGAACTGGCTTCTGATTGGCTCCCTATGCCTTCTTTAGCCAAAAAATTTGAACCCTTCTTCCATTTACAGCTCACACTTGGAAGGGGTAACACCTCAAGGACAATTTTATTTATTCTCCCACCCTGGTCATACTTCTGTGGGATGTGCGCTTACATATTTTTCTTAGTTTCAGTTGCAGTTGATGGTACCTTCATCTTTGCATTGTCTGCGCCACAGTGGCAGCGGTTGGGCAGTGGCTACTTCCTCTGTTTAGGAACTTTAGACCATGGACACAATAGTGTAGTTTCATTACTCCATGCTCCATGTATTATTGTCTCTATGATATAGTAAATAATTGCCTCATTTCAAGAGTGTGCTGTAAATAGTGTAACAAGTAATTTTATATTATGATCATGTTCAATGTACCCTACTAACTAGTGATATTATAATTCACTTTATTTACTTGATCATATATCATTATTTTATTACTGCAGTATTGCGCATAAAGCGCCATGTTGTTGTTTTATTCAAATGTCTTCCACATAATTGTATGGACCTGTATCTTATTGTGGCTTGTAGGTTATATCTGGTAGTTTACCTATATATATGGCATTTCCATTTATAGGTTACTGATAGGCTTTTATACCTTTTTATTTTGGTTTCAATGCTCCCTTTTTAATTTTGACCAAGAGCATCATCTTTATGGCGTTCTGCTGCCGCCTTCTATTTCGCGGCTATACTTGAGACGGTGCATTGCATACACTTGGTCCACACTGTTAAACCTTTGTCGCCGCATCAGCTTATTGCGGGCTCTGTTATGGCCAGTTCCCTATCACGGTTTCTCTTGGGAAACTGTGATAGGGTTCTTTGCTATCCGTCTATTTTAACTTTTACTTATGTGGCCACAGGAGTACTGTTTTGCACTCTCTGTGGCCGTCGCCAGTTGGCTGACCTATTCTTACTATTTTAGTTTATTTCTGCTCTTCTGATTTTCAATGATCTTTTACAGCTTTTGGGACACCTTCATTGCATACTTCAAACTTCATTTTTTTACCCATTCACTTCAAATAATTCTCTACCTGCTTTGTTTTAAACTTCCTTTTCAAAATTACTCCAAATTATATCATATTTCCCTGATTTTCAGTTAAATAATGCCATACCTTCACCGTGGGTCTTTTCTTTCAAATATGTACCCACACTTCCAATTTTCAAAATTTCCCTTTAACAAAAGTCTTCTATTACTTTAATACTTTCCTATTCTCTCTATAATTAAAAATTCCTCCAAATTTGGGTGCCTCTGTGCATCTTCAATCACATATTTTCTCTTTCTCAGTCAATCATTGTATGTTAAATTTGTTAATAACCACAGTTTACAAGTTAAACCTTCCCCCCTTTTCTGACAAAGTTGTCATAGTCCCACCAGGTCCTAGTAATATGTCACCTTTGGCATGGCATATGACCTTGAGAAATTAAATCAACAAATTTCTCCTGTTGCAAGTGTCAGGGTGTCCCAAACCCTGTTTACTTGGGCTATCTGTAATGTAAATATATCATGAATAAAGTAATGTTATAACATGCTAAACAGTACTTTTTAACTGTCAGGGTGCCTCAAACCCTGTTCACTTGAGTTACTTGTAATATTAATATATCATGAGCAAAGTAATGTTATAACATGCTAAACAGTAATGGTAATTCGTACATAGATGTTATTAACATGTTTTGTAAAGATTATGATGCATATTATATGTTACATGATTGACAATCAAAGAATAGTAGAATAAATATTATATATAAACTCCAATTATTGGATTTATTTGGTTCCCTCTGGGGAATGTTTCGTTTTTCGCAAAAATTCAAGATGGCCGCCAAAAGTGGCGAAAATTGAAACTTTTCAATTTTGTATAGAATACTTTCCTACTACCCTATGGGTCAAAAATTCTGTCCAAATCGCTCTATCTCTTACCGTTTCTGAGATATTAAGATTTTTTTGCTTTTCGCAAAAATTCAAGATGGCCGCCAAAAGTGGCGAACATTGAAACTTTTCAATTTTGTATAGAATACTTTGCTACTACCCTATGGGTCAAAAATTCTGTCCAAATCGCTCTATCTCTTACGGTTTGTGAGATATTAAGATTTTTTCGTTTTTCGCAAAAATTCAAGATGGCCGCCAAAAGTGGCGAAAATTGAAATTTTTTAATTTTGTACAGAATACTTTTCTACTACCCTGTGAGTCAAAAATTGTGTCGAAATCGCTCTATCTCTTACGGTTTGTGAGATATTAAGATTTTTTCGTTTTTCGCAAAAATTCAAGATGGCCGCCAAAAGTGGCGAAAATTGAAAATTTTCAATTTTGTACAGAATACTCTTCTACTACCCTATGGGTCGAAAATTTTGACGAAATCGCTCTATCTCGCACGGTTAAGGAGATAGAAGCAAATTTGCGTTTTGCCATTTTTGGCAAAAATTCGAAAATTCAAAATGGCCGCCATTTTTGGGGAGGGGAAAATTTTTTGAAAATTGCAAAGATTGCATTCCTTAGATACCCTGTGGGTCGAAAATTTCGACGAAATCGCTCTATCTCGCACGGTTAAGGAGATAGAAGCAAATTTGCGTTTTGCCATTTTTGGCAAAAATTCGAAAATTCAAAATGGCCGCCATTTTTGGGGAGGGGAAAATTTTTTGAAAATTGCAAAGATTGCATTCCTTAAATACCCTGTGGGTCGAAAATTTCGACGAAATGCTCTATCTCACACAGTTAAGGAGATAGAAGCAAATTTGTGTTTTGCCAATTTTGGCAAAAATTCTAAAATTCAAAATGGCCGCCATTTTTGGGGAGGGGAAACTTTTTTAAAAACTGGCAAGAGTAGAATTCTCAGATACCCTGTGGGTCAAAAATTTTGCCGAAATCGCTCTATCTCGCACGGTTAAGGAGATAGAAGCAAATTTGTGTTTTGCCATTTTTGGCAAAAATTCGAAAATTCAAAATGGCCGCCATTTTTGGAGAGGGGAAAATTTTTGGAAAATTGCAAAGATTGCATTCCTTAGATACCCTGTGGGTCGAAAATTTCGACGAAATCGCTCTATCTCGCACGGTTAAGGAGACAGAAGCAAATTTGTGTTTTGCCATTTTTGGCAAAAATTCGAAAATTCAAAATAGCCGCCATTTTTGGGGAGGGGAAAATTTTTTGAAAATTGCAAAGATTGCATTCCTTAGATACCCTGTGGGTCGAAAATTCTGTCGAAATCGCTCTATCTCTTACGGTTTCTGAGATATTAGCAAATTACTCAAAAGTAGTACTGAAAATACACAATGAAGTACCTAAATGGCTATTACTCATGTACTGACAAAGCTATCAGTACCAAATGCAATACCAAGCAAGCTATGGACATAACAATCTTGTATTCAAAATTGTAGTAAAATATCTTTAATTATTTTGGCTTAAATGCACAGAAACCAATGGGTACTGAAAATAGCTGTACTTAAGTATTACTCAGTAAGCAAAAGAGGTACAACCGCCAAAAGCAATCCCAAGCAAGCTACTGACCCAATAAGCCTGCATACCAAATTTGGTGACAATAGCTCTAATACTTTTCCTTTAAATGAGCGGAAACCATGCGTGACGCCGGACATCGGACGCCGGACATCGGACAGCGGAAAAAGCAAAAATAATATATCCACCCCCCAGGGGGGTGGACATAATACTCTAACTGCAATAGCTTTGGAGTTACAATGGATTTACTCAACAGGCAGAATTTCAAAGTAGCTATTACTCAGCTATGCAATGTGCAACAAGTCTAAAACTTTACTATGTGATAGCTTACCAAAAACTAGATGAATAACATATTGAAAAGATTTCCCTAACTTTAATACTTTTGAAGATATTCGACATTTACTTATGTCATTATTTTGCTACAAATAAGAAAATAGCTCTTACTCGCTTATGGCATGCAATGGGACCCCAAACTATGTACCATCTTATAGCTAAGGACAAAGTAGCTGAACAACATATTTGAAGAAAAACCTGTAAGTGCAATAGTTTTTGAGTTATGAGTCCTTTACTCAAAGTAGATAAGATTGCTATTACTCACTTATCTTCAGGCTTAAGTCCATAAAACAAAAACAAAAATTTAAGGGTGTGAAAATTCATTGTGACAATTAATTTACAAAAAATTTGTAGCTGTGGTAGTTTGGGATTAATCTGCGTGACACACTAACGCACGCACGCACGCACACACAAGCATCTTTTCATAATCTCCCTCCCGTGTAAAAGGGAGATGACAAAATACTCCAAATGCAATAGTTTTCAAGTTATAACTGATCTACTCAACAATGATAACCTCAAAGTACCTATTAGTCAGCTATGCAATGAGCTACAGGTCTGCAATTATACTATGTTATAGCTGACCCAAAAGTAGCTGAATAACATATTCAAACAAAATACTCTAAATGCAATAGTTTTCAAGTTACAACTGATTTACTCAACAGTGAGAACCTGAAAGTAGCCATTGCTCAGCTATTCAATGAGCTACAGGTATGCAATTTTACTATGTTATAGCTGACCCAAGGTAGGTGAATAACAAATGAAAGAAAACACTCTAAATGTAATAGTCTTCACAATACATCCCATTTACTCAACAGTGAAAACCTAAAAGTAGCTATTGCTCAGTTATGCTATGAGCTACAGGTCTACAATTTCACTATGTTATAGGTCACCCAAAAGTAGGTGAATAACATATTTAAACAAAATTCTCTAAATACTATAGTTTTGCAACATGTTGTAGCTATTGAAGAAGGAGCTGAATAAAATATTTTAACAAAATGCTCTAAATGCAATACTTTTCAAGTTGTAAGTGATTTAGTGCATGATTTCAAGAATTTTCATGCATTAAAAACTATTTTAAAATTACATGAAAAAAAAATTAAGAAAGATCCAGGCTTGATACTCACACAAGGGAACCTACTTGTGGCCTAGTACATATACGTAGGAGAAGAGAGAAAACTCCGCAATAGTCAATGAGTAAAATTATGATCAAGTGTTGAAATTTTCAAACTTTGGGTGGGGCTACTGGACTTGTAATGGCTCTGGGGGTCAGACGAACAAACATATCCGCATGCACTGAACAATTTTTTATCCTTGATAGATAAGGTATCTTTAAAATAAAAACAGCATTTCCCTGGGCCTTGTAGTTTTGGAGGAAAAGTTGTTCATGCAGACGCGTACGTGGAGGCTGACGTCGCAGAGTAATGCCATAACATCAGCCGACATAAACAGAGACAGCATGTCTCTGGCCCTTGTACTTTTGGAGAAGTTGCTCATGCGGACACGGACACTGCAGAGCGATACCATCAAAACTGTCATAACATATCAGGGTGTATCCACTTAATTTCAATATTTTTTCCATGATTTCTCCATGACAAAATTGCAAATTTAATAAGTAAATTAAATTTTTATAAGTGAATACCCTATCCAATGGACAAATGCTATTCCGGTCGGCGCGACCGGCTCGCCAAACGTAAAAAAAAGACGTCCTGTGTTTCCACCGGCCAGCCGGTCCTAGTACTAGTGCACTCGCCAGATGGCGTGTCGAACCCCTTTCCTGTATCGACAACGTGATGTCATAGCATCTTTTTCGTTGTCTAAACGTATTAGACCCCTAGTAAGCTGATAGCGGGGTCGGTGGGAGGGTCTTGTGTGTCCATTGGATAGGGTATTAACTTATAAAAATTTAATTTACTTATTAAATTTGCAATTTTATTGCGTGAATACATCCTATCCAATGGACAAATGCTGAATAACTACCGCCTGGTCGGCAGGTAAGCTAATAGGGACTTAGATGAACTCATAACAGAACTAACAAATTTTCCTCTCAGGTCTGGGTCGACCTTGAGGTCAGACCCTTAAGGCTACAGTAGGTTACCGGAAACCGGTCAACCAATTTACCCCCCCCCCCCCTTTTTACAGACCTGCTCTGAGGTAGGGAAAGAGAGGGCTGAGTTCAGTCCCATAATAAGCAGAAATAAACTTCCCGAAGGAAGCATAGCACAGTTTTTTTTTGTTTTTTTTTTATATATATATGTACACTATTTACATATGTACAAATTCTCCTCCCTCCCTGGGCTATGTGTGGATTTGCTGAGCAGCCACTACAGGTCCCAGGTGATAGAGCTCAGAGTCAGCCCAAGCCACATCCTTCAGATAAAATTGGGTGAAGGTATTATGTGACTTCCAATGACATGCTGACAAGATCTGTTCCAAGGAAATTCCAGCTTGGAAAGCCTTGGAAGCCGCAAAGGCCCTGACATCATGGGCTTTAACCTGATGCAAAGTGTGGGCCTCCTGGTCTGAAAGCTCATAGCATAGGATCACAGTTTGTTTGATCCATGAGGAGATAGTGGCAGGTGAAATATCCTTGTCAAAACCTTTCTTGAAGGAGACAAAGACCAACTCCTTATGCTGCCTGATATCTGAGGTCCTGTCCAAGTAGTAACGCAAGGCTCTGACTGGACAGAGTGACCGATCAGATTTGAGGGATCTATCCAAATTTGGGGCCAGGGCTGGTATCACCACTGGGGCCACACACTCTGGACCTTCCTTCACCAGCTGGTTCTTGGAAAGAAAGCTGGGAGATGGGTACAGGGACACCTTTGACCAGTCAGACTGGTGCCTGATATTTTTGTGTTGCCAGGCATGAATCTCACTCCTGCGTTTGCCTGAACCCAGGGCTAATAGGAAAACAGTCTTGAAGGTCAAACACTTCAAGGAAGCTTCCCTGATTGGCTCAAAGGGAGCCTTGGTCAGTTGGTGTAAGACCAAAGACAGGTTCCAGGAAGGGATACCCCTTCTACCCGTAGGTCTGTCTCTATGGAAACTATTCAAGAGGCAAGTGAGATTTTCATCTTTGCTGATGTTGAGGGTTAGATTTCCCAGTTTATCAGCAATGGCGGACCTGTATCCATCAATGGAGCTGGGCTACAACTTCCTGTCCTCAAAAAGGTACATAAGGAAATCAGCAACCGACTTTACAGGGGGTGCCCTGAAGTCCACCTGATTAGTGATGCACCACTTTGTAAAAATGGCCCACTTTGCCTCATAGACAGATCTGGTTGATCCTCTTTGAGGAGCCTCAATTCTTGTTGCCACTGCTTCAGAGAAGCCCTGCTCCTTGATTGCTGTGGCTCTAGGAGCCATGCATGGAGATTTAGGTTTGTCAGATTTCTGTGAGGGATCTGATTGAAAGGCTGTGTCAACAGGTTTGGCAGATTGGGCAGGCTCAGTGGGATCTGACTGGACATGGTCACTAGATCCCAAAACCAAGGCATGTTGGGCCACCCCGGAGCAATTAGAATGATTCTCTTGCAAGGGGAGTCCTGCAACCTCTCCACCACTTTGCCCAAGATGGCCGCTGGTGGAAAGGCGTATGCGTCCAGATTCTCCCACGGCAGACTGAGTGCATCCACTGCTACTGCCAAGGAGTCCGGTACTGGTGACACAAACTGAGGTAACTTGTTGTTGAACCTCGTGGCAAATAGATCTATCTGAGGTTGGTGCCACCTGCTGCATATAGCTTGGAAAACCTCGGGAAGGAGGGACCATTCCGTCTGAATGGTCTGGCCCAGCCTGGATAGCTTGTCTGCTACCACATTCAGCCGCCCAGGGATATGTCGGGCTTTTAGAGTTACTTGATGCCTGGTACACCAGGTCAAGATTCTCCATAGTAGGGCACAAAGTGTGCCCGACCTCATTCCCCCTTCTTTGTTTATATACGACATCACTGTAGTGTTGTCGGTTGCCACCAGTACTATCTTGTTTGCACAGAGGTTTTGAAACTCTTTCAAGGCAAGAAACACTGCCTCGAGTTCCAAATAATTTATATGCAACTTGCTTTCTGGCAGTGACCAAGTCCCTCTGGCAGTGAAGTCATTTAAGTGAGCACCCCATCCTTCTTTTGATGCGTCTGTAAAGATTTGCAGAGCATGTTTTATTGGGTGTAATGGTTGGCCTGTGAGAACAGTGTCTTCCTGTAGCCACCATTGCAAATGAGGGTACAAGGATCTGGGAATTGCAATCACTTTTTCTGGTGACTCTGGTATTCTCCAGTGCTGCTTGAGGTGCCACTGTATGGGCCTCATATGTAGCCGGCCTAGGTGAACTTGCTTTTCTGTGGCTGTTAGCAACCCTATCAGGGACATGAACTGTCGAACTGGACAGTGTGGCAGTGACATTATTTCTAATATTTTGTCCTGAAGGTTCTGCCACCTGTCTGGGGTCGGTTGGACCCGACCTGCCCTGAGGTCGAACCGGTAACCTACAAAATCGAAGATCTGCTTTGGAACCAGTTCTGATTTTTTTAAATTTACCAGCCAGCCCAATTTTCGACATATGTTCACCAGACTCTGAGTATGTTGAAGACAAGCCTGGTGGGATGTGGCTCTCACCAACCAGTCGTCTAGGTACTGGTGGATCCTTATACCCTTGTGACTGGCCATCAGTTTCACTTCTTTTGCTATCACAGTAAACTCCAAGGGTGCTGTGGCCAGACCAAAGGGCAGAGCCTTGAACTGGTATGTCTGACCCTGGACATGAAATCTCAGATATTTCCTGGACTGTTCCTGTATTGGTATATGGAAGTAGGCATCTTTGAAATCTATTGAGGTAACCCACTCCCCTTGTTGGAGGGACGTCCTGATGGTTTCCGGTGTTTCCATCTTGAATTTCTCCGCCTTGAGGAAAAGATTCAGTTTGCTCAGATCCAGGATAGGTCGCCACTTGTTGTTGGGTTTTGGGACTAGAAATAGTCTGTTGAAAAACCCCAGAGAAGTGTGATTTCTTACTAGTTCTACAGCATTTTTGGCTATGAGCTGATGTAATGCCTCCAACAGGTAGCTGTTCCTGTGGGGATTGACATAGCAGCTGATAACCTTGGGTGACCTTGTGAGCCTTGGCCGGATCCGGAAGGGAAGGGCGTAACCCTCTTTTAGGATCTGAACTACTTTTGGGCCTGCTCCCAGATCCAGCCAAGTTTTCCACAATTTCTGAAGTCTTGCCCCTACAGGCAGATTGGTTGCAGCATTTGTGACAGTTGTTACAGGTTGAACACAAGACAATTGAGTGACACAAGAAACACTTTTCACAGACTTTAATTTGCAAATTTTGTAATGACAACCTGCTGACCCGGGACTTAATTCTTTCTTTTGAGAATGTCCGGGTGCAGAATGAACAGGTGAGGCAACAGGAAGCTTTACATTTAAATTTAAACCAGAGTTTATTGTCTGTGGTAGGCTCCCGGCCAGCAGTCGTGGCTGTAACTGGGTTACACAATAATTGTCATTTATACGACTGCTGGCCTATGGCTGGTCGTGATGAGAAGGTGGTGGTACATCCTCGACCTCTCTTGAACTGCTTCCTGCCAATGGTTTTCCATGCGGGTTTCTCAGCTCTGGAGTCCCGGTTAACCGACCTTTTGTCTTGCCTTTCATAAGGGTGGTACCGACCTTTGTTATTTGACCCACCAGCATGTCCCTTGGACTCAAGTTGGGCTATATCCTCTTCTGCCCGCTTAATAACTGAGTCGGAAACAAAGTTGAGACATGCAGGGGGGCTGACCTCAATGCTGTGAGGGTATCTGGCTTGATACCAGTTCTAAGGTGGCTCAAGTATGCATCTCGGCGTACTAGGGTTAGGTTACCCATAGTCACAAAAACAAATTCTGACAAATGTTCCATAGATTTTGCAGCCGCCTGTGTAATGCTTGAGTTAAAGTCCATCAGATAGTTCAGTACCTCAGCTGCTGCAGCTGCCTTGGACGAGCCCTTGCCTTTGTTTTCCGCCTTCAAAATCTTCAGCTGGTCCTTCATGTTCTGTTGAACCTTGAACAGACAACGGTTAAAGCTTGCAGCTTGGTTGCATATAACTGAAGTCTCTCTGGCAGATCTCTCCCATCTGCGCAGTGTTTCCTGAGAAATTCTGCGAGATGCTGGTGGAGTGGACGACAATCCAGTATACTTAGCTATGCGACTATAGCTGCTGTTGAGTTTAGAAGCATCTATATTCCATGATGAAATCTGTGAAGATTCAGCTTTAGGGTCGGAGTGAAGTCCATACCATTTGGACTGTGTTCTGGCTGGCCTCGGAAAAACGTCTTTAGCTAGGCCACCGGCTTCTGATCCACGGGAGGGATAACCCTCAACCAAGGTAAGATTTAACTTGGCTAGTTTCCTACATAGCCAGTCTTCAGTAGGCATTTTAACCGACACTTTGCCAGGGGTTACAGTTTTAGGCCCTGCAAAAGGGTTGTCATCTGAAGTGGAAGCTGTATTGTCCAGTTCTGGAATGTGTGACCAGCCCATGAAGGAGCGGATACCCTGCATAGTATCCCTATAATTCTGCTCTTCTGAAACTGGTTGGTCCGGGTCCGGTACAGGCTGATCCGGGTCCTCAGATAACTCCTCTTCTTCAGTGTATAAATCCAGTGGTGGGTTATCCGACATGCTACCGGCCTCAGAAGACAGACTGGAGATGCTATCACGTCTAGACCTGTGAAGAGCAGGGGAGCCGGTGTCAGCCGGTTCAGATGACAGTGGCCGGTCGGTAGCAGTAGGCCGGTCAGAGTAAGGTCGGTTAATATCACCTTCTCTTGCAGAGTGAAGGTCGGTTGAAGGGTCGGTGGCTGGTGTCGGTCGGTTGACTTTGGTTTGACTGGTAGGCTGATGCACAGTAGCAGAGGAGCCCTTTCCAGTAAACCCTGCAGTGGAGGTCGGTCGGTGAGACCTAGCTTGACTGGTCGGCTGATGCTTGGTAGCAGAGAAGCCTGTCCCAGTAAGCTTAGTTGTAGAAGTATGTTGACTGGTCACTGCTTGACTGGTCGGCTGATGCTTTTCAGCAGAGAAGCCAGTTCCAGTAAGCTTTGAAATAGAAGGTCGGATGAAAGGTTCAGCCATATTTTCAACATCATGAGGAGGTGAATGTGTAGGTGCAACTTTCACATTTGAAGAGAAGGTCGGTTCAAAACTCTTAGCCATTATCAATGCTTCCAGATGACTGAAGCGCTCCGACCATTTGCTATCCATTTCTGCAAATTTCTCATCAGTACTGTGTTTTGAAACCTTTGTAGAGGGAGATTTTTCCTTCTTACTGCTCGTATTGTCTTTCTTAGGTTTCTTATCAAGTGGGGGAACTGGATCAGGAGATTTCACAGATCCCTGTTGCTCAGAAATCTGGGAAGGGCTTGAATCAGTAAGCTTTGCTTCACGTTTTTCCTTCTTAAGTTTATATGAAGGTGTAGATAATTGCTGGAGTTGTTCAGACGTGAGGCCATTACATATCTGACAGTCAGAAGTTTGTGGATCTGAAACACAAGGTTCCTTACCCTTTCCCTTGTCCCTGCAACGCGCACAATGAGAATGTGTATCAAAATTCGCCATTACGTGCCCACACTTCCCTCTACGTTGGCCAGGAGATGACATGATGTATCCGTAACACAATGGTAGTCAATTTACGTATCCGTAAACAATGTAACTGTTGAAATAATTAAAATATTCCAGATAAAATAATATCCGTGTACACTAGTTCGCGCCAAACGAAAAAGATGCTATGACGTCACATTGTCGATACAGGAAAGGGGTTCGACACGCCATCTGAAGAGTGCACTAGTACTAGGACCGGCTGGCCGGTGGAAACACAGGACGTCTTTTTCTGACGTTTGGCGAGCCGGTCGCGCCGACCGGAATAGCATTTGTCCATTGGATAGGATGTATTAACGCAATAAAACTTTAAAATCAAGGACCTTTCACACGCTTTGTGGCATGAAAGAGATATGCACCGATACCATGAGTTCCTGCCGGTTTTGTCTTTGAGAACCACACATAAGGTTCCAGTCACAGTACAGAAAGATGTGGAAGACACCAAAATTTAGTCTGATTACATGAACGTATCCTTGTATTGAAATGCTGGATGAGAGAAAGGAACAGCGCTGTTTTGCGAGATCCCTTTTAATTTCCATCGCTTTTAATGAATTTTCCAAAACCTGGAGTCAATTTCCATGACTTTTCCAGGTTTTCCATGAGTGGATACAACCTGACACATATAGGAAAACATTTTTATGCAATTACTGATGTAATTAGTGGTTCCTGTAGCAGTGACCCTTTAAAGAATGTAGCTTTACACATTCTTTTTTTTTTCATTTTTTTCATATTTTTTTTTATTAAGCCTCAAAGTACATACACTCGTTTATGACATACAATAACTCTATAAAATGAATTTTAGTTTTGATGTGATACAACTGAGAGTTCCCATTAAAATTACACATACAAAAACATACAATCATATAAAATACCGGTACAATTGCTTTCAAGAACAAACTTTAACTTTACAGTTACACAGATTAAAGTTCATTTATAAATTCTATAACACCAAAGATAATTTCACAAATGGTGAAGGAAAATTTAATTTTAAATGTGGATTTTAGCCATTTTACGATATTTACCCAAAAATTTTTGCTCTCAGTACAATAGTATAAATGGTGTTCAATAGTATCACTAAAGGGCAGTATACGCAAGTGCTATGGTCTAATATATTCCATTTGAATAAATTATAATTACAATTGAGTGTTCTATTTGTTATTTTATATTGAAAAGACTGTAAATATGGCTCTGAAGTTACTTTGTTCATATAAGTGAACAAATGTGCCCAGTTTACTTGTTCCAAAAAGGGGAAAGATCTATCCAGGTACTTACGGCTGTTGGTTGCATTGTAGTCTTTCTTAAAAGTTCCCAGTATAAATCTTGGCTCTTTACCTCTGAAATCTGTTTTGGACAGTTTTTTATAATTACTGCAGACTGGAATTTCATTGTAACCAGAACCACTTTTTTCAATTTTAGATATCCAAGTTCTAGGAATCGCTGATAATAAAGAATTTACATGCAGAATACTTATTTCCAATTTTTCTTTTCCCTTAAGTCAATGGGTAACATAAATTTCTTATTGGCATTCAGAAGATCATTAATTTTTAGATCCATTAGAGATTCTGAGTTTTGGAGCCCCAAGTTGCTTGGTAGTATTGAATTGTGATATATTTGTATAAATTTATTAAGAAAAACATATTCATTTAGAATTTCATTTGTGTTGTTTGATGGGGGGGGGGGGGGGGGGGGGGGGTGATTTAAGTTTGAACCAACAATCAAGTACCTGGTGATGGAATTTATTTTTACATTTTAGATCATTTTTTGACAATTTGTGGTCTAGTTGATAGTTGTTAAAATGTCCGAGTTGTTGAAAGAAGCTCTTTCCATTTCCCACTGGTAGTGAGATAGTGTTTAATCCACATTGCTTTTTGTGCACTGTGAAAAGCGAAGACATCTGGCATTTTCAAGCCTCCATTACATGTTTCTGCGACAATTGTTTTTCTTCTAACCCTTGCAGGCTTGTCAAGCCATAGAAATTTAAACAATATGTTGTCCAATTTTTCAAGTATGTAGGATGGTGTAAAAACCATTGATAGCAAATGTGTTACTTGTGAAAGTATGAGACTTTTAATTATCATTATTCTTCCCTTCCAAGATAATGACCTTTGTTTCCAAATTTGTAGCAGAGTTTCTATCTTGAGACGTTTTTAATTAAGTTTCAATGATTCATCAAAGTTTTGAGAAAACCAAACGCCTAGAGTCTTGAATGCACCATAATTAATTGACAGTTTGTCAACCTTACTTAGTAGGTCAATTGGAGATATTCTATTAGCTGGAATAATCTCAGTTTTTTCCAAATTTAATTTTTGCCCTGAACATTTTTGAAAGTTTTGGAAAAGATCTACTGCACTTTGCAAAGATTTCAGATTTTTTATAAATATAGTAGTATCGTCTGCCAATTGGCATATCTTGTATTCTAAATTATTCACAAAAATTCCTGTAACATTTTTGTCAGATCTTAATTTTATTGATAAAATTTCTGCAACTAATACGAAAAGTAATGCTGAAATGGGACAGCGCTGTCTAATTCCCTACTCAGTTTAATGTTACGTGACAGATAGCCATTATTTATGGTGCATGAGGAAATGCTATTATATAGTAGCTTAATCCATTTTATGAAGTTCAAACCAAAGTTAAAGGTAGTTAGTGTTCTAAATAAAAAGTCCCACTCTACCATATCAAATGCTTTTTCATTATCGATCAGTACCATAAACCCTGGTATATTATTCTTGGAGGTGTAAAACATCATATCTTCAATAACATTTTTACCAATATACCTTCCCTTTATGTAACCTACTTGGTCATGGTTCACTAAATCTGGGATTACTTTTTGCAACCTTGTAGCTAAAACTTTTGCTAAAATTTTGTAATCTGTTGCTAATAGTGTAACAGGTCTCCAAGATTTGAAATATCTTTAGCTTTACACATTCTGCTTTTATTTGCTTTTTATAATATGAAAAAATATACATTAATTCATAACACAATTTGTCTCAAAAAGTATGTCTGAGGAATACAACATATCACCACGTGATCTGTAACACTGTAACAGTTTAATGATGTAAAGAAAATGTACAGGGAGCACATCATTAAACACAAAATATACTACTACTTGTAAAGGATTTCTACCTTTGAGTCTCCCTGGATATTTTTCAAAGATATTTGCAGCTTCAGTTAGTTGTATTCAGTCTAAGCTCTTTCTGCACATGACTTGCTAAATTCGTTGACATATTAAATGTGAACCATGCTTCTTGAAACATAGAAGAAACATGTTTTCACAAAGAACTAATTCAAAGCATATAACTATAAAATTAAATAAAGTACATTGACTCAATGAATATTTTCTGAGGGACCCATTACTTACATATTCTATATGCAATTATCGTCAGAGACAAATTTTATATAAATATGGAAGTTGCATTAGATATGTCCACACCCCACAGCCTGGGGAAATAGCATTGGACAACATGAGATTTAGAAGAGGTTAAAAGATAGGAGTCTTTCAGTACAGTGTATGTATAGAAGGTACAGAAGAAAATAACAGCTTGAAAAACAAAACTATCAAATCATGACAATTTAATAGCAAGATAACAGTATTAATGTGTAAACTTAAAGCTAGAAAGTTGTAAAATTTATTTATTCAGCTATTTATGAATTGCAGTATACCTGTCAATGGATACAGCACAATTAGTTAAAGGCACATCTAATAATCAGTAACAAATGTGGCAGTAGAAAACATTCTCGCAGAGCCAAGGTCCAAAGTCACACAAAGTTCATGTCATGATGTTGTACAAAAACACCCTCTAACTAATAAACGTATCATGTAACATCTTCCTAAACCTTACACTTAACTGAGATATAGCCAGGACAAGGATAGAAAGTTCAAAGTCACTATATCAAGGCCAAAAGTCAAATCACCATGCCATTGCCCAGCTACAGCCCCCAACTTAGGTCCCTGCTACATACCACAATTTGTTCGCACAGCCGGACACCATGGTTGAAAACAATACCGTAAGGCCTTTGAATGCTGTGGGGTAATAAAACCACAAGTAGGGTCAAAGTATCACAACTTATTTTATAAAATATCATTTATTCACAAAAGTTTTTAGCCAGCCATAAAGTAAAATTTCACAAACATTATGCAAAAAAAAAAACCCCCAGCAAAAAAACACCTTGCTATTAATAAAATACGTAGGTCTATGGTCAGTTATGGTCTTTAATAGAAAGCAAACACATGAAGGCACAATCAGTAGCAGAAGAAGAGACTAGTACAATACAAAAACATCCTATGGCTAAATAGAGAGACATAGAAAGCGACTTGCACATTTCTGACTACGAAATAAGTCACAACTGTAAAATGTAAGCTGTAAATATTATGACTTGAGCCTTCAGACAGGAGTTCCTTTGGACTTAAAGTAGAGGTCCTTTGTAAGCATTGAGACCACTTGTGGCACCTGTTTCTTCTTATTCATGAATTCCTTGCTGGCATTGGACTCGAAATCATAGGCTACAGTATGGGCCACTCGCGTCAGGATCCACAGGAAGTCACGTGATTTGCCATGTTCCTGAAGCATCTTACACAATGCTTGTATAAACCAGGAACCTTTGGTGGAATTTCTCCATGAGAAATAGCCTGTATAGATAGAAATCAGGGTAATTATTTCTACAAAACTGACAATGATGATAATGATGCATAATTGGGATAGTTTACATTTCAATATTTTAATTAAATGAAATATCATAAGTCAATAATACTTAAATTTAACACAACTGTATTTTAAGTTTTTTCAAATGTCTATCATATTACTCATCCAATCAAACAGTCAAATCAATATATGTGATCAGTACAAATAAAAAAAATATAAACCTCTGAGGCTGGGGTTCGGTTCTCGGCACAGCCTCAAAGTGGGAAAGCTGATAGTTGTTTGCCATTGGTCTGCAGTTTACAGTACAAAACCTTGACCAAATGTATGTACTGGTTTCCTCTGCCATTCCAACTACCCGTCGTGATATGACCTGTACAGTGTTGAAAGCAATGTAAAACCCCAAATAAATAAATCTTTACACTTTAGTTTCAATACCCAGTCAACATTCTGACAATCGTCGAGGTACAGTCAACACCATAAGATGTCTGCTTTACTGGGGATTCTGAAAATGCATGAATAAACCAGAAGCCTTCACAATACTACATCACTGTACAAAACCACTTACCAGGGACAGTGGAATAACAATACAAGATGTCTGCTTCACTGGGGATTCTGTACACCTTTCTGTCCACTGGTTCTTCTACTGCTGCATCTGCCATTTCCACCCCATGGTCCAACTCACTGCCTCTGCATGCCTGTAGGTAGGACACATGTAGATGCAGTTTAAACTGGAGACAAATTTATTTCAAATATTCCAAAGACACAAAAGGTACTCAGATGGAGATGGAGTTCTGGGCTTCCTTATATTTGGACCCTATCATCAACACAAAAGCTACATTCAAAAATAGCCAGCCTCGGTAGGCAAGACCCCCAGCCTGCATGTACAGCTAAATGGGCAACAACATTGAGATTAGGGAAAATCTAAGGAAAAACTTTAGTTATAAGAACTATACAGAACCCACAAGATGTTGTCAGATATAAGAATTTTTATGTAGTTGAAGAAGGGGAAAAATTTACATATTTTATTCATTTATGAGTTCCAAACCCAAGGACCAATATACAAGAGATATATGGCCATTTTAGTAAGACCACCCAACTTGACTTTGAGGAAAGGGTAAAAGGTCAAATTGAACACTTGCAAAAGATTCACAGGTCATAATATCTTACAAGTTGTTTTCATATTTTGAAGCCCTAGGACCATTTATAAGGGAGATATAAGGCCTTTTTAGTATGATGACCCTACGTGACCTCGAAGCAGGGGTCAAAGGTCAAATTTAACACTTGCAAAAGATTTATAGACCATGATTTCCTATAAGTTGTTTTCATATTTGGAAACCCTAGAAACAATAATAAGGGAGATAAAGAATATTTCACTATGATGACCCAAACTGACCTTGAAGCAGGGGTCAAAGGCCAAATTTTGCAATTTCTAAACATTTGCAGGCCATGACTTCCTATTGGTTTATTTCACATTTTCAAGCGTTAGGAACAATATTAAGGGAGATATAAGACCTTTTTTGCATGATAACTCCCCCTTGACCTTGAAGGAGGGTTCAAAGGTCAAATTTGACACCTGCAAAAAGATTTGCAGGCCATGATTTCCTATGAGTTGTTTTCTCATTCCAAACCTCTAGGACCAATGATAAGGGTGATATCAGGTCTTTCTGATATGATGACCCCCTTATTTGACATTATAAGATGTGACATGGCAGCCAATTTGTTTTCCAAACTAGGCCAAAAGTACTCACAGGCAAGCTTTTCTAGCCATATACATTGTGTGCAAATCTGATGAAGCTACCTGCAATATTTTAAGTTTTAGAACATATTAAAAATTTTCAAACAATCGGTTACGACAATCATTTGTTTTACAACAATGAGGACAAAATATTTACAGACATGTTTCCATAGCCATAAACATTCTCTGAAAATCTAGTGAAGATAGCTTCATAAATGAATATGATATAAAGGTTTATGTCAAAATGTGACAAACACAGCCAGCCCAGACCTTTGGCTAGCTGGAGATAAATGCAACTGTAAGTTTAATAGTGCCCCTTTTGTAATTAAGATGTGTAAGACCAAACAGCATTTAAAGTGTTTCCATGGCAACTGTTGTGGCCAGATAGCCCCTGAAAGCTAAACAACTCTAGAACCCCCCGGGGTAAGCATATCCTGAAAATTTGGTTAAAATCCATGCACAGGTTTATGTTGTGGTACACCCACAAAGCTTAAGACATAAAAAAAATTCAAGTGTTCCCATGACAACAGTTGTTGTCAGATAACCCCCACCAAACACACACACATATAAAACAAGGGTGCAGTGGCTGGCTTTCTGCCAACCACGGAGTCAAATCTTAGGACAGCAATTAAGGGGGGGGGGGGGTGTCGGGGGGGGGGGGGTGTCACTGGGTGTTGAAGCTCTAAATCGTTCTATTATCGCCCGCATTTGCAAACCGCTTGCAAACACGTTTACAAATCGATAGTTTAAAACCATCATAAAGCACTCGAATATGTCTTTTATTCCTATAACATGACATGGCCCTGTCCGCAATTTTGATTGGTCAATCACCATTGTAAAACCGAGCATAACCTCACCGCCAGTATAGGAAGGTGGGCGATAATCCCACTTCAGTTTTTAAAAGCGAAATTACAAAGATTATATAAAAATATATAAAATATTTTAGAAGTTCTTATAACACTTCGAACAGACAAATATATTAAATCACGTGAGAACTTCTAGGAAATGGAAACCACAATAACGCCTTCACGTGGTTGAATGTGGAACTATGGAGTTATGCATATATTTTTATACTGAAAGTTCTCGTCACGGATCAATTTGTAGTAAACCCTCAAGTGTTGCACAGTCAATGTTAGTGTAAAACCATTGTCTGCGCATCCTCCCATATTTTTAATGACCAATGTCTAGTACTACCGTGACATCATTTCATTCATTAAATTCTTTATAGTTTACTTGTTTGACAAATGGGTAAGACTGCAACTACGTATTTTAAACTCAAATATATGTCCAGCTATGTGATTGGTTCATAATAAATGTTTTGTAAATTAATTGTCATGCTTCGATGAATGAATGAAGGCACGTACATGCGCAGACATGATTTTATGTCAACAGTGACTGCGTGATACACCAGCAGACAAATAAATAAACAAAAGAACCCTGTTTATCCGAACCCCATCCGGAGACATTCACTCAGTTCGGATATGCGGGAGGTTCGGATAGACGAAAAACGTTTCCGGTAACAGTAACACAGTTTTCTGTAAAGATTCAACAGAAAAACGTTTACTAACCTACACAAATTAGTTTTTGTAGTATATTACTGTTGAAGTTTTCAAATTCAACTATTTTGATGCAACTTTGAGAAGGGATAGCGACGGGAGATGAGGGCGTTCTTTTCTGAGATCAAATAAATTTTGTGCCAGATTTAAAGAGAAAGACAGACAAAATAATTTGTATACAAAGTTTAAAAAAACATATAAAATATAAAGCCTATAAACAATCAAGACATACATCAGTGCTGATTTTATTGTTTACAGATTGTTACAAAAGTCTTTGATGGACTACTCCGGGCAATAAAGAGACACCTTGTTAGGTTTCTAGAATTGGAATCAGCCAATCGAACAGGCCCTTTCAAGTGTTGATCAACAGAAATATGCTACTCAATAAATACTGCACTAATCTGAGTCTTTTCATTGAATAAACAATAAAAGATCAAAGGTAAGATAACTGAAAGACGTGTGCTGTGTTTGCAGGCATTTTTGATGGCGACTTTTATAAAATTTTATAATATCCCTGTATATCGCCCACCGGATTCGGTTGCATAATGTGTAAAATGTTGGGGGACATGCTTTGAAGTCGGATAAGCCGGAGATTCGGTTACACGGAGGTCGGATTAGCGGGGTTCTTCTGTATATACTTTAATCGGGCTTTCACGTCTAGAAACCAGCAGACGAAACCGTTAAAAAAGACTCGTTCGAGTAGGCCATCACAATGGGAAACACAATAGTTTCTAGGACATACGGGACCTTACAGAAAGCCAGACGTAGTGCTAGACAAGCTTTTTACTGTATAAAATATAACTTAATAAAAGCATTAAAAATTTTCAAAATGGCAGAGTGTATACTATACACCTTAATGTACTGATATATGAACAAATATTATGCAGAATTTGATATTTAAGGGCTTAAACAGCGGATTTAAAATCGCGGCCACAACCCAGTACATAACTCGAATCAAAGATTCGACTAAAAACCTAATCAGCTCTAGATCCTCTTGGGGTAACAATATCGAATTAGGTGAAAATCCATGCACTGGTTTAAACTGTAGAACACCCACAAACTGAAAGATCCAATAATCTTAAAAGTGTTGCCATGCCAACAATTGATGCCAGATACCCTCCAAAACCTGATCAGCTCTAAACCCTCTTGGGGTAAACATATCCTGAAAATTTGGTGAAAATCCATGCATGGGTTTATGCTGTGGAACACCCATAAAATTTATGCCTGCCACCGGACAGTGCAGGGGATGACTATCACATGTACACAAACTAATTCATCTCAGGAGCAGATTACCTGTATGATGAATATCTTTGGTTTCCCTATGAGAGAAGGACAGTTGGCACCTTTGAACGGCTCTACAAGCATGTCCACTTTGATGATATCATCTTTGCCATAGACAACCCCTTCATCACCATGACTAAGTATGGCACAGGCAAAACAGTCTACATTTGTGTGATCATGCCTGGATGCTGAAATAAAGCATTAAATAGGTTACTTAAAGGAATCACTCAAAACATTATATGTGAGTTTCCAGAAATTGGCATGAAGTCTCTTAACGTGGGTCAGAATTTAAATCAGAAGAAAAGTCTTTAATAAAACACATAGACCCAAAGTTTTTGCTGTCACAGTTAAGCAAATGATTCAAGGATGCATTTAATGAATTTTCTGACAATATTACCTACATGAGAGGTTTCAATTTTCTTTAATTTCACTCGATCAAACATAAGTCACCCTGAGTTCAGGTATAGATTTGCAAGTCAAAGGTTTGAATAGTTGTAATACTATCACACAACTACCTGTTGCAACAAATAATACTCTCGCTTCAGATCTAATCTTGGAAAAAGAGCCAATTGCAGAAAACACACAGAAAAATGCTATATAAATGACAAGTGCCTGAATTGGCACAGTGAAAGCTGACTAATGTGGTAATAAGATGAGATCTGATTATTGGAAAATCATCATTTTACACTCATATCAAATTGTAAAATAGCATCAGAGATACCCGTACCCCACAGCCTCGGGAAATAGTTTTCAACACCATGAGATATAGAAGTAGTGAAACAGTACTAAAGCTGGAACAATTATTCAGACTAATCGATTAGTAGGTTATCAAAGTACTAGTCAACACCAATATTACGAAATCGGTTAATTGTTTTCTTGTGTATATCACCACATAGCGGATTTTACGCGATCGTTTGAACTATGAGTATCTCGAGTTAAGACCTTAAAAGGTATCAAATTAAAGCATTTTATATGCATTTTATTTTTAAAATATCAAAATATTACATTATTTGCCAATTTACCCAATAATCTGGTGAATTCTTTGCTTTTCAGCATCTTGCGATCTGCCATTTTGTTTGTTTACATCTGGAACACACGTTTTCGGTATTTCTCATACATGCTAAACGTCAGAAACAATTAATTGGTTAGTCGACGGTTAATGCAAGCGACTACCCAGCTAGCAAATTTTGCTAATCGTTTCAGCATTAAACAGTACACAGATTGGGATACTTTCAGAGCAGTGTCAGTGTCCAAATAATGTTTAAGTAGAGAAAATAACATCTAAGAGAAAGAAACTGTATGTAAAGATTTAGTTAACTAAAAATTATGAAGCTTTAAGACTCTCCCATTTTAATATTCATTTGTATGGTCGAATTATGGTTTGCAAGTTTTGAATATTACCCATACATACAGATGTGGCAACACATGCTTTTGTGTGGAGTTCGGGCAAAAACCTGTGGCTCACTTGATGCAATACCATCTGTTACAATGGGAAGTTGCAAAAGTAAAACAGTTAATGAATTCTAATATAACTTTAACAGTGCCTAATCTACATCAAAGGTGCAAAAACCAAGATTCAAGTAAAAGATATAAGAGAGATATCAGAGAGATAAAATAGTATTAGATATCCTCGTAGAGAGATAAATAGCATCACATATGCAAGATCAAAGGTCAAATCCAGGTCACACCATGACGTTGCACACATATAACTCCCGACCAATCTCCCTACCAAATATCAACTTCCAACCACCTTATGGTTTCCGAAATATAGCCCAGACAAGACATTATAGGTCAAGGTCACTACGGCAAGGTCAAAGGTCAAATCAAGGTCACACCATGACATTTTACATCTACACACCCTAGCCAATGTCCCAACCAAGTATCAACTTCCTACACCTTACGGTTTCCAAGATATACCCCGACAAGATTTTATAGGTCAAGATCACTACAGCAAGGTCAAAGGTCAAATCAAAGTCAGGCCATGACACTGCACACCTACACCGCCTAACCAATGTCCCTACCAAGTATCAAGTTCCTACACCTTATGGTTGCCGAGATATAGCCCAGAGAAGATTTTGTAGGTCAACGTCACTACAGCAAGGTCAAAGGTCAAATCAAGGTCACGTCATGACTTTGCACACCTACACTCCCTAACCAATGTCCCTACCAAGTATCAACTTCCTACACCTTATGGTTTCCGAGATATAGCCCGAACAAGATTTTATAGGTCAAGGTCACTACGGCAAGGTCAAAGGTCAAATCAAGGTCACACCATGACGTTGCACATCTGCACCCCGTTACCAATGTCCCTACTAAGTATCAACTTCCTACACCTTACGGTTTCCGAGATATAGCCCGGACAAGATTTTATATGTCAAGGTCACTACAGAAAGGTCAAATCAAGGTTAGACCATGACGTTGCACACCTACACCCCCTAATGTCCCTACCAAGTATCAACTTCCTGCACCTTACAGTTTCTGAGATATAGCCTGGACAAGATTTTCAAACTCAAGGTCACTACGGGCAAGGTCAAAGGCCAAATCAAGGTCAGACCATGACGTTGCACACCTACACCCCCTAACCAATGTCCCTACCAAGTATCAACTTCCTACACCTTATGGTTTCTGAGATACAGGCCGGACAAACTTCTTCCCGCAGCCCACCCATCCGGACACCATGGATGGGCTGTGGGGTAAAAATGTTACAGACAAGACACTGAGACTCTAAGGGAGACTAAAAATTATTTATTTTACAGTATTCCTATTTTTATGTGATTTGACAATAAAGTTTTGATAAATTTCAAATATGTTTCCACAGCTCAACATTAACATTTGTCCGTTTGCCCACGCCTAGTGCATTTCCAGTCAGGGCAAGTGAATTTTATGCTTCACTTGCCCATATAGCAAGTAACTAGAATTGGTTAAAATATTACTTACTTTCTTTTCAAAACCTTTTTAGTATTGTGCAAATGTATTTTAAGTCTTTCAAGGTTCCCTGCAAGACCAGTGAGGGACAATTTTGGTCCTAGTAACATGACACTGTAAATGACAAGCAACTGGCCACTGGTTAATTAAAATTAAAAGCCAATACTACAGGGTTCAATGACAAGTACAATCAGCCTCACCGTCAATCATGATATTCATCATTTCCTGCACTGTCTTGTTATTGAACATGTGAATCTCAAATTCTAACTCCTTGAACTTCTGATACAAGTTGGCAGCATCTGCATCAGTGCCACTCCTGTTAAACAACCAATGTACCATAAACTGCTGAAATCTTGTAATTCTAATTCTAACTGGACTTTTATAGCGCTTAATCTCCCCTATTCAAAGTTCAGGGGCGTAGGAAGCAATTTTTGGTTGGGGGGGCGAGGAACCAGATTGCAATGCGACGCAACACCAACAATTTTGGTTAATTTTACAGAATGTATTGCATATAGGTAATATTCAAATGGTCCAATTAAAATATTTTAAAGTTCCTTTACCAAAGGAAATCTTTGTGACGACATCAATCCTAAGTTTTCCTGACCTTGTATGGGTATAGAAATACATATAGTCACCTCTGCATTTGAAAGGTATTTCTAATATCTTGACTACATGTTTCCAGAACCTGTGACCTTTCCTTCAAGTGCTGAGCTGATACAAGATCTATTTTTAGCAAGGTTAATCCCCAAATTGAGGGGGATGTATAATCGTTGGACTGGCCAGGTCCAATAAACACACAGTAAAGAAAGAAGAGATTTCTGGGAAAAATCTTATCACTGACAAATTGCTGTGCTAAGCAACTGCTCTGTGTGAATTTGAAACTACACGTCTAGGTTCTATTTTAAATTAGAAACATAGTAAATTAAATGTAGAATATTACTATATGTATGATTTTGGTCTACATAAGTGAAACGTTTCACAGAATTTTACAAATCCCATGACAGATTAACTGAAAATGTTCCTTTTTACAAATCATAAAAATAAATATTTTACAGTTCAAATGGTAGCTTACACAATGGTACATGTGAGCAGTGAACAAGGTAAAAGTGTAATTTGACCACATATTATTACTTCAAAACTGGAGTTTAATTCTTTTGCAAAAAAGTTGGGGGGGGGGGGGGGGGGGGGGGGGGGATATCCCCCCCCCCCCCCAACTTTATGGGGGGGGCCGCCCCCGCTGCCCCCCCCAGTTCCTACGCCTATGTAGCGGACTCTAAGGCGCAACAAAAAAAAAACAGTCAACCAATTTCAATATCCAGGGACAGAATGCCTGGGGTAAGACTAAGGTGGGTATGCCTTGGTGTAAAGGTAGCTTTTGAGGCGTTTTCTGAAGGAGGCAAGAGAGGGGGACGCACAAATCTCCTTGTCAAGAGCATTCCAAACAGACGGAGCATCAAAATCAAAAATATAACCAAACTGTTTGACGGATTTATGGACTGAGGGTTGAAACTTGGGAATGACAAGGAAATTACCACCACTCTGACTGCGCCTGGTACTGTAGGAACTGCTGTAGGATGAGATGTAAGGGTTAAACACTTATTTCAAATAAACAGTGTTACAACCTACCTGTATATCTTAATGCAAGCAGCCTGATTTAACATTTATGTACTACAGTGTAGTGTGCCTAAGCTGAATTAAGGTGTGAGATGCAGTTCAGCAAATGAAAGAAAATCCAATATAGCTGTAGGGTATAACTTATAAGTGTATGAAAGCGTAGAAGTGAAAGTTGGCCATAAGTGGAGCCAAATCCTGAGGATAACAAAGTATTAAGTTACACATAGCGCATACTGCAAATTTTACTTCAAATACATGCCTGGCTCTTCTTTACACCTCATTTATCATTGCTTACAAATAAACATTATTATCTGGACACTATTTAGAGTTACACACAAACCCTGAAAAACAGGCAGAAAAACAATTATAATCGATAATAGATCACTAAGAATTAACGATTAATCGATTTTCATTTTTCAGACTGATTCCTTACACTATTCAGAATATAAAAAAACTCCTTGATGGCTATCGAAGAAATGCCAATAGGGACCTTCTTTTTTGCACAATGGTACTTCATCTTTCAAAGTGAGATATTTTTGGTCACATGAGATGAAATTACAATCCCTAGGTTACAACTTTGAGTGTGAGTCATATCTATAGGTATTTGATTTCCACTTGACAACTTCATTCTTATGTCTCCAAATTAGAGACATTGTTGGCCAGTGAACAATAGTGGCCAGTTGAAAAACAACACCTCATATATCTACTCCCCTTTCTTCAGCCTTCACCCCTCAAGCGCGTATATTCAGCTTGTGACTGGTTGCAGGAGATTTTTCAAGCATTTAAACAAAGCAGTCCCAAATGCAAATCACTTTCCCAGCTGTGATGATTCACCCCAAACAAATCCCACTCAAACGCGATTCCAACTGAATCGCACCAAATGTGTCCCTCCCAAATACAAGATGGCCTTAACAACAACCAACAGGTGGTTGTCAAGCCTGTTAGGTTGTAATTTGTGACCCTAGTACAGCAAGGTGTAACCTGGCTACTAGATACTTCAGCAAATTAACCAAGTCCGTGTTTGTACACAAAGTGCAGTTGAACACTACTGAATCAACTGTCAATAGTCCCTATTCTTTTATACTATAAAAGTCCAATTAGAATTAGACCAGAAAAGCACTTTTAAAAAGGTAAAAAAAAGTGCATTAGCTCACCTGGCATTCATTCTGGTCTTGGGGTCGAATTCTTTGTTGTTGATGAGGACAAAGATCCCCCTCCTCTTGTGGCTCATGTTGTACACATACTTGTCATCTTCATCAGTCTCCATCCTGTATTCACAGTTCACTCATATTATTATGATAGAACCTCTATTATCTGACCTTCTATTATCTGACTGTTTGATTTTATTAATCTTCTAATATCCAAACAAATTTTCACTCTTTCAAACTTGTCTGGAAAATAGATGATCCACTGCATTACCGGTATCTCTGGTTGGGTTATGAACTTATGATATGTAAAATTGCTGGTTCCCACGACTGATAACATTGAAGCATCACTTGACAAAAATGGAACAATATCACATGGTCAAAACAATTCCAATGTTGAAACTTAAAACTCTGAAAATAGCATCACAGATGCCTGAACCCCACAGCCTGGGAAAATAGTTTTCAACACCAGGAGATATAGAAGTAGTGAAACAGTACACAGATTGGGATACTTTCAGAGCAGTGTCAGTGTCCAAATAATGTTTAAGTACAGAAAATAACATCTAAGAGAAAGAAATTGCATGTAAAGATTAAGTATTAAAACAAGACAATTCAGTAAACTAAAAATTATGAAGCTTTAAGACTTCTCCCATTTTGATCATCATTTTTATGGTCGAATTATGGTTTGGATGTTTTGAATATTACCCATACATACAGATATAGCAATACATGCTTTTATGACCATGACGTTGCACACCTACACCCCCTAACCAATGTCCCTTCCAAGTATCAACTTCCTACACCTCATTGTTTCTGAGATATAGCCCGAACAAGATTTTATAGGTCAAGGTCACTACGGCAAGGTCAAAGGTCAAATCCTGGTCACACCATGACGTTGCACACCTACACCCCCTAACTAATGTCCCTAACAAGCATCAACTTCCTACACCTTACGGTTTCTGAGATATAGCCCGGACAAGATTTTATATGTCAAGGCCATTATGTCAAGGTCAAATCAAGGTCAGACCATGATGTTGCACACCTACACCCCCTAACCAGTGTCCCTACCACGTATCAACTTCCTACACCTTATGGTTTCTGAGATATAGCCCGGACAAGATTTTCAAACTCAATGTCACTACGGCAAGGTCAAAGGTCAAATCAAGGTCAGACCATGATGTTGCACACCTACACATCCTAACCAATGTCCCTACCAAGTATCAACTTCCTACACCTTGCGGTTTCTGAGATACAGCCCAGACAAACTTTTTCCCGCCCGCCCGCCTATCCAGACACCATGGGTGAAAACAATACCCCGACAGCCCTTAAGGGCTGTGGGGTAAAAATGAGACTACAAATCTTACTTCTGTGGTCATATTTTTTCAATTTCAGAACCAAGAAGTATGATTTGTAGTCTCTTTTTTACCAAAAAATTTCTGCTGAAATAATATGCGTGAAGAAATTGGCATGTAGAGATTTTTTTAACCAAAACAAATTTGATCTTTCATTTGTACCAACAAATAGTATATGATTAAGCAATATTGAAAAGGAAAGCACAATTTTTCTTTTTTGTTTTTGCATATGTCAAATTTTTATCTTGAAATAATTCTGTTTATCAGCAGAATTTAACTGAATAACAATGGTTAGCATGACTGATGCAACTGGATATAGTAAGTTAAACTCAAACAGGATACTCTAAACGCACCACTGGATACTAGACATATAAACATTTAATGAAACCATGTCTGAATCAATGATGCAGTGAATTCAACAAATGTTATACTATTCTATACTAAGGTTCAGTGCACACAAATATAACTTGCTTTGTGTTTGTGATAACTATATGTCACTGTTTTCTTTTGTACATTTTTGTAAGCTTGAATGCTGAAAATCATCAAACTAACAAAAGGATATTGCTTGAACAGACTCACAGATTTCCTTTTCTTTCACATTCAGAAATGTGTCCCGAGTTGATTCAAGTGTGTTGTAATTTTGTGTTTTGTTGGCTATCTATGCATAAATGGTTTTATAGAATATTGTGAGTAATTGTAAAGGGAGATCTATCTAATCATTTATAAGCAACAGAACAACTTTAAAATGTTGAGAAAAGATATAAATTAAGGTAATGTCTTTTTTACTGACAGGCTGAATAGTAAAGAAGGTAAACTATAAAAAACACTAGATGTTACTACCTCAATACTACGGAGCCCATGAAGGGACATATAACTGTTTTCCTTGCATTTTTTTATCTTGTTCCGACAAGATAAGAAGTTGTGGCCAAAAGTTAACAACTCATTACCACAAGTTAGAAAGTCGTTCCCACAAGTTAGAAAGTCGTTCCCACAAGTTTAAAAGTCGTTCCCACAAGATAGCAAGTCGTTCCCACAAGTTAGAAAGTAGTTTCCACAAGATACTAACTCGTTCCCACAAATTAGCAAAGTCATTACCACAAGATACTAAGTCATTACCACAAGATACTAAGTCGTTCCCACAAGTTAACAAGTCGTTCCCACAAGATAACAAGTCGTTCCCACAAGATAGCAAGTCATTCCCACAAGTTTACTTTGATGCCAATGTACAGGCAATTTCTCTGTCTGTGAAACCTAACTATATAGAGGTCACCCATCTACTAGCATACCATTCAAGTTTACATATCCCTGTAGGCCTGGTTATCATTTTATAAATTTTAATGGTTATTCTTCTAAGTTACCTAATTATTGACCTTCAGAGTTCATCTACTTATTGTTACAGGTATACTGCAATACTGTCTTTTAGAGATTTAATAGTAATTGCGTTACAGTGTCTATGTGTGGCACCTAAGGGGGAACCAAGGTAATGGGTATTAAGAAGGGGTTGAGAATGATAAGACTATGCAATTTATTGTATGAAAAGTCTATGCAATTTGCAGCACAGCAAACACGAGTTTTGCTGCATCCAGGTACATAGCTTGTATGAGAATCCAGTGGTCCAGGAGATACTGCAAGGTATGCTGTGCAAAAAAGCACCCAGTCCAATGTAACATACTGAAATATCTTAGAAGGACCCAGGAAAGTGCCATAAAACAGGCATTTTGCTATCTTGCTATCTTGTGGGAATGACTTGGTAACTTGTGGTAATGACTTTGCTAACTTGTGGGAATGAGTTAGTATCTTGTGGTAATGACTTTCTATCTTGTGGGAACGACTTGCTATCTTGTGGTAACGATTTTGCTAACTTGTGGGAATGAGTTAGTATCTTGTGGTAACAACTTTGCTAACTTGTGGGAACGAGTTAGTATCTTGTGGGAACGACTTTCTAACTTGTGGGAACAACTTAGTATCTTGTGGTAATGACTTACTAACTTGTGGTAACGACTTTGCTAACTTGTGGGAACGAGTTAGTATCTTGTGGTAACAACTTTGCTAACTTGTGGGAATGAGTTAGTATCTTGTGGTAACAACTTTGCTAACTTGTGGGAATGAGTTAGTATCTTGTGGGAACGACTTTGATAACTTGTGGTAACGACTTGCTAACTTGTGGGAATGACTTGCTAACTTGTGGGAACAACTTTCTATCTTGTGGGAACGACTTGCTAACTTGTGGGAACAACTTAGTATCTTGTGGTAACGACTTACTAACTTGTGGTAACGACTTCCTATCTTGTGGGAATGACTTACTATCTTGTGGTAACGAGATAAAAAAATGCAAGGAAAACAGTTCTATGTCCCTTCCAGGGCTCCGTACAATACAGACTATACCGAGATGGTATTGATACTATTGATTATTTTGTTCATGCTAAGCTTATCATTCCTCGGATGACCTCACAGTCATGTCAGATAGCTGATGCAATGGGAATTTTTCACATTGTGTGCAGAACTTAACTGAAGTACATCGAATGATGTAAGCAACTTGGTGGTATAACAACAGAAACATTCCACTGATGAGTCTGTGAAAGATGTGTGAATTAAAATGCTTTAAAATATAACCATGTATCGGAATAGTATTTCAGTAAACTACTTATATGGGACCGTAGAGAGAAATTGAGTATCTTAATTTAAAAATTGCCACCCTCAGAAGGCAAGCACCCCAGCCCACAGGTACAGCTACATGGCCAACATTCCCAACAACATTGAGATTTGGGAAAATCTTAAGAACAACTTCTATTGTAAGAACTATAGAGAACCCACAAGATGTTCTACAAAAGATTCACAGGCCATGATTTCTTACAAGTAGTTTTCATATTTTGAAGCCCAAAAAACAATTATAATGGAGATATAAGGCCTTTCTGACATGAAGAACCTCCTATTTGGCATTAAAGAGGTGATATGCCGGCCATTTTGTTTCCAAACAAGGCAAGCTTTCCTATCCATTTACATTTTGTGCAAATCTGATGAAGCTAGCTGCAATATTTTAGGTTACAGAAAACATTAAAGATTTTAAAACAAACTTTAAGACCCGAAAATTTTAAAAGTGTTGCCATGGCAACAGTTGCTGCTGGATACTCCCCAAAACCTAATCAGCTGTAGATCCTCTTGGAGTAAACATATCCTGAAAAATTTGGTGAAAATCTATGCATGGGTTTAGGCTGTGGAACACCCATAATTTTAAGATCCAAAAATCTTTAAAGTGTTACCATGGCCACAGTGGTAACTGGATATCCCTCAAACCCTAATCAGCTCTAGATCCACTTGGCGTAAACATATCCTAAAAATTTGGTGAAAATCCATGCAGGGGTTTAGGCTGTGCAACACCCACAAACTTTAAGACCCGAAAATCAGAAAAATGTTGCCATGGCAACAGTGGTAGCCGGATACCCCCCAAAACCTAATCAGCTCTAGATCCTCTTGGCGTTAACATATCCTAAAAATTTAAGTGAAAATCCGTGAAGGGGTTTAGGCTGTGGAACACCCACAATTTAAAACCCGAAAATCTAAAAGTGTTGCCATGGCAACAGTTGTTACCAGAAACCCCCCAAAAACTAACCAGCTCCAGATCCTCTTGGGGTAAACATACCCTGAAAATTTGGTGAAAATCCATGCAGGGGTTTAGAACACCCACAAACTTTAAAACCTGAAAATCTTAAAAACCTGAAAATCTTAAAAGTGTTGCCATGGCAATAGTTGTTACCGGATACCCCCCCAAAGCCGAATCAGCTCTAGGTCCTTTTGGGGTAAACATTCCCTGAAAATTTGGTGAAAATCCATACTGGGGTTTAGGCTGTGGAACACCCACAAGCTTTATGTCTGCCGCTGCCGCCCGGTCGGCACAGGGGACGACTATAACCTGAAAAAAAACCTGAAAATTCTTTTCCCTTCCCCTCTTATACCACTGTGTTTGACAAACAAAATATTAAATAAATTTGTAATACCTCCAGATAGAGAGGAAACACTGTTAATTTGAAATCTAAGGTGTAAAGTTTAAACTTTAATAGAAGCAATTAGAACTGAAAGATATACTTCACAACTATGTTATAATTAAATTTCATTTAGTAATTTTAGTAGCATATAGGAAATTTTATAGTATTATGTTTTGTCAAAAAAGAGCTTTATCAGAGTTTTTAATTTTTTTTTTTTTTCAACAAAATTTCAACAATCTGATTTTATGATCTTTCACACACTACAAAATACAGTTAAAGAAACAGTCCAGCCATAATAATGGAACTATAATATTCACAAGTTTGTGAATCACCTGGTTGATCTATTACCACTGATCAAATTTTCAGGTTAAAATAATGCTATATAGGATTTACTTCTCATTTCATTGTACCATGATTTAAAGCAAATACTCAGTTATTTACATAAAGCTGTGACATCTCCTCAATAAACTATACTGCCAGCACATCAGACACTAATGGAACTTAAGGTTGGTCTCTTCATAGCTGTTCACATATATTCACATAACAGTATAAATCAAAGCTTTGTGGGTGTGGTGTTATACTACAGTAACTACAATATATCACGTAGGATATATTTAAGACTGAAATTGTTATTAATTTGCTTGTGAAGATTTAGCTAACTTTTTAAAACTTTCATGTTGAAAAATCAAATCATAAAACTCCACAGCCCTGAGTTTAAGTTCTATCTCACCACACACATAGCATGTGAGACAAAGTCTGCACAACTTTCAACAGACAATGATCAATAATATAAATCAAATGAAGTCAGGACACTATCCATGTATACAGAGATACTCATGAAGATTATTCAAACATTTTCATTTGTTGTTGTGCATTGCATTTAAATTGTGAGTGAGCAAAGTGGTAGATACTGAATATAGTCATGCATTTGCTTAAGTGAAGAAAGGATCTTTGTGTATGACTGGAAGATGTATTTTTTTTAATCCCATTAAACGCCATTCATCATTAAATATTCCATCATAATCCCTTAATTTAATACTAGACTACATTAATACTACATTTTTGTCATTAACCTGTCACAATACACTGAATAACAGGAAGCCCCCCCCCCCCCCCCCCCCCCACACACACACACACAAATGCTAAGACCTCAGTCACACTACAGGTGGTATGGTCTATGGTTATTGGTATCCAAAAACCCTGAAAATCTTGGAGGCCGAAACTCTGAACATTTCAAAACTTCGATGTGCACTGACAGGTGAAGCAAGGCAAGTTAGAACTTCTCAAGTTCACAGACAGAAATGTACCAGTAATTACAGGAATGATGTGTTTAACGTAAAGCCTATAAATGTAGGTAATACCGCCTGTAGTGTGTGACTGGGGTATAACAGATATTCATTTAGTTTGCATGTGAGCTCTTATCCTTGGCCACCATTACTTTATGATAGATAAGTAATGAAGTCATATGACACAGGATCATACCCCTCTGTTCACTCAATACTGAAAACTTGTATGCAAGGATGCAAGGGCTGTGGAGTTGAGACTAAATTAGAGTATAAATTATTAATACCAGAAAATTAAACAGATTGCATCATCTGTGAATAAGGGAAGGTTTCTCTCCTTCAGTGGTTACATTGAGGGATTTTGTTATCTGGGAAAATTTTAACAGAATTTGCACTGCAAAAAAAAAAGATCACAATGAAACACTTTCCTTGTACACTTTGACATTCTTGGTTAATGTATTTTTCAATTTTTGCATACTTACAAAATACACAGACAGAGATGCTATGGTTTCCAAAAACAAATCCTAATTTATAATTTCAGACCTCTCACAAAATGTTGTAATGCTTGTATAAACAGGATACACAACAGGGTGTAAATCAACAAATTCCACATCTTCCAAATATAATCTAATTTTGCTTTCATTTTGCAATTACTGATGCTTCTGAGAAAGCATAAAGTTCAAATCAATACATGATCCAAATACTTTGATTGTAGTATAAAATATTTCTATATGATCTCAAATTATTGCCAGATTCAAAACTTTAGCCAACTGATGTCACAGAATTCAGTTGTGGACAATGTTTTTTTGTGAAAAAACCTCCTGTGGCAGTTAAAAACAACCCCTGGAACAAAATACAGACAAATATTTTTTCTGGATATATTAATATGGGCAAAAATCATACTGTATTGAAAGATTTCAGTTAATTTGTGTACAAAGGAAGTGGCAAAGATGTTAACAATCACACTGATTTGTCTTACTTGGGTTGGAACAATATACATGCATCTACCTAACATAAAAAGTTTTAACAATACAAAAGCCAGCATATTCCAAACAATATAGTCCAAAACACACATATACATTTCAATTTCATTTTGGGAAGTAATAAAAAATTTTTTATGAGTTTTTTTTTATTTAAAACTCCAACACATTCCAAGAAATGTCAACATTCTATTTCTTAATTTCATGGCTTTTTTATAATTTCACATTTAACATTCTATCATTTGAGTTTATTGGCACAACTGAAGGCTTATTTGTGTATATATTGTCCCATTAAGAAAGTATTAAAACAACAAAACCCACCAAAGGTGCCTTGCATATCTAAAAAAAAAAAGAAACAACTACATTAAACTACTCAGGTCAACTTTAAAATATTCAACATCATTTTATATTGTAAAAAGAGTAAACACTGATTAACTGAATCAAACAATCATAGTTCTATGACTTTAAAAAAAAATCATTTAATTTTTTTTTCTGTAATATGTGCATTCAAAATTGTACCTGTAATATCATGCCACATGGGTATTTCTAATTCAGCCTGTCATTGCATCTTTGACTACTAGTGACACAACTGGTATAACATATCAATATCTGGATTCCAACTAGAGGATCGCTTGCAAAAAAAAGATAATGTTTTTGCACAGCAAAAACAAAGCGTCCCGAAAAGCATATAAAGGGGCTCAAGGTCACACCTTACCACATCTAAAGATTCGCAGAACATGATTTCCTATAGGTTGGTTTCACATCCCAAACCTCTAGGACCAATAATAAGCAAGATATAGGCACTTTTAAGTTTGGCCAAAATCAGCTAAGTAGGGTACTTTGGCAGTCTGTGGATGACCTTGAACGAAGAGCTTCAAGGTCAAATGTCTGCATGCTTATAGAGGGCATATATATGTGTTAAATATCTGTGTTTTATAATCTCCCGGGTAAAAGTTTTGCTGTTAAAAGTGATTTACTCAAAGTAAAACAATCAAAGTAGCCATTATTCAGTTAGCTATGGACTTATAGCTCTGACACTTTGCCACGATACACAACATTAAAAAGGTGAACAATATATTTGACAAAAATCCTCTAAATTTAATAGTTTTGCAGTTGTAAATGATTTACTCAAAGGAGACCCATCAAAGTAGCTTACTCAGTTAGCTATGGACCTACAGGTCTCAAAATTTGCCATTACACAATACATCAAAAAGTAGGTGAACAACATATTTGATAAAAATCCTTTAAATTCAATAGTTTTGCTGTTCTAAGTGATTTACTCAATGGTGAACCATCAAAGTAGCTATTACTCAGTTAGCTATGGACCTACAGCTCTCAAAATTTGTCATTACACTAATACACAGTACATCAAAAAGTAGGTGAACAACATATTTGATAAAAATCCTTTAAATTCAATAGTTTTGCTGTTCTAAGTGATTTACTCAATGGCGAACCATCAAAGTAGCTATTACTCAGTTAGCTATGGACCTACAGCTCTCAAAATTTGTCATTACACTAATACACAGTACATCAAAAAGTAGGTGAACAACATACTTGACAGGAATCCTCTAAATTCAGAAGTTTTGCCGTTAAAAGTGATTTACTGAAAAGAAAACAATCAAAGTAGCTATTACTCAGTTAGCTATGGACTTACAGCTGTGAAACTTTGCCACGATACAGAACATTAAAAAAAAGTAGGTGAACAACATATTTGACAAAAATCCTCTAAATGTAATAGTTTTGCAGTTATAAGCTAGAAATAGGATGCCCTGTTGATAGTAGCTGCGACATATGAATAGAAACAGGATAGCATAGAAGAACACACATTATCATGTGTAATGTCCACCCCATGAACCTTTTGCAAAAATTTTACAGTAGTCTTACAAGACCCTGTTTCATTTGTAAAATATATCAATGATGCTTAAATATTTATTAGTATACATGTAAATTATTTCAGCTTCATGCCTTTTTGCATTGATTGGGTGAAAAATTTCGACAAAAGACAAAATCTTGCACGGTTAAGAAATAGTAGCAAATTTCTGTTTTTCAATTTTTTTGCAAAAATTCGAAAATTAAAAATGGCCGCCATTTTTGGAAAGAGGAAAATTTTTAAGTTGCCAAGGAGTACATTGCTTAGATACCCTGTGGGTCGAAAATTTCGACGAAATTGCTCTATCTCGCACAGTTAAGGAGATACAAGCAAATTTGTGTTTTGCCAGTTTGGGCAAAAATTTGAAAATTCAAAATGGCCACCATTTTGGGGGAGGGGAAAATTTTTTGAAAATTGCCAGGAGTACATTTGTCAGATACCCTGTGGGTCGAAAATTTCGGCGAAATCGCTCTACCTCGCACGGTTAAGGAGATAGTAGCAAATTTGCGTTTTTCTAATTTTTGGCAAAAATTCAAAAATACAAAATGGCTGTCATTTTTGCGGAAGGGGAAATTTTTTTGAAAATTGGCAAGAGTACATTGGCCAGATACCCTGTGGGTCGAAAATTTCGACGAAATCGTTCCATCTCGCACGGTTAAGGAAATAGAAGCAAATTTCTGTTATGCCATTTTTGGCAAAAATTCAAAAATGCAAAAGGGCCGCCATTTTTGGGGAGGGGAAAATTTTTTGAAAATTGCCAAGAGTACATTTCTCAGATACCCTGTGGGTCGAAAATGTCGACGAAATCGCTCCATCTCGCACGGTTAAGGAAATAGAAGCAAATTTGTGTTTTGCCATTTTTGGCAAAAATTCGAAAATGCAAAATGGCCGCCATTTTTGGGGAGGGGAAAATTTTTTGAAAATTGTTAAAGAGTACATTTCTCAGATACCCTGTGGGTCGAAAATTTCGACGAAATCGCTCTATCTTGCACTGTTAAGGAAATAGAAGCAAATTTGTGTTTTGCCATTTTTGGCAAAAATTCGAAAATGCAAAATGGCCGCCATTTTTGGGGAGGGGAAAATTTTTTTGAAAATTGCCAAGAGTACATTTCTCAGATACCCTGTGGGTCGAAAATTTCGATGAAATCGCTCCATCTCGCACGGTTAAGGAAATAGAAGCAAATTTGTGTTTTGCCATTTTTGGCAAAAATTCGAAAATGCAAAATGGCCGCCATTTTTGGGGAGGGGAAATTTTTTTTGAGAATTACCAAGAGTTGAAAATTTCGACGAAATCGCTCTATCTCGCACGCTTAAGGAGATAGAAGCAAATTTGTGTTTTCCCATTTTTGGCCAAAATTCGAAAATTCAAAATGGCCACCATTTTTGGGAAGAGGAAAATTATTTGAAAATTGCCAAGGGTACATTGCTTAGATACCCTGTGGGTCGAAAATTTCGACGAAATCACTCTACCTCACACGGTTAAGGAGATAGAAGTAAATTTGTTTTTTCCCCATTTTTGACAAAAATTCAACAAGAGGGTCACAGATGCCCAAAAGGCGGGTTGCGCAGGCAGAAATAAGATTAGCAACTGCTGTAATTACATTTAGAAAAGAAGGAAAGAAATGTTAGGTTACCCAGTTAAGGTGAATGTGTGAGACGTGCTAAGAAACGTAAAACTTGTAATCTAGGTTACATAATTGTATCTATGCTATAAACGGACAAACGAAAGGGTGGAATTACACCAACTCAGCAACTTAGCTATGATGGTGATGCATCTCCCTGTCAAGTTTGAATTCGACTGGACAAAGCGTTTTCGAGTTAGAGTCCAGAAACGAAAATGTGGACAGACAGACGGATGGACAGAAAAATGGACAAAAAACAGACGGAATTACACCAATTTCGAAAGGAACCTAGCTATGATGGTGATCTGTATCTCTGTCAAGTATGAATTCGATTGGACAAAGTGTTTTCGAGTTGGAGTCCAGAAACGAAAATGTGGACAAACAGATGGATGGACAGACAAACGGACAAAAATGGACAAACGAACGAACAGAATTTCACCAATTTCGACAGGAACCTAGCTATGATGGTGATGTATGTCCCTGTGAAGTTTGAATTTGACTGGACTAACCGTTTTTGAGTTAGAGTCCGGAAAAAAAAATGTGGACAGACAGATGGATGGACAGAAAAACGGAGCAAAAACGAACAATCGGACAAACGAACAGACGGAGTTACACCAATTTCGAAAGGAACCTAGCTATGATGGTGATCTATGTCCCTGTCAAGTATGAATTCGATTGGACAAACCGTTTTCAAGTTAGAGTCCGGAAACAAAAATGTGGATAAATAGACGGATGGACAGACAAACGGACAAAAAACGGAACAAGACAAATGAACGGACGGATTTACACCAATTTCGAAAGGAACCTAGCTATGATGGTGATGTATGTCCCTGTGAAGTTTGAATTAGATTGGAGTAACCGTTTTCGAGTTAGAGTCCGGAAACAAAAATGTGGACGGACAGATGGATGGACAGAAAAACGGACAAAAACGAAGAAATGGACGGAAAAACGGACAAACAAACAGACGGAATTTCACCAATTTCGAAAGGAACCTAGCTATGATGGTGATCTATCTCCCTGTGAAGTTTGAATTTGATTGGTCAAACTGTTTTAAAGTTAGAGTCCGGAAACGAAAATGTGGACAAACAGATGGATGGACAGACAAACGGACGAAAAATGGACAAACGAACACACGGAATTTCACCAATTTCGAAAGGAACCTAGCTATGATGGTGATCTATCTCCCTGTGAAGTTTGAATTTGATTGGTCAAACCGTTTTAAAGTTAGAGTCCGGAAACGAAAATGTGGACAAACAGATGGATAGACAGACAAACGGACGAAAAACGGACAAACGAACACACGGAATTTCACCAATTTCGAAAGGAACCTAGCTATGATGGTGATCTATCTCCCTGTGAAGTTTGAATTTGATTGGTCAAACCGTTTTAAAGTTAGGAGTCCGGAAACAAAAAATGTGGACGGACAGACAGACGGACAGACGGACGTCGGACACATCAATCTAATAGGCGGGTTGCGTGTAACCAACAAAAATTCGAAAATACAAAATGGCTGTCATTTTTTGGGGAGGGGAAATTTTTTTGAAAATTGGCAAGAGTACATAGCTCAGATAGCCTGTGGATCGAAAATTTCGACGAAATCGCTCTATCTCGCACGTTAAGGAGATAGAAGCAAATTTGTGCTTTCCATTTTTGGCAAAGTAGCTAAGTAGCTATTACTCAGTCAGTTATATAGCTATTATCACTAAAACCAATCCCAAGCAAGCTATCGACCTAAGTAATGCTCATACTGAATTTGGTAAAGATATGTCAAATATTTTTCCTTAAAATGCCCGGAAACAAAAGAAGTATACAAAAGTAGCTAAGTAGCTATTACTCAGTTAGCTATAGACCTATCTTCACCAAAGCCAATCCCATGCAAGCTATTAACCCAATAAACACCCATGCCAAATTTGGTAAAGATGGGATAAATACTTTTCCTTCAAATGAGCGGAAACCATGCGTCCGGACGCCGGACAAAGCAAAAATAATATGTCCAACCCCCCACTGGGGTGGACATAATGATTTACTCAATGGAGAACCATCAAAGTAGCTATTACTCAGTTAGCTATGGACCTACAAGTCTCAAAATTTGCTATTACACAGTACATCAAAAAGTAGGTGAACAACATATTTGACAAAAATCCTTTAAATTCAACAGTTTTGCTGTGATAAGTGATTTACTCAATGGAAAACCGTGAAAGTAGCTATTACTCAGTTAGCTTTGGACCTACAGCTCTGAAACTTTGCCATGACACAGAACATTAAAAAGTACGTGAACAACATATTTGACAAAAATCCTCTAAATTTAATAGTTTTGCAGTTATAAGTGATTTACTCAATGGAGAACCATCAAAGTAGCTATTACTCAGTTAGTTATGGACTTACAGCTCTCAAAATTCACCATTACACAGTACATAAAAAAGTAGCTAAACAATATATTTGAGAAAAATCCTTTAAATTCAATAGTTTTGCTGTTCTAAGTGATTTACTCAATGGAAAACCCTCAAAGTAGCTATTACTCAGGTAGCTATCGAGATAGAGCTCTGAAAATTTCCCATGGCACAGTACATCAAAAAGTAAGTGAACAACATACTTCACAATAATTCTCTAAATTCAATAGTTTTGGAGTTATAAGTGATTTACTCGATGTTGAAATTCAAAGTAGGCATTACTCAGTTAGCTATGGAGATACAGCTCTGAAACTTAGCCACGACACAGAACATTAAAAAGTAACTGATCAACATATTTGACAATAATTCCCTAAATTCAATAGTTTTGGAGTTATAAGTGATTTACTCAATGTTGAAATTAAGATATTTCAAAGTAGCTATTACTCAGTTAGCTATGGACTTACAGCTCTGAAAATTCACCACGACACAGTACATCAAAAAGTAGGTCAACAACATATTTGACAAAAATCCTCTATATTCAATAGTTTTTGAATAGTGTCTTGCTCAATGGTCAAATGTTAAACGTAATGTAGCGATTACTCAGGTAGCTATAGTGCTACACCTTGAAAACCTCACCATGATATAGTACATGAAGGAGTTGTTCAACAACATATTTGAGACCAATATTGTAAGTAACAGTTACAAAGATAAAAGCAACTTACTCATTTTGCTCATTGTTAAAAACAGAAAATAGCTATTACTCACTTAGCTATCAAGATAGACCCCTAAAAATGGTACCATCTTGTAGACATGAAGAAAGTAGCTGAACAAAGTATTTTACAGAAATGCTCTAAATGCAGTTGTTTTGGAGTTATGAGCGCTTTACTCGAAGTAGCCACCATTGCTATTACTCACTTAGTAACTGAAAAAACAGCATCAAATGAAAAGACATAATCAACAAGACCACTGCCGTGGTATGATCTCCCGCCGCACTACATCAAAAAGTAGGTGAACAACATATTTGACAAAACTCCTTTAAATTGAATAGTTTTGCTGTTAAAGTGAAAGCTCTCCCAAAAGTAGGTGAATGAGTTATTTCAGAAAAATTGGCTATCTGCAATACTTTTAGCGATAATTCGCATTTACTTATTTTGAGTAGGTGAGTAATTAGCTATGAGTGTGAAACTTCACCAAGTGAAAGCTCTCCCAAAAGTAGATGAATGAGTTATTTGAGAAAAATTGGCTATCTGCAATACTTTTAGAGATAATTCGCATTTACTAATTTTGAGTAGGTGAGTAATTAGCTATGGGTCTGAAACTTCACAATGTGAAAGCTCTTCCAAAAGTAGGTGAATGAGTTATTTGAGAAAAATTGGCTATCTGCGATACTTTTAGCGATAATTCGCATTTACTCATTTTCAGTAGGTGAATAATTAGCTATGGGTCTGAAACTTCACCATGTGAAAGCTCTCCCAAAAGTAGGTGAATGAGTTATTTGAGAAAAATTGGCTAAGTACAATACTTTTAAGAGATAATTCGCATTTACTCATTTTGAGTAGGTGAGTAATTATCTACGGGTCTGAAACTTCACCATGTGAAAGCTCTCCCAAAAGTAGATGAATGAGTTATTTGAGAAAAATTGGCTATCTGCAATACTTTTAGCGATAATTCGCATTTACTCATTTTGAGTAGGTGAGTAATTAGCTATGGGTCTGAAACTTCACCAAGTGAAAGGTCTCCCAAAAGTAGGTGAACGAGTTATTTGGGAAAAAATGGCTATCTGCAATAGTTTTAGCGATACTTCGCATTTACTCATTTTGAGTCGGTGAGTAATTAGCTATGGGTCTGAAACTTCAAGTGAAAGCTCTCCCAAAAGTAGGTGAATGAGTAATTTGAGAAAAATTGGCTATCTGCAATACTTTTAGAGATAATTCGCATTTACTCATTTTGAGTAGGTGAGTAATTAGCTATGGGTCTGAAACTTCACCAAGTGAAAGCTCTCCCAAAAGTAGGTGAATGAGTTATTTGAGAAAAATTGGCTATCTGCAATACTTTTAGCGATAATTCGCATTTACTCATTTTGAGTAGGTGAGTAATTAGCTATGGGTGTGAAACTTCACCAAACGAAAGTTCTCCCAAAAGTAGGTGAATGAGTTATTTGGGAAAAATTAGCCATCTGCAATACTTTTAGAGATAATTCACATTTAGTCATTTTGAGTAGGTGAGTAATTAGCTATGGGTCTGAAACTTCACCAAGTGAAAGCTCTCCCAAAAGTAGGTGAATGAGTTATTTGAGAAAAATTGGCTATCTGCAATACTTTTAGCGATAATTCGCATTTACTCATTTTCAGTAGGTGATTAATTAGCTATGGGTCTGAAACTTCACCAAGTGAAAGCTCTCCCAAAAGTAGGTGAATGAGTTATTTGAGAAAAATTGGCTATCTGCAATACTTTTAGAGATAATTCGCATTTACTCATTTTCAGTAGGTGAGTAATTAGCTACGAGTCTAAAACTTCACCATGTGAAAGCTCTCCCAAAAGTAGATGAATGACTTAAAAAGTAGATGAACAACTTATTTGAGAGAAATTGTGTAGCTGCAATACTTTTGAAGATATAAGGCATTTACTCATTATGGTTATCATTATAAATTGACAAAGTAGCTATCACGGTTTGCGAGATATTTGTCATTTTTCACATTTTCACCAAAAGTAGCAATAAAGTAGCCATTACTCACTTGTACATTAAGCAACAGTTGTGAAACTTAAATATGTTACACTTCACAAAAAAGTAGATAAACAACTTATTTGAGAGAAATTGTGTAGCTGCAATACTTTTGAAGATATAAGGCATTTACTCATTATGGTTATCATTAAAAATTGAAAAAGTAGCTATTACTCACTTAGCTATGGAGATACACTTCCAAACTAGTGACCATGTTGTAGCTGTGGAGATAGTAGCTGAACAACATATTGGAACAAAATTGTGTAGCTGCAATACTTTTGAAGATATAAGCCATTTACTCATTATGGTTATCATCAAAGTAGCTATTACTCAGTTAGCTATGGAGTTACAGCTGTGAAAATTCACAATACAGTATATCCAAAAGATAGGTGAACAACTTATTCGACAAAAATCCTCTATATTCAATAGTTTTTGAGTTATAAGTGACTTGCTCAATGGTCAAATGTTAAACTTAGTATAGCTATTACTCAGTTAGCTATGGTGCTACACCTTGGACACCTCACCATGATATAGTACATGAAGGAGTTGTTGAACAACATATTTCAGGCCAATATTGTAAGTAACAGTTACAAAGACAAAATCAATTTACTCATTTTGCTCATTGTTAATAACAGAAAATAGCTATTACTCACTTAGCTATGAAGATAGAACCCTAAAAATGGTACCATCTTGTAGGCATGGAGAAAGTAGCTGAACAACGTATTTTACAGAAACACTCTAAATGCAGTCGTTTTGGAGTTATGAGCACTTTACTCAAAGTAGCCACCATTGCTATTACTCACTTAGCTATGGTCCTAGGTGTGAAATAACAGCATCAAATGAAAGGACATAAGCAATAAGGTCATAAAAAACATTGAAAAGGCCAAGGAGAAACAACCAGTGTGATGTACAGCCCTTTATAAAAGCGTGACACTCAATAACACACGAACACACGCACGGAATGCGTTTTATAATCTCCCGCCTGGCCGGCGGGAGATAATAAGGTCATAAAACATTGAAAAGGCCAAGGAGAAACAACCAGTGTGATGTACAGCCCTTTTTAAAAACGTGACACACACACTCACGCACGCACAGAATGCGTTTTATAATTTCCTGCCCGACGGGAGATAATAGAGAGGTTGCGCACTACGTTTTATTGTCCCGTAACGTAAATATGCAGAGAATTGGGTTAACGTTTAAGTTACGGGAGATATTTGATATTGCGCACTACGACAGCATTATAGAAGAGTGTGTACATATTAAGACCAAGGTATTTAAATGTATGTTTGATGTACATTCAAAAATTATTTTAAACCAATCAACAGAATTATATATTATACAAATAAATTATGTTTTGTCCCCAAAAGAGGTGAGGACACATTCTTTCATTTTATAAAATGAAAGCCAGCATTAAAAACTGTGTTCAAAAAAACAAATAATCTCCTGTAAACAACACTGTATAAGTGTCAATCAAATGAGCTTGGCCTTAAATATCATGGTGGCAATGAAGGACTTCTCCAGGAAATGGTCACTTGTGAAGTTTTGTCCTTTTACTGGTCATATTACATTGTATGGACATATTAAGTGTTATAAATGGTTGTACACATATTTCTCTGGATATATATTCACCAATTTTCAAAATATATAATTTATAAATAGACTAAAAATGTTAAGGGAGACTATGTACGTAACTCAGGCCTCACTTGCGTATAAAACGCTAATTTCTACCGTAGTTATGTCTGGGCATGACGTTTCACACAACAATACATGACGTAACACATATATTTTTAACGTTAGCGGAGGTGAAAAACGTAGTGCACAACCTCTCCAATAACCTCACCAATGCACGGTAAACAGGAATATGGCCTGAGGATAGGAAACTGTCAAAGCTTCAAATTATACCAGTTTATCATGAGACCTCTGCTAAAAATATGAAATCCCTGACTAAAACTTCACATGCACACTTTAATCGAATTAACATTTCCAATAAATAAACACAATATCACAAACTAATCAGGTTCAAATAGCCATAAAAAGTTAAAAGCTATAAATAGCATTGGCTGAGAATTATACATGGTTAAAAGAAACAAATGTAATTGATTTAACCAATAATATTCATTTCCTCAAGATATTAAACAACGTAACTAGTTCATAAACAATTGGATATCACATAGGAATTTTTTGCAATAAATACTTACTTAGCAACTGAACTGTCCCTGAAACCTTTGGCATCAACATTGTCTTCTCCTCCAGCTGCTAGGTCTTTGGCAGCATCAACTATATCTGCCATGGCTACTGTAACATTCACACAATCACAATAAAGACTATTGAATAAACAACATAAGACAATCTATGTTCTCAATATTATGTGATTAATTGTCATACCATCTGAAGTGCACTATTTGACAGAAAATGTGAAAAATGTGGCAAACATTTCATGTTTCTCAAATTCTCATATCTTGTTTATAAAACCTGAACCACAGCCGATTTAAAATAAATTCAATGGGTGTGTCCATTGGTACATATGTCCTTTGGAAAGACCATCACTTATGCAGTAGTTCATGAAAACTAAGTCTGAACAGTGAACACATCCGAAGATTCCCAGGCCATGATTTCCTATAAGTTAGTTTCGCTTTCCTCGTTTGACCTTGGAGGAGGGGTCCAAGGCAAATGTGTCCACATCAAAAGATTCCCAGCCCATGATTTCCTATAAGTTTGTGTCACATTGCAAACCTCTAGGACCAATAATAAGTGAGTTATAAGCACTTTTAAGTTTGGTGATTCTCATTTGACCTTGAAGGACGGGAGTAAATCAGCTATGGCGGCCATGTTGTTTTTTAAAATGAGTACCATAATTTTTTCTGCAAATTTGGTGAAGATATGCAACTGTGGTCACATTGGTTTAATAGCGCCCCTTTCTAAACTAGAGGAATGCTTTTGCCAACAAAAGCGAAGCGTCCCTTAACGTTTAAAATGCTTTGTGGTTTTAATAAGCATGCTGTAAAGCTAAGAATGCACAAAGCTGCACCGTATGCTTTCCCAATACCTCTTAATACATTCTGAAGCTATAAAAGCAACAATATAGGAGATATAAGGCAAAATTCCAAAGCAGCTATTTACGACCCCAGTTTGGCCCATAAGGGAGGGTCGGGGGGAAAAACTGACCGGCTATTTAGACTCTCCACATATGCTTTCCCAATACCTCTTAATACATTCTGAAGGTCTCAAAGCAACAATAAAGGAGATATAAGGCAAAACTCCAAAGCAACTATTTTATGACCCCAGTTTGACCCATAAGTGGGGGGTTGGGGGATAAAACTGACCAGCTATTTAGATTCTCCACATATGCTTTCCCAATACCTCTTAATACATTCTGAAGCTATAAAAGCAACAATAAAGGAGATATAAGGCAAAAACTCCAAAGCAGCTATTTATGACCCCAGTTTGGCCCATAATGGGGGGTCGGGGGGTAAAACTGAGCGGCTATTTAGACTCTCCACATATGCTTTCCCAATACCTCTTAATATATTCTGAAGCTATAAAAGCAACAATAAAGGAGATAAAGGCAAAAACTCAAAATCGGCTATTTTATGACCCCAGTTTGACCCATAAGGGGGGGGTCGGGTGGTAAAACTGACCGGCTATTTAGACTATCCATATATGCTTTCCCAATACCTCTTAATACATTCTGAAGCTATAAAAGCAACAATAAAGGAGATATAAGGCAAAAACTAAAAATCGGCTGTTTTATGACCCCAGTTTGACCCATAGGGGGGGGGGGGGGGGGGGGGGGGGGCAGGGGGTAAAACTGACCGGCTATTTAGACTCTCCACATATGCTTTCCCAATACCTCTTAATACATTCTGAAGCTATAAAAGCAACAATAAAGGAGATAAAGGCAAAAACTCAAAATCGGCTATTTTATGACCCCAGTTTGACCCATAAGGGGGGGTCGGGTGGTAAAACTGACCGGCTATTTAGACTCTCCATATATGCTTTCCCAATACCTCTTAATACATTCTGAAGCTATAAAAGTAACAATAAAGGAGATATAAGGCAAAAACTCAAAATCAGCTATTTTATGACCCCAGTTTGACCCATAAGGGGGGGCCGTGGGGTAAAACTGACCGGCTATTTAGACTCTCCACATATGGTTTCCTATTACCTCCCAGTACATTTTATAGCTCTAAATGCAATACTTAAGTTGGCCTAAATTTAAGGCTTTCAGATTGGAAGGTGTCAGAAAATCACTCATAAATGAGACATTTTTCAAGGGATTGCTCCCAAAATCTAATCAGCTCGCGTTTTCCATAGTATGAACAGGTGTGTCAAATTATAAGGCTCTGTAGCAAGTAGTTTTTCCTGAACTGTGATGACGGGGGGGGGGGGGGGGGGGGGTGTACTTCAAAAAATAGTTTGTGACCTTCATAAAGGTCAAAGGTCAAATTTAGGCATGCAGAAAAATTTTCCCACGCCTAAGGTATATAACTGCCAAATATGGTTTGAAACCTTGTAATAATAAGGGAGATATTCAAGGGAGACCATAATGCGGCGGCGGCGAGGAAATTGAGGTGAAAACAAATAAGCGCCCTTTCAGGGACACTTAATTAAGAATTTTAAGACTGAAAGTATTTAAAGCATTGCATGGCAACCGGTATTGTCTAATACCCTCCCAAACATACTCATCTGTTGATCCTGTTTAGGTTAACATATCCTGAAAATTCGGTGAAAATCCATGCATTGGTTTGGGCTGTCGAACACCCACAAATGTAAAAACCCTAAAATATTTAAAGTGTTACCACGGCAGCAGTTGTTACCAGATACCCCCGAAAAACTTAACAGTTTTAGATCCTCTTGGGGTAAACATACCCTGAAAATCTGGTGATAATCGGTGCATCGGTTTATGCTGTGGAACACCCACAAAGTTTAAGATCAAAACATTTTAAAAGTGTTGCCATGGCAACAGTTGTTACCGAATCCCCCCAAAAACCTAATCAGCTCTAGATCCTCTTAGGATAAAGATACCCTGAAAATTCGGTGAAAATCCATGCAGGGGTTTGGGCTGTGGAACATCCACAATGTTTAAGACCAAAAAATCTTAAAAAGTGTTGCCAAATACACCAAAAAACCTAATCAGCTCTAGATCCTCTTGGGGTAAATATACCCTGATAATTTGGTGGAAATCTGTGCATGGGTTTAGGCTGTGGAACACGCACAAGCTTTATGCCCGCCGCCACCCGGACGGTACAGGTGACGACTATAACCCCAGCCTTTATGGGCTGGGGTTAATAACATTTATGTTAACAAAAACTGCACTTGAATAATTAATTTTATGTTAAGAAATAGTTTTTGTGGTTGTCTGTTACGTCCAGGAAAACACGACTAGTGAGGTTCATAATGTCTGCGCCCCTTACATCAAAATCAGTTGAAAATAAAATCTAGCCATTTATCTAATTTCATTCAACAGGAAAGTCTTTTGTGGAAATCTCCAGTTTTATGTGTGGTTGTGCCACGGCTCTACATGCAAGTAGAGCTGATGTAACCATGTGTAATAGGTGTATTCAACTGATAATCCACGGAAAGTATGCATTAAATATGTGCAGTGGATTTCCATTAAATGTTCAGAAAAATGGTGTACACAGATTTCATAGATTCCACAGCTTTTAAAAGCTAAAAAAAATTTCTTCATCAGTATAAAGTTGATGTTTAAGCAGAATGGAGGTGATACAAGCTTTAACATATTGTTGCCATTTTTAGCAACAATGAACATAAATACACACAAACAGCTACAAAAATGAAAAATAACTAATAAATCCTTCAGATAAAACCTAACAATATGGGTATCAAAATTTAGCATCTTCAATGCTTTATGTGGGTCTATTATGTGCTTTAGATGTTATTTTCCACACAAAATAGATAAATCTTATTTAGCTGTACAAAACTATAAAACAAAAGGGCGACCATTTTGTTTTCTATCAAGGGCTTTATTTTCATCGGTCCATAAGCTGTTAGTACGTAGGTTAATGCTGTTACCAGAAGGGAGACATGTGGTAACCTCATACATCTACTGCCTTGATACCATTTATCGCCGGGTACCAATTATCACCAGGCAAATTTAAAATACACATAACTTGGAAAATAGTCACGTCTGAAACTTGTTTTTAAGGTAGAACCGTTTCCAAACTGCATGTGACAAATACACGGCAAAAGGGCATGAAGATATGTAGACATAACGGAAATATGGACATTTTATTTACAAGTGGCGGTAATTGGGGTAACCAGATCGTTTGCACAAAAACGCATTCGAACAAGTATTCTTCAGTCGATTCGCACAAATAAAATGTTGCTGTATAATCCCCAGGGGATTCTCTGACTTCACATTTCCTAATTTGCATAATTTACTTTAAAATATTGCATGGAAATCTGTGTACTAATTCATAACAAACCTAATGTATTTGCACTATTTGGTACAGTCATGTGTTTGGTATTGTCAAGACAGCTGAAAAAAATTCATCCGCATAATACTTGCAAATATAATGAACAAGAATTTTTTTTAAAAGCTAAATTTCATTAAATAAATAGCAAAAAAAAAAAATTCTTTCATAGATGTGGACTGCAATCAAGGCTATGCATAAAGCCACTTTCTATAGGGGGAATACATGTCCATTGCCTAATAATCTCCTGATTGGTGGGGGCTAGTTTGGTGGGGGCTAATTGGTTAATTGCATTTCCCCTAATTGGTATAGTGAAGTCCTGAGTAACAGGGAGGTGTGAGTGTTAATGGATTATTTGGTACCTTATTGCATTTCACTTGGCAGATTTACCTTAGAAGATTATTAATTGCCTAACAATACCTGGGAGTGGTTAATACCTTACAGTAATTAGCAACATCCAGGGAGCTGGTCACACTAGTATAAATGGGGATCCTTTAGAGCCCTACTTCATTCACACTTTGCCTCTTGCAATTTGCACATCAATAGGAACTAGTCTAGATTACAAGGAGGAATTATGGACTTCATCTACAAAATGTTTTGAACTACCTTATAGTGCCACTAGCCGATGAACAGGTTTTCAATATATTCACATTTTCGATCATTTAAAATATAAGCTCTCAGCCTCGTTTTTGGATGGCATTTTCAATGAATATGAATATGCAGTCACATTGAACAAGCGAAGTTGAGGATTTATTATTGTTGTTTTATGTCTGATAATATTGGTTGCATTGGTTGTGATTTTAAGCATTGTCCATTTACCTTGTCATATCGAAAACCCGTCCATTGTGGATAACTGTATTTGGGTACCACCAGACTAAGTTTGTGAACAATAAACAAAGGAGCAATAAGATTTTCTACACAACTGCTGCACTTCAAAATGTTATGAACTACTTTAACTGTAATTGGGTACAAGGCTAAATTAATATTCTAACATGACACGATTGTGTCCGTCATTCTGATTGGTCAAGAGCGATTCCTCAACTGTCTAAAATTCTGAATCAACATGAAGGCTGTTGCATCATCTTCCGCATGCATTTCAAACAAACAGAAGAAAATGTTGCCGGTTTTGTTATTTGCATTAGTTATGGTGTAAAATGTTTGTAAAAAGGATAATTTCTTTTAAAAGTAACAATTCTTTCAAATGTAAAATTTCTTGGGTGAACGTGTTTTTTTTGCGATTGATCTGGTAATCGTAATTGGTACACAGGCGGCATTGATTTGGGACGGTCATCAATTTGGGACACTTTTTACATTTAGTGATAACAAAACTGTTTGTTTGACTTGACAGCACAAAAATGAAATTTAGAAGTATTACCTCATTTATAAATGTGATTTTATCCCACTGATACTGTACATTTAGCATTTATATATGACATTTTATAGAAAAGAAAATTCCACACATTCCCCATATCCATCACATAAAAATGTCCTTGTGTTATCATCAAAATACAAGGTTAGTCCAAATTAATGACCATAAAACATTGTTATCATATCTTCAATCTGGACACATAAAATTAATTTTGAGTACTTTGTAGTTATTGTAAACAAGGCTGTTGCTTGTCCAGTTGACTATACCATATTTTTCCAATTTGACGGCCAAAATTCTTGTCTCCCATAAAGTAGTTTTATAATAAATGTCTGTTCTGGCTTATTTTATACAACTCCTATGGTTTGGTTGTCTGTGATATTTTCGTGTCATTGGAGTTTTCATGCTATAGTCATTACATCAATTTTACGTAGAGTTAAAGTTCTACATTGCTCCTATGTTATCATTTTGGCCAAAAAATACATTTTAAAGTAATTTAGAATTAATATTTTAGTGTAAATTTCAAATAATACAATTTTTATAACTGAAAAGTTACTTATTTCTTCTCTTCAAAAATTGTAAGGGTATCATATACAGTGAAGCACCAAAGAAAGGTTTTATTGTGACCGATTGTTTCTTTATAACCAAGTTTAATAGATGTTTTTCTTTAATATTGATCTGGTAAATTATTAATAAATTCAATGGCAGCGAAGTGCCTGTTAATTAAGTCAAGTTCATGTGACTCCACAGCAGATACTTTTACATGTACTTAATTTTGTCCAATAATTTTCAATTTAATGTCAGGTAAAAATAATGAAAAAAAAAAAGTTTTCACAAATATATTTAAACATCCTAATATATTATGCATCTAATCAGTTTAAAGATAAATTCAGCGGCAATATTGTCAAATATTATTGTTAAATTTTTACTAGCATGAAACTCCCATGGATCACCATTCATACATCACAAAAGTCAAGTCACTGTTGTCTGTTTTCTGTTTACAAAAATTTGGGGGCCAATGAAAGTGCATGTCTTAATTCAGTGGACTGTAATTTGGAGGTGTCCCAGAAGCGTCCCAAATCAATGACCCTTTGTTTTGGGTACAACATTCAGATTTTGTCTAATTTTGGCGTGTACAAACATAGAAAAAGACAAAATGATTATCACACAATGAAATATTGGTGTTTTTCTGTTTATTTACACACAGTGGCTATTCTGCCGACAGTCGTCGGTAAAATAGAGTATGGTTTATTTTACAGATGGTCGACAAAATTAGGTTCAGGCTATTTATACTGACTGTATTAATAATGGATTTGATGTTTACAAGCCTATATGTAACTGTAATTCATGCATTGAGTGAACAGTATTCCAGAACAGACCTGTACAGCTTGTTAAGACAATGAAAAGGTAGATATGAAAATTATGTTAAGTTCTTTGATTTACCAGGTAAGTGGCTATCTGCAGTAGTGTTACGATCGAAAGTAAATATTGAAACCGGGTCCCGAAAACAAAAATTCGGTTAAAACCGGATTCGTTCGAATTAGTTTCCACCAAACTGTCATCAAACTGTAAAGTTTTCTGTGCGTGTACATGAACAATTATTTCAACTAAAATACGGTTTATTTTATGATAAAATCAGACATTTGGGGTATTATTTCAGTGTATATTGGCAGTATATTAACAATTTAATATATTTAAGCATTTCTGTACAATATTTTGTATGCTAGATGTGAAATATGTGACATTTCGGGAACCGGTTCTTGGACTTTTGTCACCGGATTTCGTTTACGTTTATACAAATCGAATAGAAACCAACTATCCGGTTTGCCGTCTTTACCACTAATCTGCAGTGTATTTAGGGTTTGACTGAATTTTTCAGTTTTCCCTTTCTGTATGATATAGTGTTATTGGTGATACTTTCCCATTTCTCCTTTAACATTTTCACAAAATCAAAGAAAATATGACTAGCCTGTCATCTGATTTACAACGCTCAAGGAACCATTACCCTATAAGAAGAAAATAAAACTTATTACTAAAATACTGTAGTGAATCACGGGCGGAGACGATCTCGCTGTTAGAATAGCCACTTGCAAACGGCAAAATAAAAGGTGAAGGTCGTCGTGAAAACGAGAGATCCAATACCAAGTATCGAGAGATGAAGTTTGACATGCCGCCATATTCGAAGTAAATGTAGTTAGGAAGAAATATTACAGATAGTTGTGTAGAAGGACAATATATATATATATATATATATATAGTGAATAGACATTAATAGAAGACGTTAGTACATACAGTGATCCAGCAGTTAACCTAGAAGTGGGATGCTGCAAAGAGTAACTATTTTGTTGTTTAGTTTCTGCGCTTTTTATATTTACACTATTTAAATTTGAGAACTTTGAAGACCATTTATCTTCGTGACCGTTTATCTTACTGACCACCCGTGTACATTATATTCACTATAAAAAAAGGATAATGCAAAACAAAATTTTGAGTTATGGAAAATTGATCAACCCTATTTTAAATAATATATGTAATTAGTAAAATAACCTGAACCTTATTTTGCTGACCGTCGGTAAAATAAGCCATGCTCTATTTTATTAGCCACTGTGTTATTTATAAGTATGAAACTGTTGAAAAGTGGCAAAAAACGGTAAAAACAGAATAAAACTGTCCCAAATTGATGTCACCCGTGTACCATAAGTTCGAGTCAAACTGAAAAATCGATCTTGTAGGGGGGGGGGGGGGGGGGGGGGGGCGCACGGAGTTATGGCATTGTGCATTAAATGCAACCTTTATCAGTTTCAAAAGAGACTATTGGTCGGCCAGTGAATTTCGTCACCCCAGTGAAGTTCGTCACCTGCCGTAAAAACACTCAAAGAAGGCAATATTCACATTTAAATAACGAAGTGGCTGGAGTATGGTAAAACACCGCACTCGAGCAGAAATTCTACAGTACGGTAGCATTCATTTGCCGTATTCCAGCAAACTGACTCGAGTGCGGTTAAATGTTTTACTCTTACCGCACCTTCTAATGATAGTTTTCTAACAATATTTGACAAATAGAATATCAAATGCTAGTTCTTGCACACAGAGACTTAAGGAAATATGAGGTCACGATGGGGTTTCTATCCATATTTTACAGAGGATCTAGACAACCAGTCTACTTTTCGTCTGCAAACGTGATTAATTAACCAATGAAATAATTTGATGTTTTCTAGCAATATTTTACAAATAGAATATCAAATGTTAGTACTTGCACACAGACTTAAGAAAATATTAGGGTAACATGGGTATTTCCTGCCATATTTTACACAATGGGGATATAGACAGCTAGTCTATTTTTTTTTTCGTCTGCAATGTGATTAATTCAATTAACCAATGAAAACAATTGTTACTGAAACCGCACCCGAGACAAAGTTCTAGAGTACAGCAATCCGTACTGCAGTATATTTTCTACGGAACGGTTTTACCGTACCGCAGCCACGCCCTTTAAATAAGATTTACGTGCAACTCGCTGTCATAGGAAGTCGCTGACAGAAACTCGCTGACACAACTCGCTGACAAGAAATATGTACGTGCGTATATATACATGTCATCTTATTTGCATATGGCCATGAGTTCTGTAGTTTAAAGTACGTATTTGAAATTCGTCGAGAAGTCCATTTTATAAAATATTTTTAGGAAACGCCAGGGGAAATCCGTGACCTCATATCTTCTCATGAATATTAATGACTTGGGTGCTATGGCCGTGAATTCTGTCGTTTAAAGTATTTAATCTTCGTTGAGACATCCATGTTATAAAATATTGTTAGGAAACGCCAGGGGAAATCCGTGACCTCATATCTTCTCTGATTTCTGTGGTTTAAAGTCTTCGTCTATGCTTCCATTTTATAAAATATTGTTAGGAAACTAGTATAACGTCTGTATAACCTGCCATATCTAATTTGCATATTGTCAGCGAGTTGTGTCAGCGAGTTAGTGTCAGCGACTTCCCTTGTCAGCGAGTTGCACGTACACCTTAAATAAATGGAATAGCTTCTTTCAATGGCAAGGTATACATATATGCCGTAACTGGACAGTAAAAACTCCTTAATATTGTAATAAAATGCAGGTGATGAACTTCACTGGGGTGACGAACTTCACTGACTGAGCAGTATAAGTGATCAAATGGGGACAAGTGAAAATACAGTAGAGGCGCCGCTCGGCAAACCGAAGGAAGATCTCCCTCCTCGACCCATGTTTTAGTGGCGTTTCGACTGAATGCGCCTCTCTCTTCACTTGATCCATCAAATGTTCTGTTCAGATAAATGCATTTCAAACCTGATTTTCTACAATAGTTTTTGAGGTACGCAGTTTTTTCAGTCAGTTCCTTTTCCTCTTTCGCTTCAACCTCACTTTTGTTTACCACGAGATAGCCGTTGATATCAAAATTAATTTTTTTTCCAGTATATTTAGGTTCATTATAAAACCCGGACTTCCGGAAGGGCGGTCGGACCAGGGCGGTAGAATTGGGCGGTGGGTAGCAGTTGTACTTGGACCAGTATCTGTTTTCTGATTGGCTGGGCAGTGAGTAGGGAGGAGGAGCAGCTGGAATGAAGTCAAAGAAGACATTTTCTATGACTTCCTTCAGTTGAAGATGGAACATAGATCTAATAAAGAGGTCACCGCCCCAGCCCATCAAGAAGAGGTCACCGCCCCAGCCAATCAAAGAGACTACACCCGGTAACAGTGGATCCGAACGTTTTATTGATTTTTGCGTCACGTCTGTATTAAAGTCAAGAAATTATTAAACCTTTGTGTTCTAAATTTAAATAAATCTCAAATCTGGGTGGCGTGGCACAGGTCTGTGCACTCAACATTTGTCATATCCAGTATATGGAAAAGGTCTGTATTTAAATATATCTCAGCGGATTTCACGAAAGGTCTTAGCCCGGTCTCAGGCTCAAATTTGAGACTTTTGTCTTAAATTTTTGGAACATTTTTCTGGAGCCCATGGGCTCAAGAAAAATGGATTTCACAAAAGGTCTCAGTCTCAGCTTTGGCTGAGCCACTGGCTCAAATGCTGAGACTGGTTGGTAGTGGGCTTAAGTTTTGTAAACAAAGGCTCAAATATGGCCGCCATAATTCTTTCTTCACTTCAAAATTTGAAATGCCTGAAAATAGGGTACAAATAATAGTAAAACAATCCCCAGAAGTAGTCTTTGGGTGTTTTTAGATGTTTACAAGGTTTCCCATTGCAAAATGGTATTTAACCAGAGATATTATGTGTCAAACAAGGAACATATATACCATCAGTAGAATATTTTGACTACAAAAAAATGGTCACATGACACAGAAAACCACTGTGGTTATTTGATAAGCTGGTGTCAACTGAAACCCCTTCTGTGAAAACCATTTGAGACAAAGACTTAGCTGAGCCAGAAGGCTCAGATTTGAGCCAGTGGCTCAGCCTGAGAGTGGGCTAAGTCTGAGACCTTTCATGAAATCCGCCCCTGGATGGCGTGGAGGGTCTAAAACCCTCCATCCGGTAGAGTACACGTCAAAGTACACATGACAGCAAACTTATATATACAAATTTTGACAAGAAAAACACAACACATTTCAATTTTGTGTAAATTTTACATTGCAGTTTACTGTAATAATATGTTTATATCACTTATTCGATATTATGCTTTGGTTCCACTTTACATTTGTACTAAACTTTGAATCTGTAAATTTTATATTTTTGAATGGAGTGATTATTCAAAATGATCTTTTCAATATGGCTAAAGGGTCTGTTACAGCTCTCACCCTTCTGAATCTCTCTGCTGCTTTTGAGACCCTAGACCACACTATTCACCTTGACTGCACACATTTTATGGAATCAATGAACTGGCACTTGGCTGGTTCAAATCATACATGTTAGAAAGGACACACTTGGTTAAAGTAGGTAGCACTCTCTCACATCCCACTGAGCTACAGTTTGGCATCCCCCAGGCTGATCTGTTCTTGGCCTGATAGCATTTTTCTCTCTACACAAACCTATCAGCTCAATCATTCAGTCATACAGTAGCATCAAGTAGCATTTCTACGCCGATGATACCCAATTATACATGATACTCTCAATAACCAATTTATCTCACTCTATATACAAACATTCAGGAATTGCCTCAATGACATTCATAATTTCATCTTCACAAATAAGTTTAAACTAAAACCTGTCAAACCTAAATTTATCTTGATAGGCTCCAAAACAATTGTGAACAACTCCTTCCACACTTTCCACTCATATTTTGGGTAATCATGTCTCACCAGCACAAAATGTCAAGAACCTTGGAGTGATATTTAATTGTAACTTATCTCTTTCTGATCATGTGTCACAAGTCATGAAGTCCACGAAAGTCCATCCAAGAGACCTTTACAGAATTTGTCCAATCCTGGACCTTAATACATCAGTCCTTCTTGCAAATGCTTTGGTGAGCAGCAGATTGGACTACTGCAATTCCCTGTTTGACTGATTTTGAGTTAAGAAGATTGCAGCACATCCAAAACTCACTCTGGAGGGTTGTCACTTACTCATCTAAGTTTTCCCGTATCACCCCAATTAAAACAAATTTACTGGCTCCCAGTCAAGTACAGGATACAATTAAAAATAGGCCTTATCACATACAAAATTCTAAAACACGGTCAATTTGCTAACCTAAGTGAATTAATTACCCCAGCACCTTTTCTAGAAATATCATACACAGCAGCCCTAAACTTACGTTCCTTCATATACCTATACCTTTGACTACCAAGCAGGCACACGTCTTGAAATGTCATTGATTTAGAGTTGAAAACAGGTCCTGATGTTGAAATCCGCATTGTCAACTACTAAAGCTAAGTTAGTTTTCTGGCATGAAAAAGTAGTGATATTTTGACCAGAAATCATGGTAATTTTTGGTTGAAAAATTGACACTGACCCAACTTAGACACTATTTCAAAGCTGGATTTCTGACTGGAAAAAGTAGTGATACTTCATACAAAAATCAACACTCAATCAAGTTAGGTTTTCCTATATGGAATCTTAGTCATGTTATTGAACAGAAATGAATGTTGGGAAACAAATAACTAGTAATCCTTGATTGAAAATTCTTTTTCTAGAGGGAGATACAGTGATTAAGTCTAACTTTTTGAAAAAAACTATTATTGCAATAGTTTTTGAATTTGTAGATATTTGTAAAGCAAAGACTAAGTTTCAGATTTAACATTATAAAGATGATAAAGTTTATGTGCATGTACTTGTACATTTTTAACCATTCTCCTTATCAACAACAAAACTGATACCTCCAAATATAATTTTTAGAAGTTATAATTATATTTTGATTAATGCAATTCCTGATAATTAAAGAAAAGTCAACTTATCTTAAACAAAAAGATCAGTTCAAACTTATTTGTCAAAACTTAGTAATTTGAATTTGTTTCTCAAATGCTCCCATGCTCAACTAGTTTTCAGTTTGCAAGTTTACACTGAAAACTTCTCTATACAGAGAACCTAAGCTATAACATTTTATCACACAGCAGTGAGGTCATGGGGGTTCCTGGTTTTTCATATCTGTATCCTGCTACACTGAACATTAGGCCTGTGACTAAAAGTAATTGGATAACACAGCAGGAGTGGCGGTGGGGGTTTACCCTTGTTCAATTGCATGCATAGTGTTTACTTCTTAAGGCCTGTTTTTGTGGTCAAAACTGACAACTAATTAAGGTGATGAGTAACGGGTGGAATTCTACAAATGTGGCTATTCTTGTGTTTTTTCTCAGTTTATATGACAAAGTTGTATGAGACACAAGCATCTGAACTGAGCATTGTAGCTTTGCTACATGATTATAGCTTCTTTATAATTACAGTATATTTATAACCAACCTAATAAAACATTTAAAAGAAAGTCATTGGATAAAATACTGAAGATATTAATAATGTCACAATTGTTTGTTTTTACAAAGAAAAAAGTATAAATTTATTTTAAAATTTCACAAAAAGAATTTCAATTGAAGACATTGAATAACAGCTGTCCTATTAATGACATAAAAATGGATATCTAGTTGGAAAATATGGATTTACATATCTTCAGCAGTTATATTTGAAACCTGATGCAAATTATGTCATCAAAAATAGAATATTGAATATACAAAGATTCATGAAAACATGTCATCTTGGAAAGAATTAATTACTTTGAAGTTGTATCCAAACTGTAAAGTATGTATATGGATAATTATTGTATAATATTATTAAGAAGCTACAATTATGACACACAGGCTACAATGATTCAAATAAAGTAGACAGTGTAAACAACCCGTTTTCATCCATTGAATTCAGTCCTATTTCATCCATTGGATTCAACCAAAAACAGTTTGTGAAATCTACACATATTTCAACCAGATTTCACCCATTGAATTCAACCTGATTTCCATGTTAGTTTCAACATGATTTCACCGGTTGGATCCAACTAAAAACGGTTTGCAAAATCTACACATATTTCAACAAGATTTCTACATTGGATTCAACTAGATTTCAAAGTTGTGTCCATGCTGGGCACAGTGTTCACAAATCACAGAAATATTTTTTCTAAATCCTTCTGCCATTACACACCAGTAGTAAACTAAGTGCCACACCACTTAAACAATCACTATTGGATATTTGTAAATCGGCTGTAAAAGGGTTACATAATCAAGTACCAACCCCACAACTCAAGCATATGATCTCATTAACCCTAACCCTAACCCCTAAGCTATGATCTAACCCAAGATATCTAACCCTAAACCCCTAAGTTTTGAACTAACCCAAGGTATGTAACCCTAAGCCCTTATTCCCAATTTATGACCTAACCCCAGGTATGTAACCCCAACCCCTAATGCCAATATCTTGAACAACTAAGCAAATAATCTCATAACAACCCTTAACCTCTAATAACACTCATACCCTCACCTCTGTGTAACCCCAATATGATCAACGCCCTGATTACTCTGCCCAGACCTATCCTCAGGTATGTAAACCCTTATTATTATAATAACCTCAAGGTCCAATAACAATACTAATGTTATCATTTTATCAAATGCTCCTCTCATGTGCTAGTAATTACCAACTAATTGTTTATATAAGAGATTCTTTTTAAACCACTGAACTTGTTCAACTTACCCCAATAATTTACAACTGACATGATATTAATGGGTAACATAGGGACAAGGGTATTATGCTACCAAGCACACTTGAGGACTGTTGCAACATCTCTGCGTAAATGATGAAGTGGAATTTCTCACTCGCTATTTATATGAAGTCACGATGGGATCTAAACACGAATTGACCTTCCTTGACCCAATTAACCACTTGACGAATCACAGAATTTATAACCTATACATTTGGATCCCATCACGTGACCTAATCAGCTGTTTTGTTTGCATAATCAAGAGGCTTAACCCTAAATTTTATTATATAAACAACACTAATAAATCTGTACACTCAGACTTTGAATGCGTGTCATATAGTAACATAGGTGATAAATATGTTTATCAGTTTTCAGGCCTTGAGGGAGATAAATAGCTTGGTTCCACATGCACATAACCAGAATCCATGCCCAATCTTGGATGTAATATTATTTTCTGTCGATATAAACTCTCTCAGGAAATTTTGGGTATGTTTTATGTATGTTGGATGTTGTTACAACTATCCACAACACTCTCTTGATATTATGAAAATTTTTTTCCATCATCTTATACAATCTTTCAAGAAACATCGGCATGGATCCAACCACACCAAGAAGGCGTTATAGATGTTGTTATTGTGGATGGGATATGATTACGAACTCAAATCTGCAGCATCATCAAATAATATGCCTCCTATCTGACAGAAGATCACAGGAAATATGTAAAATATGTGCAAAGAAGTTCAACACCTCAGAGGAACTCACGTTTCATCTGAAGAAATTTGGCAAGTATCAATGTTTTAAGTGTGATATACCCTTATTGACCGCTGTTACTTTGAATTCTCATATTCATCTTTATCATCATATAGTGAAAATCTCAACAATGCCAGGATATATGTATGCTCTCAATGTAAGAAGATTTGTACAAGTAGACGAGATCTCTACCACCATAGAATGAACCAACATGGGGGGAATGATGACACTGATATTGAGGATATTCCAGACTATATACAGAATGAAGAAAACGAAAACATTCGAGAGGTTTATATAACCAACAGGAATCATTATGGATTATCATCATGAGGGTGATTGGAGGCATGTATATAACTTTTCAACTAACAATCTCAATGATGGTTATGCAGAAATCAGAAGACACTTAAATGACATTTATGATGACCTGAATGTGACATATAGAATTAATTTTGCTTTTGCTATGATATTATTTAATAATCAAACAGGGGAATATAGGTATTATATACCATATTTCAACAGTAGAATTCTAAAATATCCATTTACAGTCTCTAATAGAAATAGTTTACGTTTGCTGATGAGCAAAATTTTAAGAATAGATATTATTGAAAAAGACAGAGCTGTTAGACCTTCCACTGCATGGACTCTAGCTTTCATAACCAATGTCCAGTATAATATATTTTTTAACAGATTTTCCACTTGGAGCCAACATCAAGTTACCAAGCTATATCTCGACTAATAGATATTTAAAAAATGTAGTAATGAATCGCAGAAAAAATCAACCATATCAGGATAATTTATGTTTTTTTAGATGTCTCAAGTTACATTTTGGGAATAATAACCGAAAGGTTAAAGACTATTTACGAATGTGGTTGAAATATACAAATAACAGTGACATGGATGAGGCCCAATTGCAACTTCCAGGAATTATGTTTGAGGATATCATAGAGATTGAGAAATGTTATAATATTAAGATTTTGATATACAATCTTAACTCAAATGGAACTGTGACCTGTGTATACGAAACTATGTCACAAAATTCTTCCAAAATGTATCTTAATGTCTACCATAATCATTACAGCTATATTACGAATTTTTCAAAGTATGCTAAAAAATTTCAATGCGAAAAATGCTCTAAAATATTTAAGAAGATATAGCATCTGAAGAGACACACATCACAATGTTATGAAAGGACCAAATATATATTTCCATGGGGTTTCCATAAAACACAACCAACTATTTTTGATAAATTAGAATCAGTCGGAATTCATGTTCAACAAACAAAAAATATTTTCCAAATTTTATTGTATGGGACATGGAGGCTATGTTACAAAAAATTCAATCTACCTCTGATTCACAAGATAAAAAGCTGCAATGGTTGACCAAACATGTACCTATCAGCATTAGTATTGCCTCTAATGTCTCTGGCTATGAAGAACCTATATGTATAGTAGAACTGAATGAAGAAAAACTGATTAATAAGATGATGACCACACTTCAAGATATCAGTACTGCTTGCTATCATACATTAACAGAAAAGTATTCATCTTTGATCCAACAATTGGATGAACTAATAGAAAGCTATCAAAGTACTCAAACCCAAGATTCGGAATCTGAATCAACCGAATCCTCAAATCATATCCTAAACCAGAAACATTCCTCAAACCCAATCATAAATTTAAAGAAAGAATTTGACAGATACCTTAGGCAGATACCAGTTTTAGGATTTAACTCTGGAAAGTATGATTTAAATCTCATAAAAAGGCATATAATGGCATATATTTCGTATACATATAAACAGAATGAAATATTTACAATAAAAAGGAATAACACCAACATCTCTATTGCAGTACCTGAAATGAAGTTTTTAGATATAACAAATTATCTAGCTGCAGGTTGTTCTTATAGCAAATTTCTTAAAGCATATGATATGAAATATCTAAAGGAATTTTTCCCTATGAATGGTTAGATTCACCTCAAAAATTAGATCAACCATGCCTACCACCACCAGAAGCGTTTTACTCGAAATTAAGTGGTACCAATCCAATACAAACAGATGAAGATTACGATCACCATAAAGATATTTGGAGTCGTACACTGTAAAACTGGGTGGGTCAAAATTACTTAAAAAATTTGGTGTAACTTGGGTGCATTGTTTCAACTTAAAATTTGTGTTTGTTTTTACAGAAAAAAAAGTATGAGAATTAACCTAACTTTTTAAGTGAACAAAATTAAAGTGCATGCAAATTTTAAGATTGTTTACTTTAAAAAAATGTGTACGTTAACTCAAATTTTTAAGGCAATGGAAAAGTAAAATTTTAAGTATTTCTACTTAAAAAATTGTATGTATTTAACTCAAATTTAAAGCTTTCATGAATAAATATTTTTAGCATTATAGCTAAAATATTTTACGTAATTTAGCATTAACCAAATATTTCTAGTTGAAACAATGCACCCAAGTCACACCAAAATTTTAAAGTAATTTATACCATTAAAAGTTAAGTTTATTAACTTAAAATTATAAATATATATCAGCAGGTATTGTGACCATTTAAACCATTCAAATTGATCTTGTTAAATGAAAAAAGCAATATAATGAATTCTTTTATTAAAATGGTTAGATTACAATAAACTAGATACTTTATGTGATAAGGAATTACACCAAAATGTATTTTAAAAAAACTTTTTCAAAGTTATGCTTCTTCAAGAGTAGAATAACAACAGAAATAGGTACACACACCCCCAGTGGGTAAACATAATAACATGGTTCTCTTTAATTACAAGAAAGAAGCCTGGGGAAGACAATACTTGTTATAATTCCAATGAGGAAATTCAGAAATGACATACAAGTACTTGAAGATTTGTAAAACAAGAGAAAAAATATAGTACTTTTTTAAAAATTAGTCATTCAGATACAGTAACATAATGCTAAATATTTTATGGAGACTTTTAATAATGTACTAGTTGTCATTCTAATTAGAAACAGCACAAGGGGAATTAGGAAGATCATATCGGTTAGAATTATGAAATATGCATCATACACAAATACCTTGTGTATGAGAAGAACATTTAATAAAAACACTTAAAGTTGTGTTTATATGTTTTACTCAAAGTACACACATGAACCGTCATAAAACTAGGCAACGAGGCCAATTTTAGATCATTTTAGGCAAATTTGTTAAATTAAGAGAATTGGAAGATAACCATATTAGCCTAGATTACCCAGTTACCTAATGACCATTCCATATTAGGAATGTTCCACATAAGATTCAAGAGTGTAATAGTGTCACTGAAGCTACAATTGTGTGAAGTGAAAAATCATTGAAAAATAGTTTTAGATATATCTAAGTCGCACATGCACACTAATAGAGGGTCAATTCAATCATCTCAAACACTAATCTCAAACACTACAACAATTACTCCTATTTAGGGAATACAAATAAAAATAACCCCATGTTAGAGAAGAATAAATTAACAGAAAAAGGTCAATACCTTCCTAAAAATAAAACCATTTTCATAAGATTTGAGAGAACAAAATAAACCTTATTAAAATATAGGGCAAATTACAATCTACATAATATTCATTTCTTTTAAGACAAAACTGAAGCTGTTTGTAAGGTTATGATATATATCCTCAACTTTTTAAGAAAAATATCAGATGAAATTGAAAATGTCACCACCAAATCTTCACACTTAAGTATTTGGGGACAGTATAATGCCACCAAGTTCAAATATATAAAACATGATTTTGTTTACTGATTAACAAGAGTCAGACAAGAGTCATTTAAACAGCAGCATTTAACTTTTGTTTAAAAAGAGCCATTTTTGCGGAGATATTTCCAGGGCTGATCTTGAGCAGAACTTTTTCAACAAACTCCCATATATACTTGCTGTCTTTTGGATATTGTAAATTCAATACCCATATGAAGGCAAACAAAATGTACATGGCTTTTGTCAATGTAGATATGTCTTTTGCGACAAGATTGTTCTCTATTAAAACTCCATAACTTTCTCCATCTTTAACGATTGCAAAGCTCTTGAATTCATTTACATCATCTGAATCAAACTTTAGGACCTAAATAAAATATACACAGAACACATTACTTTAGAAAAGTAGAAATTGTAGCAATGTTATTGGATTCATCCGTAGCCTGCTGAAATAATGCACTGAAAACCTCTGACAAATATTAATTTGTCATTTATTTGTCAAAATGGTGCCTAAAACAACAAACTTCCTAAATGACAAATTTAAACTTGTCATTTTCTTGTTGAACAAATTAACTGACAAACTTATGACAACTAAATAACCCTGATATTCCAATTAATTTGTCATTTTAGGCATCTGTTATTGGTGACATTCTTATGAAATTAATGTTAAGTGCACTAATTTTTTTGTCATAAGCTTTCAAGTAATATGACCTATAATTTATCAACATTTGACTATCATTCAACAAGAAAATGGGACTGAAATTTGTCATTTAGGAAACTTGTTGTTTTAGGCACCATTTTGACAAATTAATAATTTTCAGTGTGCATAACACCTGTAAGAATGAGCAGGTCAAGATTAGTATACTATTTAAAATATTGTAGTCTAGTTTTGAGAAAAACCAACAGCAAAAAGAGACACATATCTCATTTACAAGCAGTAGCACAACAGTTTGCTTTTGTTTATGGGTCAAATCAACAATTTTATATTTTGTGTCACTGAGCAGAATGGTATAGTTTTATCAAGTTTCTCAAAATAACTAGACCTCGGCCGGTTGCATCTGAACCAGAAGCAAGAGTGTATCCACCGCTAAAATAATCCTCCTAACGCAGCAATAGATCATTTTGCTATATGTTTGCAATTTGTCCAAACATCAGGACAGCCTCATCATCCAACCTCCAAAAGCAATAGTAAGAGGCATTTCAAAGATGGTAAACCTTAATTTGATCATAAAGGAGTTGGTAAAAGCTGATATGTGAGAGCATAAAAAAGCCAAAAGTCTAATTTGATCTCATCAAAAGATTCACAGTACATGGTTTCCTATAGGTTGGCTTAACATCACAAACCTCCCAGACCAATAATTAAAGAGTTTTAGGCCATTTAAAAATGGTTGACCCATGTTTGACCTTGAAAGAGGGGAGAAGGTCAAATTTTACCTATCAAAGTTTCGCACGACATGATATCCTATAGGTTGGCTTTACATCCCAAACCTCTAGGACCAATAATAAGTCAGACAACACTGCCTAAGACTGGCATAATTGCTTATATGGGGAACTTGGATATCCCATAGATGACCTTGAATGAAGAGCCTCAAAGTCAAATGTTCACATACATGAAGAAGACACATATATGTGTGTAGCATATCAATTATAAAAATGTTCCACCTTCTATTGAGGAGAACAATAAACAGATGTGTAAAAAAGGCATTTTTCCACAAAGAAATGTCTATGGCGGCCATCTTGTTTTCAAAATGATCCAAAAATATTCCTAGAGAATCTTTTCTGATAAGGAACATGTCCAATAAATTTGAGAATGCTAGGTCAAAAATTGCGGCTTATGGAGCAGTAACATTGAAATCTTTCGACAGTCTACACACTGCGGGGGCAGGGTAATGAAGTGAAATCCATAGTATCCACCAGATGGGTCCTGTGGATACAATGAAAGCATGCCTCACAAACATATTTACACATTAAAAAGGCAGCTGAATTACTGAATTTAGCATGCCTGCATCTAGCCTGTAGGTGATCTCTATATGTGGATATGTAGTTTTGCCAAAATATAATAGAAATATAGGGGGAAAGGTGATCTGAAAAAGATAACACAGATGTTGTGGAAAAGGTGACCTGAAGCAATCGATAACCTTGAAAAAAGGACTTTAATATAAAAATATTGCAAGCTTATAAAGGTCATATTTATATTGTATATGTGAAAGCTGTCGGGACAGATCGGTTTTAGAATCTTTCCTATATATCTGACTCGGACAGGTTGCTTGTATTCTGCCAACCTTTAACTTTGAAAACTTGGTGGTCTGGTATGAATTTAGGCGGCCATGGACCAGCAGAATGGTGTGACTTCAATCACTTCTTGAGCAGCTTAGATTTGTAAAGCTTGAACTTCTGTTTGGACTTCTATTGAAGATCTGTAAATGTTTTAATTATTGTGCAAGATTATTTCAAGCATATGGCAATAAAATACCTGCACTAAAGGACTGTTATGCTTCTCTCCTAGCAGTACTCTCAAAACATTTATCGCCAGGTCACGCTGCAGCTGAAAACAAAAGCATTGATAAAGCACATACCCTTGTATAATCTGTGGTAACTTTTAGCATAGTAAAAGGGAAAAAGAACGCGTCGCTGAATACCCTTCGGCGCCGGTCGTCTCAGGGTCAAGGTCAAAGGTCACATGGAGGTCAGACCATGACGTTGCACAACTAGACCCCTAAGAAACATCCCTGCCAAGTTTGAACTTCCCGCAATGGTTGCGGAGATATAGCCCGGACAAGATTCCCGGACAGACGGACGAAATGCTGACAATACCCCTACAGCAGAGTTCGGCCCAGGAGTAAAAATTACCTTCGAATATATGATATTTACTAGATGATGGTCATGTTTTAATTACTAGTTTATATATAAGCTTTAGAAAAATCTCATTAAAATAAATGACAATCTATTGCAATATCCTTTCTAATTATACAGAGCCTAAAACTTTTCACCACCTTTCAAGAAGAGATGATAAAGTATCTGAACACCTTTAAATTGTTGCTTGCATCATCTGACCTTAAAGCAGATTTAAAGGCACCTTAAATTTGACTACTCCAGTTTGACCTTTAAAGAGGGAAAACTTCAAATAAAACACCAAATGACTATCAATTGATCAGCAGCTGAAATCGCTTGTTATAGGAGCAAACCTCTGGAAGAAATAACTTTTCACAAGTAAGTTACTCAAAATGGAAATGGAAAGTTCCTAATTATGCAAGAACCTACAGGTGTGCTACTTCACAATGTCATAGCTTACCATTAATGGGAGAAACGGAAAACCAGAAGAAACAAATGCCGGTCGGAACACTCAAAATACCTGATATTCGACAGAAATATTTTCAAACCAGTTTCCGGTTTATCATATAAATTATTTGTTTCAATGAGGATTTCTATTATATAAGCATGCATATATCCAAAATATTGTTTAAAAAGAGAAATAAAAGAAAACCTACGATTTGAAAACTTCAATGCGAGAACTAGCTATGGGGATATCCCCACTCATCATTTCCATATTAGGAAATTATTGCCTTCCTGGATTTTATGCATTGATCGCAATGCTCCAAACGTTTTGACACGTTTGATGCTTTCATATCTTTACCTCTGCCAAGGAGGTTATGTTTTCGCCTCCGTTTGTCTGTCTGTTTGTCTGTCAACAGTCTAGCGTAAACAGTTATAGACGGATTTTCACAAAATTTTCAGGATAGGTCCGAAATGGGCCAAGGACCAATCGAATAGATTTTGGCGCAAATCCAAGTCACTATGGATCTTTTACAGCACTTTAAAGATTTGACTTCAATAGAAGTCAATGGGGGGCATAATTTGCAAAGACTATATCTCAAAAAGTACTGCACATATTCACTTCAGATTTTCAGAGTAGTTACATATCATGAGTGCCTAACACTGCTGTTACTTTGGGGTCAATCTGGAATTATCTGGATCTTCTGGAGCACTTTGTGAAATAATTTATATGTATTTCACACTTTCCAGTTCAACAGAGCATGAGCATTAACTATCTTACAGCCAAAAATAAAGTACCTGAACAATACATTTCATGTAAACACTGTTAATGCAGAAGCTTTGAATTATAGGTCAATTACTCAAATAAAATCTTAAGAGATGCCGAGACCCCACCCACAGTCAAAGGTTACAGTGACAAACCATGCAGTACTCCCCAAATAACAATATACTGGACGAGATAAATATCCTTCTGTACTGGGACTGTGCCTCACTTGAACTGATTCTTTCCGACAGGTGCAAAGATATGGCATAAACAAGATTTTCAAAATCAAGGTAACAGGGTTAAGGTCAAAGGTAACGTCAAGGTCACACCATGACGTTGCATAACTAGACCCCTCTAAGGAAATTCTTTCACAATATGATTGCTGAGACCTGGCCCGGACAAGGTTGGCAGCAGCCCAGGACAAGATTTTAACATCCAAGGCCAGAGGGTCAAGTCATGGTCACAATATGACATTGCAAAACTAGATCCCCCGATGAATGTCTCTACCAAGTTTGAACCTCCTCCACCCTATAGTTGCTGATGACAGTGGTGAAAACAATACCCGCACAGCCATTAATGGATGAATGGTAAAATACTAAAAATAGCTATTTCTTTACTCTTACCCCAGGTCTACACAGAGGGTAGCAAAAGTTGAGACATAATAATTGTTTTTATCAGACATAAATTAATTCTAAAAATGAATGGTGTAGTGTCTGTTTTAAATAAGCAATATAGGTCCTGATAATTATATTTCAGAAAGTGTTCATTTCCTTTTATAAAAAAAGGTATTACAGACATAACATCACATACTGATACCACAAAGTTGGTTAGTTTGAAGAAGTTAACACACTAGAAAAGCTTAGATTTTCAAATTATCTTTGTAATAAAGACAAAAGTCATTACCTCAATTGAATCCGGGAGAGATGTACACAAATGTCTGGATTCTTTTCGTTTTGCCCCAAGCATAAACACTTTGGGAAGTAAGTCATCTAAGGCTGGACAAAATGCATCTTCTATCGAGACATTTGTAAGTCTCGTAAAGTCCATCAGAACCTATAAGTAATATAAATGGGCCACTAAAACTATTTAAACATTCTAAACCTATACTTCGGGCTAATTGAAGCATTAACAATTCTAAAAGAAAGGAAACTGGAAAACTGGAAAATGTCATTTTATTATTAAACAATCTAAAATTACATCCCCAAAGGCATTGAACTCCTGCACAAATTAGAGCTTGCATAATGAGACAAGTTTTCAGGCAAAAAGGAAACATCAGTGATTGAAGAGTCTTTAATCGATGCTGTTACCATTTGGTTTCATCTGTCAGTGTAATATCTTAATGATCAGTGTAAGGCCATCACCAGCTAATTCTGGTACTAATATGGATGTCAACAAGTGCCTTAGTCATCTGTTGAAAATCACTTTAGTAAGGATAAATCACTTAATTATTGCCAATAAAATTCATTGCTCCATAAAACAGTGTTTTAAACAACACTTTTAAACACCATGCACTACCAAAGTCAGTATCCCCCATCAACATATCACTTATTCATGATATACTTACTCAATACAATAAAGCACTAGAATATTTAGTATCTTGGTTCCTATGATAAAGTTCCTGAAGAATGTATTTTACAACATACTCTCAATGCACTACTTTTAAAGTCATAACATCAGATAAGAATAGTCGTAATATTGAATACATACTGTGAAAGTTTGACAGCTACTGACCATCACATTTGATGAACCCACAGGATAGTTAATTTAAAATGGATATGTAACATAGATACATTCTATTTCTATAGCCTTTGATACGTTATTTTCCGTTGCTTAATTATTGGTCTACCTTGTTTACAACAAACTCTTTGTAAACAGATGAACTCAATTCAAAATCTGGTACTTCTACTTACACATTGTTCAAAACTGTAGGTGGGCCATTCTTTCAAAATATCTGCTATGGGTGGATCATTTTGAATGTACCTCCATCGGGCAGGCCAAGTCTTGCCCATGACATCTTTTATCTATTCAAAATGTAGAAAAAAAGGTTTCTATTGTTTAGATTATAAAAAAATGTGCCGAACTCAAGGTTTTCAATTTTTGATGCTAGCCAGAAGTCTGTTGTCTCTTGATGGCCCACACACCACTTATATCTTATCAGCTCCCAAAATATTTACAAGCCTAAACACATTTTAGGCTTTTGATCCAAACTCTTTTTGAAGCATTAACAAAATTCCATGACAAGAAAAGTGGAGCTGCAAAAAAATGGAAATCTGCTGAAGATTTAGACGTAAAAGGCATTTACTACTTTTAGTAGTTATACATTATTTAGTTATACAATGTGTTCGAGTTCTGTAATTTTATTAGATCATCTGATCAGCCAAATCTAGATGAACGATTGCCACCCTTGATAAAATAACCTTTATGTTATGCATTTAAAAGTAAAGACGTTTATTACTTACATTATTTATCTAAAACAACTCACAACTTTTTGTAATTATATTGAAGGACCTAAAATATACTTCTGTTTCTTAAGTATTCAATCAACAAAATTACCATACCTGTCTGAAATTTGGCTCAGGCTTCATCAACTCGGTACCCAAGAAAAGTTTGCTTTCATACACATCATCAGCAGCCATCACGTTTCTTGGAACCATCACAGTACCTGTTCTCTGCTTTTTGATGGATGTATGTGGAGATGGTGCTGAAGGGTTTTCTTTGGAACGTTTCCCACTATTGGTTGCAATTTCTGGTACTGTATGCTTGAGAGATTTTCGTAAGTTACCAATTCTAAATTTCACGCAAGTACACCAGGTGCTATAGCCACCTGGGCCTAGATCTTTTAGATATGGATATTGATTGATGAGACTTCTGCACATATTGTCAATATCCTTTCCAGATGGATAGAAAGTAAATTTTATGATTTCCTCTGCCATTGAAGCAACAATCTTGCGGCGCAGCATTTCAGGGACAACAGTCAATTCACCATTTGAAAAATCTAGAGCAAGTTTCTCTAAACTGGTTTTGATGACTGCAGTTTCAAAGTTGGGCAACGGGAATGTACTTGGCCAAGGATTTAAAGCTGTCTCTGCTTTCTTAGAAACACTTTCAGTTTTCTCCGCTGGATGGCGGACTACCTTAATTGTCCCCAGATGAGTAACATTTTCGATATCATCCAAGTTGAAGAAGTCTTTGAAATCTTCATCCAGATACTGTAGCACAAAGTCAGTTTTAAGATTTGCCTTTTGCTTCACCAGTTCTTTGAGATCTTCAATTGTGGACAAACTCTGTAATTTAAGTTTCTGTACATTCTGTTCACTAATAACCAATTTCACAAGTATGTGATTAGCTGCCATGATAGCATTTCAATTGAACTCACAATTTTGACAAAGAAATTGACTCTCAATAATATCAATGAGGTCTTGCACATCCAAGTACCTAGGCAGGCACTTCAAATGAAAAAACTTTTTGCACCCTGAGCAATGAAGCCAAACAATATTTTTTACCAATATGATGGCTATTTCATCTATGCTAAATAACTGTTGTAGTTCTTGTGAATTGGGATTGGGAAGGTTGCAAATTAAACACTTTTTCTCTGTATCTTGAGTGCCTCCTTCCGCTGTTTGTGAAAAAACTTCTGTCTCAGCTTGAGAACTTTGATATGTAGTATCTGGTTCATCCATTGACTAAACCTCTGCAATAGATTGAGTATGTATCTGGAAAAAACAGAATTAGTTTATTAGTATATAATGTTTCAAAGGGACTACATTATCGTCATTGTAATAATAGTCGACAAGAGGTTGAGGATCATGGCACTTGTGCAATGAAATAATCTCTCGGGAGTCAGTTGCAGTCACTGTGAACATTCTCAGATGATCAACATACCCAGTTTCCATTACCTCTAGATAAAGGTGAACAATACCATTGTACATGAGAATTTTATTGATTCTACCAAATTTTGGCATCAGATCAACTGAGTGAACAACTAAAAATCCAGGTTTATACATAATTCCACCAATGTCTACTTTGGAAAGAGAAAAAAGTTGTCCACAGTCAAAGTTACTGAAACACTGTCTATCTCTTTCACAAAACTCTGCAAGATCAATCAACGTAAGCTCATTGCTGCAAATATCAGTTCTTAGGTAGTTTGGATTACACAAATAATTTGCTTGCTCAAGTTGGTGATGTTCTGCAAGCATCTTGCAAACATTTTTAAAGTTTTTCTTACTTCTTGTAACATTCTTGAAATAACTGTGCTTTGCCTCATATCGAATGGTTGAGCATTGTACAAGGGGGCCATAGCATCTCATTAGATGTGGATAATGCTCAATAAAGTGGTGCTTAGGCTTGAGTTTATTAAGCGGAAAACATTTCCTAAACATTGTATTATGAGAATTTATCCTGGCCTCAAGAATGCAAATTTCATTTTCACCCAGAGCTGGAGCATGGCACAATTCAACAATGTCCTTTAAGTCTAATAACAAATGCCATGTGGATGATTCTTCTGGCACAATACTGCCGATAAGAAGAAAAATAAATTTTAACAAACACCTGTTCTCTGTGGCATTTCCACCTACTGTCAGAGTTTTCCTGAATGTAGAATTTATTTCATGTGGTTTATTTGTTATATCCTGACCTTTGAAGGGGAAATCTCTTATCCTATGATTAAAAAAATCCAAGCTGAAGTGTCCACAACTAATGAAATAACCAATGCATAAAGCTAATTCATAAGGGACGATCCCCTCTAAGAGGTCGTGAGAGACATCTGGAGGTAATCCGCTGGTAATATGGAAGTTTGTAAGATAACTATGTATAACACATTCACTCTTCAAGCCACAAATTCTAGAGTTTTCTTGATTATCTTTTAACAATTTAACTTGCTCTTCATAAACATGTTTGTCTCTGAATTTAGCAGTCCTGATACTAGGGTTTTCTGATTGTAAAAAGTCATGTAAAGTTAAGCAACAAAACCTGCAAAAGTACTGGACAGTTGAAAAATTTTCAAAGAACCCTCCAATTGTGTGAGCACCTAGGTTATCAGCAGATATGTAGGCCAGTGTACCTGTGATATCTGCTTGCAGTGAGTCAACATACAAACCACTAGTTTCAAGACTGTGAATGTCTCTAAGCAAATGCCCTAAAACAGCATCATTGCCGAAGTACTTGTAATCACTACTCTTACACAAAATACATGTATTAATCAACTGCAGTGAACTACGAAAACGATAGGGTATATTGATCAGTGACCAATAAAAGGAACATATTTTGTGAACCTTTTTACTTGTTCCTAATGGGTTAGCTACTTCAAAATCATCCTGATAAAGTCCAATTAATAAAACTGTCCCATTGCTCTGACATAAAGTGTTACTCTTAAAAAACAATCCATCTTGAAAACCACTATACTTTGCACTTGCTTCATCTCTTTCATTAACAGCAGGAATGACTTCATGTAATACGTCACGCTTCAAAAGTATATTTCTTAACACTGATAAAATTGGAATGTATGCAAATGTTCTCAATTTACCTTCCCTATAGCCAAGTTCAATCTCCACAGGTTCAACATAAGAGAGATTTTGCTTCACATATTTCTGTCGAAGTTTCCTTGTAGCAAGTTCACCACCAGTTTTACAAGTTAATGAGAAGAATGGATATCTCTGAATAACAGATTCACTGATTTCATTTGCCAAACTAGGATTCACATCACTTTTACATAATATAGATCTGATTTCAGAAAATATAACAGGTTTTGAGAGTTCATGAATGTCATTCAAACCAGATAAAATTGTTTGAATTGTTGATGATGGAACACGCAATTTTGTTTCCAATTGTATCAAGAATGCTGCTATTTTAATTTTCAATTTATTATGATAATCTGCAACATCACTAGTTTCCGATGGAACAAGATCTTCAAATGCATTGCTTTGTTGGTCAGAGGTACAACAATTGAAGTTAGCCTCCTGACTCTCAGTATAATTGCAAGTAGCACAGCTGGTGTCTGAAAATTCTGGTGTATCTTGATGAGGAACTGAAGAAACACTGCTGTCACAAATTACTAAATCTTCTTTAAAATGTGACACATTTGAACTGTTACATGCAGAGATATGCTTTCTTGCCTTGTGAGGTTTGAATGAATTTATGTTGTTACTATTAAAGGAGCATTCCTTGTATGGACACTGAACTGTCTCCTTTTCTTTCAAATGCCTATATAGATGGTGGAAATACTTTTCAAGCACAACACTATTGTGACAGCAAACACATTTCAGTAAAATGTTACTTGCCACACTTTTAGATGAATGATTTCTGAACACATGTGCTTTCAAAGCACCAGCAGAATTGAAATTTAATTTACAATGATCAAAATAACATGGGATGGTAGATTGTTTGGTGTGAAGATGCTGCAGGCGGTAGTGTTGTAAAATATGACGACAGCTTTCACCACACAGTTTACACACAATATTGTCTCTTGGCATCTGGACTGAATACAAAGATAATACTCACAAGGTAAGACAGGTATACATTTTATGTTCTTAACATACTATATATGTCCTAATGAAACCCTAATATATAGATTGCTTTTTTTTAAAAATAGACATTTATTCACTTCCGTACCTATTACTTAGCTATGCTATTAGCTACAGGCTGAAACTTCATCATGTGATAGGTGTCCCAAAAGTAGATGAATGATTTATTTGTGAAAAATTCACTATCATTTACTCATTCTAGTAGGTATTACTCAGCTATGCAATAACTACAGCTGTGAAACTTCACCATATGAAAGGTCACCTAAAAGTAAGTGAATGACTTATTTGATAAAATAGGCTATCTTCAATATTTTTAGAGACTACAAATTGTGTATCCCTAGATGGGACATGGTGAAGAACAGAAAAGTAAAAACACAATGACTATCCGTATGATTAGTTACAGGTTGTGCGAAAATCCTAAACCTATACAAGCAACAAAATTCACACTGAAAGTTCATTGACCCCATTAGACCTTGAAGGTGGGGTCAGAGGTCAAGACTGACCACTCAAAAAAGATTCGTGGCCCATGATTTCCTATAAGTTGGGTGAACATCCCAAACATCTAGAACCAATAACAAGCGAGAAAAATTACCTTAAAAGGTCATTGACCACATTTGACCTTGTAGGGGGGTTGGATGTCAAAACTGACCACTCCAAAAGACTCATGACCCATGACTTCCTATAAGTTGGGTGAACATCCCAAACAGCTAGAACCAATAATAAGCGAGAAAAATGACCTTAAAAGGTCATTGACCCCATTTGACCTTGAGGGGGGGGGGTTGGATGTCAAAGCTGACCACTCCAAAAGACTCATGACCCATGATTTCCTATAAATTGGGTGAACATCCCAAACAGCTAGAACCAATAATAAGCGAGAAAAATGACCTTAAAAGGTCATTGACCCTCCTTTGACCTTCAGGGGGCATCCAAGGACAAATTTAAACTCACCAGAAGATTCACAAGACATGATTTCCTATAGGCTGGTTTAACATTCCAAACCTCTAGAACTGATAATAAGTAAGTTTAGGCCCTTTAAAGGTGATAGACCCTCCTTTGACCTTGAAGGAGGCGTCCAAGGTCAAATTCAAATGCACCAAAACATTTGCAAGACATGATTACCTATTGGCTGGTTCAACATTCTGAACCTCTAGAATTGATAATAAGTAAGTTTTAGGCCCTTTTAGGAAGTTTGGAGAAGAGCACATTATTGATCCACTCCACTCCAGCCAAAATGGCTGCTTTCAAAAACATCTAAATTTCAATCGAAAACTGTATATTTTATTGAATATTGTGTGGAGATTAATCCTTAAGTGAAACATCAGCCGGAAGCAGCACTACTTTTCTGCATACACCACATATACTTCAAAGGCAGTTGTGTGTCTTCTCTTGCCTTAACCAGAAACTTCCAAGGACAGCCAGTCAAGTGTGCAGTGGTCCAATTGAAATCAGACCTTCTGTATGTAAAGTATTTATTAAAGCATTGAATAAATTGTCTGCACCTTAAGGTGCCCCCCTACGCTGGTGACACAATAATGAGTGAGTTTTAGGCCCTTTAAAGGTGACAGACCCTCCTTTGACCTTAAAAGAGGCATCAAAATTCAGAATTAAACTCAACAAACTATTCATAGGACATTATTTCCTATTAAACAACCTCTACCCACTCATACAATACACGTCCTTTGAAAATATGAACTAAATCGGACCAGTAGTTTTTGAGAAATGTTGCAAAATAGTTTTGACTTTCGTCCCTCAGAATCTCTTTACATGAAAAGATTAAGTCCTATACAATTAACAAACTCTACCCACTCATACAATACACATCCTGTGAAAATATGACCTAAATCCGACCACTAGTTTTTGAGAAATGTTGCAAAATAGTTTTGACTTTCGTCCCTCAGAATCTCTTTAGATGAAGAGATTAAGTCCAGTAAAATCAACAAACTCTAAATTAACCGATGTTCTGCCGGCCACACTCGGGAGTAGATGGCGAATTTTTACTCAAGATGGCGGTGAGCAATAATAGGGGATTTGTGGAAACTTAGAAAAAAAATATTTATAATGGTATATCTAAAAATCGTATTTCAGTGAGCCCACAAATTATAACTATTTATTTAATAATTTTGGACATAAAAACAATATTCTCATTATAAATTTGGACATAAAAAATTGTTTGGGACATTATCTGATTGGTTGATGCTGTACATAAAATATAATTTGGAAAATTTAATAGTAAATTAAATTTTTATAAGTTAATACCTTACCTAGTGGACAGGGGGACTCCCACCCTACCTTCCCCGCTATTCTAAGCTAAAAAGGGGACCTTCTAAGGTAGACAACAAAAAGAGGAAGTGCGCGTGCGCACGCATGCGCAGTACACAGGGAGGCTACACAGCCACCTGGTGAATGAACAGGACACTACCGGTCCCGGCCAGAGCCCAGCTCAGGACATTTTTTTCTAACGTTTGGCGAGACCGGCAGAGCGCCGGACAAATGCATCTGTCCACTAGGTAAGATGTATTAACGCAATAAAATATAGCGTTGGCTTGTCGACGTTGGGCCGACGGTCAAAAAGCCGTCGGCCCAACGTCGGACCGACAGATGTGCTGACGTTGGGCCAACGTCGGCCCGGTGCTATCTTGGTCATAGCCCCACGTTTTCAGCACTCTGTACAAGTACCAGCATTTGATATTTTGTTGTAAATATTTCGTGAAGGCAGTATTAGGTGCGGTGACAGTAAAATATTGCTGGATTATATATTTGTAAAATACTGTTAGAAACCCAATGGTAGCCTCACGTTTCCAGCACTCTGTGGGTGTACAAGTACCAGTACTTGATATTTTATTTGCTTTAAATTATTGCGAGGTGCGGTGACAGTAAAATATTGCTGGATTATATATTTGTAAAATACTGTTAGAAACCCAATGGTAGCCTCACGTTTTCAGCACTCTGTGGGTGTACAAGTACCAGTACTTGATATTTTATTTGCTTTAAATTATTGCGAGGTGCGGTGACAGTAAAATATTGCTGGATTATATATTTGTAAAATACTGTTAGAAACCCAATGGTAGCCTCACGTTTCCAGCACTCTGTGGGTGTACAAGTACCAGTACTTGATATTTTATTTGCTTTAAATTATTGCGAGGTGCGGTGACAGTAAAATATTGCTGGATTATATATTTGTAAAATACTGTTAGAAACCCAATGGTAGCCTCACGTTTTCAGCACTCTGTGGGTGTACAAGTACCAGTACTTGATATTTTATTTGCTTTAAATTATTGCGAGGTGCGGTGACAGTAAAATATTGCTGGATTATATATTTGTAAAATACTGTTAGAAACCCAATGGTAGCCTCACGTTTCCAGCACTCTGTGGGTGTACAAGTACCAGTACTTGATATTTTATTTGCTTTAAATTATTGCGAGGTGCGGTGACAGTAAAATATTGCTGGATTATATATTTGTAAAATACTGTTAGAAACCCAATGGTAGCCTCACGTTTTCAGCACTCTGTGGGTGTACAAGTACCAGTACTTGATATTTTATTTGCTTTAAATTATTGCGAGGTGCGGTGACAGTAAAATATTGCTGGATTATATATTTGTAAAATACTGTTAGAAACCCAATGGTAGCCTCACGTTTCCAGCACTCTGTGGGTGTACAAGTACCAGTACTTGATATTTTATTTGCTTTAAATTATTGCGAGGTGCGGTGACAGTAAAATATTGCTGGATTATATATTTGTAAAATACTGTTAGAAACCCAATGGTAGCCTCACGTTTCCAGCACTCTGTGGGTGTACAAGTACCAGTACTTGATATTTTATTTGCTTTAAATTATTGCGAGGTGCGGTGACAGTAAAATATTGCTGGATTATATATTTGTAAAATACTGTTAGAAACCCAATGGTAGCCTCACGTTTTCAGCACTCTGTGGGTGTACACAAAGTCGCGAGGGACCGTCGTGCACGACGGTCCCTCGCGACTGTGGCGGTGACAGTAAAATATTGCTGGATTATATATTTGTAAAATACTGTTAGAAACCCAATGGTAGCCTCACGTTTTCAGCACTCTGTGGGTGTACACAAAGTCGCGAGGGACCGTCGTGCACGACGCACGACGGTCCCTCGCGACTGTGGCGGTGACAGTAAAATATTGCTGAATTATATATTTGTAAAATATCAAATGCTGGTACTTGTACACCCACAGAGTGTAGTCCTACAGATGCAACAATTACTAATAACAAATTTTACACAATAGATAAAGACTGATGGCTTGCATATCCCCAGATGCAATCCGATATACTTACACTACATCCAAATCTTCAACACAAGTCTCCTCTGCATGCTGATGTCATAGTAGAAACGGCGGGAAACGCTAAACCTGAAACAGATGGCGGCCCAACGTCGGCAAAATCTTTTGAGTCTATTCAACCTTAAATATTTAGGTTGATATGACAAAGTTGTATTTACTCAAAATTTTTATGTTCTAGTAATCATGATGTGAGGTAATGTCAAAATTACTTAAAACTTTTGTGTTCAGTCAAACACCCGGTTTTACAGTGTAATAATATGAAGACATTTAAAGATTATCTGATGTATTATAATAATTTGAACACAGGTCCCTTTGTCATTGCCCTTACCAATTTTATAGATATTTATAAGCAGGAGGGTATAGATATTTTTAAAGATTATGTGACACTACCTGGAGTAGCTAGAAAAATGCTCTATGTATCATCAGGTAGCAAATTTTCATTAATAAATAAAGAAAATGCTGATCTATATTACACCATGAAAAAGAATATAGTAGGAGGCCCCAGCATAATATTTTCTAGGTACCATGAGAAGGATGTTACAAATATAAAAAATATAGAGAATAATCTATGTAAGGCTGTGGTAGGGTACGACTGTAATGGACTTTATCCATATGCCATTAAACAGAAGATGCCAACGGGTGCATATATTCGAAGATTCGAACACACTGATTTCAGACCAGAGGTTAGTGAAAAGTATATAGATTCTTACGTTTGAATGGATTTTCTTATGAAAGATCACAAAATCAAAATTTTACATAAACTGAATAATTCCAAAGAGATAAGAATTGGTATACCTAGTGGACGGATTTTGTATAAGAAGCAAAACAGTTTATGAATATAATGGATGTTATTATCACCATTGTCCTCATAATTGCTATATTGAATCTAGCATAAAGAGTAAGAAATGGCTTTCTAAATTACAAAAAGCGAAAACAAAGGATATGATCAGAAGAAAATTTCTTATATCCCAAGGATATGAAGTGATTACCATTCAGGAATGTGAATTTATTTCTCAAATTAAACCTAAATGCAGTAAGATATATGATAAATATTTGCCATCATACTACCAAAGGAATAAGGGACCATTGTCATTTAAAAAAATAATTAAAGACATAAAGAACGGTAGGCTATTCGGTGCTGTGGAGGTTGATATCAGAGTTATTCCTCACTTTATCGAAAAATTTCAAGAATATCCCCCATTTTTTTGTACCTGCAATGTTAAAATGGATGACATAGGACCTCATATGCAGCAGTACTGTAACGAAAATGATATAAATTTTTCGCACAAAAGACTATTAATAAGTGGACTTAAGGCCAAAAAAATATTACTTGCTACTGCTCTTTTACAATGGTATTTGAATAATCATTGTGAGGTAGAGAGGATTTATCAGCTAGTCGAGTACCAACCACTTACCTCTTTCAAGTCTTTTATAGACACAGTCACCATGCATAGAATTAGAGGAGATCAGAATCCTGATAAAGCAATTATAGGGGACACATACAAATTGCTAAGCAACTCCAGCTATGGATCTGTTTTAATGGACCATTCTAAACATACACAGACTAGGTACATGTACAACAAGGTCAAGGTCACACAAATGATTAATTCGCCTAATTTTAAAAATCTAGAAGAATTAAATAACCAAATTTTTGAGGTTGAATCCTATAAGAAAAGTATTACAATGGACAATCCCATTCAGATTGTTTTTTTTATTCTACAATATGCTACATTGAGAATGCTAGAATTCTTTTATGATTGTATTTCCAAATATTTTATTGAAAATAGTTTTGAACTCACAGAAACAGACACTGATAGTATATACATGGCTATTAATGAACCAACCATAGACGAGTGTATTAGATCTACACACCATGATATATTTCAGAAAGAAATTTTTAAATCATGCTCAGATGAAAAAAGTCCCACATGGTTTCCTAGAAGATGTTGCCAGCGCCATCTGCTTCTCGATGGGAGACATTTAGGTACTTATAAGCGTGAATGGCAAGGTGTAAAGATGGTGTCACTGTGCTCTAAGTCATACATAACAGAAGATGCTAATGGAAATCAAAAAGTATCATGTAAAGGTATATCCAAAAAGAATCTAAAAGATCCAATGCAAAAATTTAAAGAGGCTCTACACAACAAGACCACAATTGAATCCAATAATGTCGGATTTTGGATCAGAAAGTCAGATGTATACACCTATTCGCAGGATAAGATAGGTTTTAATTATTTCTACTGTAAAAGGGAGGTGCTAGCTCATGGTGTTTCTACCAAACCCTTAAATATTACATTATCACCCTGGGAGTCTACTAACCTAGTTGTGGATAAAGCCCACCATCCATTATCTAACCTCTACTCATGTGAAATGAGAAATGGGGATAATAACTATCATTCAGCTGAACAAATGTTTTATCATCTTCTGGCTAAATTTTACAATCAGGTCGATCTAGCTACTAAGATAATGGAATCTGATGACCCTATAGAAATACAAGCAGTTATTGGGAAATATGAGAAATTATTAGCCAATCAATTTGAAAAGGAGATAATTATGAGATTCATTATTATGCAGAAGATTCAACAAGTCAATCAGTTCAGGAATGAATTATGTAATGCCAAGGATAAATGTATAATTTATAAACAAATGAATTTAGGAAAAAATGAAGAGACATTTTGGGGTACTCCCCTGTTATCAAGAATAGCTCAGGTTATTTCTCTCTCATCAATATCCGGCAACAACCTTATGGGACAAATTCTGATGGAATATGCCACAAAAATTAATGAAGAGTCACCATAAATCATCATATCTTTATTGGTTTAAGAATGAGAAACTTGACAAGAAATTACCAAATAATACACTTTTAACTGAAATTCATCAAGAAGAAATTAGTTAATTTTTTCATTATCTGATAAATTGGAGCTAAATCCTTGTAATATGTTTTGAAAGGACATGAACCTGCAGGAATAGAAGCTGTAGTACAAACAGAATATTGCACATGTATTAATATTGTATGCCTGTAATCTACTGTTGTTGTACATATATGTACTCCTGTTACCTATTAATAAATTATGTATGAACCTTTTTGGTGGTTTTCCTACTGAATCAAAATGTTCAGCTATGTCTCTTTCCTTATAATGTAACACAATCCAATGACTCCCTGCCTCCATGGACCTGTCTTGATTTACAACAATTGAAGAATTAGCAGGAACATTCTTGGGGATCATATCTAGTGGATATATTCCATGAAACCGCCTCTCAATCATTTTGTCGCTTGTCATTAATCTGGCTAGGGTATTGGAATCCATTATTCAACACATGCACTTTAGAATCAACCTATATTGCCTAGGTATCCCTACTCTACCAAGTTGTAAAAGCGAAATTCCTGTTCTTCCTCTTCCTCCTTCAGTTATATCTACTCTAACAATATCACATGACCACATCAAATAGAGGTGTTTACCTTTACGTTCGAAATAATTAAGGGTGCTTTCCCAGAAGCTCGGATTTTGTGATGTGAAGTTCTCTCTATGAAGTACAGGTGTTTTCCTTTACGTTCAAAATATCTAGGGTGCTTTCCCAGAAGCTCGGATTTTTTGATGAGAGATCTCTCTGACGTTCGAAATCTGAGTATATAAACCAGTCGCACAGATCACGTGGTCTGTTAGATCTCAGCTGATACTTACATTTCTACTCTGATCAATGCTAACTGTTTTTGGATATTTTGCATAAACTATGACATTAATAGTCTCAGCTAGGGCCTTGGCATACCTTATGCTCAACCTAAGATGACCTTTCATTGGACTTGGCATAATTTTTCCACTAAGAAAACTCTGTATATCAAAAAGATAGAGTGCATAACCACCAGGATAATCTCCTAAACGAATTATGATACCTTTCTTGCGATTAAGGTCACTGTCCAATAAGCTCAGGTAAGACGCCACATAATTTTTTTCCTCAAAGTTAGGTTTGAGGGGTCTATTAGGTACTGGTTGACCATCTACACTAACCTCCAGGTAATTGGCATTCATATGCTGAAAATTAAAGGAGTTTTTACTAAAGTCACCTGAATAGGCAGAATTGGAGAACATTCCTATTATCAATTTACTTGGTACCTTTCCATGAAAGATATTATCTGTCATAAAGGTTTGAGAACCAGGAGCAACACTGAAACTTTTTATATCACTCCGCCAGAAAGGATATATTGCAGGTCTTAATTTACAGCCTCATTATGAGCTAGAATTACAGAGGGGTTTAGTCCTACATGACAAACCTCTAACACAGCTGACAGTATCTTTAATTTATAGACCTTCACACCATGTCTCATTAATCTGAAGTCATTCCCTGCCTGAAATAACTTAACATTGATAGCCACAAGGCAAAATCTAGGTACAAGGATCCTTCCAAAGTTATTGACCCCCCATCTTTGGTTTTTTCTGCTCTATTTATTTATTTCTCGTACACATAGTACAAACATTTTAGATAATTATAAACATGACATTTGAACAATTACATAAACACAGTGGAAACTAATAAACTGTTACATTTATATATACATGTCTAAGTTTATATTACACATTGCAGTATACTTGTTTTTACAAAATTTAATATTTTTCTGGTTAGTAATTGATGGCAATATACTGTAAAATACAGTCCGACTAATCTCTTGAAAGTTCTGTTGTTTCATAGTCCCGCACATGAATTGTTTCTCTTACCAAGTTTCCAATGATGTAGTCATGCCAATCATTTTCACCACTATATATCATTGTTTTTACTTTTTTATATATGTTGTGTGCATCTGTAATACTATACTTGTGTTTCACCAATAGAATATTATTGCTTACACCAGATCCACTTCCTTGTAGTGCTAATTTGCAACATAGGCTTGTGTTATAATTATCAGAATTTATGCTAACATCCATGAATTTTAAGAACCTAAGAATAAGCTGACTATCAATTGGGCATGAATTACAAATTACATGAAGTAAATTGCTTGACATCACATAGGGGACTCCTAGGATTTTTCTAATTGCCTTGCGCCACTGAGTTGAGAAGTATTCAAATTTTACACTTGTAAAATCCCACAGATTTGAACCATACAGAGACATACAATACGACGAGAATAACTTTAATTTAACATCATACTGTACATCTTAATTCAATATTTTGATCACTTGAGTTTTCTCCAATCCAGTTACCTAAATGAATAGCGCTACTAAGTCTGTATGATGTTATTATTAAATGTTATGTTATTCACTCTATTTGTGTGTTTGCTAAGATCCAAAAATTTTGGTTTTATCTATAAGTAAACACTGGATTACCCCCTAAATATGTGGTCATCTCCATTTTCTCGGGTTGATCTTTATGAAATAAAACAGCCTGGCCTTGAGAATTGATCATATCAGTAGTTGTCCCTAAAAGGAAATCTATCATTGCCTTATAAGGATAGTTTACACCTACATCTGGTGAAATTACTTTTTGATTTAAAGACAAATCTATTTGTCGAAATATTGAATGTAGAGTCAGATCACCCCTCTCATCCTTGATCGGATTCCCATCCTCTGTAGTTAAAACGTAAGTAACCTGCAATCTGGTCTTGACCAAATTTATGTAATCAAGGGAGGTACCAGGAATATTAAATTCTACAGCCCCACTTTCAGATATTGTAGCAATAGGGTTAAATTCAACCCAATATTCTCTCTGAATTGACTTGTCAATAGGTGGAGGTTGAAACAGACTTAGAGATGTCTGAACTACATCCATATTGAACTATAATCACCCCCTTTGATATTTTTGCTTCTTTTTTTATTTATTAAATCTTTTCTTGTCCTGGTTATCTTAACAATTTTTTTCTTTCCACCTTTCTGGGATTTCAACACTGTTTTTTTTTTGGTTTTATTATTTTTCCCCCCTTTTTTAGATTTGCTTTTGATTGATGATATACTCCCCCCAAACTGATTGTATTTTCCTATTTTGCCCTTATTTATAGCTTTTTCTTGTTTAACCTCACTCCTTGCCTGTTCTACTGCTGCCTGGGTAGGAGTAACCAGTGATATGTCTATATCACTAGCTTTCTCCCCCTCCCATGTTTTATTCTCCAGTTTTAGGTTATTATCGAGAATATAAAATTTCTTATGGTAATCCATCTTTCCCTGCATGCATCTCTTACAGAAATCGAGATATTTATTAATTATAATAATCTTTTTTAAGATGTAATGTCAGCTGTAGATCCTCTGTCATAAAACCTGGCACATTCATGCTCTTGTCTCTTATATATCTTTGCAAGCGCGTGAAGTTTTTTTGAGCTAGTGGAATATAATATCTCTTAGAAAAATTAACCGACTTTGATGTATCTGTGGGATAAATCATTCTCAAGATAGGTTTCATTGAATTTTGGAAATACGAAATGTCACAAATATCACAAAATATATACAAAGTTTCAGCACTTGAAACATTTAAATTGAGATCAGATAGGGCCACCAACAATCTACCAGTTAGATTCAATCTCTCACCCAATTCAACAACGAAGGTATGAGGTTTATTGTCTACATGATAACTCTTAGAATCAGCTGAGAAAATAAATAAATAAATATCCTTACTTCACATTTCACCTCTTAATTGTATGGCATAGTAATGTCTTCAAGGTTTCTTTTCTTTCCTTTCTATTTATATGAGATCCAAACTGATTTCTGTCCGACCTTGACCTAGATTCGCGTTTGGATCCCATCACGTGATGATCGCGCAAACATATATAAGAAATCCAACAGCTGACACACCAGTTAGAAAGGCTAGTTTATATCCTGTAAATCGCTCTCCGGAATCCAGGAGTTGAATTTATCTGGCCACCCCTTCCATTTTACCAGAACCTCAGAAATTCTATTCCTTTTTCTTTTTTGAAGTATTTTCTCAATCTTATAAATTACATCACTGTCAATGTAGGCCATCTGTAATTCGGGTTCATAAAAATAGGATTCTATAACCTCATTGTTATAGTCTTTCAATTTATACATTGGTACATTCTGATTCATTTTTCTCTCAATAATAGTAAAAATCTCTCCAGACCATCTTTCGAAATACTCTCTATCGATTTTTTTTTAATGTAACTGATCTTCACTTTATCACCCTAATTTGAATTTATATCTTTTGGTATACAGTTTTTTTGAGGAATTTTTTTTAAAATTTTATTTTTATAATTTTTGGTGGAAGAGCCCGGCTTAGTGTACTGTTTCCTCCATAAGATGAAACTGTCAACATCCTGTGCATCATAGGGAGACATTTTGATGGATCTATGATATGACTGGTTATAACTGTAAGTTAGATCAGGTAACATTTCCATCCATCTGTAGGTTTCTTCATTTGTGAAATACTTAACAATTTTCAATTTTATAGTTTTTATTACTCTCTCAACAAAATTTGCCTTTGTTTCGTAAAACGTGAATATATGATCTATTCCTTTATCAGTTACAAATTTCTTCATATCTCTGTTTAGGTATTCACTTCCTTGATCACTTCTTAATTTTTTAGGTTGGTCATCAACAGTGTTGATTAGGTCATTTAAAATATAAACCATTTCCTTACCAGTCAAAGTTTTCAGAGGTGCTGTATACAGAAATCTCGTAAATATATCTATAAATACCACAAAGTAGCCATAGCCATCATTGTATTTCTTGTATTGCTTCATATTTGCAGTATCTGTGTCCCATTGATAATTTTTTGAAAAAGCCAAGACCCTAGGTCTTTTAAATTTTCTTCTAGCTGGATAATGAGATGTATAAGCCTCTTGCTTGCTTAACCAAACCTTTAGTTTTTTAGGTTTATATCCTTTCCCTTCTGTTTTATAAATTTGTAAATTTTTTGAAAACTGCTGAAAGCCACAGGTCAAAGTCAAAGTTGGGGTTTAACATCCCGTTCAACAGCCAGGGTCATATTGGGACAGGTCCTCAGCATTGCCACCTGTGGGACTCGAACCCACAGAGGTGACAGCCTATGATTAGATGCCAAACTTGCTAACCACTAGGCCACCGAGGACTGTAATATATATTCTTGAGGTAGTTGCTCTCCTCATCTGATATTTTTGTTCCAGAATCTGACCCATTCTGGATCCCTGTTTCCACCTCTTCCTCCACTGGAATTTCTGACTGCTCTATCTCCGTCATATTTTGATATTTTTTTTATCTACCTCTAGATAATGATTGGGTAGACCAGGTGGAGGGTCTTGTCCTTTTATGATTTGTCACCCTTGGTGGAGGTGTCTTGAATTTTTATATTCTTCTGACCAGCTTCACTGTTTTTCTCCTCTAATGACAAATCATTTTTACTATCTGACCCCATTTCAGACATCTGATTTTCTCTCAAATTTTCAAATTGTTCTTTAGGAACCAGTATGAATTTATTCATTTCAGAATTATTTTTAAATATTTCGCTATTAATCTTAGGAGTTCTGAAAAAACCTTGTAATTCCCCCTAGCAATTTTGTCTCTAATGCCTGGTGATTGAATAAATTTTCTTAAAATTTTAATATTCTTATGGAACTTGTTCCTAGTTTTATTGGATAGAGGCAGTCTAAATACGTTATAGAAGATTTCTGCTAAAGACTGTAGGTTTTTCCTTCCAGCATGTTTCAATATATGTTTATAAAGATTCAGATTATTATCTAATAGCAAATATATAATGTTTAGATTTTTTGAGGTTTTTTGACAGATCTTCCTAATTTTAAATCCTGGAAATATAAGGCATCCTCAATCTGCTTGTACAAATTGAAAACTATGCAGGAATCGGCTCTGACGCTTACTTATATACGATTGCAAATTCTTTTGGAAATATATTTGATCTCAACATGTAGGAACTATCAGAGCCTGGAGCAAGGTCGATCAACACATAACTAAAAGGTGAGGCAGTTGCATCTGAATAGGCTTCTTATAATTTCTTACAAATACCTGTGACCCCAAATGTCTGATTTGATGTACATCTCTGGGATTTTTAAAAAGTATAAAATAATGAGTATTCAGAGATATATCTCTGCAATATTTCCCCTGATGAAATAAGTTCTGTAAAATTAAAACTACACTAATATTTCTGTGATGCGCCTCTCGAGAAAAAAGATTGGCTATGAATGCATTGTTCAAAGCTGAGAACTGTAGGTCATCTATAACAATTAAGTTGTGCTTGTCATCTGCAATCGATTCTAAATGTTCTATGTTAGGTAAATCCTTAATAAATTCGACATTAGGAGCCTCTATGGTATCAAAAAGTTTTTGCCAAACCCCATAGAAATGATAAACCTTATAAACAGGTTCATTGAACATGTATCTTAGATTTCTCAAAACCTTAAATATAAATGTATAGATTTTCCCGATGTTGTAGGTCCTGGTATAATAGCTGTACAAGGTGATAAAAATGGTATAGAGGTCATTCTGGTTGGTTTCCTTTATCAGCAATTAGATTGATAAATTAGGTGTTTACAACCTATCCTCTCACCTCCCATATATAAATGTCAGGATATATTGTGGTTATTTATAGGCAAACGAATTTGAAAATGTATGTAACTTATGCATACAATTTGCATCTATTTCTACCTCTCATTTCTTTGCACATGTCAATATAAGCAGTTTTGAAAATAGGCTGGACTAGAATACTACAGGCAAATAAGCAAAATTGAAATGATGAGAAAAGATAGATATCTTTGTGGTTTTTATATATCCGTGATACTTTCCTGGGATTTGGGTACAGGTACTAGCTGTATACAAGATTTCTGTAGTTGTGATGATGAATCAATTTTCTGTTTAGATGTGGTCACCACTTCTTTTATATATAGACCCAGTGTGACTAGACTACATATGGAGAGGGTACAAGTTCTGGGTATGCAAAATATATTTACTTCTTTACCCTCTCATTTAAATAAATAATAGCTTTGTGTTTGAAGCAATAAAAGGAGAGTTACCTCTTGACTGATGTGCTATATATATGTATATCACAAGTAAACAAGAGACGTGTTCTGCATGCTGACAGATTCCTAATGGGTGCTTTCCCTGACATTCGAAATGTAGTATATACATAAACAGACAATGCATTAAAAATACCCATCAGTATTTACTCAATACGCTCAAGGCTATTCTCTAGGGCTGGAACCTCAGCACTTGGTCTCATAAAAAGTATATCCGTAAAATCATCTTCTAGATCCTCATGACATTCCTTACATCTTATGGGTGTATCTCTACGTTTTTCAACTGTATATGAGGAACATATGGTACAAAAAAGTGGCCACATCTTGCAACAGAGGCCATTTCAAATTTGATAGGTAGGCCACATATTGTACGAGACAAATAATTCCTCCTTGTCTCGTAATAATCCGCCCAACCTGGAGCCAAAGATTTCTCCAATTTAGATGGTTCATCAAAAAGTTATAGTAAAATGCCTTCAAAAATTTTTTTTCATTAAGACACTCTAAGAGAGACTGAGGATAATTCTGTCTAATGTACACAGATGTAGGCACCCATATAAATAACGATGTACTGTTCAACCTACTACAATTAAACAAAGCTGGCTTCGCAAAGAGATGACCTAATAATACAGTTCTGCACATAGGGCATCGCTTTCTAGCAGTTCCATTTTCTTTCCAAACCTTGCAGAGTTGAGTTGAGCAGCTGGCACATAACATATGCCCACAGGGGTTGGTCAATATGATCTGCTCTCTGTTTAATGACTCTGTACATATTCCACAAGCAGCTTTAGTGATCTCATCGATGAAGAACTGAGAAAATGTTGGATATTTCTTGCTAAAAGATAAGTAACAATGAAAATTGAAGAAGATTGTTGTGAAATAAATTTTATTCTTTAAAAAAAAATAAATACTTACATAAAGTACTCGGGTAGAATTTCTCCCATCATAAGCAAACAAGCAAATGTATTGTGGTAGGCTCTTTTGTCGATATATTGAAGCAACTGTACAAATGTTATCATCATAGATGGCATGTGAATTGGGTAATATACGTTGTAGCGAGTGCCCAAAAATATATTCATCTTGTTCTCTATGAAGTTATCCATTACTTTTGTTTAATTGTAATTTGCTCAGTCTGTTACCCTCAAAAAGCCAATGTCCGACCACTAAATTTATCCTTCGACCCTATGATGAGTTGATTAATCTTCAGATCCCTCTTGCAGAAGATGCTATCTAAGAAATAATATCAGATTTTATATCTACAGACCCATGGAGAGGTCTTAGAGCATGAAGGTTATTAGCCTTATAGAGATTAGTTTACGTTATAACATTCAGATTATGTCCTTGAAATTTTAGAATATATTAAGATCCATGAGGTGCTGTACAGATGAGTTGGGTTACTGGTAATCTTCATTATATGGAGATATTAAAATCCACTTCCCCCATAGGTGCCTGATCTATATCAGCACACTCTACACAATTTAATTTATTGTGACCTTTCTTTCCCGGTTCCATAATGTAAGGCATAAAAGTAAATATCTCCATCCTCTCTGCATATAACATATTAGAAATCTTACAAAATTCTCTCCATTGATTTACTGTGAGGCTTATACCTAATTTGAGGCTTCTTCCACATCCTAATTGCCACAGTCTTGTATGGACTGTTGGCTGACAGGTAGTATGAGGCCCCTATATGAATTTTGGTCTCCTGATCTTGAGCTCCTTTTAAAATTTTATCGATTGTATGATCAATTATTTCAGCATTATGTAGGATCATAAGAAACCTTGAAAGATTCAACTTAACCCCTTCCATTGTGACTTTTTCCCCATCCCATTCCTTAATGTAGATCTCCTATATAATACCAGTAGGGCCATAAAACACCACATATTTACGCCCTCCCAGATGATAATTCTTCCTATATATTTGGTTGACGACTGGGGTGACTTCCATTTGCTCCATGTCTGTTTTTCCAATTACATTATTATCAGAGGAGGTTGAACAATGAGATAAAGCCTTCTTGTTCTTTGTCATTTGCCCGTTCTCCGACTTCCTCTTCTTGTTGTTATTGGCTTTAAGTTGCATAGATAGACTTGCTTCTGCCATTTTTTTAATAATTTTGTTTAATTTTTTAACAATTACCCTGAGTATTCAGTGAAATGTCAATAAATTTTCGATGAAATGTAACTAAGTTCCTAATCTTCCTATTAGAGCCTTGACCATCAATTTCTGCCTTGTTGAGACCATAATGATCAGTGGCCAGTGCCAGCTTGTGGTTTATATAGAGTTCATTAATATAAAAGGGGGGGGGGCAGGGGTTAAATCCAAATATTTGTAGTGGTCAGCAAAATTTTTTACAATATTCATTAGATAATGGGCCTGGGATATGAGTTTCAAACTATGACAAGGTTATAAAAATATTATGATTTAAACAGATTGCATGTTTAGGTACATATTTCTATATTTGATGTTTGGATATTCTCAGCCACATTAGTGGTTAGGTATGAATTGAAAATAAAACTGATCTATGCGTACATAGTTATATCCTTGAAGACGGTGTTGAGATGAGAGATTCATCATGCAATATTTATGCAATTAGTGTGAGATAGGTCAAAAGGTTGTGAGAACACAGTTCAGTCAGATTAATGTAAGAAAAGAATAATTCATGATGTAAACATAATTTATTTATTGTTAGAATTATATTTACATTAATATATAAGTGATTCTTTACATATTATGTGATATTTGTGTACATTAAGAGTCTCTTCTGTTTATGCAATGGTTCCATTGGGTCGACAGTAAGTAGAGTAGGAAAATTTTCATGGCATCACCATATCCAGGTAAGAACAATAAGAAGAATGTCTTCTATGTTCCTAAAATGGTAGATCATATACTTCCCACTCAATTAACATCAGCTTACACCATGGACATAGGACTTTATCCCCTTGTCCTGTGTACAGAAAACCTGCCCTACACAAATTTTCTGGATGTATTGGATACGATTTGGGCCAGGTTTGGCTTGGGGCCAGGGTTCGATCCCCGTCATGGCCTTAAGTGGGGAAGCTGGTAGTTGCTTACCGTTGGTCGGCAGTTTACAGTACACAACCTTAGCGAACTCTATGTACTGGTTCCCTCTGTCCTTCCAACTACCCGTTGTGATATGACCTGTACAGTGTTGAAAGTGACGTAAAACCCCAAATAAATAAATTTTTAAAAATGTAGTCAGGGTCATATTGGGACAGGTCCTCAGAATTGCCACTTGTGGGACTCGAACCCACAGAGGTGACAGCCTATGATTAGATGCCAAACTTGCTAACCACTAGGCCACTGAGGACCTCTCTTTATATCAGTGGGATATCAAGACAAACAAAATCAAGGCATTTAATTAGGAGATTATTTGCTCAGTTGTTGAAGATATTGGGGTTAGGGGTTGGGGTTACATACCTGGAGTTAGGTCATAAGTTGGGGATATATACTTAGGCGTAGTGAGATCATGTTACACAGAGATGAGGGTATGATTGTTATTATAAGTTAAGGGTTAAGGTTGTTATGAGATTATTTGCTTAGTTGTTCAAGATATTGGGGTTAGTACATACCTGGGGTTAGGTGATAAGTTGTGGATAAGGCCTTAGGGTTACATACCAAGAGTTAATTCAAAGCCTAGGGGTTTAGGGTCAGATATATATTGGGGTTGATTATATTGGGGTTACACAGAGGTGAGGGTATGAGTGTTATTATAGGTTAAGGGTTAGGGTTGTTATGAGATTATTTACTTAGTTGTTCAAGATATTGGGGTTAGGGGTTGGGGTTACATACCTGGGGTTAGGTCATAGGTTGGGAATAAGGGCTTAGGGTTACATACCTTGGGTTAGTTCAAAACTAAACAGAGACTAACAGAGAACCAAACCAAAGTGATTTCACTCTATCACATTCATATAACATAAGGGAAATATGTTCAACAATGTTATAATAAGCACATAAAATAGAAATACTCTTATTCCATCTATTAACTTTCTGACCATGCACATGGTAGAATATCAGGTATGACTTTATATTTATTCAGAAACTTTCTTGCTCTGTATTTTCAGAAGGAAAAGTGGTCAGAAATAATTTAACCCGTTCACAAACTCTGCCTCTAACCTAAAAATCTGCTCTTACTTGTACAAAATGTGTTTAAATGTTGTTATAATTCTCTGCAAAATAATGCAACTCTGTTGTTTTCTCTCCTTCTTAATAGTACTGTCATGCACTTTGATTTTAAAATCACAGCCTCTACTAATGGTTCATAAACTTGTATTAATTGCAATTAATTGCTCTACTTATCATTAGAGTTTTTCTTAAAATTAATGGTATTGTGCTTCAATGAATCAAATCATATCTTTCTCAAAGAAGACAAGCAATCCATTAAAACTGGTGACACTAGTTTGGATCCCTTTGATCTGCACTTTGGATCAACTTAATTTCATTTTTGGTTCACCATTATTTAGTTTGTGCATCAGCCGTAGCTGTATCTGATATAGCAGAATCACATAGCATTGGACACTTGTTGCATGCAGATGACTCACAATTATATATACAGCTGGCAAACCCGAGCATGGCAATCCAGTAAGAGTGGCACAAGGATTGGATGCAAAGTAACTTTTTGGAAGTAAATGATTCAAAAAATGTGTTTATTACCTTTCTTTCTAGGCATAAATTGTGTCATTCCTAAAATTGTAACATTGTATTTTGTTCACAATCTGGAGTCTTTAATAGATAAACATCTTTCTGTCAACATTTCTAATCACTTAAAATCAAATATTATCACTTTACAGCACAGAATACTAAGGAGAAACAAGAATCGATTTCTTAGTGGCAGTGCAAAAGGTCAAAGTTAGGGTTTTACTTTCTGTTCAACAGCCAGGGTCATATTGGGACACGTCTTCAGCATTGCCAATTGTGGGAGTCAAACCTACACAGAGGTGACTGCCTGTGATTAGATGCCAAACATTCTACCCACTAAACAACCGAGGACCTTTGTAACAGTGCATGCAAAGTAAAAGTTTTAACCATAACATTCTCGGCTTGATGAATAAGTGATCAGAATTAAATATTTTACAAACATCCCAAAACTCTGCTGCCTGATTGACTTTGAATCTTCCACACTAGGCCCATGTAATACAACCAAGGAGACAACTGCACTGGTATTCAAAGTCAAGGTTGATGTTTATGCCCCATTCAACAGTCTGGGCCATATTGGGCAGGTCCTCAGCATTGTCACTTGTGCAAGTCGAACCCACCAGAGGTGACTGCCTATGAATAGACTTGCTAACCATTAAGACACTATGTACCTTGCACTCACTTCCATTTTGACAAAAAAATCCTTTTCAAGATGCTGACACTTTCATTTATGTTTCTTTACTGTGAAGCTCCAGTATACTCATGAGAAACCTATTCAGTTATACAATCCAAGTATACACATCACAGAACAAGTAGTGGAAATAGACTAGTTATGCCTGTTAGTGTTTAAAAATTAGCAGAGAGAGGTTTCTCATCATGTGTCCCAAAGTTATGTAACTCTCTACCTGAAAAATATAAGACTGGCTACTGGCTACAACAAGTTAAGGCAATTCCTAAAAAGCCAATTGATCAAGATTATATACATGTATTCAGTTTAATTTTAGGTTGCATTTTTCAATTGTAAAATGCTTAATTAAAGTTGGAGTTAATATATGGCATTTTGTAAGATAAAGGATGGTAGCTCTTGAAAAACTAAGAAGTTATTTATAATTTTTCTAGCTAGGGTGTAACATAATCATTAAAGCCAGTTTGCAAACAATTATTTGATAAATAACAATTTGGTAAATTAGCTATCATAACCCCATAGAATAATGAGTGACAATAGTCCAACCTACTACTGACCATAACATTTACTGTGGGGACTGCAGTATCAATACTGAGGAATCAATGATTCCTTCACAAATATAGACGACAGTAACAGGTCAAATGATTAATTGGGGTTAAAAATGACACTCAGCTTTTAATTTCCCCTGTTAATTAATCTATTATGTTATATATATTATATCAATTGCTAAAATAATTTAATGCATAGGTTTTAATTTAACTCAGTAAACTGAGATTTGTTTTACAAGTTAACATTGAATATTCTGGTGTTCCGAAGCACTTTGTTATTTTAAAACAGTGTATAATATTTACATTTTGACATTTACAATTGAGGTCACATTTGAAAGAAAGTCATCATATTCTTAACAACAGAAACTATTCAGCAACCCTAAAACTATGTTCATAAACACTGCAGCCGTAATCATTATCCTGGGGAAACCCAGACTTATTTCACGGCGGCAGTTTTCTTGACGGTAAAAATTATCAGTTTCATTTGACAATCTAAACGAAAGTTGGTGAGATTCAGAGAAGTTTGATGTTAGGTAGTTGCCTTTTTAATCAAGTGATATCATATATATATCTCATATATATTATATTTATATAGCACCACTTAAATATTAGACAGGTTGATCTTGGAAGGAAAAGTGATGTCGTTTCAGTACACGGGTGTCATTAATGTTAGACGTTATTAATACAGTAGACAAGTTGTTTTTATATTGTCTGGTTTTATGTTACTTGCTTAAATTATTAAGAAATGGAATAAGCAATCCCTTGTTTATATGTATCGGTGTATATGTATCACATTAAATGTGTTTAGCTACTGCTCAGCCAGTGAAGTTCGTCACCCCAGTGAAGTTCGTCACCTGCATTTTATGACAATATTAAAGAGATTTTACTGTCCATTTATGGCACGACCCATGTTTTAGTGGCGTTTCGACTGAATGCGCCTCTTTCTTCACTTGATCCCATATGTATACCTTGCCATTGAAAGAAGCTATTCGATTTATTTAAAGGTGAATATTGCCTGTCCTTTAGTGTTTTTACGGCAGGTGACGAACTTCACTGGGGTGACGAAATTCACTGGCCGGCCGACCAGTACCTATTTTTTATCATTGTCTAACATTAATGACGTCTAACATTAATAACGCCGGTGTACTGTATAGATCGGAGTTCGTTCCCGGCCCGACCTCGAGTGGGAAAGCTGTAAGTTGCTTTTCAACTAAACTTGGCATATATATTAAGATTCACCAAAGGATTATTCTGACTTTATGGGGACCTTAAACTGTTAATATTATTAGGGCTATGACCCCCCCTAAAGTCATCAAATTGGAATAAAATTGTCTGGCCTGTTATTTTTCCATCTTTTTTGAAATCTAACATATATTGATATTGAGGTACATCAAAAGAACACTATTACTACCTTATGATTCAAATATTAATAATGTTAGGGCCATCTTAAACTTAAAATGTTGAGTTTTTCAGCCCTAAGCTTAGTTAATGTGTACATTTTTCAAATAAAACTTGCGACATTTATAAAGGTTGGCAGAAAGGACATTCTGCTTTTATGGTCACCTTAAAGTCCCAATATGAATGAAGTTATGGTCACTTTTCAGTGAAAAAGGAAGTTTTCGGCCTCCAGCTATCTTATTGTTCAACTGACCTCAGCTAAACTTTGTACACTTATAAAGGATGACGAAAGGGACATTCTCATTTTATGGTCACCTTAAAGTCGCAATATGGATGAAGTTATGGTCACCTTGCAGTGGAATTTTTAATCTCCAGCTATCGTATTGTTCAGCAGAGCTCAGTTAAATTTTGTACACTTTTAAAGATGACATTAGGGACGTTCTTATTTTCTTTCCACCTTGGAGTTCCAATACAAGTACAGTCATGGCCATCTTGACGTGAAAATGAGGATTTTCAGCCCCTAACTGATTTACTGTTCAGTAACATCAGTTTAACTTGACATTGATTATGCTAAAGTAAGATTTTGTATAACATTTCACTTAAAATTCCTGTACTTAAGAGGCTTTGGCCATCTTAACATGATAAATATATACTTCTTGCTCCCTCCTCATTTATTTTAGCACTTTTTAAAACCACACCTGGCATATGTATACTTAAAAATATTTATGCTGTCTGGCAAACCTAATCTCTTAGTGTTTATGAAGTTATGACATCTCCAAAGAAAAAAATGAGCTATTTATGATGCACTGATGTGGTCATATTGCAACTGATCAGTGTTCACATAATAGAAATTCCCAATTTTAGGCAGATTAAAAAACCACATTCTTCTGATTCCATTCTTTTGGAATTGTGGGGATATAACTTTTCGTTTTTGGAAAAACAGCTTCAATTGATTCAACTTTTGTTTTGTAGAAGGAGTTGATGATCTAGCTACTTGTTCACATAGACTATATAAATTGGTCAAATGTATACACCTGACTTCTTTCACAATATAAGATGCTTGAAAAAAAAAACACTTTCTCATGAACAGTTTTTCTTGTACAGCATTTTATGTATCTCCAGCTGAGTGGAAATGAATGACTTGTCCTTTTCTTCTTCCTCCCCAACTCTGTATTTGCTTTTGTGTGATATATAGAGATATATATATGTGTGTGTGAAGCAAAAGTGTTTTCTTTTACTTTCTTCCATTTCACTTAGACTTCTACATTTAATTAATTTTAGCTCAAGTGGGAAATGAATTTTTGAAACTTTAATGCATTCAAATTGCTGAAGTGATGCACTAAATCACTTATGACTTGAAAAGTATTGCGTTCACAGCATTTTGTTAAAATATGTTATTAGGCTACTTTTTCCACAGCTACAACAAGTCCAGTAACTTGTTTGGTCTTAATTTTGTGCATTATTGAAGTGTGGAATGGATCATGATCTCCTACTCTTATTCCTAAGCCTAGATTTTTAATTTCAATTGCTAAATCATTCATAAATAGTGCAATATATAAACTCATACTTTTCGTTCCCAATAAATCCAGTAACATTTTTCTAGCGCTATAGCTTGACTTGTTTGTAACTTGATTTTTCTTGTAAGCAATAACTCTGAAGCAAAATCAGTAACTTTTGAACAACAAGTCTAACACACTTTGGTTCACTGGATTTCATTAGTGGTTTTGTTAAGCTTTTAGTTGAAGCACAATCAGTAATTTTAAACAATAGTTCTTAAGCATCTTAGTCAACTGCATTCAATTAGTGTTTTATACTTAAGTCTGATACTAATAAGATTTTGAACAGAAATGTCTGTGGTCAGTGTACCCTTTCACTTGAGACCTCTTCTCCCAGAACATTACCAAAGAATGTAGGACATACAGAATCCGGGAAAAAAAATGCCTCCTGGACAAAATGCCTCACAGAAAAAAATGCCTCCTGGAAAAAATGCCTCCTAGAAAGAATGCCTCCTGGATATTTTGTGACTAGGAAAAAATGCCTCCTGAGAAAAAAAAGTTAGTTCAACTTGTAAACATGTTACATATGAAACCTATAATGTATAATATCAAAAACATGTTAATTTCAGATATGTACAGTCAAAACCAGAACGTACAATATCATGAAACTTACAAATTACAAATATCTTCTTGAAAGAGTATCCCTTCAGCTGTACGCTGGACCAGTTTAAAAGCAGGATTTATGGCTGTGAGATTTCTTGATGAAATAGTTGTGGCCTTTATGGCTTACAATATGCATTCTTATCAAATTACAACATAGGTTATCCCCTCTGTAAGGAGTTGATCGCAGTTAGATGCACTAGGAGGGGCAGAAATGTAATTACAAGAAAAACACAACACCTGTCATAATGGAAACCAGGGATGAGCAGCCAGCCAAAAGAGTGAGAAGCACCAGCAAAACCTTACAAGAGAAACTTACATACCTTTGTACAGCTAAGCAAAATGGGTAAAAGTCTGTGAATTTTTGACAGGCATTGGCGACTATAAGACTCAAGTGGAAAAAATGAAGATGCCTCTGAAGTTGTAATGTGAACCTGTAGTGTTATAATACTTGAAAGAACTTTTTTTCTTAGGAGGTATTTTTCCTTGTCACAAAAGATTCAGGAGGCATTCATTCTAGGAGGTATATTTCCTAGGAGGCATATTTTCTAGGAGGCATTTTTTCCAGGAGGCATTTTTTCCGCGCATCGGACATACATTCTTTTGAGAAGTAAATTTCACACCTACAATTTCTCTTCTGCCAAGCTGTGGTCATTCTTTCATTTGTTAAATATGGTAACATACACAATGCAATAAACTTTACATTTTCTATTCCTTGTGATGCATATCTTGACATCTTTTACGGCTTACTTCGCACTTTTTCATCAGGGCCGCTTTGTTTTTGTCAGCAAAAACATTTTTCTAGTTAAAAATGTTAACAATAACATCTGACAACATGACTTTGTGTATTTTTTTACAATGGAACAATAAAGGATTTCACAAATATGATTATCTTATGCATATTTATCTTATGAAAATATTAAATAGCAATGAATTTTAAAATGCCTCAAATATATACAAGATATGAATGTCCCTATCTATAGCCAATTATAGTTTACTACAGTGTATCTTTATCATAAATCTAGGATTAAATATCTCCTGGAAAAAATTTACGATCCCAAATGATATATTCTTTTCATAAAATATACCACTCTACGAAACACAATAAAGCTCACATTCTGCTTACAGTCTAATACTGCAACTGATGCAGTTTTTAGATAATCTACTTTTCCATTAGATACAAAACAGTAAAGCTTACCATCTCCTTACAGTCTCATACCACAACCGTGGCCGTGCTCAAAAGTATTGGACCTATAGGTTTTAAATTGTTTGTTGGGGTTTATATGAACAAAGGCAAGAAGCCTGTGTCTTGATGACCTAGAGCTTCTATTTGAAGGTCAAGGGAAGCCTTGAGAAAGTAAATTTTTGGCCATTTTTCACATTTTTGCCCAATTGTCCTCTGCTGTAACTTGGTTCATATATTATTTATACATTGTATGTGCAATAGATATGTGTATACGGCATCTGATCTAAAAATATCCACAAATTTAACCTTGAGTCTCTGCATTGAAGATGAGTTAGAGAGCACAAAAACGCCACATGAACACCCAGTTTTTTTTTAAATTTTTTTATTTTAGTTTGTTACAGAACAACACTGCCATTACAAAGGTTACTGTGTACACTCTGGCAGGGAAGTGGCACAGTATTACAATCGGGCTTATAAAAATTTAAAAATAAGGTATTTAACAAATATGTGACTGTATCTCAATTTTTTATTACAATTATAACAACAACATACTTATTTACCTGAGACCAATCTGTATTTACTATTCTATTCATAATACCACATACAACAAAATGAAGGGGTTTACAAAAAAGTGGAATAGTATCAGTTATCATAAATAAATATTTTTTGCATTTGGTACCAACATATCTCAAATCTAACATTTTCCATTTTCAGACTTGCAACTAATTTCTGCTCGCTATATATCCTCTTTTGTAACATGAGCAAATCCTCCATTTTCAGTTCTAGTCCTTTTCTGAAATTCGAAAATATGTAACTTTTTGTAACCATGATCAACATGTTTAATGCCACTGAATTTGAATTTCGATAAGAATATCCTAATAAAACATCCTCAGGATTAAATTTAATATGAAAGGAGGCTTTTTCCTGTATAACATTTTCTAGTTGATTCCAAAGATGTATTGATTTAGGGCACTGAAAAATAGATGGATTATAGTTTCTTGGTTATTCTTACACAGTAGACAGTTTGATGAATCAGATATTTGCATCTTGTATAATGATTTTTGAGTTCCTAAGATTCTGTGGAGAATTCTGTATTGGAACCACTTGTAATAAGGATCATGAATTGTTTTGAAACAGATTCTAAATTTTTGTTGCCAGGCATTTGTATCAAGAATTATGCCAATATCTTGATGCCATTTTCTTTAAAAATCTTTTTCAATATTGACTTTGTTAAGTTCATTATAAATGCATTTTGTCCCACTTGTATTAAAATGAAGATCAGATAAAGTTTTTAAAATACATGGTTGGGGATAAGTAAACATGTCCTCTTTTTTATACTTCTTTACAAAATTATTTACCAAAGTTTTAATACGATGATATTCAAGAAAGTTTACATTTAAAAAGTTAAACTTTTTCTGTATATCCTTTTGCTCTAAAACAACCCCTCTGTTATCAACAATATCTCCCACTGTAACAACGCCTTTGTTAAACCATGATGGAAAATAAACTTCATGCTTTGAAATTAGTGGATTATACCACAGAGGTGAACTTAAAATATCTCCATTTTCATTTATAGTTTGGATGTCCATAAATTTAACCCATGATAGGAAAACTTCTTTCCAGAAAATGTTTGAGGTTTTTCGTATTAGTAACTTTGCCCATCCAGAACCTAGTTTAAAAAACTTTGATATGGGTGATATAGTTGTCTCAAACAGAGTATGGTAATCAGCCTTTTGACTTTTTAATAATCTATCAACCCATGTTAATTTGAGGGAATCAATAAATTTTTCCAAGTTAACCATTTTAAGTCCAGCATCCTGATAATCTTGTGTAATATACATATGCTTTATCTTATCAGGTTTATTATTCCAAATAAAACCAAAGAACATTGAATTTATTGTTTTTAAGAAATCTCTTGATGGAGATGGAAGTATTGTAAGAAGATGTATAAATTGAGACAGAATAAATGTTTTTATAACTGTAATTTTTCCTAATGGGTTTAACATTCTTTTCTTCCAATTGTTAATGAGCTTCTTGGATTTTTCTAAGGCTAATTTATAGTTTATAGATGTCATTTCATTAAGGTTAACTGAAAATGTAATACCCAGTAAATCAAAGGTAGTTGACCCCCACTCCAAATTAAAAGATGTATTGATTTTTTCTCTGCAATATTTTTTCCTACCTATCCATACAAGTTTAGTTTTTGTTGTATTCATTTTTAATCCTGAAATTGACCCAAATATTTCTATTGTGTTCAAAGCAGAATCTAAGGACTCTTTAGAACCATCTAAAATAAGAGTAGTATCATCAGCAAACTGACAGAGTTTGATTTCTCTACCAATTATAATTCCTTTTATTTTGTTGTTTTGGTTAACCATATATGTCAGTCCCAGGTTGCTAAGTGTAATAATTGTAGGAGATTTGAATAACACAACCGCAGCTTGCGGAAAAATTATTATTTATTTAAAATTTGTTAGTACCGGTATGTTACATTTGTTCTACACTTACATAACAAAACTACTGTCAAGCTTGCTGTAGCAGTTTTCCAAACTGACAGCAAATGGATAGCCATTGAATTGCAATTAAGATTAACCACACTTTTATAATTAATGACAATTAACATAAAATGTAATTAACCATACATACTGATATTAATTACAGTTGACTTCATCTGGATTCAGAACACAAAATTAGGATTATGCACAAAAGTTTCATGTACATTCCAAATTATATTGTAATAAACATTATGTGGTAAACTATATAAAAGTACATTTCTGATTACATTATGCACTAGTTTAAGATTCGTACAGTGTCAACACATATTTACAATGCATGATGAGGCAATACCAAATAAGAATTGATGATTGACAGTGTTTTACTAAAACTAAACTAAAAAGACAGATAACATATAAGGTTGCTGCTAAAAATAATAACTCATACATTACATGAATTAACAATACAACACCAGCATATAATAACTTGAGGATGACCAAACATCCACAATGGCTCCTTACAATACATACAAGGTGTTATGTTTACATTTTCAAAACTGCTGCTTACATAAAGTAGCTAATGTATTCCATGTGTATGCAATACAAAACCAGATACATTACACGAGGTCAAGCACCAAACACCAAAGACCGAGTGAACTTGTGCTCACAGCTAAAGTGCCAGAGAAAGTGACTTAAAAGACACATTTACTGCATAAAAAAACTTTTTAAAACAAGCAGCTACCCCAGAAGCCATCTGGGGATCATTTACAATGAATGAAATGAATGAAGCTGTCTGTCAATATGAAGCAAATCAAAAATGTTGGCAAGATGAGCTCTGACCTGGTACTCTGTGACTGGAAGTGAATCAATCACAAATAGAGGTCCATTTACCCAAGATTTATAACCAACATACATGTGTTTTAAAGCCAGGATGGGGCATAACACATTGTCCAATCTTGGAATGATAATAAAAGACCCTTGATTTGTTGCCTGCATGGTTTTGCTCCACTTTAAAATGACAACTGCCTGATGTGGTTGCAGTAACACATCTTCTCTACATAGCTGTTTGGTCCAATCAAATTTCTTAACCGTGTTTGGAACCAAATTTGAAATTCTTAGAAATCCAAAAAAGGCCAACAGGTAGATACTTTTGTAGACCTTTGCATGTGGAAATACATTACAGGTTAAAATGATACGTTCTAACATGTTTACCAGTGTTCATTCTAGAGTTGGAGCTACTTGAGTCAAATGACTCCTTTACTAAATTTTGGTGAGACATTTACCAAATGCGATGAGTCAAATGACCAAAATTAACCTTATAGTTGAGCAAATTGACTTAAATAGGAGAAAAAAAGTACTATTAGTCTATCTTCAAAATGAATTTGCAATACTAAATCAAATTCAACTCTACTCACTGTGAAAAAAAACTTTATTTCAATTCAAGACATATTTTTAGTCAGCATGATGTACAAGATTTCCTATGATGTACATGATTTGCAATAATTAAAGTATTTTTTACTGATTTTTTTTTTTCATTTTTTTTTGTTTCAATAAATATGGTCCAACCCTGTACTATCTAAAACTAGAAAAAAAAATTAACTCACCTTGACATAGGTTCACTCAGGGAGTTGTTTTTATTTCATACAAAAAAACTCCGGACATTTATTTATGTAAATGGATATAAATTTGCCACTTTTTGAAAAAAAAAACAAAAACAACTGGTTTTAAAGCAACATAACATACCATATAAAGTTTAAGTTAAATTATTATTTAACTTTTTTCAGTCGAAAATTTGTTATTAACATAGATGCAATTTTTTAAAAGTTTGTCCCACAGTGGTTTAAAATGTTTGTTGTTGCTTGTTAACAATTGTCTTTGAAGTCACTTGTAAGAGTGCATTATGCAAAACTATACTTTCAAAAGTGAAAATATTAAAAACTGGATAATAAAATCTTGTTGTGCAATAGATATTTATTTCTATATATATTTAACAAAACTATGAAAAAAAGTGGAAATTTACAGCCACTGGTGAGTTTACATCACTTACTATAAACGTGTTTTCTATTGATAAATACTGAATTTTTGTTAAACGAAGTATGATTGGACAGTGCCGTTTCCGCTCGACCAATCAAACTAAGGCATTTAGAAGCAAGGAAACATGGAGGAATTGGGTTAAAAAGACAATATATGTGTCCTTTTCTTTGATTTTGAAACAAAATTCGTCTAACTTTCCCAATATTTACAGCGAAAACGCGGGCGATAATGCAAGATATATGCGTCACCGCGACTCGGGACCATAACGTGTACGCGTCTTTTCACCCCAGTATAGCGACAAAAGACGCGGAAACGCGTAGTAAAATGAACACTGGTTTACATCAAAAATACCCTTGAATTTGGGTTGATGTTTGACAGAATTGGCCACAGCCTTTAACATAAGAGTTACTTTAAAATGATTTAAATGTGACATGTCTAAATCTAACCATTTGCCATAAGAACGAATAGCTGAGATATGATTCACAATTGAAGCATGTTTTAAACCATTGTACACTAAAAATTCAATATACAGTAGCACAGTTTTGTACTCATTGTCACTGAAATTCTTACCGATGAAGAAACAAAAGGCCATGAAAAGTTTGAAAATCCTCTGATAAGCTAGCCAGGTCTTGTTGGCATAACCAAACATTAACCTCTCTGTTACTCTATCTTGTAACAATCTTGACACTGGTGAAGAATCTGTAATTACATACAGTAAGAATTACACACTGTAATCCAATTGAAACAAATTTTTGTGAACATCATGCCAGATGGGTTGATTAACAAGGTTTTCTAGTTTTTTTCTATCAGAAATACTACCTGACCACCTGGATAGTAGATCTGCCACTACATTTCTTTTACCGGCAATGTGTCTAACAGTCATATCTATATCATACTCTGAGGTGATTAACCATGCATTTCTAATACAAGCACCCAGAAAATCATCAGTAGTGTAGCCACTGTTACATACATTGACTACTGCTATATTGTCTATATAGAGCAATATTTTTTTGTGAGTCCAGTACTTTGCCCACAGTCTCAACATGACCAAAATGTTTACCATTTCATAATGTACAATACAGCAACCACTGCTACCCTGAAGAAAGGCTGGTATTTCTGCTGAGTATACATTATTATTCCAAACACCACCTACAGCCTGGAGTGAGGCATCAGTTTCAATGGAGTACATGTTTGTGACAGGGCTATGTATATATGTGGCAGTCCCATTGAACCGGGGGATGAAGTGAATAAACCACCTAACATCCCTTTTTATATTTTCAGTAACAGGAATGAAACTACTTTTAGCCTGTCTGAGACCATTTAGAAGTCTGTTAGTGAAAAATCTAGTTGGTTTTACGCACTTGTGTACATACATCAGTGAACCTATGAGAGACTGGAGAGTACGCTTTGTGATTTTTTTGCTATTTAGAACTTTTGTACACTTTTCTAAAATTTCCTTGGCTTTGCCTTCTGGTATACTTATGGTGGCCTTTCTGGCATTTACAATTACACCAAGACAGTTGCACTCCTCACAAGGTTCTACCAATTTTTGGGCACTAACAGGAAAATGTAAATCTTCTAGTGTTTTTAACAGATACTTATAATCAGCACTGGCCCTGTGTGGCTGTCCACATCCAATTAAATCATCAACATAGGAGAATAAATGAGATCCACGCTGATACGTAAGGTATGAGAAAAACGAGGTTAACCTAGTACAGATTAAACTACCATTTCTGTGCCCAAAAGGGCAATATCCATCAGAGAAGTACTGATCACCCCATTTTAAACACAGTAAATTGTAATCAAAAGGGTCTATTCAGATCTGACGGAAAGCCCTTGATAAATCAATTTTGTACATAACTGCACCTTCACCAAGGCTGGCTAGACAATCTGTAATGTTATCTACCGTTGGATAAGTCAATTTATACACAGTATCATTGTAAATGTTATGAGGGGTAAAATGATTTACTGAAGCCCCCATTGGCCAACTCAAATCTATGATTATTCTGCGAGTTTTACAATCTGCCTTGTCTCTACTCATGAATGGAGAAATATGTGTTTTTTCACCATATGGGGGGTCCTGAAAAGGACCATAAATTGCTTTGTGAGACATTTCAGTTGTTAAATATGTTTCGACATGCGTCGGATAATTCATAGCTGAACTATGATTGATTTCATCGGATTTGAGATCTTTCTCTTTACTATGTGGAAAGCATAGTGGGAAACCATATTTTAGCATAAGTGGCAATTCCCAATCCCAATAATCCTTTGCCAAATGTTCAAAAAGCTGAAAATTTATGGGAGAGGGTAATAAAATTTTTGCTTCTTGGTAATTGTATTTACCAGTTGCTCTGACTTCTCTGTGCACCTTCACAGGTGAAAAATCACTTTTACAAATAACCTTGTTAGGCTTCAAAGACATTGCCACACCTACTTTCTTAAGATTGTTCAAAAGCAGGAAACCAAAGGCATTATATTGTTGAGATAAACAATTTTGCAAATCCTGACATTTGTAAACTAATTTGTTTACATCAACACGTTTGACATAGTCTTTATCAGCTTTTGTTGCGTCAATTACACTTTCAGTGTTACACAAATCTATCACAGATACGTGCGTGTTCTTGTTGGTGTTTCTGGTATTGGGACATTTTGTGTCCCTGTCATCCAAAATTTCATCACAGTTGTCAAAAGTTTTAGCAACTTTTGTGGGCCCAATGGGCTGAGAAGCTAATGGAACACATTCTGCTGATTTTTCCATATATTTTTTCCCTACTATGTTCCTGTCACTACTATTTCCAGGAACTCTTGATGTGTCCTTATCAATAAAACCAGACAAGTCATTGTCACCTATATCAGCCAAAGTTGCAAATCTGTTTTTGCATTCAATAGGATTTACCAAGTCATTTGAAACAATTATTTTAACTTTATTACGGTGACCTTTCGGAGACACCACATTTTTTGACTGACTACTTTTACTACACATTTTATTTTGATGACAAAACTTGCTTTTACTGTTTATCACCTGTTGCTTTGACAATTTTTTATGTATTAATACTTTACATTAGGCATCTTGCTATTGTAAAAATATCTGGTATGTACTCTAGTGTAAGCAGCTGTATCTAGTTTTTTGAGAACTCTTTTGCAGCCTTGGGACATTCTTTCTTTGTATGACTTTCTACTCTATTAAATCTGGAGAAACAGAAGTGACAGATGTGTCTAAGTAACATGTTTTGGAACTCATGATCACCTGGTTTGTTACAGTTATGTTTATTGTACTTGAAGCAGGCTACACTTTTAAGATTCTTGTTTCTTTCACTGTTGTTGTTGCCAGTACTGATGTTGGGAGCTGAGTGGGCATACCTTTGTCTCACCTTGTGAACCTGATCTAATTGTGTCCAATCCAACCTGTTGTCCATCATCCTCTGTAACAGAACATAGTGGGCCCCCTTAGCCCCCTCCCATGAAGAATCACAAGAATCTTGAATGAGTTCGGTCAAATAATCAATCATATTTTCTCGAATGATGGGGTCTTCTTCACCTTGTCTAATTCTAAGGAAACCTAGCAACCAGGCACCTTGATCTAATTGTTCATATGTTAGTTTTTTTCCTTTGTGTACCCACAAACGCGTGATCCTGGGGCCATTTTATTTTAGCTTTACTAGGAATGTTCACTTTCTTGTGTAAGGCCTCAGTGAAAGACTCAAAATTACCTTGATCACTATTTTTGGCTGTCTCCAGTTCTTGAAAACGCTTGTGGACTTGTTGTTGAATGGCTGCTGTCTGCTGCAAAGCCTGCATAGTGGGTAATATGTGGTCTTGTTGCAAGCCCTCAATCTGTGATGTGGAAACTGACTTGTAACCAGTAGTGTGCTGCTGTGCTCCTCCTGTACCATGCTGCCACATTGGTTGCTCAGCCTGATTGTTGGTCTCTGTCCTGCCATCCAGTCCTGGACCAGTTGCTGAAAAAGGTATAGTTTTAGACCCTATGCATTTACCATTGCACATGTTAGAAACATGCTGAGGAGCCTGAATGACTCCCCCTGCTTGACCAGCACCTATTCCATGTGTTGTTGACATCTGACAACCTAGAACAGAACTGCTGACAGGATTGGGATCCATACAGGCAGAGGTACTAGTGCTACAAAGAGAGGAACTAGCCATATTGGGAGCTGTGCTGATGGCTGCTAACAGATTTGGCACTGCATTCTCTGTAACATTTTGACCTGCAACTTGTGAATTATTCAAAGACTGTGGTAATAAACTGTTATTAGTACTGAGTAAGTTTTGCCAATTATTATTTATTTGCACTTCAGAGTTCATGTTACTAAAATTGGTCTTGGCACTCTTTCGACCTTTTGCACCACCAGTGGACTTATGACGGCGTTTTCCATCTGTAGCAATTTTTACCAAAGCTTCATCATGAGATTCCAATTTCTCCACTACACTTGCTAATAACTGTCTATCACTCAATGCATCCTGTTCAAATACACGCATTTGACTGGCAATACCTTGCAAAGTTTGTAAAATGATGGAATCTGCACTGCTGTTTATCTTAGTTGTTGGCAAAGGACTTACAGGACTAACAGGAGCTTTACTACTAGCCTCTGTGGGGGTAGTTCTACTTTCCACAGCCATGTTAGTGACAGTGACCAAAGCAACATCTGGGGAGATTGAAGAAGTAGAAGTAGCACTAGTACTTGCCTGCATACTCTGCTGCTGAGAAGCTGATGCTCCACTTTCTGCCATCTCTACAAGACACCTTCTCCCAGTTGGTCCTTCATGAACTGATCCACATTTAGTGCACTCTTTATTGCCTGCCATCCTTACTCATGGTTATGTGATAATGCATACTATTAAAACTGTCCTAAGATCTGATCTAAAGTTCTTCATACACAAACCACACAAGTTAAAATTCATAAAACAAAGCAATCCAAACAAAAAGGTTCCATAAACTTCAAAATGTCTGCCTAAAACACTTTAACTTGCTGAATTCAAATTGTAAACTGAACAGAAACTGGAGGGAAACTAGTCTGGTTTCCGCCGACCCTACTCTGCAATATAGGGTCGGGTATCGCCCACCATCTTGGGTACTACGCTTCCGTAGTTCCCTAACTAAAAACGTGAACCAGTTTAAGTGCTGTCGATCTTCTATTATCACCCAAACATGTATTTGCTTCTAAACATTATTGTCATTTCAAAATATTTTAAAGTTTAATTCACAATATTTGATGTTATAATTTCAATAATAAATGTTTAAAATGTTGTAAATACATACAAAAAGCATATAAGCAATTAAAATAATGATCGATATTTCCCGATAATGATGGCTAGCAATGATGTATGTCAAGGCCATCGTGGCCGATACCAGTCCCTTTATTGTTAAAGGTGGCTGGTTCCCGTCTAGAGGGAAACCCATTATATAAGGGGAAGTCACATGATTTCCCAAAAGGTAACACAAACACATGGTACATATAAACAAACAATGCATCCTGGGACTGACCTTGCTTCCTACATGTGTTAGCAGAGCACATAATTTGTGCACCTAATAAAAATAAATATGCCGCAATAGGATCACCTTGCTTACATCCTCTTTCGATGTTAAGAAATTCTGTTTGCAACCAGCCTGAACTACTGAGGCTTGTATACCCTTGTTTAATAGTTTAATCCACTTAATATATCCCTCTGTAAACCCTAAATAGTCTAGTACATTATAAAGAAACTTCCAGGAAATAGAATCAAAGGCCTTTTCAAAGTCTATCAGCATCAACAACCCTTCAATTTCACTTTTTTCTGTATGATTTATGACGTCATAAATAAGTCTAGTAACTTCACCAATATATCTACCTTGAATGAATCCACACTGAGATCTTGATATCAAGGAATCTAAATCTAAGTCGATTTGCAAGTACAGTAGATAATAACTTGTATAAAACGCACAAAAGAGAAATGGGTCTCCAATTTTTTAAAAATTGTCTTGGCTTATCCCCCTTAGGAATACAATTGATTATAGATTGGCGCAATGTAACTGATAAAATACCTTTTTGGTAATACAGGTTGAAGGCTCTAAAAATTATAAATTTTAATTTGCACCAAAATACTTTAAAAAACTCTGATGGGAAGCCTTCTATTCCTGTTGTTTTATTATTTTTCATAGTTTTTAGAGCTTGAGCCAACTCCGATAAAGTTATTTCACCTTCTAGTTTTTGAGCTTGAATTTTAGTTAATCTATTTATTTGATGATCTTTAACAATTTCTGATAATGGAGTATCTGAGAGAACTGAATCTTTATTTTTAAATAATTTGGTATAAAATTCCTTTACTTTATCCAATATCTGATTTTGATCAGTTACTATTACCCCATTCTCAAGGGTTATTTTTCTAATTGTTTTGTCCAGAAAATTTTTTTTCTCAAGACCACAGAAAAACTGAGATGGTTTTTCACCTAAGTGTAAACACCCAGTTTTGGCATTCATTTATGAAATCTAATCTAATGTGGACTTTTATAGCGCTTAATATCCATCACTGATGGACTCTAAGGCGCAACTGAACATAAAGCAAGGCAGTTAATATTGATCCGTGGACATAGCCAGGTCATACCAAAGAGACACAGGGTGACAAGGGAGGCTATGGCGGATAGGCTTTTGCAAACAGGTAAGTTTTAAGCTTCTTTCTGAAGGAGGCAACTGATACTGCACTGCGCACATCATGAGGGAGTTCATTCCAGATCTTAGGAGCATCAAAGACGAAAATACATGATGTAGGCCATTCAAATTTGCAGTGTCGAGTTTAAGTAAACCACGAAGAATGGATATTGAGTACCTTGACCTTTGAGCACCAAAAAGCTTTCTATCTCGCTTATTATTGGTCCCAGGACTTGGATAGTCAAAACAATTGGTAGGGGAATAATGGTTTCTGAATCTTTACATAAGATTGTATTTAATATTTGACTCTTGTTTTGTGATCAAATGCAGCATAAACACCTAATGCTCTTGTACCTCGCTTAGAGGGTTTTTCTTTACACTGCCCTGAATTTGTCCTATCCATGGGGATGCTTGTGACAAAGCACAATATGAAGTTTATTTCTATTTTTCTGTTGCAGAAATAGACTTCAGCTTGAAGGCATTTTCTGGAGGTGGAGTGAAGCAGAGGTGAGTGAATCATATCATTTCAGAAAAAAGATGTTAATGCTGCTCTAATTGCAGCTATTACTAAATACATCATGTTTTTATGGCACAATCTGTATAATTAATTAAATAATTCTTTGTAAGTTTATGAAACTGTTTACAAGAATTGAAGTAACTGAAAAATCTCCATTTGGTGATCCTGTTCATGTTCTCAGAAAATGAGTTGCCAGATCTATTTGAACCTTTCTTTTCTGAGTTGCATCATCTATTTTACAAATGCTATATCATCCAAATTCATTGGTCTCTCTAACAACATGATTTGATAATAAATTAATGGTACAATAATGTAATTTTACAAGGCAATATGCTGTAAAAATGGACCACCATCAATGATTATCGGCCTGACACATCCATTAGTGCCCCAGGCTTGTAAACAAGGGCCGATTTTTTCATAATAATCAGCTAACCTGCTGTAGTATGGTAAATACATGTATATCATTGTATCCCCGACGCGAAGCGGGGATACTATGGATTCATCATCGTTGTCGTCCGCGCCCTCGTCCGCGTCCGCAGAGATTTCTTGTTAGCGACCTACAGTCCACATTTCTTTCCGGATTTCTTTCATATTTGGCAGGTGGCTTGATATGGTAGAGGACTCGCCACCCTATCTTTTTGGTAGGCTTTATGTCTAAATTAGGCCTGTGGTAGACAAAAATGTCTAAAATGTGGAATATTGCTTGTTAGCGACCTACAGTCCACATTTCTTTCCAGATTTCTTTCATATTTGGCAGGTGGCTTGGTATGCTAGAGGACTCGCCACCCTATCTTTTTGGTAGGCTTTATGTCTAAATTAGGCCTGTGGTAGACAAAAATGTCTAAAATGCATTAAAATTCATGAAATCATGCACTAAATCACTTATAACTTGAAAAGTGTTGCATTTAGAGCATTTTGTTAAAATATGTTATTCACATACTTTTTTCATAGCTACAACATGGTGAGTAACTTGGGTGTCTGTCTCAATAGCTAAGTGAGTAATAGCTACTTTGGGGCTTTTCAGTAACTTCCATCATGAGTAAAATCACTTGTAACTTGAAAACTATTGCATTTACACAATTTTGTATAAATATGTTATTCAGCTACTTAAATGTCAGCTATAACATAGTAAAATTTCAGACCTGTAGCTCATGGCATAGCTGAGTAATAGCTACTTTTACGTTATCACTGTTGAGTAAATTACTTATAACTTCAAAAGTATTACATTTACAGTATTTTGTTTCAATATGTTATTCACCTATTTCAGAGTCAGCTATAACATAGTGAAGTTCCAGACCTGTGGCTCATTGCATAGCTGAGTAATAGCTACTTTGAAGTTCACACTGTTGAGTAAATCAGTTGTAATTGGAAAACTATTGCATTTACAGAAATTTGTGTAAATATGTTATTCAGCTACTTTTGGGTCAGCTATAACATAGTGAAATTACAGATGTGTAGCTCATGGCACAACTGAGCAATAGCTATTTTCAGGTACTGACTGTTGAGTAAATGACTTGTAACTTGAAAAATAGTGCACTTGGAGTATTTTGTTAAAATATGTTGTTCACCTACTTTTGGGTCAGCTATAACGTCGTGAAATTACAGACTTATAGCTCATGGCATAGCTGAGCAATAGCTATTTTCAGGTTCTCACTATTGAGTAAATCAGTTGTAACTTGAAAACTATTGCATTTACAGTATTTTGCTTAAATATGTTGTTCACCTAATTTTGGGTCAGCTATAACATAGAAAAAATTCAGACATGTAGCTCATTGCATAGCTGAGTAATAGCTACTTTGAGGTTATCACTGTTGAGTAAATCAGTTATAACGTGAAAACTATTACATTTACAGTATTTTGTTTAAATATGTTATTCACATAATTTTTGGTCAGCTATAACAGAGAGTGAAATTGCAGACCTCTATGTCATGGCATAGCTTACCAATATCTACTTTCAGGTTCTCACTGTTGAGTAAATCATTGTATCCACTGGATAGCCGTAGTGTGTAGAGAGATTTCACCATTACCGCTCTTACGAAAAAAATATTATAGCTAGCCTTCTCAAGTTTGCAAGGTATATTACAGGGTGCACCACAGTATTCTATTGGTAGGCTTTATGTCTAAATTAGGCCTGTGGCTAAATTACTTGCCTACTAAAAATGAGTAATTCTGCATTTTCTCTAAAAGTATTGCAGATAGCAAATTTTTCTTAAATAACTCATTCACCTACTTTTGGGAGAGCTTTCACATGCTGAAGTTCCAGACCCGTAGGTAATTACTCACCTACTCAAAATGAGTAAATGCAAATTATCTCTAAAAGTATTGCAGATAGCCAATTTTTCTCAAATAACTCCTTCACCTACTTTTGGGAGAGCTTTCACTTGGTGAAGTTTCAGACCCGTAGGTAATTACTCACCTACTCAAAATGAGTAAATGCAAATTATCTCTAAAAGTATTGCAGATAGCCAATTTTTGTCAAATAACTCCTTCACCTACTTTTGGGAGAGCTTTCACTTGGTGAAGTTTCAGACCCGTAGGTAATTACTCACCTACTCAAAATGAGTAAATGCAAATTATCTCTAAAAGTATTACAGATAGCCAATTTTTGTCAAATAACTCATTCACCTACTTTTGGGAGAGCTTTCACTTGGTGAAGTTTCAGACCCGTAGGTAATTACTCACCTACTGAAAATGAGTAAATGCAAATTATCTCTAAAAATATTGCAGATAGCCAATTTTTGTCAAATAACTCCTTCACCTACTTTTGCGAGACCTTTCACTTGAAGTTTCAGACCTGTAGCTAATTATTCACCTACTCAAAATGAGTAAATGCTTATTATCTATAAAAGTATTGCAGATATCCAATTTTTCTCAAATAACTCCTTCACCTACTTTTGGGAGAGCTTTCACTTGGTGAAGTTTCAGACCCGTAGGTAATTACTCACCTACTCAAAATGAGTAAATGCAAATTATCTGTAAAAGTATTGCAGATAGCCAATTTTTGTCAAATAACTCATTCACCTACTTTTGGGAGAGCTTTCACTTGGTGAAGTTTCAGACCCGTAGGTAATTACTCACCTACTGAAAATGAGTAAATGCAAATTATCTCTAAAAGTATTGCAGATAGCCAATTTTTCTCAAATAACTCCTTCACCTACTTTTGGGAGAGCTTTCACTTGGTGAAGTTTCAGACCTGTAGGTAATTACTCACCTACTCAAAATGAGTAAATGCAAATTATCTCTAAAAATATTCCAGATAGCCAATTTTTGTCAAATAACTCCTTCACCTACTTTTGCGAGACCTTTTACTTGGTGAAATTCAGACCTGTAGCTAATTATTCACCTACTCAAAATGAGTAAATGCTAAAATAAATTATCTATAAAAGTATTGCAGATATCCAATTTTTATCAAATAACTCATTCATCTACTTTTGGGAGAGCTTTCACATGGGGAAGTTCCAAACCCGTAGGTATTTACTCATCTACTGAAAATGAGTAAATTCGAATTATCTCTAAAAGTATTGCAGATAGCCAGTATTTCTCAAATAACTCATTAATATGAAAACAACTTATAGGAAGTCATGGGCTGCAAATCTTTTCATGTGGTCAGATTTGACCTTGGGCCCCTCCTGCTTATTATTGGTCCTAGAGGTTTGCAATGTGAAAACGACTTATAGGAAATCATGGGCTGCGAATCTTTTGATGTGGTCAGACTTCACCTTGGGCCCCTGCTACAGGGTCAAATAAGGGTAGCCAAACTTAAAAGTGCTTTCAGCTTGCTTATTAACAAAAAATGCTTTTTATCTTCTAAACTATGTTAGTTGGCCTTTGTCGGTGGATACATCCAGCATCTGGCCACAGATGCGTCCTTAGTCTAGTTGAAATAATATTTTCACACTGGTTTTTTACGTTTTTGTTTGGTCAAAATCCATGCACTAATAAGCGAGATATTGTGAGTTGAAAATTTCCACTGAGAATATAATGTTTGTAAATAAATAGTTGTTGACATCAGAGCCCAGTCAATAATCCTCTTTATTGGACCGTAGACCGGCTAGCAATAAAATACTTTGTTTTCAAAGACTCTATTCTGCACTGATAACCTCCTAGTAATGCACCCTCAGCTAGTAATAGTTATAATACAGGTTGTTATAAAAAAATTGTGACTTGTACATTCAGCTTGGGTAAACCGGATTCTAGCAAAACAATGTCAGGTGACAAAGGCTATGTGACAGCTGATGCAGTGCCCAGTAATTTGAAGTTTGAAGAAGATGCGGAATTATCACCAAGGACAAATACCCAGATTGATGATTACAGCTACAACATTAGAAGTGCCAAATGTGGAACATGCATTGTTTTCAATAATATGCAGTTTGACAAAATAACAGAGCAAAATATAAGGTAATGCAGATGATTCCAATCTACTTGTAATTATCATCTTTACTTTGAATAACATTGCAGTGAACTCGTTTACGTCGTCCCCGAATTGTTAAGGACGCGTGATTGTAGATGCGGATGAAGGAAAACAAGGGCGACTATGTCCCGGGGATGAAACAACAAATATTCCTGTACTTTTATATAATTAAAATAAGAAAACTTGCGGATTTCGTCCAATTTGCAAATTCCTTTAATATCGCCCCCTGCTAATCGCGAGTAAAAGGCTCATGAGAACTAACCGCGAGATCTCGTTCAATCGCAAGACCTCATTCCTCTCTATTTTACCGCGATTTTATGCTAGTTTGACACAGTCCATACGTGAATCATACATTTGTCTGCGTGAACCGTACATTTTACCTCGTTAATCATACATTTTCCAGTGTAAAACATACATTTTTCTCTGCAGTCTGCTGCAATACTGTAATTATGTCAGAATCACCAGCTCTCAAGAAAAAAAAATTAGACATTATAACCCATCTTGGTTGAATGATTCAACTTTTAAATCCTGGTTATTTGTTGAAAATCAATCACAGGGTGGAGCTGAGGCCAGTGCTTCTGCTTGTAGTTCAGATCCAAAAATGTTTTGTTCTGTATGTCAAAAAGCAGGGAAAAGCAACATTTTTACCCAGGGTTGCCAAGATTATCAAAGGAGTGCACTGCTTCGTCATATAGCCTCCTCAAGCAACCAAGATGGCCTTAAAATTCTTAAAGGAAGGGAGGAATTTCAAAAGGCCAAAGCTAGTGAGGTGCTTAAAACCTCAGATGCACTAGAAAGCCAGCTGAAAACTGCTTATTTCATTGCACAAAATCATTTGCCCCTGACAATTTTTCATTTTAAACCCAAAAGCACTTACAAACGACAATGCTGAAGTTGCTTTGTTTGGACAAAATGAACTTGATTATCTGTTACAGAGGTATGGGCAGGAGAACCAAAATATTGTGAACGCAGCAAGATGCAGACAAGATTTCTTGGCATATAAGCATTTTGTTGGTCTTCATAGAAACAAATCTTTCCCTGAATTTTGTGAGATACTTATCAAAGATCAAAGTGATGTTTTCCCAGATTTTGTTGTTTTTGCAGAGCTAGCTTTGGTAGTGCCTCTGAACCCTGCATCTTGTGAGCGGGGGTTCTCTGCCCAAAACAAAATCAAGTCCAAAAGCAGAAATAGGTTGAGAGATGAACAAGTGGACAGGCTAATGAAAATAATAATAAATGGCCGACACTATACAGAGTACGATTACACTGCAGCCAAGAACAATTTTTGGGCAATGAAAGACAGGATTCAGTGAACTTACATTGTTTTAGCCAGTTTTAGCTAGTTACAAAGTGTTGAAATTGACATTTAACATTGAAATTGGTTTAAGTAATTTACTTGAAATTGGTTTAAGTCATTTGCGTTCCAGGAATTGAATAAAATATTGGGACTCCAAAAATGAAACATAGGACTCATTTTTTTCAAGTCTATTGAGTCCCAGGGACTTAACTTTACCACTTCCGAGTGAGCACGCTGCATTGTAATAGATTAGTTGCTTGATATGCTGCAAGTTATAATTAAGCGGCCCGTCCAGGGCGCTTATTTGTTTTCACTTAAGTTCAACTGATCGCCGCCGCCAGATTATGGCCTCCCTTGAATAACTTTTGGGCTTTCAAAATTTTCTTTCCTTCTTATCTTTCTTTAAAACTATAGAGGCAGGAAAAATTTGGGGGATACTTTGCGGAGACCTTAAGCATTTTTCAAAAACACCCGTCATCGCGTTTCAGAAAAAACACACGCACCTGTGCTACAAAATTTATCAGGTACATTCGAGACCTAAATCCACAGGTCAGAAAGGATTTTCTGATCAGTCAGACCATAGATGCCTGAATGGGAGGCGTTTTATTTTCGTAAATTTTTTAAAAATGGGTATTCAGTCTGTATCTCAAAAATGGTCAGGATTTTGGCGTTTTGTTGGAATAACTTATTCAGCTACTTTTTGATAATCTTTCACATGCCGAAGTTTTAGCCCAGTATCTGCAATCTCAAGGTGACCATAATGTCAAAAAGGATGGTTTTAGCCCTCCAGTTCACTTAGTTTTTCACTTTTTTCAACCGAACTTGGCATATATATTAAGATTTACCAAATTATCCTGACTTGGAGCTATGCTTCCCCCCCCCCCCCCCCCCAAAGTCATAAAATTGGAATAAAGTAGATCAAAAGAAGACTCTTATTACCTTATGATTTAAATATTAATGATGTTATGGCCATCTTAAACTTAAAATGTAGGGTTTTTCAGCCCTAAGCTCGGTTAATGTTTAAATTTTTAAAATAAAACTTGGCACATTTATAAAGGTTGTCAGAAGGGACATTCTGATGTTATGGTTATCTTAAAGTCACAATATAAATGAAGTTATGGTCACCTTACAGTGAAAAAAGGAAGTTTTCAGCCTCCATCTATCTTATTGTTCAACTGACCTCAGCTAACCTTTTTGCACTTATAAAGGATGACAAAAGGGACATTCTTATTTTATGGTCACCTTAAAATCCCAATGAATGAAGTTATGGCCACCTTGCAGTGAAATTATGGAGTTTTTAATCTCCAGCTATTGTATTGTTCAGCTGACCTCAGTTAAATTTTGCACTCTTATTAAAGATGAAAATAGGGGCATTCTTATTTTCTTTCCATCTTGGAGTTCCAATACAAGTACAGTCATGGCCATCTTAAAGTAAAAATGATGGTTTTCAGCTCCCAACTGACTTACTGTTCAATGACATCAGTAACGTTCAACTTGACACATTGATTAAGTTTAAGGAAGACTTTTAATGACCTTTTTACTTAAAATTCCTGTATTTAAGAGACTTTGGCCAACTAAACATAATATATATATAGTTTTTGCTCCCACATAATTATGTCCACCCCACTTATTTTTGCTTTGTCCGGCGGCCGCCTTCCGTCACACTTGGGTTTCCGGTCATTTCAAGGGAAAGTATTTATCCTATCTTTACCAAATTTGGTATGGTTTTTATTGGGTTAATAGCTTGCATGGGATTGCTTTTGCTGAAGATAGCTCTATAGCTAACTGATTAATAGCTACTTAGCTACTTTTGTGTACTTATTTGTTTCCGGGCATTTCAAAGAAAAATATTTGACATATCTTTACCAAATTTGGTATGAGCAACAGAGTTCATTTTACCATGCATTTCTGCGTTATGGTCCCGAGTCGCGGTAACGCATAGATCGTGCATTATCGCCCACGTTTTCGCTGTAAATATTGGGGAAATTAGACAAATTTTGTTTAAAAATCAAAGAAAAGGACACATATATTGTCTTTTTAACCCAATTCCTGGCTAAATTGCAGAATTCCCCTCCCGGATATAGCTAAAAGTAGTTCCGTCATATGTCTATATATATGTATATATCTAGATATATATATATATATATGCAAAAAAAAATAAAATGAAATAAAATAATACAAATTAACAAATATGTAGATTAGTAAGTAGACGTGAAGGCAGGTAGACAGGTCGGCTGGTAGACAGGTCGGCAGGTAGACAGATATTATAAAAAGTATAAAAGAAAATAATAAAAATAATTGACAAAAAATAATTTTATATTTGGAGATTATAAAATAAAGGAACAATGTAACATAGTTTCTGATTGGTTAATCAGACAAAAAAAACATGCATTATAGTGTCATAAAGGTGTGGATATTTGTTCTGGTGACCTGCCGACCCGCCGACTTGCCTACCAGCTAACCTGTCTACCTGCCTACATGTCTACCTGCCTAAATGTCTACCTGCCTACATGTCTACCTGTCCACTTATCTTATTTTCCATTTAATCAGGAACTATATTATTGCAGAAAATAACTTCACTTATATTCCTACGCCTTTCTACTTCCGGGAGGGGAATTCTGCAATCGTTCCCAATTCCTCCATGTTTCCTTGCTTCTAAATGCCTTAATTTGATTGGCCGAGCGGAAACAGCATTGTCCAATCACACTTCGTTTGACAAATATTCAGTATTTAGCAATAGAAAACATGTTTATAGTAAGTGATGTTAACTTCCCAGTGGATGTAAATATGGACAAGATGTCATAGTTTTGTTAAATATATCAAGATTAAGTATCTATTGCACAACAAAATTTTATTATCCAGTTTTTAATATTTTCACTTTTTAAAGTATATTTTAAATAATGTACTCTTACAGGTGACTTCAAGAGTGTAAATTATACAATTGTTAACAAATAACAACAAACATTTTAAACTACTTTGGGACAAACTTTTGAAAAGTTACATCTATGTCAATTTTCGACTGGAAAAGATGTTAAATAATAATTTAACTTAAATTTTACATGTTATGTTATTGCTTTGAAACCAGTTTTTTTTTTAAATTGATGAATTTAGATCCATTTTCATAAACAATGGCATTTTTTGTGTGAAATAAAAACAATTCCCTGAGTGAACCTATGTCAAGGTGAGTTAATTTTTTTTCTAGTTTTAGATAGTGCAGGGTTGGACCATATTTATTTTAACAAAAAAAAAGGAAAAAAATCAGTAAAAAATAAACTGTAATTATATTGTTAATATATATGTACAGTCTAACCCACTTATCCCGATCTCGGAAATATCGACTTCCTGTTTATCTCGAGGTTACACCCTCAGTCCCAACTCATTTAAACTAAAATGTATAAGAAAATTAAAGGTTATTTCGATGTGAAATGCTAGTAGTTTAGACTAGTGGCTATTCCGGAGAAAGAGGCCTAAAATAGGAGTAACACCTACCAGCAGTAGAGCAAGCCACATCTTATTTAAGTGTCCTTGAAAGGGCGCTTATTTGTTTTTGTCTCGGTTTCCTCGCCACCGCCGCCGCCGCATTATGGTCTCCCTTGAAAATCTCCCTTCTTATTAGAAGGTTTCAAACCATATTTGGCAGTTATATACCTTAGGCGTGGGAAAATTTTTCTGCATGCTTAAATTTGACCTTTGACCTTTATGAAGGTCACATGATCAAAAACAATTTTTTTTAAGTACACCCCCCCCGTCCCCCCCCCCCCCCCCCCCCCCTGTCATCGCAGTTCAGGAAAAACTACTTGCTACACAGCCTTATAATTTGACACACCTGTTTATACTATCGAAAACGCGACCTGGTTAGATTTTGGGAGCAATCCCTTGAAAAATGTCTCATTTATGAGTGATTTTCTGACACCATCCAATCTGAAAGCCTTAAATTTAGGTCAACCCCCCTATTATCTTCTTAAGGATTGCATTTAGAGCCATAAAATGTATTGGGAGGTAATAGGAAACCATATGTGGAGAGTCTAAATAGCTGGTCAGTTTTACCCCCCGACCCCCCCCCCCCCCCCTTATGGGTCAAACTGGGGGTCATAAAATAGCTGATTTGGAGTTTTTGCCTTATATCTCCTTTATTGTTGCTTTTATAGCTTCAGAATGTATTAAGAGGTATTGGGAAAGCATATGTGGAGAGTCTAAATAGCCGGTCAGTTTTACCCCCCGACCCCCCCCCTTATGGGCCAAACTGGAGTCATAAATAGCTGCTTTGGAGTTTTTGCCTTATATCTTCTTTATCGTTGCTTTTATAGCTTTGGAATGTATTAAGAGGTATTGGGAAAGCATATGTGGAGAATCTAAATAGCCAGTCAGTTTTATCCCCCGACCCCCCCTTATGGGTCAAACTGGGGTCATAAAATAGTTGCTTTGGAATTTTGCCTTATATCTCCTTTATTGTTGCTTTTATAGCTTCAGAATGTATTAAGAGGTATTGGGAAAGCATATGTGGAGAGTCTAAATAGCTGGTCAGTTTTACCCCCCGACCCCCTCTTATGGGCCAAACTGGGGTCATAAATAGCTGCTTTGGAGTTTTTGCCTTATATCTCCTTTATTGTTGCTTTTATAGCTTCAGAATGTATTAAGAGGTATTGGGAAAGCATACGGTGCAGCTTTGTGCATTCTTAGCTTTACAGCATGCTTATTAAAACCACAAAGCATTTTAAACTTTCAGGGATGCTTCGCTTTTGTTAGCAAAAGCATTCTTCTAGTTGATTTTGTTCTTTAGGGTATTAGGGGTTGGAAAAATATGTATGTGGGGAAAAAAATTAGTTAAAAAGTATAAAAAATAACATATTTCCATGGTAACCCCCGTCAACATTTATGCTTATAAAAAATCACATTTTTACCAGTAACTGCTTCTACAACCACTAAAGGCCAGTTTCTAGTGTCTATACCCACATTTTCAAATACCAGGAATTCAAATGTCTAGTGGACAACACTCCTTTTTATCAAAAATGACAAAAACTATATTTTTCACCAGTTTTTCATTGTTTTTCCAATAAGAAATTTGTTTGATTCTTGCTCATGTTTTGATTATAAAATCAAAACAACTGACAAAATGTTTACCTTCAACCTGTAGATTCATAAGGTTTGTGGGATAGATTGTACCACATAACAGCAAAAGTCATTTAAAAATTATGTCTTGGACACTATCTTTCAAAACGTAATATTGATGCAGAGCAGAGGAAAGACAGAGAATCTCAACATCAGTCAGAATATGAAAAGGCTTTTAGCCTCATTGTTGAGAACATTGAGGGTACTGTTTTGTCCAAGCATAAGTCAGTGACAACTCTGTCACAGATACGCTTCAACTTTCTGAGTGAACTAAAAACTTTGAACATAAATGTTGATGTCTATTCCTGGAAATTGAAAGCCAAACTTAGAAATCACTTTGCAGATAGAATTGTCTTCATTGAACGACGAGGAGTTTCTGATCTGGTTTGTTCAAGCACAGTTACTGTTGGAGATGCACTTCGCAAAGCTTCAGAACTACAAAATTTACTGCAGGAAGATGATAAAGAATGTTTTGATAAGCCAGAGACAAGACATATTGATGAAAAACAGCTTCTGCATACAGCAGCTGGCATACTCCAAAGACAAATTTCAGACATAGCAGAATCAAAAAGGCACTATGATCCATCATCTATTCTAAAATCAGCATTGATCAATGTGCCAAATTTGTACCAGACTTGCTGTATGATTTCTTTAGTTGGCTCACAGATGGTACATCATACAGCAATGTCACACGATGTAGTGATGATAACGCAACCAAGAATGATGTTGCCACCACTTCAGTCTGCCATGATATCATTGGCAAGTCACAAAGCATTCGGTCACCTATAAATCTTGGTTTGGCTCTGTATGTTCATCATGAGTTTGGGAGTAAACAACTTTTGCAAGTGCTCCATGCTATGGGTCACAGCATCTCATATGATGAAGTTCACAGATTCCTGACTTCAGCAGCCATAAACCAACAGGAACAAGATGTATATGTACCAACAGGCCTGCAAGATTTTGGTAATGGTAGAGTCCAAATAGATGCTGCAATAGACAACTTTGATCAAAACGAGGAAATCTTAGATGGGAAGTCAACCACACGTGCCATGGCAGCAGTTGTGTACAAGCGATGTGCTGTCAACCATACTGATGAACACATGATTCCACGACTACCACAAAAGTCCACAAGCAACTTAGATGCTGATACTCCAATACAAAGGTAAATACTCTGAAGCTGTGGGATACTTTGATACCTTCAAAAATTAGAAATATGGCACAATAGATCTCAATCAGAAATATGGCACAATAGATCTCATTGAACTAAGTAAATTGTAGAATGTAGATCTAATATTTAGAGTAACCTGGTCATCATAAACAGCAATAACCCAGCATATAAATTTTATGTTGTACATAACTGTGGTATTAAACATAAGAATTTAAAGGTGTTGGGTATAGTGCTAGCTTGCTTTGTTTTCCATTTAGGTACCACAAGCCATGTGAGCGTCCACAGCCTACTTCAGTTTTACACAATGACATTATGGATGCAAATCTTCTCTGTCTGCAGTATGCTGTAGCGGAGAAGAAAGACCTTCTTTGGAAGGTCAGTTGTCTTAATAAACCAGCAGACAGTCAGCCTCTACCATCTTGGAATGGGTTCAGTTCACTCACATCTGACACCAGCCAGCCAGTTGCGATTGTTTGGTATCTGCCCTTCATCAGAGCCCCACCAACAGATCTTGATCCCATCTACACAATCCTAATTCAGTTGGTCCAGCTAGTAAAAACTCTTGACCAGTCACATATCCTTGTCACAGCAGATATGGCAATTTACTCAAGGGCTCAGAAAATACTGTGGGCACAATCTTCAACCTTAGCTGGAAAGGTAACATTATGCGAGTTTGTGGCATGCACCTTACGATGGCTTTTCTGGCAAGTCTTGGTACATTGTTTGGGATGCAGGTCTTTTGCATTTGCTGTGTGACTCTGATGTCTATGTTACAGAAACAGCAAAGAAGATGCTGCAGGGAAAGCAATACTCACGGGGTATCAGGGGCATAAACCTTGTGCATGAAGCTCTTTTTCACATGTTCTTCACATCTATGATCTCATGGTGTGAATCACAAGAGAGGACCATCCAGTCACCAGAGCTCAATCAAAAGATAGGACAACTTTATGAACTATTTCACACTAATAATCTGGAATCTGCTTCAACACTGATGGAGGAAATTGAAGAGGAACAGCTGCCATTCATCCAATGAGCCATTGAAGAATTCAGGGAGGTTGGTAGAGATAGGTCTAAAACATTTGCATTTTGGGATGACTTCTTGATTGGAGGAGATATACTTCTGTGTTTGTTACAAGCTGAACGTGATGCCAACTATGGTCTTTACTTGAATACAGTTTGTGAAGTCATTCCATGGATGCATGCTGCTGGAAGACATACATATGCAAATTTTTTTCCAATGTATATTGCTGATATGAGAGCATTGGAACAAAAGCACCCGGGCAGTTACCAACACATGCAGAGTGGTGGGTTTGTTGTACGGAGGACAGACAACCATAGATTCAATTGTGTAGCAACAGATCAAGCCTTTGAACAGACTGTAAACAGAGATGGTAAAAGCAAAGGTGGAGTAGTTGGGCTCACTCTGCGTAACAGTGCACTGTCTCGCTGGGGTTGATCACACAACAGATCGCTGCTGAATATAGGGAAGCATTCAAGTCACTAACTCTTTCTGAAACCAGACCAAATCAGCAGCATCAAGACCTTGGGAAATCAAGGCTAATTAAAGATGAGCATGATGTTCAACACATCCTCGATGTTGCAACACCGTCAAAACCCATTTGACCTAAACACAGTCCCACCAGAGCTTATCAACATTGCTTCTAGACATGTAGCTTCTGAGGTTGTGAGCAATAGTTTATTCTCATTCCTAGAGAGAGGGACAAAGAAGTCAGGATTTCATGAGTGAACATATTGTGGAAAATACCAAATCTAGCGGTTTCTGGGACCCAGTGCCCCATACCAACATACTCTAATTTTCTGAGATGAGGAAACCATTGCTGAGCAAGACTAAAGACAAGCTTGCTATAGACTCTGAAGTACTCCTTCGCAGAAATGCTGTTTGTATCAAAATTTTGCGATGTCAACCTTGAAACTGTACTACAACATGAGATGACCACTGTACCGCCATCCCTGTTCCATGATGATGGCATGATGAGGAAAACTGTCCAGTCTGACCTGGCTAAAAAGCTTGAAAAAACTTGTACAGTACTACATAGATTGCCCCCAGCAGTTACCACTGCATACATAATTGATGGTATGTCACTTCTGCAGAGTCTGAGAGAGACTTCATTCACATCATTTAATGACTTGGCCCATCAGGTTCTGCAGCTCGTCAAATCTTTGTTGATGAATGATCTTGCAATATCATACATCACTCTCGTATTTGATCGATATGACAACCCACAATCAATAAAACAGTCAGAACATTTGTGGCGTGGAACAGAGACAGATCCCTCCTATGTGATCAAAGGTAGTCGCTGAGTGCCTAACTATCGAAAATTTGTGCTCAATGTTAAGAACAAGGCTGCTTTAGCTGCATTTGTCTCTGATTACTTTGTATCAATAGGTCCTTCTATTCTTGATGAACTATACATAGTTCTTGCTGGTGGTTTTAATTAAGGTTCCATGGTAAAAAAGCCATCAAAGCAAGTGTAACCAGCTTGCCAGAGCTTTTCAGTACTCAAGAAGAGGCTGACACCCATATGTTACTTCATGCTGTACATCTGTCTTCAAACTATGAATGTATAATTGTCAGGAGCAATGACACTGATGTGCTTGTCCTGTTGCTCTACTATGCAAGTAAAGAAAAGCTTGGGTCATCTGTCTACATGCATGCTGGACACATATCGCAGTTCAGAGGCCGGAGAAGATACATACCAATATGTACAATTGTTAACAAAGTGGGCAAAGACATCTGCCAGAACTTACGTGCAGCACATGCCCTTACAGGATCAGATACAACTAGTGCCTTCTTCCAGATTGGGAAATGAACAGCTTATTCAAAGTTGGTGGAAGTGGTCAAGACTAAACCAAATATTCTGAAGGCATTTGGATTCTCTGATAACATCACTGATGATTTCTCTGGGGCCCAAACCTATATTCTCAGTCTGTATTTGAGCAAGAAGATTCAGTGTGTGAGCTTGGATAAGCTAAGATACATCTTTGCCTCCACCACAGATAAATCTGTAGCAAAACTTCCACCAACTGAAGACTCATTCACGGAACATGTCAAAAGGGCCCGGTACCAAGTCTCGATCTGGTGTCAGAGTCATATCCAGAGGCCTGCTTTATGGAATCCAGAGGGAAATGGATGGAAGTCTTCTGAAAATGGTCTGGTTCCAGTTATGTTCACCAAACCTGTTGCTTCCATTCAAGTCCTAGATCTCACACACATGTACTGTACAGATAGTGGCTGCAGTGATAAAAGAAAGTGTCAATGCCTTCAGTCAGGTTTTCAATATACTGAAATGTGTTTGTGTCATTGTGATGATTGTCAAAACTGTATAACGCCATCAGATTCAGAAAGCGATGATTACGAGTCTGATAACTAGTCCAAATGTAACCTCGTATCTTTAGAGGTTTTTGGAAACATATCGTAACCTCTCTAAAATTGTCAAATTGGACATGTTTTGTATTCATTTTTGCAATTTGTACCAACAGAGGTTAGGAGATAAAGAATCTATGTTTGTAGCAAAAAGTTTTATTCATAAAACAATGGTTTCCATAAATTAAGAGGAAAATACTGTTTTTTTTCCCCCCAAATTAAAGATTATTTCCAGTTTTTCTCATGTAATGTTGTAAAACAGAGTGTTGTATACTGGTTAATTGAATATCTTGAGCTGATAAACATTAGTATAGACATTAAAATTAGAATTTCAGTTATTATAAAATCCATGTTTTTGTAAAAATGAGTTTTTCAGCATTGTGCGTGAAGAAATAGGTTACCATGGAAACATGTCATTTTTTTAATATGTTTTAACAATACTTTTTTTCCACATCCATATTTTCCCAATCCGTGACACACCAAAGAATAAAACAAAATAGGATGTGACTATCTCCACTGTCGGTTGGGGTCTGCCCTTGAAATACCCATGTGGCTGCTGGTCTATAAAGTGAGCACGGCTGCACTTCTCTCCTACAATGAAAACATCTTGACAGTTTTCAGCACTGTCATTCATCCTTTTCAGGTTTTTGGCTCTTCACAGGCCCGGACTTTGGGATTGGGGCACTGTTTACGGGACTCAGGCTGGTATTTCTAACATTCATTCTAATCTATTACTTCAAAATCTAAGAAAAGTTGACATATCTGCCAGTCTCAGCTGTAATCCTGCCCCCGGGCGGATTCAGAATTGAGTCCCACATGGTAAGCTATTATAGCGCAATAAAATTGAAAATTTTAATTACTTAAATGTAGCTTTTATAAGACTCAAATCTGCTTCTATCTCCGTAACCGTTCGAGATAGAGCGATTTTGTCAAAATATTTGACCCACAGGGTATCTTGGCAAACTACTCTGCAATTCTCAAAAAATTTTACTCTCTTAAAAAATGGCAGCCATTTTGAATTTTCGAATTTTTTGCCAAAAATGCAAAAATACAAATTTGCTTCTATCTCCGTAACCGTTCGAGATAGAGCGATTTTGTCAAAATATTTGACCCACAGGGTATCTTGGCAAACTACTCTGCAATTCTCAAAAAATTTTACTCTCTTAAAAAATGGCAGCCATTTTGAATTTTCGAATTTTTTGCCAAAAATGCAAAAATACAAATTTGCTTCTATCTCCTTAACCGTGCGAGATAGAGCGATTTTGTCGAAATTTTCGACCCCCAGGGTGTCCAAAGTGTACTGGTGACTTTTTACAAAAATTGGTGCGAGATAGAGTGATTTTACAAAATTTTTGTCCCATGGGATATATGCAGAGTCTACTGGCAACTTTTTTGCAAAAATAGCTTTCCCGCCACTTTTGTGCAGCCATCTTGAATTTCTGCGTAAAGCGCATTTATCTCAGAAACAGTGTGAGATAGAGTGATTTCAACAAAATTTTGGACCCGCAAGCTATCTGCCGAGTGCAATTTTTAAAAGATTTTCCTCTCCCTAAAAATGGCGTCCATTTTGAATTTTCGCCAAAAATGGAAAAATACAAATTTGCTTCTGTCTCCTTAACCATGCAAGATAGAGTGATTTTGTCAAAATTTTCGACCCCCAGGGTGTCCAGAGTGTATTGGTGACTTTTTACAAAAATCACTTTCCTGCCACTTTTGGCGGCCATCTTGAATTTCTGTGTGAAACGTTAAAAACACTTATCTTGGAAACAGTGCGAGATAGAGCGATTTTGACGATTTTTTTTTATCCCACAGGATGTATGCAGAGTCTACTGGCGACTTTTTTGCAAAAATGGCTTTCCTGCCACTTTTGTGCCAGCCATCTTGAATTTCTGCGTAAAGTGCAAAAGCGCATTCATCTCGGAAACGGTGAGATAGAGTGATTTCAACAAAATTTTGGACCCACAGGGTATCTGCAGAGTGTACTCGCGACATTTTGCAAAAATCACTTTCCCGCCATTTTTTGGTGGCCATCTTGAATTTCTGCTTAAAACGCAAAACACATTTATCTGTCAAACCGTTCGAGATAGAGTGATTTTGATGAAATTTCTGACCTGCAGGTTATCTGCTGAGTCTACTGGTGGCTTTTCACAAAAATCACTTTCCCGCCATTTTTAGCGGCCATCTTGAATTTCTGTGTAAAATGCAAAAATGCATTTTTCTTGGGAACGAGATTTTGGCTGCCACCTTGAATTTTGGTGGAAATTGAAAATGTCATTTTTCTCAAAAACCCTCAGAGGTAAAACGATTTCAAGCAATGTTTGGACCCTTTGGGTACTAGAGACCTTAGATATAGTGCCTATGAAAAAAGTTGAATTTCCAGAATTTTGTTGGCCATCTTGAATTTTGGCGGAAATTGAAAATGTTGTTTATCTCGAAAACTGTAAGGGATAGAGCAATTTCAAGCTACTTTTTGACCATTTGGATATTAGAGATCTTTGGTATATTGCCTCTGAAAAATGTCAAATTTCTCAAATTTCGCCCACCATATTCAATGTTATTGGAAGTCGAAAATGTTGGTTATCTCAAAAACCTTTACAGACAGAGTGATTTTGAGCAAATTTTGAACCAATGCAAAAGGGCATGAAGCCGAAATAATTTACATGTATACTATTAGTCTAATAAATATTTAAGCATCATTAATATATTTTACAAATGAAACCGGGTCTTTTAGGACTACTGTACAATTGTTACAAAATGTTCATGGGGTGGACAGTGGTTGCAAAATGTTCATGGGGTGGACATTACACATGATAATGTGTGGTCTTCAATGCTATCCTGTTTCTTTTCATATGTTGCAGCTACTGTTAACAGGGCGTCATATTTCTAGTTTATTTTAAGACTTTTTGAAACCACACCTGCCACATGTATACTTAAAACAAAATTTCTGTTATCTGGCAAAGCTAACGTCCTAGTGTTTTTGAATTTGTGGCATCTTCAAAGAATAAAATGAGGTATTTAGCATGCAGTGATGTGGTTATTAATATATTGCAGCTTATCAGTGTTCATATAATATAAATTCCCAATTTTAGGCACATTAAAAAATCCCACATTCTTCTGATTCCATTCTTGTGGAATTGTGTAGATATGACTTTTCCTTTTTGGGAAAAAGAACTTTTATTAATTCAGCTTTTGTTTAGCAGCAGAAGATGTTGATCTAGCTACTTATTCACATACACTATGTAAATTGGTCAAATGTATAGACTGGACATCTTTCAGAAGATAAGATGACTGAAAAAAAAACACTTTCTCATAAACAGTTTTCTTGTACAGTATTTTATGCATCTCCAGCTAATTGAAAATGAGTCAGTTCTCTCTTTTTCTCCTCCAACTCTGTATTTGCTTTTGTGTGATATCTATCTGGAGGCAGATTCATGGAAAGTCCCAGTCACTCACTGATGCCCCACTGTGCTTTATGTGGTAACCAGACTTGTAATCAATTACAGCCAATCTATTACTATTACTATTACATTTGAAAATATTCATTCTATTACTATTACTATTACATTTTAAAATTTTAAATCTATTACTATTACTATTACATTGGCATCTATTACTTCTATTACTTTCTATTACATTCTATTACAATTTGGCGCAAACTTGAGAGGTAATTTTAACACAGAAATAAAACTGACAGGATATTTTATACATCTAATTTTATTGAAAATGCTTCAGATTATGCCATACAAGGATAAAATATCACAAATATATCTCTTGGTATATTTACAATTAAATAAATAGATCCTGTATTTATTCTTTTTAAGAATGACTTGACTACTTGGAGAATTTATGAGAATTCTATACAAAGCCACTTAAGTGCTGTAAATTTTGCAATGAGAGGTATATTTCTGGCAAATTCCGTGCAAAGCTTTTTAAATGCTGAAAAATATGTTATTATCAGTAAATATTATCTGGGGGAAAATACACTGTTGTAAAACAATTCTCATATTTATTCACTTTATGATGAGTTGTTAGATTTGAAAAACTCTTATTATTATGAGAAATACTTGATGAGCAGTGTTTAAAAAAGAAAACACTGCATTCAAAGAACCCCTTTCTTTCAAATTCTTTGCATGTAGAGCCCACCTCAAAATGATTCAAGAGTGACATTTATGTTTGAAAATTATAACTCCGGTAATTTTATGTAAATCAGTGAAACAGCTAACACATGCCACAATGCTGCCCTTATTATACACAATTATTAGAGTGACCTGTGTGATTGCCTTTCATGTGTCACAGTTTCTCCTTACTCAGGAACATTTAGTTAATCCTTCCAAAGGTTAAATTGGCCTCTTTAAGCCTTTAATAATACGACCTCAAAGACAGTTGTTTTAGAACATTCAATCAAAGAGGGACAATTAAAGGTCCCTTGATATTTCAAAGTTATTTATTTTAACATTTGTGTGTTATATTTAGTATTCTTTGATGACAAGTTGATTATTTGAAAAGTTTATGTATGAAAGTTTAAAAAGAATTTGACTTATGAGTGCTACAAAATCAATTCATTATTGTTTTGAAGTTTATTTAAAGTGATGATTTTATGACAATTAATTCATTATTGTATCAAAGTCCATTTAAAGTATTAATTTATATGAAAACTAATTCATTACAGAATTAAAGTCCATGTTAAGTGATCATTTTTCTACAACCTCCTGATGAAAAATAGCAAAGGGTAAATTGTAGTAGAAAAATAATAGAAAGTAATAGATGTAATAGATAGAATTTCAATCTATTACTATTACTATTACATCGAAGTTGACTCCAATCTATTACTTTTCTATTACTTCTATTACTTTGTTTACAAGTCTGATGGTAACACCTGTGTGTTACATAATGTGTCTGCACACTAAGTGAAAATGTTGATAAGGGCAGGGTTGGGGTCAAATCCTTGAAAAAGGATTTAAATCCAAATCCAAATCCTTTTTGAAAAAGGAATTAAAATCCTTTTGAAAAATATGCTTGAATAAACTATGATGGATGTGTACTATAATGTCTACTGTACTATAACAGAAGTAACAAATTAATTAATTAGTAACAAATACTGTAAATAATTTGCAATTAAATGTAATGTTAATCTAATTAAAATTTTGTGTCACAATGTTCCTGTTTATATTTGTTCAAATTTCAAACATGTGTATATGTTGTATTGAATGTGTACATTCAATGGGCAAATCATTGAATGTATACATTCAATGGCCGAGCTGTGGAATGTGTACATTCAATGGCTAAAATCATTGAATGTGTACATTCAATGACCCAAGCCATGGAATGTATAAATAATTAAATATGAAAAACTGATACTGATTGAAAAGACTTAGTTTATAACCTATATTGGATATTTTAGCATAATAATAAGTAATTAAATTAATTGCAATAGAAGTGTTACGTTTAGATTATTTATGATGCATCAAGCCTTTCTGATCAAAGTGATTACAAAAACTCTATTATAAGCTTTACTTTAATCCACAAATATTGAAATATTTGGCCTCCCAGTGAAAGGATGAAAGAAAAATAGTTCAAGCCTGAGTAGTTACTTTATGGTCTTTCAGTATATGATTCTAATATGTGATAGCAAGTAATTCATCTAATTAAGTGTGAGACCTTGGTATTTAATTGTAATTAGCCCCATGGTGGCACCCCTGTATTGTTAGAGAGGTTCAGTGGGACAATATAATTAGAAAACAGATTAAGATAAACATTATTAGAAAACAAAACAGTTTTTGTTATACCGGTAATACATAACTATGTAATTGACCACAGATAATCAACTAATGCAAAAGTTTATTTTAAGTTAATATCAACAGATGTCATTTATTAAGAAAATGACAATAATAAGTTCCATTTCACACAATATCAGTTACTTATTTCAATTTCTGAAGTTCATATACACATTCCATGACTATGGTTGTGGAATGTACACATTCCACAGTTAAACTATTGAATGTACACATTCAATGGCTGCTTGCTATTGAATGTGTAGATTCAATGGCCAAACCGTTGAATGTTCACATTCAATAACTAACCCATTGAATCTATACATTCAATGGTTATCTACATTCAATACAACATATATATCAAAAGTCATATTACTGACCACAAGCATGTGTAACAGTAGGCTTATTATAGAAAACAAGCAGAACTAAAGTGACTTATATAACTCTGTCATGTTTCACTTTCTTTAGACAAAAGCTGAATATACACACCAATAGATGTCTTAGCAGGTTTGAAGAGGCTTTTGTTAAAGCAGACATAATAGCTGTGCAATGTTTGCACTTGGCTTTGAAATTCCCATTCACACCCTGGGGGATGTCCATGTGTTTTTGGAATGAATGGGATTAAAAGAAATGAGGCATCTTTTACACACAAACAGACAAGTTAATTGCATTTCCAAAGCCTCTTTCAACTGAATCCGGGACAATTGGCCGGTGGACAACTGGCCGGTGGACAACTGGCCGGTGGGTCAATTGGCCGGTGACTTTTTGGGGGATAGGACAATTGGCCGGTGACTTTTTAAAAGTTGTTTTAATATTGTTTTAAATTTTACTAGTTGTCTTCATATTACAAATAGAGTCATAGTTTGTCTTTTTGCTAGGTTGCACACACTAAAGGTCCATGGATTCCTATTCAGATTGCCTTAAAATTTTCTTTTGTTTAGCTAATTAGGAAATCTTATAATAATGATATGCTTATAAACTACTCAGGATTGCTACAATAAAGAAGTAAAGGCTCTTTGATAACTGCTCAGGATTGCTACAATAAAGAAATAAAGGCTCTTTGATAACTACTCAGGATTGCTACAATAAAGAAGTAAAGGCTCTTTGATAACTGCTCAGGATTGTTAAACCTAAGTAAGGCAAAAGGCTCTTTGCTTAATTGCAATCTGCATTGGGATATTGTGTATATAAGTAGGGGTCAGATTCTGTACAATCAGCATAATACATCTATATGTGACTATTAAAAGAGTTTGTTAGAAATCAGAATTACTATCAGAATAATATATTTGACTAATTATGCCCCTGTTCCACCAAAAGATTAAGCCCCGATCCTGTCGGCGACCCTTAATCGTGGACAGTCGGTGGGAAAATAACAAAAATGGGCGGGAATACTGGGTCGGTACTGAAGTCTGGGATTAAGAACAGATCGTCCCCAGGACGCCTCAGGACGCCTCAGGCGGCCGCAGACAGTCCCCGACTGGTCTGGGACTAAGAACCGACTAAGCCAGTTTTCAGGTCGGTTTCAACCACGATCCTGTCGTACACATACCGACTGGGTCCCAGGATGCCTCAGGCCTCCTGGGACTAAGCCCCGACTAACCCACGATTAACTACCGGCGTCCTCAGGCCTCCTCAGTCTTCCCCAGACCAGGATCCTCGATTATTGTTTTCCAAAGTTGCTGGATTTTCTGGGTATATATATATAAAATTCGCGATCTAATCATCATTGCTTTTCTGGGAACACAGCAGGATGCCACCTTTTAATGGAAGACAGATTCAACAACAACTGCGGGCTTTTTTGGTTTTCATTCAGTTACAAATAATCATGTATTTCCATTTTTTACGTCGACCACAGCAAACACCACCAGCACCACCAGCACCCATACAGAGACCTAGAAGAAGGCACAACATGTGGGTCAGGCCATGGCTGCTACAGAGAGAGGAGAGGGGGGCCTACCACAACATTATGGCTGATCTTTATGCCACAGATATTCCAGGATTCACCAACTACATGAGGATGACCCCAGAATTTTTTGAAATGATTAAGACCAGACTGGAACCACACCTAGCCAGGCAGGCCACCAACTACAGAGCACCAATCAGTGTTGGTGAGAAGTTAGCCCTCACCATCAGATATCTGGCCACTGGAGAGTCCTACACATCATTGTCCTGTCAGTTCAGGGTTGGAAGATGCACCATCTCCAAGTTTATACCAGAGGTCTGCAGGGCCATCCAGGATGAGTTCACCAGGGAGTACCTGAAGTGTCCTACAACCCCAGATGAGTGGAAAGAACTGGAGAGGGAATTCAGGATCAGATGGAATGTTCCACATGCCCTGGGAGCTCTGGATGGGAAGCATGTGGCCCTGAAGAAGCCCAAGAACACTGGAGCCCTCTACCACAACTATAAGGGATTCTTTTCCATTGTGATGTTGGCCCTGGTAGATGGACAGTACAAGTTTAGATGGGTGGATGTGGGTACTGAAGGATCCTGCTCGGATGGCCAGATATTTAATGCCTCTCAGCTGAAGAGGAGGATTGAGGATGGCAGGATAGGCTTCCCTGACCCAGCTCCTATAACGTCGACCACAGCAACCACCACCAGCACCACCAGCACCCATACAGAGACCTAGAAGAAGGCACAACATGTGGGTCAGGCCATGGCTGCTACAGAGAGAGGAGAGGGGGGCCTACCACAACATTATGGCTGATCTTTATGCCACAGATATTCCAGGATTCACCAACTACATGAGGATGACCCCAGAATTTTTTGAAATGATTAAGACCAGACTGGAACCACACCTAGCCAGGCAGGCCACCAACTACAGAGCACCAATCAGTGTTGGTGAGAAGTTAGCCCTCACCATCAGATATCTGGCCACTGGAGAGTCCTACACATCATTGTCCTGTCAGTTCAGGGTTGGAAGATGCACCATCTCCAAGTTTATACCAGAGGTCTGCAGGGCCATCCAGGATGAGTTCACCAGGGAGTACCTGAAGTGTCCTACAACCCCAGATGAGTGGAAAGAACTGGAGAGGGAATTCAGGATCAGATGGAATGTTCCACATGCCCTGGGAGCTCTGGATGGGAAGCATGTGGCCCTGAAGAAGCCCAAGAACACTGGAGCCCTCTACCACAACTACAAGGGATTCTTTTCCATTGTGATGTTGGCCCTGGTAGATGGACAGTACAAGTTTAGATGGGTGGATGTGGGTACTGAAGGATCCTGCTCGGATGGCCAGATATTTAATGCCTCTCAGCTGAAGAGGAGGATTGAGGATGGCAGGATAGGCTTCCCTGACCCAGCTCCTATAACCCAGGGTGGGAGAGATGTCCCCTACTTCATCCTGGCAGATGATGCTTTTGCCCTGAAGACCTGGCTCATGAAACCCTATGGCAGAAGGATGTTAACCAGAGAGGAAAGGATTGCCAATTATAGAATTTCAAGGGGCAGAAGAGTGGTGGAGAACGCTTTTGGCATCCTTGTGTCAAGATTCAGGGTGATGAGGACAACCATTGAACTACCCCCAGCAACAGTCAGGGAAGTGGTCTTGACCTGTGTTGTTCTACACAACATACTGAGAAGCCAGTATCAAGGTCAACCTGGTGGTCAGCAGCCTGGGGAGGACGATGATGATGATGTACCTGATGATTGTGGATTGATTGGGGGTGCTGCTGGTGGTGGCCAAGGCAGAAACCCTGCTAGAGAAGCCAAAAGACAGAGGGATTACCTGAAGGACTACTTCAACAGTGAGGGAGCAGTGGCCTGGCAAGATGGCAGAATATAAGTCCTGCTGCAGTAACCAGTCCTTTTCAGGACTAACTATAACAGTCCTTTTCAGGACTACCAATTATTCCAAAAACAATTAATCAGCTATGTTTGCTACAGACGGACGAACCCCATGCCAAACATAACTTGTACAGACTGACAAACAGACAAACCCCATGCCAAACATAGCTTGTTGAGACGGACAAACAGACAAACCCCATGCCAAACATAACTTGTTGAGAGGGACAAACAGACAAACCACATGCCAAACATAACTTGTTGAGACGGACAAACAGACAAACCCCATGCCAAACATAACTTGTTCAGACGGACAAACAGACAACCCCCATGCCAAACATAACTTGTTCAGACGGACAAACAGACAAACACAACTTTCTCACCCAACAAACAGACAAACCCACTGTTAAACAAAAGCCAAACACAAAGTCACACATAATATCCGAAATTAAATTATTTTTTTATATATTTTCAAATCCACATCATAATTTCACCAATTCTTTTTGTTCATGGCTTGGAAATTTATTTGTAGCAGAAAGGTTTTCATGGAAATCTTCAATTTTAAATCTTCACTTCTAATCACAAAAATGTGGAAAATATAACCATGGAACTAGTTTTGCTTTCAATAATGGGGGATTGTGTTTGCAAAATAGTTTGTCAGTTTGTTGGCATGGGTTCTATTTAATTTTGGGTTTTTGTGTTTCTTGGTTGGTGGTTACTGGGATTGGGTTTATTATTGGTAGTTGGATGTTGGGTTTCTTACTGGGTTTGTTATTTGGGGGTTATGTTTGGTATTGAGTTTGTTTGTGGGTAGGCAAGTATGTAATAATCACTTTTAACTCTAGGGAAGGTGTAAGTGTTGGACTTTTCAGTTACAGATTTTAAACTATCCCATGGATTTTACTCTAAATGACTAATGCAACCGACCCACTTTCAGACGCATGACATTCATACGCATCATATTTGAGTCTGGGATTAACAACCGGCGTCCTGGGACTAAGCTAGGGAGGTCTGGGACTAAGGGTCGCAGGCGGCCTGGGACAACACACGACTGTGTAAATTTGGGTCTGAGGAGGCCTGAGGACACCTGGGACTGGACATTTTGTTGAGGGCGGGAAATATGAATCGGTTGTAGTCGTGTGAAATATCAAACATGTTTGATTTTTCACATGGCCCCAACCGACCACAACCGACCCTTACAGAAGGTCTGGGACTAAGCAAATATTTCAAACCGACCCCCCAAAACCCTTAATCGGGAGCCTTAGTCGTGTGGTGGAACACCCACATAAGATTGCTAAAGTGTACTGTCAAAAATCATGGAAGTGTTTCAAACCACCAGGGGAGGGGTGAAAATAGTTTTTGAAGGCCACATGTACACCAAGAAATCCAAAAATAAGAATACAATCAGTTGGCAGTGTGGTAGGAAAAGTGCACTAGACTGCAAAGGTTCTTTGCAGACAAGCTTAGATGTAAGTATCTTGTTTACTTTCTGTATCTTGTTTGTAAGATGTATGTAAGTTGTTCATAAATACAGTATTTGTTTAGAGATGTTTTATACAGTATTAAGCGTCCCTTGCGGGACGCTTGTTTGTGTATGGGAGAGCTTCAGGCTCCGCCGGCTCCACCGGCTCCACCAGCTCCGCATTTTGTTTTCCTTATAACTCTCTAACCGTAAGGCGGATTCTTTTCAAATTTGGCAGGTTTAGGCAGTAGCCTTGGGGAATTTTTTTGAATATGCTGCAGTGACATTTCAACCAATCAGAGAGGTCACATGACCAAAAATGTCTTTTTTCGATGGGGAAGCTTGTCCGGATGATAACTTGAAAGGAATTTTATCAATTCACCTGAAACTTGGCAAATACATTCATTCTATTAAAATCTGGAAATCATTAGATTTTGGCAGTGATTGGTTAAGAAATGGCGGAGTAATTAATGATTAATTAATCATTACGAATTTTCCAAATAAGGAAAACACAAAAATGCTTATATCTCGAAAATCGTGCTAGATAGAGCGATTTCGACGAAATTTTTGACCCGCAGGTTATATCTGCGGAGTAGTTTTCCCAATTTTCAAAAAAAAATTTTCTTGCAAAAAATGGCGGCCATTTTGAATTTTCGAAATTTTCTCAAAAATTGCAAAACACAAAAATGCTTGTATCTCAAAAACCATGCTAGATAGAGCAATTTTGACGAAATTTTTGACCCGCAGGATATCTCTGCGGAGTAGTTTTCGCAATTTTCAAAAAATTTTTGTCTCGCCAAAAATGGCGGCCATTTTGAATTTTCGAAATTTTCGCAAAAATTGCAAAACACAAAAATGCTTATATCTTGAAAACCGTGCTAGATAGAGCGATTTCGACGAAATTTTTGACCCACAGGGTATCTCTGCAGAGTAGCCATGCCAATTTTCAAAAAAATTTTGTCTCGCCAAAAATGGCGGCCATTTTGAATTTTCGAATTTTTCGCACAAATTGTAAAACATAAAAATGCTTATATCTCGAAAACTGTGCTAGATAGAGCGATTTCGACGAAATTTTTGACCCACAGGGTATCTCTGCAGAGTAGCCATGCCAATTGTCAAAAAAATTTTATCTTGCCAAAAATGGCGGCCATTTTGAATTTTTGCGGAAAAATTGCAAAACACAAAAATGCTAATATTTCGAAAACCGTGCTACATAGAGCGATTTCGACGAAATTTTTGATCTTCAGGGTATCTCTGCAGAGCAGCAATCCCAAAGAGCTTTCACTTGGTGAAGTTTCAGACCCATAGCTAATTGCTCACCTACTCAAAATGAGTAAATGCGAATTACCTCTAAAAGTATTGCAGATAGCCAATTTTTCTCAAATAACTCATTCACCTACTTTTGGAAGAGCTTTCACTTGGTGAAGTTTCAGACCCGTAGCTAATTACTCACCTACTCAAAATGAGTAAATGCTAATTATCTCAAAAACTATTGCGGATACCCAATTTTTATCAAATAACTCATTCATGTACTTTTGGGAGAGCTTTCACATGGTGAAGTTTCAGACCCGTAGATGATTACTCACCTACTCAAAATGAGTAAATGCGAATTATCTCTTAAAAGTATTGCAGATAGCCAATTTTTATCAAATAACTCATTCACCTACTTTTGGAAGAGCTTTCACATGGTGAAGTTTCAGACCCATAGCTAATTACTCACCTACTCAAAATGAGTAAATGCGAATTATCTCTAAAAGTATTGTAGATAGCCAATTTTTCTCAAATAACTCGTTCACCTACTTTTGGGAGACCTTTCACATGTTGAAGTTTCAGACCCATAGCTAATTATTTACCTACTCAAAATGAGTAAATGCTAATTATCTGTAAAAGTATTGCGGATACCCAATTTTTATCAAATAACTCATTCATCTACTTGTGGGAGAGCTTTCACATGGTGAAGTTTCAGACCCGTAGCCAATTACTCACCTACTCAAAATGAGTAAATGCGAATTATCTCTAAAAGTATTGCAGATAGCCAATTTTTCTCAAATAAATCATTCACCTACTTTTGGGAGAGCTTTCACTTGGTGAAGTTTCATACCCATAGCTAATTACTCACCTACTCAAAATGAGTAAATGCAAATTATCTCTAAAAGTATTGCAGATAGCCAATTTTTCTCAAATAAATCATTCACCTACTTTTGGGAGAGCTTTCACTCGGTGAAGTTTCAGACCCATAGCTAATTACTCACCTACTCAAAATGAGTAAATGCAAATTATCTCTAAAAGTATTGCAGATAGCCAATTTTTCTCAAATAACTCATTCACCTACTTTTGGGAGAGCTTTCACTCTGTGAAGTTTCAGACCCATAGCTAATTACTCACCTACTCAAAATGAGTAAATGCGAATTATCTCTAAAAGTATTGCAGATAGCCAATTTTCAGACCCATAGCTAATTACTCACCTACTCAAAATGAGTAAATGCGAATTATCTCTAAAAGTATTGCAGATAGCCAATTTTTATGTCAGCTGACTGGCATTATGTCGTCACTCTGCGGCGTGGGCGTACGCGTACGCGTCCGCGTGAACAACTTCTCCTCCAAAACTACAAGGCCTAGAGACGTGCTGTTTTTTTTAAAAGATACCTTATCTATCGAGGATGAAAAATTGTTCAAGGCATGCAAATCTGTCTGTTCGTCTGTTTGCTAGAGACATTACAAGGGGGGTACCCCCACCAAAAGTGTGAAAATTTCAACACTTAATCACAATTTTCTCAGTGACTATTGCAGGGATTTTTCTCATATCTTGCATATATGTACTAGGCCACAGGTAGATTCTCTTGTGTGAGTATGAGACCTGGATCTGTCTTACTTTTTTTTAAATAAATTTTTTTAATAATTTTTAATGCATTAACATTCATGAAATCATGCACAAAATCATTTATAACTTGAAAACTGTTGCATCTAGAGCATTTTGTTAAAATATGTTATTCAGCTACTTTTTTCATAGCTACAATATGGTGAGTAAGTTGGGTGCCTGTCTCAATAGCTAAGTGAGTAATAGCTACTTTTGGGCTTTTCAGTAACTTCCATCATGAGTAGAATCACTTGTAACTTAAAAACTATTGCATTTAGAGAATTTCGTATAAATATGTTATTCAGCTACTTTTGGGTCAGCTATAACATAGTAAAATTTTAGACCTGTAGCTCATGGCATAGCTGAGTAATAGCTACTTTTACGTTATCACTGTTGAGTAAATCGCTTATAACTTCAAAACTATTGCATTTAGAGAATTTCGTATAAATATGTTATTCAGCTACTTTTGGGTCAGCTATAACATAGTAAAATTTCAGACCTGTAGCTCATGGCATAGCTGAGTAATAGCTACTTTTAGGTTATCACTGTTGAGTAAATGGCTTATAACTTGGAAACTATTGCATTTAGAGTATTTTGTTTCAATATGTTATTCACCTATTTTGGGATCAGCTAAAACATAGTGAAGTTTCAGATCTGTGGCTCATTGCATAGCTGAGTAATAGCTACTTTGAAGTTCTCACTATTGAGTAAATCAGTTGTAATTGGAAAACTATTGCATTTAGAGAATTTCGTATAAATATGTTATTCAGCTACTTTTGGGTCAGCTATAACATAGTAAAATTTCAGACCTGTAGCTCATGGCATAGCTGAGTAATAGCTACTTTTAGGTCATCACTATTGAGTAAATCAGTTGTAACTTGAAAACTATTGCATTTACAATATTTTGCTTAAATATGTTGTTCACCTACTTTTGGGTCAGCTATAACATAGTAAAATTTCAGACCTGTAGCTCATGGCATAGCTGAGTAATAGCTACTTTTAGGTCATCACTATTGAGTAAATCAGTTGTAACTTGAAAACTATTGCATTTACAGTATTTTGCTTAAATATGTTGTTCACCTACTTTTGGGTCAGCTATAACATAGTGAAATTTCAGACCTGTAGCTCATTGCATAGCTGAGTAATAACTACTTTGAGGTTCTCACTATTGAGTAAATCAGTTGTAATTGCAAAACTATTGCATTTAGAGAATTTAGTATAAATATGTTATTCAGCTACATTTGGGTCAACTATAACATAGTAAAATTTCAGACCTGTAGCTCATGGCATAGCTGAGTAATAGCTACTTTTAGGTCATCACTATTGAGTAAATCAGTTGTAACTTGAAAACTATTGCATTTAGAGTATTTTGCTTAAATATGTTGTTCACCTACTTTTGGGTCAGCTATAACATAGTAAAATTTCAGACCTGTAGCTCATGGCATAGCTGAGTAATAGCTACTTTTAGGTTATCACTGTTGAGTAAATCACTTATAACTTGGAAATTATTGCATTTAGAGTATTTTGTTTCAATATGTTATTCACCTATTTTGGGATCAGCTATAACATAGTGAAGTTTCAGACCTGTGGCTCATTGCATAGCTGAGTAATAGCTACTTTGAAGTTCTCACTATTGAGTAAATCAGTTGTAATTGGAAAACTATTGCATTTAGAGAATTTCGTATAAATATGTTATTCAGCTACTTTTGGGTCAGCTATAACATAGTAAAATTTCAGACCTGTAGCTCATGGCATAGCTGAGTAATAGCTGCTTTTAGGTCATCACTATTGAGTAAATCAGTTGTAACTTGAAAACTATTGCATTTACAGTATTTTGCTTAAATATGTTGTTCACCTACTTTTGGGTCAGCTATAACATAGTAAAATTTCAGACCTGTAGCTCATGGCATAGCTGAGTAATAGCTACTTTTAGGTCATCACTATTGAGTAAATCAGTTGTAACTTGAAAACTATTGCATTTACAGTATTTTGCTTAAATATGTTGTTCACCTACTTTTGGGTCAGCTATAACATAGTGAAATTTCAGACCTGTAGCTCATTGCATAGCTGAGTAATAACCACTTTGAGGTTCTCACTATTGAGTAAATCAGTTGTAATTGCAAAACTATTGCATTTAGAGAATTTAGTATAAATATGTTATTCAGCTACATTTGTGTCAACCATAACATAGTAAAATTTCAGACCTGTAGCTCATGGCATCGCTGAGTAATAGCTACTTTTAGGTTATCACTGTTGAGTAAATCACTTATAACTTGGAAATTATTGCATTTAGAGTATTTTGTTTCAATATGTTATTCACCTATTTTGGGATCAGCTATAACATAGTGAAGTTTCAGACCTGTGGCTCATTGCATAGCTGAGTAATAGCTACTTTGAAGTTCTCACTATTGAGTAAATCAGTTGTAATTGGAAAACTATTGCATTTAGAGAATTTCGTATAAATATGTTATTCAGCTACTTTTGGGTCAGCTATAACATAGTAAAATTTCAGACCTGTAGCTCATGGCATAGCTGAGTAATAGCTACTTTTAGGTCATCACTATTGAGTAAATCAGTTGTAACTTGAAAACTATTGCATTTACAGTATTTTGCTTAAATATGTTGTTCACCTACTTTTGGGTCAGCTATAACATAGTAAAATTTCAGACCTGTAGCTCATGGCATAGCTGAGTAATAGCTACTTTTAGGTCATCACTATTGAGTAAATCAGTTGTAACTTGAAAACTATTGCATTTACAGTATTTTGCTTAAATATGTTGTTCACCTACTTTTGGGTCAGCTATAACATAGTGAAATTTCAGACCTGTAGCTCATTGCATAGCTGAGTAATAACTACTTTGAGGTTCTCACTATTGAGTAAATCAGTTGTAATTGCAAAACTATTGCATTTAGAGAATTTAGTATAAATATGTTATTCAGCTACATTTGTGTCAACCATAACATAGTAAAATTTCAGACCTGTAGCTCATGGCATAGCTGAGTAATAGCTACTTTTAGGTCATCACTATTGAGTAAATCAGTTGTAACTTGAAAACTATTGCATTTAGAGTATTTTGCTTAAATATGTTGTTGACCTACTTTTGGGTCAGCTATAACATAGTAAAATTTCAGACCTGTAGCTCATGGCATAGCTGAGTAATAGCTACTTTTAGGTTATCACTGTTGAGTAAATCACTTATAACTTGGAAATTATTGCATTTAGAGTATTTTGTTTCAATATGTTATTCACCTATTTTGGGGTCAGCTATAACATAGTGAAGTTCCAGACCTGTGACTCATTGCATAGCTGAGTAATAGCTACTTTGAAGTTCTCAATGTTGAGTAAATCAGTTGTAATTGGAAAACTATTGCATTTAGAGAATTTCGTATAAATATGTTATTCAGCTACTTTTGGGTCAGCTATAACATAGTAAAATTTCAGACCTGTAGCTCATGGCATAGCTGAGTAATAGCTACTTTTAGGTCATCACTATTGAGTAAATCAGTTGTAACTTGAAAACTATTGCATTTACAGTATTTTGCTTAAATATGTTGTTCACCTACTTTTGGGTCAGCTATAACATAGTGAAATTTCAGACCTGTAGCTCATTGCATAGCTGAGTAATAACTACTTTGAGGTTCTCACTATTGAGTAAATCAGTTGTAATTGCAAAACTATTGCATTTAGAGAATTTAGTATAAATATGTTATTCAGCTACATTTGGGTCAACTATAACATAGTAAAATTTCAGACCTGTAGCTCATGGCATAGCTGAGTAATAGCTACTTTTAGGTCATCACTATTGAGTAAATCAGTTGTAACATGAAAACTATTGCATTTAGAGTATTTTGTTTAAATATGTTGTTCACCTACTTTTGGGTCAGCTATAACATAGTAAAATTTCAGACCTGTAGCTCATGGCATAGCTGAGTAATAGCTACTTTTAGGTTATCACTGTTGAGTAAATCACTTATAACTTGGAAATTATTGCATTTAGAGTATTTTGTTTCAATATGTTATTCACCTATTTTGGGGTCAGCTATAACATAGTGAAGTTCCAGACCTGTGACTCATTGCATAGCTGAGTAATAGCTACTTTGAAGTTCTCAATGTTGAGTAAATCACTTGTAATTTGAAAACTATTGCATTTAGAGAATTTAGTATAAATATGTTATTCAGCTACTTTTGGGTCAGCTATAACATAGTAAAATTTCAGACCTGTAGCTCATGGCATAGCTGAGTAATAGCTACTTTTAGGTTATCACTGTTGAGTAAATGGCTTATAACTTGGAAACTATTGCATTTAGAGTATTTTGTTTCAATATGTTATTCACCTATTTTGGGATCAGCTAAAACATAGTGAAGTTTCAGATCTGTGGCTCATTGCATAGCTGAGTAATAGCTACTTTGAAGTTCTCACTATTGAGTAAATCAGTTGTAATTGGAAAACTATTGCATTTAGAGAATTTCGTATAAATATGTTATTCAGCTACTTTTGGGTCAGCTATAACATAGTAAAATTTCAGACCTGTAGCTCATGGCATAGCTGAGTAATAGCTACTTTTAGGTCATCACTATTGAGTAAATCAGTTGTAACTTGAAAACTATTGCATTTACAATATTTTGCTTAAATATGTTGTTCACCTACTTTTGGGTCAGCTATAACATAGTAAAATTTCAGACCTGTAGCTCATGGCATAGCTGAGTAATAGCTACTTTTAGGTCATCACTATTGAGTAAATCAGTTGTAACTTGAAAACTATTGCATTTACAGTATTTTGCTTAAATATGTTGTTCACCTACTTTTGGGTCAGCTATAACATAGTGAAATTTCAGACCTGTAGCTCATTGCATAGCTGAGTAATAACTACTTTGAGGTTCTCACTATTGAGTAAATCAGTTGTAATTGCAAAACTATTGCATTTAGAGAATTTAGTATAAATATGTTATTCAGCTACATTTGGGTCAACTATAACATAGTAAAATTTCAGACCTGTAGCTCATGGCATAGCTGAGTAATAGCTACTTTTAGGTCATCACTATTGAGTAAATCAGTTGTAACTTGAAAACTATTGCATTTAGAGTATTTTGCTTAAATATGTTGTTCACCTACTTTTGGGTCAGCTATAACATAGTAAAATTTCAGACCTGTAGCTCATGGCATAGCTGAGTAATAGCTACTTTTAGGTTATCACTGTTGAGTAAATCACTTATAACTTGGAAATTATTGCATTTAGAGTATTTTGTTTCAATATGTTATTCACCTATTTTGGGATCAGCTATAACATAGTGAAGTTTCAGACCTGTGGCTCATTGCATAGCTGAGTAATAGCTACTTTGAAGTTCTCACTATTGAGTAAATCAGTTGTAATTGGAAAACTATTGCATTTAGAGAATTTCGTATAAATATGTTATTCAGCTACTTTTGGGTCAGCTATAACATAGTAAAATTTCAGACCTGTAGCTCATGGCATAGCTGAGTAATAGCTGCTTTTAGGTCATCACTATTGAGTAAATCAGTTGTAACTTGAAAACTATTGCATTTACAGTATTTTGCTTAAATATGTTGTTCACCTACTTTTGGGTCAGCTATAACATAGTAAAATTTCAGACCTGTAGCTCATGGCATAGCTGAGTAATAGCTACTTTTAGGTCATCACTATTGAGTAAATCAGTTGTAACTTGAAAACTATTGCATTTACAGTATTTTGCTTAAATATGTTGTTCACCTACTTTTGGGTCAGCTATAACATAGTGAAATTTCAGACCTGTAGCTCATTGCATAGCTGAGTAATAACCACTTTGAGGTTCTCACTATTGAGTAAATCAGTTGTAATTGCAAAACTATTGCATTTAGAGAATTTAGTATAAATATGTTATTCAGCTACATTTGTGTCAACCATAACATAGTAAAATTTCAGACCTGTAGCTCATGGCATCGCTGAGTAATAGCTACTTTTAGGTTATCACTGTTGAGTAAATCACTTATAACTTGGAAATTATTGCATTTAGAGTATTTTGTTTCAATATGTTATTCACCTATTTTGGGATCAGCTATAACATAGTGAAGTTTCAGACCTGTGGCTCATTGCATAGCTGAGTAATAGCTACTTTGAAGTTCTCACTATTGAGTAAATCAGTTGTAATTGGAAAACTATTGCATTTAGAGAATTTCGTATAAATATGTTATTCAGCTACTTTTGGGTCAGCTATAACATAGTAAAATTTCAGACCTGTAGCTCATGGCATAGCTGAGTAATAGCTACTTTTAGGTCATCACTATTGAGTAAATCAGTTGTAACTTGAAAACTATTGCATTTACAGTATTTTGCTTAAATATGTTGTTCACCTACTTTTGGGTCAGCTATAACATAGTAAAATTTCAGACCTGTAGCTCATGGCATAGCTGAGTAATAGCTACTTTTAGGTCATCACTATTGAGTAAATCAGTTGTAACTTGAAAACTATTGCATTTACAGTATTTTGCTTAAATATGTTGTTCACCTACTTTTGGGTCAGCTATAACATAGTGAAATTTCAGACCTGTAGCTCATTGCATAGCTGAGTAATAACTACTTTGAGGTTCTCACTATTGAGTAAATCAGTTGTAATTGCAAAACTATTGCATTTAGAGAATTTAGTATAAATATGTTATTCAGCTACATTTGTGTCAACCATAACATAGTAAAATTTCAGACCTGTAGCTCATGGCATAGCTGAGTAATAGCTACTTTTAGGTCATCACTATTGAGTAAATCAGTTGTAACTTGAAAACTATTGCATTTAGAGTATTTTGCTTAAATATGTTGTTGACCTACTTTTGGGTCAGCTATAACATAGTAAAATTTCAGACCTGTAGCTCATGGCATAGCTGAGTAATAGCTACTTTTAGGTTATCACTGTTGAGTAAATCACTTATAACTTGGAAATTATTGCATTTAGAGTATTTTGTTTCAATATGTTATTCACCTATTTTGGGGTCAGCTATAACATAGTGAAGTTCCAGACCTGTGACTCATTGCATAGCTGAGTAATAGCTACTTTGAAGTTCTCAATGTTGAGTAAATCAGTTGTAATTGGAAAACTATTGCATTTAGAGAATTTCGTATAAATATGTTATTCAGCTACTTTTGGGTCAGCTATAACATAGTAAAATTTCAGACCTGTAGCTCATGGCATAGCTGAGTAATAGCTACTTTTAGGTCATCACTATTGAGTAAATCAGTTGTAACTTGAAAACTATTGCATTTACAGTATTTTGCTTAAATATGTTGTTCACCTACTTTTGGGTCAGCTATAACATAGTGAAATTTCAGACCTGTAGCTCATTGCATAGCTGAGTAATAACTACTTTGAGGTTCTCACTATTGAGTAAATCAGTTGTAATTGCAAAACTATTGCATTTAGAGAATTTAGTATAAATATGTTATTCAGCTACATTTGGGTCAACTATAACATAGTAAAATTTCAGACCTGTAGCTCATGGCATAGCTGAGTAATAGCTACTTTTAGGTCATCACTATTGAGTAAATCAGTTGTAACATGAAAACTATTGCATTTAGAGTATTTTGCTTAAATATGTTGTTCACCTACTTTTGGGTCAGCTATAACATAGTAAAATTTCAGACCTGTAGCTCATGGCATAGCTGAGTAATAGCTACTTTTAGGTTATCACTGTTGAGTAAATCACTTATAACTTGGAAATTATTGCATTTAGAGTATTTTGTTTCAATATGTTATTCACCTATTTTGGGGTCAGCTATAACATAGTGAAGTTCCAGACCTGTGACTCATTGCATAGCTGAGTAATAGCTACTTTGAAGTTCTCAATGTTGAGTAAATCACTTGTAATTTGAAAACTATTGCATTTAGAGAATTTAGTATAAATATGTTATTCAGCTACTTTTGGGTCAGCTATAACATAGTAAAATTTCAGACCTGTAGCTCATGGCATAGCTGAGTAATAGCTACTTTTAGGTTATCACTGTTGAGTAAATCACTTATAACTTGAAAACTATTGCATTTAGAGTATTTTGTTGCAATATGTTATTCACCTATTTTGGGGTCAGCTATAACATAGTGAAGTTCCAGACCTGTGGCTCATTGCATAGCTGAGTAATAGCTACTTTGAAGTTCTCACTGTTGAGTAAATCAGTTGTAATTGGAAAACTATTGCCTTTACAGAAATTTGTGCAAATATGTTATTCAGCTACTTTTGGGTCAGCTATAACATAGTGAAATTACAGACCTGTAGCTCATGGCACAACTGAGCAATAGCTATTCTCAGGCACTGACTGTTGAGTAAATCAGCTATAACCTGAAAAATATTGCATTTGGAGTATTTTGTTAAAATATATTGTTCACCTACTTTTGGGTTAGCTATAACATAGTGAAATTACAGACCTATAGCTCATGGCATAGCGGAGCAATAGCTATTTTCTGGTTCTCACTATTGAGTAAATCAGTTGTAACTTGAAAACTATTGCATTTACAGTATTTTGCTTAAATATGTTGTTCAGCTACTTTTAGGTCAGCTATAACAGAGCAAAAATTCAGACATGTAGCTCATTGCATAGCTGAGTAATAGTTACTTTGAGGTTCTCACTCTTGAGTAAATCAGTTGTAACTTGAAAATTATTACATTTAGAGTATTTTGTTAAATATGTTATTCACAGACGTTTTGGTCAGCTATAACATAGTGAAATTGCAGACCTCTATGTCATGGGATAGCTGAGCAATAGCTTCTTTCAGGTTCTCACTGTTGAGTAAATCATTGTATCCAACCTGTAGGAAATCATGGGCTGGGAATCTGTTAATATGGTCCGATTTGACCTTGGAACCCTCCTTCAAGGTCAAATGAGGATAGCCAAACATAAAAGTGCTTATAACTTGCTTATTATTGGTCCCAGAGGTTGGAATGAAAACCAACCTATAGAAAATCATGAGCTGAGAATTTTTTGGTGTGGTCGGATTTCACCATGGACCCCTCCTTCAAGGTCAAATGAGGATAGCCAAACTTAAAAGTGCTTATAACTCACTTATTATTGGTCCTAGAGGTTTCGAATGGAAAACCAACCTATAGAAAATCATGGGCTGGGAATCTTTTGGTGTGGTCGGATTTAACCTTAGACCCCTCCTTCCAGGTCAAACGAAGATAGCCAAACTTAAAGTGCTTTTTACTCGCGTATTATTGGTCTTGGAGGTTTGGGATGGTAAACCAACATATAGGAAATCATGGGCTGGGATTCTTTTGGTGTGGTCAGATTTGACCTGGGACCCCTCCTTCAAGGGCAGTTGAGGATAGCCAAACTTACAATTGCTTAGAACTCGCTTATTATTGGTCCTACAAGTTTGGGATGGTAAACAAGCTACAGGAAATCATGGGCTGGGAATTTTTTTGTGTGGTCGGATTTGACCTTGGATCCCCTCCTTCAAGGTCAAACAAGGATAGCCAAACTTAAAAAGTGCCTATGACTCACTTATTATTGGTCCGAGAGGTTTGGGATGGTAAACCATCCTAAATTCTTTGGCTGGGAATCTTTTGGTATGGTCAGATTTGACCTTTGGACCCCTTCTTCATGGTCGAACGAGGATATTGCATTTATAGTATTTCTTTAAATATTTTTAACCTACTTTTTACCCTTAAACAATTACCTTGTTACTTTATTTCATAATACCATTTGCAGGGCACAACTTTTTTGTCCTTTTCTTCTGTCAGCTTCGAAATATCTTTCGAACATGCTGTTCAGTTACCATTTACTGTATTTCTGTAAAGCCCTTTCCCTGATAATTATGCTTTCCTCTCATTATCACCATCACAAATCCAAAACATTCAGTCAGCTGACACAGTGCCCGTTCACGGGCACTCTCCTCTTGTTCTCAAATAACTCATTCACCTACTTTTGGCAGAGCTTTCACTTGGTGAAGTTTCAGACCCATAGCTAATTATTTACCTACTCAAAATGAGTAAATGTGAATTATCTCTAAAAGTATTGCAGATAGCCAATTTTTCTCAAATAACTCATTCACCTACTTTTGGGAGAGCTTTCACTCTGTGAAGTTTCAAACCCATAGCTATTTATTCACCTACTCAAAATGAGTAAATGCTAATTATCTCAAAAACTATTGCGGATACCCAATTTTTATCAAATACTCATTCATCTACTTGTGGGAGAGCTTTCACATGGTGAAGTTTCAGACCCATAGCTAATTACTCACCTACTCAAAATGAGTGAATGCGAATTATCTCTAAAAGTATTGCAGATAGACAATTTTTCTCAAATAACTCATTCACCTACTTTTGGGAGAGCTTTCACTTGGTGAAGTTTCAGACCCATAGATAATTATTCATCTACTCAAAATGAGTAAATGTGAATTATCTCTTAATAGTATTGCAGATAGCCAATTTTTCTCAAATAACTCATTCACCTACTTTTGGAAGAGCTTTCACACACGAAAATGAAAAATTGTGAATATCTCGGAAAAGCTATTTCTTCTGCTTTAATGCTTGGCGGGAGATACATACCGCGGCAGTGGTCTTGACAAAAATTTTTGTCTCCCCAAAAATGGTGGCCATTTTGAATTTTCAAAGTTTTTGCAAAACACAAAAATACTTATATCTCGAAAAACCGTGCTATATGGAGCGAACTCAAGAAAATTTTGGACCTGCTGGCCTGCTGGGTATCTCTGCAGAGTAGCCATGCCAATTTTCAAAATATTTTTATCTCGCCAAATATAGCGGATGTTTTGCAATTAAACACAAGTTTAATTCTAATTCTTTAATTCAGATATTAACATGTACATAGGTATTATAATTTATTAAAACACAAGTTGTTGCATGAAGGTCTCAGTGAAGCGTGTGGGAATCTTTTCATATTTTAATCTCCCAGGTATATTATAACAACATACAAGATATCTGGTCACTGACACTTTAAGATAATGAGAGGGATCTGGAAACCCTTACTAGCCTGGGTAATGACTCTAAAACATTTAACATCCACAACATCCTCCCTTTTTTACAAAAGAATATAAAAACTGTGAATCAGTAAGAATAAAATGTCAGCTATATATAATTTTAAAACAATTTAAAAACTTCCAAATTGGTAAAGGTAAGGGTAGACTACCTTCCTTTACAAAAGCTTGTAACTGTGTATTATTCTGACACTTGTAGTTACAATGCCAATTTTGACCTATTTTATTTATTTATTTAGCCAATTGTCTAATTGAAACCAGCTTGGTAATGTTCAGTGGTCTTCTTGTTTCTCCCACTTCTTCTTATTTGTATTGTTTTACTGGGTGAGCTTGTTGGTACACTTGCTATCTCTGATCTGCTGTCATACTGTGTGTCTTCTGTTGTAACAACACTTTGATTGTCAGTGGTCTGAGGATTGACATCTTCTTTCACCTCCTTTTCTCTCTCTCGTAGGTGGAACCTATTTCTTCTGTAAGATTTATCATCAACCGTCACAGTATAAGATCTAGGTGAGAGTTTGTCAGTGCACACTCCTTTCTTCCATGGGCCAGTTGAGTTTGGTAATGGCTTAACATAGACTGATTGCCCAATTTCTAGTTCTGGTAGGTGTCGAGCATGTTTGTCATGGAACAGTTTGGCTTTTTGGCGTTTCAGTTTGATCTTTTCTGGAACATTTTCCACAACCTGGGGTCGTAACAGATTTTCTTGTTCCCTTGAACAAAATTCCATTTTGAACACTAAGTTCTTCCCTATATGGCCAATACTCTCTCAGGCATGCAGGTATTTCATTCTTGTCATTTGGCCATCCAGCCAGGATTGTGCTTTTAAGAGATTGTAGTGTACTATCTTGCAATGTTGCCATTTGAATCTGATCAAGCCTTGTGTCAGATACTTTCAAATGTTCTGTATAACTTATCTGTTCCAGTTCTGTGCAAAATACTTCAAAATCACTAGTTGAAGGCGCAGCTGCTGAGATTGATGCACGAGATAACAGATCTGCAATGTACATTTCACTGCCTCGTTTGTACTTCACCTGCAAGTTGTACTTCTGCAACCTCAGGAGCATTCTTTGGAGTCTCTTGGGTGCTGATAGAAGTGATTTCTTGAATATTACTTCTAGAGGTTTATGATCACTCTCAACTTGTATGGAATCTCTTCCCAGCAAGTACTGTTTGAAGCGTTCGCACCCAAACACTATAGCGAGACACTCTTTCTCAATTTGAGCATATGACTGCTCTGTTTTCGACAAGGATCTGGAGGCAAATGCGATGGGTTGGCCATTTTGCAATAATGTGGCACCTAACCCTTTTTGGCTGGCATCACTCTGCAGTGTGACAGGCTCAGATAGGCTGTAATATTTCAAAACAGGCTGTACTGTCACAATCTCTTTCACTCGCCGGAAAGCTTCCTCTTGCTGTGTTTGCCAGACCCAAACAGCGTCCTTGTCGGTGAGACGTCGGAGAGGTTCAGACACATCTGAGAGATGTGGTGCAAATTTGGCGAGATAGTTTACAAATCCAAGAAAACACTGAGTTTCTTTCACATTTGATGGTCGCTTCATCTCAGTCACGGCTTTTATCTTCTCTGGGTCTGGTTTAAGCCCTGTAGATGTGAGGAGATGACCCATGTAGGACACTTCTGTCATCTTCAGCTTTAGCTTCTTTTTGTTTAGCTTTAAGTTGACCTTCTGTGCTCGTTTCAACAGCTCAATCAGATTTGCATCGTGGTCTTTTACAGCTTCTTCCTGTGTTTTGCCACAACCGTATACCAAGATGTCATCTGCAATGACTTCCACTCCATGCAGGCCCTCTAAGACTTCATGCTGTTTACACTGAAACACTTCAGGGGCTGAGGTCAAGCCAAATGGTAGACGCAACCATCGGTATCTGCCGAATGGAGTCCAAAATGTTGTGAGCATGCTACTTTCTTCGTCTAATTTGATGTGACAGAATCCATCCTTCGCGTCTAGGACAGAGAACACTTTAGCATTTTCTAGATTTGGCAGGATTTCCTCAATAGTTGGCATCTGATATTTTGGACGTTTGACCGCTTTGTTCAGGTCAACTGGGTCAATGCAGAGTCGTAGCTTCCCTGGCTTTTTAACTACAACCATGCTGTTAATCCATGGTGTTGGCTCTACCACTTTTTTGAGGATTCTTTGTGCCACCATTGAGTCGATTTTCTCCTTAAGTTCTGCTCTAAGGGCAACAGGAACTCTTCTTGGTTGATGCTGCACTGGCGTGATCGTCTCATCAAGCTCAATGTGATGTTCACCTGGAAACTGCCCTAATCCCTGGAACACATCTGAAAAACTGCCAAGTATATCCTCTTTAGACAGTCCTGTAGTGACTTCCTGTGACATGTGGACAACTTCATCTGAATTGATTGAAAGCAAATTCAATCGCTGGCATGTGTTTGCTGATAACAAGGGTTTTTGTGCGACCCTGGTGTTTACAATCTGGAAGCCAAGCTTAAAGTTCTTGCCATTGATTCTAGTGTAAAGAGTAGCATATCCCAGTGGCTTCATCCATGAGCCATCATAGAAATTCAAACGAACTGAGCTTTCTTTCAGATTTGAATCTGATTCACCAGTTACTGCCTTGTAATCTTCAATGTTCAGAACATTGCAGGTGGCGCCTGTATCCAGTTGACACACAAGGCCTTTTGACCTGTTATTTGACACAGAATCCTTGGTCTTCCAAAACTTCAGAGGTATTGTAAGCTGCTTACCTCTTGTTTTTACTGCTCCCACAAATTGATTTGTGTGGAAAATTGATTCGCTTGATGAATCTTCAGAATCCTGGTCAATCCTGTGTACTGCTTTCTCTACACGCTGTTTCTGTTTGCATACTGTAGCAAAATGATTTCTTTTGCCACAGGCTTTGCACAATTTCCCAAATGCAGGACACTTCGACTTGTCAAATGTATGGCTCTGTCCACAATATTTGCATCTCTTGTGCTGAGATGGCTGTTGAGACCGTCTTTGCTGTTTTTGTGACTGTTGCTTGTGTTGCTTTGTGAAATTGACTTCTTCTTGCTTACTACCAATCTGCTGTAGTTGATGCTGTGAGATTTCCGCAATCCTACACATATCTATTGCTCTGGCTAAGGTTAGATCAGTTTCTCTGAACATGCGGGCCCTTGCAGCACTGTCTTTGGTGCCCAAGATTAATCTGTCACGCAGCATGTCATCTGTTAGATTGCCATAATCACAACTAGAGGCTAGCTGCCTCAGCCTTGTCATATACGGATCTATCCCTTCAGCTGGTCCCTGTGTACATGTGTTAAAAACATATCTGTCATAAATCACATTCTTTGTCGGCTTGAAGTGTGACTCTAAGGCATCAAGAGATTTCTTCACATCTTGCTTGTCTTCTGCTGATATATCCAAGTGATGGTAAATCCTGAGACAGTCTTTCCCCATCACAGATCTCAGTGTCGCAATCCTTATAGCAGCAGATTTCTTGTTCAACTCAGTTGCAGTCTCAAAGTCCTCCCATTGTGACCTGAAAAATTTCCAGTTTTCAGCCCGATCTCCTTTGCAGTCCATTGGTGATGGAACTGGGAAGTTTGATGGGACACTCACTACCTGTGACACTGTTTCTGGTTCAGACATATTGCACTATATCCAAGTACAAGCAAACAAAAGTTTCAGCAAGATAAATCACTATCCACACTTTCAACAAAGGTTCTTTTGCAGGATATTAGAGGCTTTTTTTTTCCAATTGTCTCCGTCAGAAATTAGAGGCTTTTTTTGTTTTTTACTCCAATAATCAGTCAGGAATTAGAGGCTTTTTTTTTCACTCTAATAATCCCAGTCAGAAATTAGAGGCTTTTTTTTTACTCTAATTATCCCACATCTGACACCATGTTTTGCAATTAAACACAAGTTTAATTCTAATTCTTTAATTCAGATATTAACATGTACATAGGTATTATAATTTATTAAAACACAAGTTGTTGCATGAAGGTCTCAGTGAAGTGTGTGGGAATCTTTTCATATTTTAATCTCCCAGGTATATTATAACAACATACAGGATATCTGGTCACTGACACTTTAAGATAATGAGAGGGATCTGGAAACCCTTACTAGCCTGGGTAATGACTCTAAAACATTTAACATCCACAACAGCGGACATTTTTAATTTTTTTATTTTTTGCAAAACACAAAAATGCTTATATCTTGAAAACCGTGCTAGATAGAGCAGACTGCGCTGACTTTGGTTGCCACAACAGTATAAGGCTAGAAACGAAGCATTTTCTTAATACTTTAGCACTCACCTTTATATCCTTTTCGGGACTCTTTGTTTTTGCTATGCAAAAACATTATCTTTTTTTTTGCGAGCGATCCTCTAGTTTCCTGTTGAAATATGGAATGTTCATGATTCTACCATCAACAATGAGGCACGCACCAATAACTTTTGTGAAGGATGGAACAACTCTATCAGGAAAACAGTTGGTCATGACCACCCTTCAATATGGAGGTTGATTGAATATTTCAGAGAGGATGCTGCGTTTGTCCACACACAAATCTTACAATCTGCCTGTGGAGAGCCACCAAAGAAAAGACAACGTAAACATGCCCAAGACCTACAGAGGAAACTGCACTGTATGTGCATACGCATCACACAAAATGAAATTTCTATCAGTGAATTTCTACAAGGCGTTGGACACTGTATCAGACTAAGCAAATGAATGTTGCTACACCATGAATCACCATTGTATCTAGTATGTACATGTATCTATCTAATCTAATGATAATGTAATGTTTTGATGTATTGCTTTTTTATGTTTCTTTTGTTTATACCAATGATAGTGCTTAATATGTTTTGATGAATTGTTATAACCTTGTTTTACCCTGTATAACCAATGTATGTTAAGTGTCAATAAAATTGGAAAAACCAAATTCTAAAACAACTTTTAAAAAGTCACCGGCCAATTGTCCTACCCCTCCAAAAAGTCACTGGCCAATTGTCCACCGGCCAGTTGTCCGCCGGCCAGTTGTCCACCGGCCAATTGTCCGCGCACCCTTTCGACTATGCTCCCATTGCTGGTCAATGTGGATTTCTACCCTGTTTATGAAGTTTATTTATGTTTATTAAGTTTATGAAAGCCAAGTGCTATTTCATCAAAGTACTGAGGCTTCTTTCAACTGTACTCCCTTTCCTACTCACTGTAAACTACAAAGATAATATTATATGTAAAGCAACAATTGTATTTTGTTTGTATACTTTTGCAGCCTGCACAAGATTACTAGAATTTGTTAACATATTTTATAAAAAGGACAAAGAAGCATTAATACGTTACATATTAAAAATAGACACACATTACACTATTAAAATTTAAAGGATTTTAAAAAGCAGAAGGATTTTGCCCAAAACAAAAGGATTTAAATCAATTCCAAATCCAAAATCCTTTTTTGGCAAAAGGATTTCAAATCCTTTATAAAAAGGATTTAAATCCTTCAAATCTAAATCCTCAAAGGATTTGACCCCAACCCTGGATAAGGGATATCAAGATGTATTCATTTCTTTTCATTAAGGGATACGCTTACAGTAAATGTTTTTGGGGGTAAACAATTCAAACAAGGACACTTATCTTTAGGTTCATGGAAGTAGAGCCTTGTGGAAAGAATGCCTGGTCTGTTTTGAGAGAATGGAAAAAGCCTTAATAACATGTAAAAACCTTGGGCTTTCATGATATTCAGATATAGAGTCATGTGTGAATTAAAAATGGTAACAATAACATCTGACAACATGACTTTGTGTATTTTTTTTTACAATGGAACAATAAAGGATTTTTTTGAGTATCTTAAGCATACTTATCTTATAAAAATATTAAATAGCAATGAATTTTCAGAGGCATAAAATGCCTCAAAGATATACAAGATATGAATGTCCCTATCTTTAGTCAATTATAGTTTACTACAATGTATCTTTATCATTATAAATCTAGAATTAAATATCTCCTGGAAAAAATTTACGATCCGAAATTGACAGCAAAAATGATATATTCTTTTCATAAAATATACCACTCTATGAAACACAATAAAGCTCACATTCTGCTTACAGTCTAATACTGCAACTGATACAGTTTTTAGATAATCCACTTTTCCATCAGATACAAAACACAGTTAAGCTTACCTTCTCCTTACAGTCTCAAACCGCAACTACTACAGCTTTATTATCTCCCGCCGGGCGGGAGATTATAAAACGCATTCCGTGTGTGTGTGCGTGAGTGTGTGTGTCACGTTTTTTTAAAAGGGCTGTACATCACACTGGTTGTTTCTCCTTGGCCTTTTCAATGTTTTATGACTTTATTCCTTATGTCTTTTCATTTGATGCTGTTTTTACAGACCTAGGTCCATAGCTAAGTGAGTAATAGCAATGGTGGCTACTTCGAGTAAAGTGCTCATAACTCCAAAACGACTGCATTTAGAGCATTTATGGAAAATACGTTGTTCAGCTACTTTCTCCATGCCTACAAGATGGTACCATTTTTAGGGGTCTATCTTGATAGCTAAGTTAGTAATAGCTATTTTCTGTTTTTAACAATGAGCAAAATGAGTAAGTTGCTTTTATCTTTGTAACTGTTACTTACAATATTGGTCTCAAATATGTTGTTGAACAACTCCTTCGTGTACTATATCATGGTGAGGTTTCCAAGATGTAGCACCATAGCTAGCTGAGTAATAGCTACACTAAGTTTAACATTTGACCATTGAGCAAGACACTTATAACTCAGAAACTATTGAATGTAGAGGATTTTTGTCAAATATGTTGTTGACCTACTTTTTGATGTACTGTGTCGTGAATTTTCAGAGCTGTAAGTCCATAGCTGAGTAATAGCTACTTTGAAATCTCTTAATTTCAACATTGAGTAAATCACTTATAACTCCAAAACTATTGAATTTAGGGAATTATTGTCAGATATGTTAATCAGTTTCTTTTTAATGTTCTGTGTCGTGGCTAAGTTTCAGAGTTGTATCTCCATAGCTAACTGAGTAATGGCTACTTTAAATTTCAACATTGAGTAAATCACTTATAACTCCAAAACTATTGAATTGAGAGAATTATTGTGAAATTTGTTGTTCACTTACTTTTTGATGTACAGTGTCATGGGAAATTTCAACAGCTGTATCTCCATAGCTAACTGAGTAATAGGTACTTTGAGGGTTTTCCATTGAGTAAGTCATGTAGAACAGCAAAACTGTTGAATTAAAAGGATTTTGTCAAATATGTTCACCTACTTTTTGATGTACTGTGTAATGGCAAATTTTGAGAGCTGTACGTCCATAGCTAATTGAGTAATAGCTACTTTTATGGTTTTCCATTCAGTAAATCACTTATAACTGCAAAACTATTAAATTTAGAGGATTTTTGTCAAATATGTTGTTCACCTACTTTTTAATGTTCTGTGTCGTGGCAAAGTTTCAGAGCTGTAAGTCCATAGCTAACTGGGTAATAGCTACTTTGATTGTTTTACTTTGAGGAAATCACTTTTATCAGCAAAACTGTTGAATTTAGAGGATTTTTGTCAAATATGTTGTTCACCTACTTTTTGATGTACTGTGTAGTGGCAAATTTTGAGAGCTGTAGATCCATAACTAACTGAGTAATAGCTACATTGATGGTTCTCCATTGAGTAAATCACTTATAACAGCAAAACTGTTGAATTTAAAGGATTTTTCTCAAATATGTTGTTTAGCTACTTTTTGATGTACTGTGTAATGGCAACTTTTGAGAGCTGTAGGTCCATAGCTAACTGAGTAATAGCTACTTTTATGGTTCACCATTGAGCAAATCACTTATAACTGCAAAACTATTAAATTTAGAGGATTTTTGTCAAATATGTTGTTCACATACTTTTTAATGTTCTGTGTCATGGCGAAGTTTCAGAGCTGTAGGTCCATAGCTAACTGAGTAATAGCTACTTTGATGGTTTTACGTTGAGTAAATCACTTATCAAAGTAAAACTGTTGAATTTAAAGGAATTTTGTCAAATATGTTGTACACCTACTTTTTGATGTACTGTGTAATGGAAATTTTGAGACCTGTAGGTCCATAGCTAACTGAGTAATAGCTACTTTGATGGCTCTCCATTGAGTAAATCATTTATAACTGCAAAACTATTAAATTTAGAGGATTTTTGTCAAATATGTTGTTCACCTACTTTTTAATGTTCTGTATCATGGCAAAGTTTCAGAGCTGTAAGTCCATAGCTAACTGAGTAATAGCTACTTTGATTGTTTTCCTTTCAGTAAATCACTTTTAACGGCAAAACTTTTGAATTTAGAGGATTCTTGTCAAGTATGTTGTTCACCTACTTTTTGATATACTCTGTAATGGCAAATTTTGAGAGCTGTAGGTCCATAGCTAACTGAGTAATAGCTACTTTGATGGTTCTCCATTGAGTAAATCACTTATAACAGCAAAACTGTTGAATTTAAAGGATTTTTCTCAAATATGTTGTTTAGCTACTTTTTGATGTACTGTGTAATGGCAACTTTTGAGAGCTGTAGGTCCATAGCTAACTGAGTAATAGCTACTTTTATGGTTCACCATTGAGCAAATCACTTATAACTGCAAAACTATTAAATTTAGAGGATTTTTGTCAAATATGTTGTTCACATACTTTTTAATGTTCTGTGTCATGGCGAAGTTTCAGAGCTGTAGGTCCATAGCTAACTGAGTAATAGCTACTTTGATGGTTTTACGTTGAGTAAATCACTTATCAAAGTAAAACTGTTGAATTTAAAGGAATTTTGTCAAATATGTTGTACACCTACTTTTTGATGTACTGTGTAATGGAAATTTTGAGACCTGTAGGTCCATAGCTAACTGAGTAATAGCTACTTTGATGGCTCTCCATTGAGTAAATCATTTATAACTGCAAAACTATTAAATTTAGAGGATTTTTGTCAAATATGTTGTTCACCTACTTTTTAATGTTCTGTATCATGGCAAAGTTTCACAGCTGTAAGTCCATAGCTAACTGAGTAATAGCTACTTTGATTGTTTTCCTTTCAGTAAATCACTTTTAACGGCAAAACTTTTGAATTTAGAGGATTCTTGTCAAGTATGTTGTTCACCTACTTTTTGATATACTCTGTAATGGCAAATTTTGAGAGCTGTAGGTCCATAGCTAACTGAGTAATAGCTACTTTGATGGTTCTCCATTGAGTAAATCACTTATAACAACAAAACTGTTGAATTTAAAGGATTTTTGTCAAATATGTTGTTCACCTACTTTTTGATGTACTGTGTAGTGGCAATTTTGAGAGCTGTAAGTCTATAGCTGAGTAATAGCTACTTTGATTGTTCACCATTGAGTAAATCACTTAGAACAGCAAAACTGTTGAATTTAAAGGATATGTATCAAATATGTTGTTCACCTACTTTTTGATGTACTGTGTAATGGCAAATTTTGAGAGCTGTAGATCCGTAGCTAACTGTGTAATAGCTACTTTGATGGTTCTCCATTGAGTAAATCATTTATAACTGCAAAACTATTAAATTTAGAGGATTTTTGTCAAATATGTTGTTCACCTACTTTTTAATGTTCTGTGTCATGGCAAAGTTTCAGAGCTATAAGTCCATAGCTAACTGAGTAATAGTTACTTTGATTGTTTTACTTTGAGTAAATCACTTTTAACAGCAAAACTTTTATCCGGGAGATTATAAAACGCAGATATTTAACACATATATATGCCCTCCATAAGCATGCAGACATTTGACCTTGAAGCTCATCGTTCAAGGTCATCCACAGACTGCCAAAGTACCCTATTTAGGTGATTTTGGCCAAACTTAAAAGTGCCTATATCTCGCTTATTATTGATCCTAGAGGTTTGGGATGTGAAACCAACCTATAGGAAATCATGTTCTGCAAATCTTTAGATGTGGTAAGATTTGACCTTGAGCCCCTTGTTCAAGGTCAAACGAGGATGGCCAAACTTAAAAGTGCCTATATCTTGCTTATTATTGGTTAGAGGTTTGGAATGTGTAACCAACCTATAAGAATTCATGTGCTGGGAATCTTTTGCTGTGGTCCGATTTGAACTTGGACCCCTCGTTCAAGGTCAAGCTGCTGTGGTCAAACTTAAAAGTGCCTATATCTTGCTTATTATTGGTTAGAGGTTTGGAATGTGTAACCAACCTATAGGAATTCATGTGCTGGGAATCTTTTGATGTGGTAAGATTTGACCTTGGGCCCCTCGTTCAAGGTCAAACGACTATGCCCAAACTTAAAAGTGCCTATATCTCACTTATTATTAGTCTTATTGGTCAAACGAGGATGGCCAAGTTTAAAAGTGCCTATATCTAGCTTATTATTGCTTCCAGAGGTTTGGGATGTAAAACTCACTTTAAACAGCACATTTTTGCTCCCTGGCGGGAGATCATATGACTGCAGTGGTCTTGTTAACTCAAGTTTCCATCCGGGCCGCTCGTTTTTGTTAACAAAAACCTTTTTCTAGTTTGTATAGTAAGCATGTACTGTACAATTATAAACTCTGACATAGGGTTTGCTTCCAGTTGTGGCACACTTCTATCCACAGAATTTTCTAATAGAGAGTTTAAGATACAAGTATGCTTTACAACGTGTACACTAATTAAGCGTTCCTGAAAGGGCGCTTATTTGTTTTCACCTCAGTTTCCTCGTCGCCGCATTATGGTCTCCCTTGAATATCTCCCTTATTATTACAAGATTTCAAACCATATTTGGCAGTTATATACCTTAGGCATGGGAAAATTTTTCTGCATGCTTAAATTTGACCTTTGACCTTTATGAAGGTCACATGATCAAAAACTATTTTTTGAAGTACACTCCCCCGTCATCGCAGTTCAGGAAAAACTACTTGCTGCACAGCCTTATAATTTGACACACCTGTTCATACTATCGAAAACGCGAGCTGATTAGATTTTGGGAGCAATCCCTTGAAAAATGTCTCATTTATGAGTGATTTTCTGACACCTTCCAATCTGAAAGCCTTAAATTTAGGCCAACCCCCCTATTATCTTCTTAAGTATTGCATTTAGAGCTATAAAATGTACTGGGAGGTAATAGGAAACCATATGTGGAGAGTCTAAATAGCCGGTCAGTTTTACCCCACGCCCCCCCCCCCTTATGGGTCAAACTGGGGTCATAAAGTAGCTGATTTTGAGTTTTTGCCTTATATCTCCTTTATTGTTGCTTTTATAGCTTCAGAATGTATTAAGAGGTATTGGGAAAGCATATATGGAGAGAGAGTCTAAATAGCCGGTCAGTTTTACCCCCCCGACCCCCCCCTTATGGGTCAAACTGGGGTCATAAAATAGCTGATTTTGAGTTTTTGCCTTATATCTCCTTTATTGTTGCTTTTATAGCTTCGGAATATATTAAGAGGTATTGGGAAAGCATATGTGGAGAGTCTAAATAGCCGGTCAGTTTTACCCCCTGGCCCCCCTTATGGGTCAAACTGGGGTCATAAAATAGCTGATTTTGAGTTTTTGCCTTATATCTCCTTTATTGTTGCTTTTGTAGATTCAGAATGTATTAAGAGGTATTGGGAAAGCATATATGGAGAGTCTAAATAGCTGGTCAGTCTTATCCCCCGACCCCCCCTTATGGGCCAAACTGGGGTCATAAAATAGCTGATTTTGAGTTTTTGCCTTTATCTCCTTTATTGTTGCTTTTATAGCTTCAGAATATATTAAGAGGTATTGGGAAAGCATATGTGGAGAGTCTAAATAGCTGGTCAGTTTTACCCCCCGACCCCCCCTTATGGACCAAACTGGGGCCATAAATAGCTGCTTTGGAGTTTTTGCCTTATATTTCCTTTATTGTTGCTTTTATAGCTTCAGAATGTATTAAGAGTTATTGGGAAAGCATATGTGGAGAATCTAAATAGCCGGTCAGTTTTATCCCCCCCCCCTTATGGGTCAAACTGGGGTCATAAAATAGTTGCTTTGGAGTTTTGTCTTATATCTCCTTTGTTGTTGCTTTTATACCTTCAAAATGTATTAAGAGGTATTGGGAAAGCATATGTGGAGAGTCTAAATAGCCGGTCAGTTTTACCCCCCCCCCCCCTTATGGGTCAAACTGGAGTCATAAAAGAGCTGATTTTGAGTTTTTGCCTTATTGCCTTATATCTCCTTTATTGTTGCTTTTATAGCTTTAGAATGTATTAAGAGGTATTGAGAAAGAATATGTGGAGAGTCTAAATAGCTGGTCAGTTTTACCCCCCGACCCTCCCCCTTATGGGCCAAACTGGGGTCATAAATAGCTGCCTTGGAGTTTTTGCCTTATATCTCCTTTATCGTTGCTTTTATAGCTTCAGAATGTATTAAGAGGTATTGGGAAAGCATATGTGGAGAATCTAAATAGCCGGTCAGTTTTATCCCCCGACCCCCCTTTATGGGTCAAACTGGGGTCATAAAATAGTTGCTTTGGAGTTTTGCCTTATATCTCCTTTATTGTTGCTTTTAGACCTTCAGAATGTATTAAGAGGTATTGGGAAAGCATATGTGGAGAGTCTAAATAGCCGGTCAGTTTTACCCCCTGACCCTCCCTTATGGGCCAAACTGGGGTCATAAATAGCTGCTTTGGAGTTTTTGCCTTATATCTCCTTTATTGTTGCTTTTATAGCTTCAGAATGTATTAAGAGGTATTGGGAAAGCATACGGTGCAGCTTTGTGCATTCTTAGCCTTACAGCATGCTTATTAAAACCACAAAGCAATTTAAACTTTAAGGGACGCTTCGCTTTTGTTAGCAAAAGCATTCCTCTAGTTAAAAGGATGAAAATGTCATCTTTCCCATAATGTCTGATATTAGAACTTCAAGCTACAACTAAGTATAGAATTTCAAAAACCATTCCAGACATCAACAGAAAAGGTGTATGTCAAGCTTTATTTTCAGAGCTGAAAGTCATATTAAAAGGAAAGTTCAAGCAATTGCTTTTTGAAATGTTATAAATTGCACATACATTTTAAATATATGTTTATTGATTTCCTTCACCCATTGACACTGTTTCCTGCCTTTTGTTATATAGTACTTGTATCTAAAAGAGAACATGCAATTGTGAAACATATACAAGTACTTATGGGTTTCACAGTATACATACTTTCCGAAACAGGATTCTTAATTAACTTACCTAAATTTAACTCAAATTGTTCCTTTCTTACACAGAGGTCAACTCGGCATTTTCAAATTGTTACCTCATTGGTATTATAATTCATGTCATAAAGACATGTCCAAGTTTGTAAGAATGGAGAGATTGGTTATTTATGCACTCCAGTATTCTTTTACCAGTACTGTTCTTTCTAGTGTGTACTATTTACAGCAATAAAAGGATGAAAAATAAATAGGCCACCCCAAATTACATTTGGTTGTAATATGTCAGAAATTAAACTCATTTTTATATCAATAGGAATTAAATGAATTGACAAAGATATTAAATCGAATCAAGGAAGAATATATCTTTCTCAGTTTTTTTTATGAGTGCTTACATGCGTTCTCTGAACATTGGCTGTAAATTTGCAGTATCATTTTATATAATCAGGATTTTTGTATGTTACAAGTCACTGGTTTAATTGTCTTTTTTTTTTCTTTACAGAAAAGGCTCTGATTTGGATGCACAGAAAGTGAAGGAAACCTTTGAGATGCTTGGATTCAATGTGAAAACCTATGAAGATTGTACTTGTTTAAAGATGTGGGATGTTATGACTCATGGTTAGATCCTATTAATACAATTTGAAACTGTTCAACCTCTGGTTTGCCTACCTCATAGTTCTAAGTCCTACTATATATATGTGTGTTAAATTAAAAAATGAAAAAATAGAACCTCATCAAGAATAAAAGACAAGGTACAAGGCTTTCTAGTTAATATGGATCTTTTTATAATTGCACATGTATTAGTTTTATTCTTTAGTTTGTTACTATTATCTTTTTGGGATGGGTTTGCATGTAACCAACCAATCTATAAGATTGATGTGTCATTCATCTGTCCATCTGTCTATCCATCAACATTTTGGTTTCCGGACTCTAACTCAAACACACTTACAACGATCGATTTAAAACTTGACAGGATGGTAGGGCACCACCTAGGCTAGGTTACTTTTGAAATTGGCACCATCTGGCTAAACAAGATGGCGACCATTGCTGCCAAATGAAATTCTGTTTCTGGACTCTAACTCAAAGGTGGTGTGTCCAATCGATTTGAAACTTAACAGGGTGGTAGAGAACCACCTGTGCCAACTTGTTTTCAAAGTTGGTGCCATTTGGAAAAACAAGATGTCCGCCATCTTTAAAATTCGGTTTCCAGACTGTAACTGGAAGATGCTTACACCGATCGATTTGAAATTCATCAGGATGGTACAGAGTTAATTTTACTACGCCTTTCCGCATCTTTTGTCGCTATACTGGGGCAAAAAGACGCATACACGTTATGGTGCCGAGTGGCGGTAACGCATAGATGTTGCATTATCGCCCGTGTTTTCACCGTAAATATTGGGGAAATTAGACAAATTGTGTTTAAAAGTCGAATAAAAGGACACATATATTGTCTTTTTAACCCCGATTCCTCCATTTTTCCTTGCTTCTAAATGCCTTAATTTGATTGGTCGAGCAGAAACGACACTGTCCAATCATACTTCGTTTAACAAAAATTCGGTATTTATCAATAGAAAACATATTTATACTAAGTGATGTAAACTCACCAGTCGATGTAAATTTGCTACTTTTTTCATAGTTTTGTTAAATATATATAGAAAGAATAAATATGTATTGCACAACAAGATTTTATTTTCCAGTTTTTAATATTTTCACTTTATAAAGTATATTTTTACATAATGCACTCTTACAAGTGACTTCAAAGAGTGTTAAATTGTACAATTGTTAACAGGTAACAACAAACATTTTAAACTACTGTGGGACAAACTTTTGAAAAGTTGCATCTATGTTAATAACAATTTTTGGCTGGAAAAGATGTTAAATAGTAATTTAACTTAAATTTTACATGGTATGTTATTGCTTTAAAACCAGTTTTTTTTTTCAAAAAGTGGCGAATTTATATCGATTTACATAAATAATGGAGTTTGTTTGTATGAAATAAAACCAACTCCCTGAGTAAACCTATGTCAAGGTGAGTTAATTTTTTTCTAGTTTAAGATAGTGCAGGGTTGGACCATATTTATTGAAACCAAAAATTTTTTTAAAAAATCAGTAAAAAATAAACAAACTTTAATTATTGCAAATATATATGTACATCATGCTGACTACAAATATGTCTTGAAATAAAATAAGTTTTTTTGACAGTGAATAGACTTGAATATGATTTAATATTGCAAATTCACTTTGAAGATAGACTAATAGTACTTTTTTTCTCTTCTCTCATATTTAAGTCAATTTGCTCAAATGTAAGGTTAATTTTTGTCATTTGACTCATCGCATTTACTAAATGTCCCACCAAAATTTAGTAAAGGAGTCATTTGACTCCTGTAGCTCCAACTCTAGAATGAACGCTGGTGGTAGGGCATCACCTAGGCAAGGTTGCTTTCGAAGTTAGTGCCATTTGGAAAAACAAGATGGCCGCCATCTTAAATTTCTGTTTACAGACTCTGTCTCAAAGATGTTTTGTCTGATCAATTCAAAACTTAACAGGATGATGGGACACCACCAGCGCTTGGTTGCTTTCAAAATTGGGTCACTCATCCGAAATATTTTGATTTCCGGACTGTAACTGGAAGATGCTTTGTCCAATCAACTTGAATCTTAACAGGGTGATAGGACACCAACCCAGGGCTTAGTTGTTTTCAAAATTGGTGTCCGCCCGTCAGTCGTGTTGGGCACATGTCTCTCCATCTGGTCAGGTGCACGTCTGTCAACATTTTTAGTTCCGGACACTAACTCGAAGATGCTTCCAATGATTGAATTTAAACTTGACAGAGTTGAAGGATAGCACCCAGCTCTATTTTGAAATTTCCAGCACAGTTATGTTGCATACATCTGGCACCCTATCCCTAATACCGATTATGCAACCCACCCGCTGGGGTCTATGACCCCAGTTTCTTGTTTCTGCTATGTTGTTAGAGATTTTAAAACTTGTAAAATAATTTGAATAAGTAAAACCATGTTTTGGTGAACTTCATTTCTTGATAGCTAGGTTTATTCCTTTGAGCAAATGCAAGAACAATGTATTTTTTCTGGAATCAGTAATTTTGCATTGATGAGATCCTGATACATAAATTTTGGTGCCACCCTACCCTTAATTGTTGAAATTGGAATGTTCATTTCTTGCGTACATACAATATTTTCAATGTTACCACAGGGTCATTGCCAAATCCAAGACATATCATTGACATAATGCATCATAGACTTGTAAATAAAAGTTTAACATTTTAAAAATAATTCTGTCATGTGTAATAAAACTAGAACTTGGTTATTGTTACTGCTGCATTGTCTTCTGTGTTGCAGAATCAAAGCGAAATCATTCAGATGAGGACTGCTTTGCTTGTGTGATTCTGTCCCATGGTGCTAGAGATATAGATTTTTCAAATGGGAAACCCAGGGAGAAAGACATAATATATGGCAAAGATAACTTCATGTATCTAGAAGATATCACGAGACATGTAAATGATGAGAACTGTTCTACACTGGCAGGAAAACCAAAAATTTTTATTGTACAGGTGAACGTTTGTTTAACGTGTTAAATTATAGCAGTATTGTAAATATTTGAACATATTTTCAGTGTATTTACGATGCACAATATTTTAAGAACATTCAGATATCAGTTTCCAAAGTTTTTTGACATTCTTCGATCTTCCGGGTGACTTAGGTTCTGCTGTATTAATGGGAGGATATGATAAATTTAGAACTCAGGATTGCTCAATTGGGACACTCTTTTCTTGTGTAACTATTAACCTTTTGTGCTGGCTGCATTAGTAGTTTTGAATCCAGGTTGCATTGGGGAGAGGTTCTATTAAAAAAACAACCATATAAATCGGATATTGTGTTTTGTTAAATTAGTTGACAGAAACAAGTACATAGTATATACGTAGGCCTGACATGAATTTACTATTTATTAAGGTTTTTCATTGAGATTCCATTTTCCACTCTCTTATTTACAGGCTTGTCGAGGCTCTGACTTGAGTGAAGGGGCAGAATTTGAAGAAGTGACTTTGTCTTCAGGAGACCAAGAAATCAGACCTACAGCCTCATCAGTGGCTGCATATCGAGGTGATAAAGCAGGATATAAATCTGGATCTATGTTCCCGGCATTCTTGTGCTTGGGATAATTTTGAGAAGTTTTAACAAATAGGCATTTTTTTTAAAGAAAGTTTCCAACATGAGAAAAACATACTAAGATCAAGAGTTAGTGAGAATATATATGAAGAGTACATTTCAGGCTTGGTAACAACAGAAATACTAATGCTATTTAATTTTAGCACAACCATTGTTTACACTTTACATGCATCTGATGAATATATTGTATAACACCTGTTTTGTATCACATTGAAAATTGGTTGAAATTTTGCAGTTTTCTAACATAATAAGTCAAATTCTGAAAGATCAAAAGTTGGCAAAGTAACACCACATAAAGCAACTATACTACAAAGTCACTGATACAAAATATATCAAAATTTGATACAAAATAAGTCAGGTATTCCAAAAGCAGTTGTTGATACACAATTAGTTGACAGGCCTTTTCCTCTCTGTGAAATTTGACATACAGTAGACTCTGTATTATCTGACCACGTTAGTAGAGCCAGATTTTGGTAGGATAATGGAAGAAAATGAACTGAAAGAAACTGGGTATTTTAAGCATAAAACAATAGGGAAATACAAATTTGGAAGAATAGAAATGAGGTCATGAAATTATATTTTTATTGCGTTAATACATCCTATCCAATGGACAATTGCTTTACCGGTCGGCACGACCAGTCCCGCCAAACACCAGAAAAAGTCGTCCTGTGTATACTACCGGCAGGACCGGTTACAGAGTGTGCATTCGCTAGGTGGCGCATCATACTTCCTTCCTGTCTAGACAGGATGACGTCATAGCATCTTTTACTTATTAAATTTGCAAATTTGTATAATAGAAGGTTGGTTAATAGAGGTTCTACTTGTACTACTAGCTAATTGTACATACTTACACTACAGTATGTATATGTTTTGTTACATAAAGGCTATGATGAAGCTGATGCGGTGGCGTGTGGACCTGTGCAAAGTGTCCCGCAGGAAATTCCCATAGACAATGATTATCTGTTGTTCTACTCAGCCCCACCTGGTGAGTGTTATTAGTAGGCAGGAAAAAAACATTCGGTTCCCCTAAATTCAAATTTATTGTTAAGACTTTGTAAGTGTCTGGCTTTTTTGCTCACAATGTTTCTTCATGAAGGCATAAAAAGCCAGCAGAAAGGTCGATTGTTGATTTCGCTTTGTTGAACTGCCATGAACAAAAAACTTAATTGTTTGTGCTAAGTTTGCATCACACATGAGAAAAATTTATCAATTTTTTTGTCTTGTTCACAAATTTTATCCTGTTAAAGACTTTATAAGGAATACAATATTCATTTATCTTTGAATAATAGTAATATGATACACAACCCTCTTCACACAATATAAAACAAGATATGTGGCCAATTCGGCAGCACTGATTGCTTATTTGCCTTTGATTAATTACTGTACATCACTGCAATTTGTGAACAAATTTGACATTTTAAGTTCCATTACCTAGAAGAATTATTTCTATTTACCTTTTAAGGTTTCTTTTCATTTCGGAGCAGTGACAAGGGTTCCTTCTTCATTAATTCCATCTGTGAACAACTTGGTCGTTTTTACAAACACAAGGACCTAATGACAATCACAACCAGAGTGAACCATCATGTGGCCTTTCTCTATGAGTCATATGCCCCATCATCAAGAAAGGATCCAAGAAGAAGAGATATCCACGAGAAGAAACAGATGCCTTGGGTGGCTTCTAAGTTAACCAAGTTTGTCTATTTTCAAGGCAACTAATGCTGTGGATATGCATATTAGTATATTGATGGTTTGTTAGGCCTGCCAACAATAGCAAGATTTGTGCTGTAAATTACTTAAATCCAATATTCTGTTAGAGCTTATTCTTTAGAGTAATAAACCATTATTTGCTGTTAATGTATATCTGAGTTTGGGTATAGTTTTGTTTTTGATACTCCCACTAGTTGGAATGCTCTTCCCAATGAGATTTGCTTGCCTCAATAACCTCTTTCAGCTAGCAGCTTAAATCTCTTACCTCTTCATGGATATTCATCCAAGGTTCAATGCCTTACTCGTGTCGCTGTGGTGCTTGACTTTTTTCCGTCCCCGGATATAAAAAAGTTGATTGTCTATCTTTGTGCTGTTGCAACTTAGGTATGAAGTGCTATAAAAGTCCCATTTAGATTAGATTATTTATGTCAAATTTATAAGAATCTGTTGATAAGTAGAGTAAGAAATCTAAAATTCGCCAGGAATCTAAAATTCGCCACCTCTAAAACCTTAGTTAATTTTATGAAGAAAATGATGTTTTGTCGGAAAATTGGCATTTTTCAGTTCAAAAAGCCTTAACTTACTGTACATTTAACAAATCTCACCTCAATTCATTTATTTTATTAGTATTTCCACATGTGGCGAATTTCAGATATGTGGCGAATTTTAGATTTCTTACTCTAATACACTAGAAATGGGCAGTATTTCCCTATTGAAAATGTCTGATTAATCTTTAAGTTGACAGTGTTTCAATGATCACGTTCCATTAATCTCAGATGTGTAGTTTAAGATATAATTTTAACCCAATAAATAACTTAAAACACTCCAAATTTTTAAAATAATTTTCTTCAAACAGGTTATAAAGTGACAGCAACATTTTGAAATTTCTTCTGTAGCTGTAAATTATCAAAAGGTTTTCATTATTTTGAATCTGAATCTAATAGCATGGAGCTCTTTGTTACATAGTCATTATTATGCTATTTGGGGTGTATTTTTTTCAGCAATAAAATAAAATCAAATTTTAATCAATGGAAAAGTATAAAATTCTGAGTTGTTTATATTGTGAAATATATGTGAATATTTTGATAACCAATATTAGACAAGCAATGGATATTATTTCCCTGTTGGAAATACTTATTATCCTATCATGAACCAACTCCCTTACAAGGGATACAAAGTAGTGTTGCAACTGGACTGATAGACATCACTTGACATCACCTGGTGTGATCCGGCTGAATGTTGGGTTTTGCAATAAAGATACATCATCTCATAATATTACACCAAATATATAATAGAAATCACTATCAATAAAACTACAATTGTAGAAACAGGAAGATATGTATGCCTTTTCAGACATTTTACTTGGTAGATTTATAGATATATGAATGTTTTATGTGCAGTAGCGTAAATATCCTTGACATTAAGTATGAGAACTGAACTATTTTCTGTTCAGTGCAAGTATTTTAATTTTTGTGAAAATTTTTAAAAGTGACGTAATCTTAATTAATATTCTTACAGTAGAAACGGTGAAGCATAAATTGAATACAATTTCATCAGTTGTGTGGCATAGTGTGAGTTTATTTTTCCATAAAATATGCTTGACGCGAGATTGTTGTATATTTTATCTGCTTAAGACACCTTGGAGAATGTATATGGTTTGTTATTACTGTGTGGTCATGAGTACACTTTTGATATATAATAGGTCATATACCTGCTTTTCTATGCATATGGACAGTTTTTGCAGTTATATTAAAAACTTTAGTTGTTGTAAGAGTTCTGCAATAGTATGTGTCAAAATTCTTTTATATATTAATTTTTCAATGTACAACTGTTCTTTTGAACCAGAATTGTAAAAGTGTGCAATAACAAATGCAATAGGTTATGTTAGGACCAGAAGAAGTGCTCAATAGTATATATGAAATATATGTGTAGGTTGTAGATATTTGTGCAGCAGTTGTTGTATTTTAACATTTCTGAAAGTTGTAGCTGTGTAGTATAGTGTCACCTAAGTCACCACCTGATAAAATTGGTCAGCCAGTATTTGGTACTTTGTCCAGGATTTATCTTGGAAATGGTTTGCTTACAAGTGCAGATTCATGACCAAGTAGTGTGCTCCATTTTCCTCCACCCCACAATGGCGTGACATATACAATATGTTCCAAGATATATAACCATCCATTAATTATGTAAATGCATAGTAATTTCATATTATAACGTATTGGATGTGTGGATATGGATGTGTACACTGCAGCATATTATCAGGGTTATATCCGTGACAGGGTCATTTTTCAACATACTTACTTTGGATTGGCATATCCATCACCATAGTCATTCCTACCTGGTGGAAGGTTAACTGGTACATGACCTCTGCCTGGGTTTGAGCACCTGCTTTTTGAATCCCAGCACATTAGAGAATTTTTATTAATTTTGTGCTATATAAATATCTTCGTATAAAAAATTACTGGTATATGCAGTTTTTTATGCCACTTTTTCTGTGCTATTTCCTTAAAAGCCCAGAGGTAACTAAGTTTCTGATGATCAAGATATGGAGTAGCTTTCATAAACTTTGTGGGATATAAGGTTTTATTATGGTTAGGCCTAAACCATTCTTCCCAGGTAAATCAATGGATGTGTTTTTCATTAGGTTTTTGACTACAAGATTTTGTTATGTTTTCCAGGACTTATAATTAAACATAAACCTTTAGCTTTCTTTGATGATTTCAAATTCTAGACACATGCATATCTCTGATGGTGTTTTGTAATAACTTTTGATGTTATTTTAACATGTATGATTTTTGGTATACTAGTCTAGCTGATATTAACAGGTCTCATTTTTGCTATACCTGTCTAACTGATGTTATTTTAACATGTCTGATTTTTAGTATAACTGTCTAACTGATGTTATTTTAACATGTCATTTATTTTGTCCCTCAAACTTTGTCATTTTTAATGAATTTCTGTAAATTCCTGTGATAATCTCTGTTAAACTTTTTTATTTCAGAACATATTTTAGTCAATAAAATGATTCTGCTTGTCAGACTTTAAATGTTTTGTTATCAAGGATCGCATCATGTTCTTCCTATTTAAATTGACAACTTTTACTTTTTTCTTTGAAAACAACTTAAAAAGTATTACGTCACCTCACTATGGACCTTTTATGATATAACTTCAGCTGAACAGGATGTAAATACACAGGAACTAGACAGTCATTTGGGACTCTTTGCAAACATATTTTGAATATTACACACTGTTATTCTAAGAAATGATGTCAAATTTGGGACAGATAATTACATTTTTACACAGTTGCTCAATGTGCAATAGTTAGAAATTTTTCATATTCTTTTAACTTTTCTTGCAGATGCCCATTTTCTGAGAAAATACTTCGATGAGTATACTCTAAGAGTAATATTTAATGTCAGTGAATATAGACCATAGTCACTGATTGTGTCTGTCACTCGTTTTAAGTGTCTCAATACAGTCCTCTTATCATGTACACTTTTTGTCTTCCATGTTGAACACTGTGGAACAAAAAAATACAGTAAGCTTAACTTACTCGTGCACCAAAACAAAGAAACCCATAAATTGAAGAAAAAAACCACCAAGTAGTTTATTTCCAGTATATAAAAGCATTAACAATGAAATGCTTTGATATATGTACTAGTCATTACAAATAAAAAGCTTTACTGCCACTGGTTCACACATAAACTGGTTTGCTATCCTCGTTTGACCTTGAAGGAGGGGCCTAAGGTCAAATTTGACCACATAAGATTCCCAGCCAAACTTAAAAGTGTTTATAACTCGCTTATTATTGGTCCTAGAGGTTTGCGATGTGAAACCAACCTATAGGGCATCATGCTTTTGGTGGGGTCAGTTTTGACCTTGGATCCCTCCAAGGTCGAATGTTGTTCTTGATACCTAGGATGGACTATATCTCCCCTACTCTTGGTCGTAGAGGTTTTGGATGTGAAGACAACTTATAGGAAATCATGTGCTCCGAATCTTTTGGTTGGGTCAGATTTGACCTTAGATCCCTCCTTCAAGGTCGAATGTATACTTATAATGGCCCCAAATCTTTTAGTGGGGTCAAATTTGCCCTTGGGGCCCTCCTTCAGGGTTGAATATGGTCTTTCACACTTACAATGGCTGGGATCTCATTATTGTAACTACAGCTTTAACATGTCAAGACATCTTACATGAAATCCTGTACCCTGAATCTTATACTGCTGGTGTAAAATAGAGGGAATCTACTCTAAGTACAAAATGAATACAAGGTCCATCATGTCCCATCCAGCAAACATAATACTCTGTATGTCACGCTTCAACCATGTCCAATCCGGGGATACACTGCGTCGAGACGTAACATCTAGTTGCCCTCATACATCAGTTTAATGTCAGCTTAAAAGCCCTGATTTTTGATGTGTAAATAAGACATAAAATATTCTCCAATAAGATATTAGCTGAATGAGCCACATAGTTTGAGAGCTACAGGGCTTAAAGTAGCAGATAGTTCACAAACTGGGTTCCTGTGTGCCTTTTTAGCAACCTGAAGGTGACCAAAAAGGTAAAACCCACAAATTTTAAACAAAGAACATATATAATAGTTATATATGTAATATAGTTAGAGTGTTATTTCAAAGTAACTAGGCAACATATGTGAAAAATGGCATCTATATGAGCCTCATACACAGGTTAAATGTCAAATTAAAGCTTTGATTTTTAACCCCAGCCCATAAAGGCTGGGGTTATAGTTGTCCCCTGCACCGTCTGGGCTGCAGTGTCGGGCATAAAGCTTGTGGGTGTTCCACAGCCTAAACCCATGCACAGATTTTCACCAAACTAGAAAAAGGTTTTTGCTAACAAAAACGAGCGGCCCAGATGAAGACTTGAGTTAATAAAGCTGTAGTAGTTTTGGTACGAGACTGTAAGGAGAAGGTAAGCTTTACTGTGTTTTGTATCTGATGGGAAAGTAGATTATCTAAAAACTGTATCAGTTGCAGTATTAGACTGTAAGCAGAATAACAGCATGCACAGCTAGGCTTGATAAAGCTCAGTGAGAGTGAACCTTTCCATTTTCTTTCAGTTTCTCTTTTTTTTTTCTTTTTTTTTTTTTCCTTAGAATGTTTAGGTTTTACAGCAATTACTTAACTAGACCTATGCATCGGAGAACCGATGCAAATTTGTATCCACTAAAAAGACAACTCACCAAAGCCAGTGAACCATCGTTTGACCTTGAAAAAGACTCCCAGCCCATGACCTTCTATAAGTTGGTTTCACATTGCAAACCTCTGGGACCAATAATAAGCAAGTTATAAGCACTTTTAAGTTTGGCTATTGTTGTTTGACCTTGAAGTAGAGGCCCAAGGTCAAATCTGACCACATCAAAAGATTCCCAGCCCATGATTTCCTATAGGTTGGTTTCACATGACAAACTTCTAGGACCAATAAGAAGCTATAAGCACTTCTAAGTTTGGGTATCCTCGTTCGACCTTGAAGGAGGGGCCCAAGGTCAAATCTGACCACATCAAAAGATTCCTAGCCCATGATTTCCTATAGGTTGGTTTCACATGACAAACCTCTAGGACCAATAAGAAGCTATAAGAACTTCTAAGTTTGGGTATCCTCGTTTGACCTTGAAGGAGGGGCCCAAGGTCAAATCTGAGCACATCAAAAGATTCCTAGCCCATGATTTCCTATAGGTTGGTTTCACTTTGCAAACCTCTAGGACCAATAATAAGCAAGTTATAAGCACTTTTAAGTTTGGATATCCTCGTTTGACCTTGAAGGAGGCGCCCAAGGTCAAATCCGACCACACTAAAATATTCCCAGCCCATGATTTCCTATAGGTTGGTTTACCATCCCAAACCTCTAGGACCAATAATAAGCGAGTTATAAGCACTTTTAAGTTTGGCTATCCTTGTTTGACCTTGAAGGAGGGGTCCAAGGTCGAATCAGACCACAGCAAAAGATTCCCAGCCCATGATTTCCTATAGGTTGGTTTATCATCCCAAACCTCTAGGACCAATGATAAGCGAGTTAGAAGCGTTTTTAAGTTTGGCTATCCTCATTTGACCTTGAAGGAGGGTTCCAAGGTCAAATCTAACCACACCAGAAGATTCCCACCCCATGATTTCCTCTAAATTGGTTTACCATCCCAAACCTCTAAGACCAATAATAAGCAAGGTATAAGCACTTGTAAGTTTGGCTATCCTCGTCTGACCTTGAAGGAGAGGTCCAAGATCAAATATGACCACACCAAAAGATTCCCAGCCCATGATTTCCTATAGGTTTGTTTACCATCCCAAACCTGTACGACCAATAATAAGCGAGTTATAAGCACTTTTAGGTTTGGCTATTCTTGTTCGACCTTGAAGGAGGGGTCCAAGGTCAAATCTGACCACATCAAAAGATTTCCAGCCCATGATTTCCTATAGGTTGGTTTACCATCCCAAAACTCTAGGACCAATAACAAGGGAGATATAAGCACTTTTCATGACTGACAAAGAAACGCCCGTGGCGGCCATCTTGTTTTTCAAAATGAGACCAAAAATATTCCCAGTCAAGATTTTGTAATGTGGAACATACCCTGCGAATTTGAGATCTCCTTTGAGAAGTCCTTGCTGAAAGTCGAAAAAACGCCCGTGGCGGCCATCTTGTTTTTCAAAATGAGGCCAAAAATATTTCCAGGCAAGATTTTATAGTTATGAATATATCCTGCAAATTTGAGAAGGCTAGCTATAATATTTTTTTCGTTAGAGCGGTAACGGTGAAATCTCTCTACACACTGCGGCGTCGGCATAACAAAGCGAAATCCATAGTATCCACCGGCAGCGGCAGCATAACAAAGCAAAATCCATAGTATCCGGCGGCGGCATTACAAAGCGAAATCCATAGTATCCACCGGATGCTATCCGGTGGATACAATTATGTAAGGGGGTACAGTTCTTAAATTTTACTATGTTATAACTGACACAAAACTACATCAAAAGCACATTTAACAAAATGCTCTAAATGTAATACTTTTCAAGTAATAAGTGATTTAGTGCACAAATATATGAATTTTAATGCATCAAAAATTCATAAAAAAAATAATTAAGAAAGATCCAGGCCTGATACTCCCACAAGGGAATCTACCGGTGGCCTAGTACATATATGCAAGATATGAGAGAAATCCCTGCAATATTCAATGAGAAAATTGTGATAAAGTGTTGAAATTTTCAGACTTTGGGTGGGGGTACCTCTCTTCTAATGGCTCTGGGGAACAAACGAACAGACAGATCTGCATGGATTTTACAATTTATCATCCTCCATAGATAAGGTATCTTTAAAAAAAAAACAGCATGTCTCTGGGTCTTGTAGTTTTGGAGAAGTTGTTTATGCAGACGTGTATGCGGACACGGACGCCACCGAGTGATGCCATAAATCTTCCTTAAACTTAATCAATGTGTCAAGTTGAACTGATGTCATTGAACAGTAAGTCGGTTGGGAACTGAAAACACTCATTTTCACTTCAAGGTGGCCATGACTGTACTTGTATTGGAACTTCAAGGTGGAAAGAAAATAAGAATGTCCCTATTTTCATCTTTAATATTTTTGCAAAATTTAACTGAGGTCACCAGAACAATACGATAGCTGGAGAGTAATTACTCCATCATTTCACTGCAAAGTGGCCATAACTTCATTCATATTGGGACTTTAAGGTGACCATAAAATAAGAATGTCCCTTTGGTCACCCTTTATAAGTGCAAAACGTGTAGCTGAGGTCAGTTGAACAATAAGATAGCTGGAGGCTGAAAACTTCCTTTTTTCACTGTAAGGTGACCCTAACTTCATTCATACTGCAACTTTAATGTGACTATAAAATGAGAATGTCCCTTTCTGCCAACCTTTATAAATGTGCCAAGTTTTATTTTAAAAATTTAAACATTAACTGAGCTTAGGGCTGAAAAACCTACATTTTAAGTTTAAGATGGCCATAATAACATTAATATTTAAATCATAAGGTAGTAAAAGTCTTCTTTTCATCTACTTCAATATCAATATACGTTAGATATGGAAAAAGAAATAGGCTGGACGGCTTTATTACAAATTTTATTACTTTGGGGGGGGGGGGGGGTGGGGGGGGCATAGCTCCAATTGTATTAACAGTTTAAGGTCACCATAAAGTCAGGATAATCCTTTGGTAAATCTTAATATATATGCCAAGTTTGGTTGAAAAAAGTGAAAAACTAAGTGAACTGGAGGGCTAAAACGCCCTTTTTGACATTAAGGTGACCTTAAGATTGCAGATACAGGGCTAAAACTTTGCCCTGTGAAAGATTATTAAAAAGTAGCAGAATAAATTCTTCCAACAAAACGCTGAAATCCTGACCGTTTTTGAGATACAGACCAAGTACCCATTTTTAAAAAAAATACGAAAATAAAACTCCTCCCATTCAGGCTTCTATGGTCCGATTGATCAGAAAATCCTTTCCGACCTGCAGATATAGGTCTAGAATGTACCTGATAAATTTTATAGCACAGGTGTGTGTGTGTTTTTTTCCGAAACGCGATGACAGGGTGTTTTTGAAAAATGGTTAAGGTTACCTTAAGTAAAGCTTAAGGTCTCCGCAAAGTATTCAAAATATTTTTCCCGCCCCTATAGTTTTGAAGAAAGATAAGAAGGAAAGAAAAATTTGAAAGTCCAAGGAATTATTCAAGGGAGACCATAATCCAGTGGCGGCAGTGATCAGGCGAACTTACGTGAAAACAAATAGGCGCTCCTGACGGGCTGCTTAATTATCAGGGTATATTTACCCCAAGAGGATTTAGGTTGATTAGGTTTTAGGGGGAATCCGGTAGCAACTGTTGCCATGCAACACTTCTAAGATTTTTGGGTCTTAAAATTTGTGGGTGTTCCACAGCCTAAACCAATGCATGGATTTTCACCAAATTTTCAGGATATGTTAACCGAAACAGGATCTTGAGCCAATGTCTGAGGAAGTTTTGGAGGGTATCTGGCAACACCTGTTGCCATGGCAACACTTAAAATACTTTTCGGTCTTAAACTTCTTAATTGAAAAAGGGGCGATATTAAACCCATGTTACTACAGCTGGATTTTTATCCCCCTCTGGCCAAGGCTGGAGTTGGGAGATTATGAAATGCCTTCCTTGCATGCGTGCATGTGTTTACATGCATATGTTGTCACATTTTTAAATCAAGCTTTATATCGCATTCATTTATGAAGATAGTTTCACTAAATTTTCAGAGAATGTTTATGGCTGTGAAAACATGTCTGTAAAAAATTTTGTACCCATTTAAAAAAAAATGGCCGACATAGCCAATTGCTTGAAAATCATTGATATGTTCTAAAATTTAAAACATTGCAGATAGCTGTGTCAGATTTGCACAAAATGTAAATGGCTAGGAAAGCCTGTCTGAGAGTAATTTTGGCTTGTTTTGGAAACAAAATGGCCACCATATCACATATTAAATGTCAAATGGGGGGGGGCCTTAAATCTCCCTTATAACTAGTTCTAAGGCTTCAAAATATGAAAACAGTTTGAAAGAAATCCTGGCCTGTGAATGTTACATCTGACAACATTTTGTGGATTCTGTATACTTCTAACAACTGAAGTTATTCCTAAGATTTTCCCAAATCTCAATGTTGTTGCCCATATAGTTGTACCTGCGGGCCGGGGTTCTTGCCTCCACAGTCGGCCAATTTTAATATATGTAAACAAAATATATTAATATATTCTCACATGTTAGATGGATGAGCAACACAGTTTGAGAGCTACTGGGTTTATAAGTGGCAATATAGAATTGGTCCTTTTGTGCATTTTTAGAGAACTTAAGGTGACTTTAAATAAAAGCTACAGACCACAAATTCTACACAAAGAACACACTGTATATCGTTCATGAAGTTATATATGTAATACATTTTGATGCTTGTCTGACTTGACATTTCAAGCTTACAAGGCAAAATATGTGAAAAGTGTAGACATAGGTCCGCTGGGAGGGATCCATATGAGCCTCATACACAAGTCAAACACCAAATTAAAGCTTTGATTTTTAATTATGTAAATAGAACATAGTATTCTCACAGATGGATGAGCAACACATCATTTGAGAACTATAGGGTTTAAAGTGGCAAAAAAATTGATAAATTCGGTCTCTGAGGGCGTTTTTAGAGAACTTAAGATAACCTTAAAATTAAAGCTACACACCTCAAATTTTCCAGAAAGGTCACATAAAGTTTTATCTAGTATGGTTTGAGGCTTATCTGATTTACCATTTCCAAGTTACAGGGCACAATATCTGCAAAATGTGGAAAAACAAGTCCACCCAGGGGGGTTATGGTAAGCCTTAAACACAGTTTTGACCTCAAAGTCTCAATATTTGGCATATGTGAGAACATATTAATGTGTTCTCAAGTAAACATTGTGCTGGATTAGTTGCATAATATGTTTCCTACAGGGCTTTAAGATCATTTCTGAACTTAAGGTGGCCATAGCTTTTTTAATATGGAGAGCTTAAGGTCACCTAAAAATAGAGATGTTCCTTAGATCATTCCTAACATGTGTTCTTAGTCTGAAAAGAACATGTTGACATGTGTTTTAGACTTTTAGTTATCGCGTACACCAGGAAATTTCTACGGTGGCAGTGGAGGTGTGATGGAATGGGATCCAGTATATTCCCAAACTTTCATCTGGGTACATAATAATGCCAATACAAATAGCACACAAAAGCAAAAGCTTATATAATACCAGGCCATAGGTAATATGAACAGCCTGTTTATTCATATTTTCAGTACATTTCTAATTTCATCTCTGTAAAAGTGCATAAAACAAAAGAAAAAAAATAGGTCAGACATCCTATATTCAAAGAGCTCTTCAAATAAATAATTTGGGCAATATGATAATAAGTTATTAAGGCTTCACAAAATATATCAAAAGTTGTTCTGAAAAAAGCAAGAGTTCAATTTCAGCAACATTATTCTTCGAACCTATATATACATGTATATCTACAACAGCCTTTACATTTCTTGCATTTATACATATTCAGACACAGCACTATCACTTTAGAACACACTTCATCATTAAGTGCAGCAAAAAAATATGGTTCTGTATTTTAAGGTTTGCAGCCAAATGTCTAATCTTTAATGCACAATTTAGAAAATCTTTTCCATAAGGCAACATAGAAATTGACTTTTTAACTTCAGCTTAGTATTATTGAACATTCGTACGGAAATGCCATTACAATGGCAATATGACATGATTTTACATCTTTACAAATATTTCTTAAAAGTGGCTACAAAATATAATCTGACTACACAGTTATAACTGCAACATATGACACTGTCATCTGAATACTCTATAATTTGCCAATAAATAACTAATAAAAAGCTTGCAGATATTACAGTTTTTCTAAACAACTCCTACAACTTCAAAGTCCCCCTGTTTTTTCTTGTGTAAACTACTTTCTATCTTCTGTTTGTCCATTTGAGTGAGAGATCTTCTGGAACAATGCTTGTTGTCAAGTATGTGTGCATTATGAATAGTCCACATGTTCTGACTTAGTCCATTGTGTTGAGGTATTTTGGAATTCTCCTGTATGTGTACATCGTGACCCCTGTCATCTCTCACAGATTTTGGCCTTTCCTTCTTGGAATATTTACCTCGTTTCTCATGGTGTCGGCTGTGAGTTTTCTTACTCTCCAGTTTTGAGTCTACAGTTTCAGGAGGCAGTAGCTGAAATGCCCTTGGTGTTGGGGTTATTTCACCATCTTCGTTTTGTGTGGGAGAACCTTCTCTTGGAAAAGCATCCAAACTCGGATGGTCTAGATCAGTTTCTATAAAACCTTGGACACTAGTATTTATGTCTCCATTAGGATAAAACAATGAATTCATATGATTATTATTGTTCATAACACATTTCCCAGACCCCGCTGAGTCACTGTGACCTACAGGTTTCTCACTGAAGTCTTGTCGATTGCTCTGGCGATGATGTTGTTGAGTGAATGAGTTACCCAGGGGCTGACCATAAGAATAGGGGGAGTACGAGAGGTTCCCTTGATGCGGGGAATTGAAACCACTGTCTTCGTTTATATTGTTCATGCCATGCAAGTCTCTTTCCTCTGGAATCTTGTGTATTTCTGCCTGGTGTGTGACCAGGTCTGAAGTGCCTATAGCTCCACTGTCTCTAGTATTGTAAACACACTGATAAGGTGTACTGGTCATGTCCATTCCTTGTCCAAAGCTCTGCTGGAACTCTGAATATCTCAAGCTGTTGCCAACTTTCTGCTTCTCATTGCAGTCTTGCTCCCCATCCACAGAACAGTCAAGACTGTTGCTACCTTCTGACAGGGGTATGGTCACGCATGGATGTAACTCAGGCAACCCTATACAATTCACACCACTGTCTTGAGACTTTGCCACTGCGCTTGCCCTTCCAGGCATGCTACCATTATATTCAATACTGATATCGTCCTTACATGCCACACTACTTCCACAGTACATCTCCTTGTAACGCTTATACACTCTGTTCTTATGACTAGAATTCTTGAAGCCCCTGTCATTGGTTTTTGAGGTTTTGTTTTTTAGTGGCAAGGGTGGTTTTGTTCCATTGGTATAAGCATTACTGGCTTCAACCTCAACATTGTCATGCCGGATGCTTATGGGGGCAACATCCCCAACAGCTGAACTGTTCCTCTTATTTGATACATTCTTCTTCATATCAGCTATATCTTCATAAATGCCCTCAGTGCCCTCTTTGGGGGAAAGTATCCTTCGAGACTTTAACTGGCTATTACATTTCTCATTACTATCGTAGTTTTCAGCATTGGTCTGAACTATATATATACTGTCATTTGGGACTGAACCTCTGTATTTGTCTCTCTCCTCAGCCTCCCTGGATCTGTCTTGATACCTCTTGCACTTGTTGTACTTTGATAAAGCCTTTGTTTCACTTGAATTCAGATTATTTTCCATGCTCTCTCCCTTTGAATTTCTGCTATCCTGTGAGTGTGAAGAGGAGCTTCTAAGTCTGCTTTGACTGTGGTAACCATCTGCCAGTCCAGTTATATTTTCAGGCAATGTCTTTGACTTATGTATAGGACAATGCTGAAATGGATACTCATCTTCAAAGAAGTCACTCTGAGATTCTGCATCCACCATGTTTGGTCGTTGCAGGTGATGGAAAGTGCCGGACTTTGAGACTTGCCTCTGTGCAGGTAATGGTGGTTTCTGTAATAACATGGCAGCCCTGGCTTGGGCTTCATACCATTTTAAGTCAGGAGGTGGGAACTGTGCAGAAAATGTGGCATATTCAACGGTATTTTCCTCTACTGAGTCTTCTAGCTGTTCCTCTGGTATAGACAGTTGTTGGTGAAGCTGATTTTTCTTCTTACCTTTCCCACTGCCAAATATTTTGCTGAGTAGGGAGGTTTTGTCTGCTACAAATACAGAAAACAGAAACTGTAATTTCTAATAAGGAACATCACTTTGATGTTCCAACTTAGTGTACAAGTCTTGGTCTGTATAAGTGGAACAGTAGTGACACTGAAAAGCTTTGAAACAGATGAGTTTATCTCTATACATGAACCAATAAAATTCCAGTATTTAAATAAAACCTTCATATGAATTATTTGAATTCTCCAACTGGTCAAAGGTGTCTATAATTCCATGTGTTTTACACATAAGTATTGGTAATTTTACTTTTGTGCTAAACATGTAATTGAAGGTCACCTTCAAACACTCAAGATCTCACGTTTCCTACCAATTCTGGTTTACTTACATGTAAATGGTGTAATCTGTAAACAATGTACACTGCACTTGTTTTACTGTATTGTAAAGCATTAATGGCATTAATGATGCGCCCTATGATCATACCGCTCAAGGCTATTTAAATTTGGCTTATGTAAAAAGGAACATTAAAAAGATCAAACATATCAAAGCCAAAGGTTGCTTTCTATTTGTCACTATTTTGGTACATAACATTTAGATTACAAATAAGTGCTACATACAATAACTTGTGTCTGGGGCAAACTAGTTGCTCTCTTGCATTGTGAATATTCTAGGTGCAGTTTATCTTACTGCATACTATGAATTGTATCTAGCTATTCAATGGGAATTTTCATCTCAAGAAAGAGTCAAAAGTTGTTTACATAGACATGAAACACTTGAACTGTCCAGCCATTACAATGAAATATTCTGCCAACGTATTATCAAGTCAGTATTTGTACATTTTATGTTAAAGTATTTATAACGTACATTAGTACTTAGAAGCATTACTTTACTATTTGGGGATTTAGCTGTCTCCACATAATATTTGCTTTGTTCTATCTCACCTTTAGTTTAACCATCACAGATAGTATCTGTTGCCTTTAATTGTTAAGACCTAACAAGTTGCCTTTTAACAATTGCTGTACATTGAGGTACTCTCATTTTAAATCTTTTTGTGAACCGAAAAACATTCTGTTATGTTAGGTGTCAAAGGTTTGAATGTCCATAGTGTGCATTCTTACACAAACACTCATTAGGCACCAATGGACAGATGGACATGAATGTGATTCTGACACAGAATCTGTGAGCACATGTATAACAGGCCCTTGAGAAGTAACGGCCACAAGATGTTACCACACAGAACACAAGACTTGTTTACACTTGACCAAGTTAAGGTGATACCTTTGTGAAATGAAAGTAAAACGTAAATATGTAAATTACTGCAACTTATATCAGGTACCCTCTATGGTAAAACCTTGTGACAATATTTTAAGTGGGTAACATAAATCAACAGTATATGTGGAAAACTGTTTGGCTAGTCTTTTTTTTTTTTGGTAATAAAACTAACAACCAAAACTTTTTAAAACATTTGTTGCATTTTTGTCTCAGTTTCTGTCAAGATTTCAAAGATATATTCTTTAATCTCAATTGGTTTTGGCAAAATAAAAATGACTGCATCTCTCACCAAATTTACGTGATAATAAATCTAATCAAAAAAAACATTATTAAAATGTTACACTGTTTTTATGTATTCAAGATTTCTTGTATAATAAAATATACACTAGCGATTCCAGATAGTAAATATTTTTATTGGGCACACAGTTACCAAAACTTTAACAAAAATGCAAGTTATAAACTGTGAAATGGTTCTTATATGATAAGCATGTTTTGGCAGAAATTCAAAAATTTTAAATTCTGTTGACAGAAATACAAATTACAATTTTCATTAAAACTGTGGACAGCATTTCAACTTTTTGCAGGTTGAGTTTTTGTCATAAACTCACAATATATATGGTGATGATTAATACCCTCGTAGACATTGTCACAAACTATTTTCAGGGAATTTAGAAAACATAAGCTCATAAACCTCTGGAATTTCTGACCAATAACATCTTCTGGTCCTCTGAAATAATATAAATCTATAAGCAGTCTTGGAGTATTTTTAATGTTAACTCTGGTTATTATCAAAATCTAGGTTATTATATGTATATTAACAACCCTCGCCTTTTTAAGATAAAAAAACATCCATCATAAAGGGCAATAAATTTTGTTTTCAAACCTCCTTTGTTAAAAATAGCAGAGATGCCCGTATCCCTAAAGCCTGGGGAAAGAATGTTAGACACAAAGAGATACAGAATAGGTGAAAAAGTACCAAGATAAGGAGTCTGTCAGAGCAGTGAAAGTTATGTAAGGTGCCGGAGAAACAACTCTCAAGAAAAAGAAAATGTATGTTACGACAAAGTACTAAAACAAAACAATTTAATAGAAAGATTGACAGCATTAATTTGTAAACTAAAACTTACGAAGCTGTAAAATTTACTGATTGATTGACTTATTAATTGAAGCCTAGCTGCCAATGGAGATGGCACAACTGGGTAAAAGTATATATAATAATCAGTTACAACAATCCTTGTATCTTTGTGATTGGACAAAAATATCTCAAACATGGCAATAGAAAACGCCTGCTCGCCTGGTCATACCATTGGTGAAAACAATACCTCACAGCCTTTAAAGTCTGTGGGGTAAAAACTTTAAGCAATTATATTTAGTAGACAGCAGATGCAACAGATCCTATCAATGAAGCATCATCAGCCGCACGCATAATTCACCCAAATGACTTGGTCATACTTGGAGACTTGAACTGCACAGAACTGAGCACATCATAAGAAATTCCCAATAAATGCACAGAGATGGAGGGCAGTACAATGAAATCCTATATAATGGGCTGTATTGTATGAATCAAAGCTAATGTCTCTTCAAGCTTCAGTTAGCTGTGGGCATAAATTATTGTTAAAAAGCCCACAAAGTCTGCTGCTGTGTGACCCTGCAGGGGACGACACATCCCAGCCAATTCTATTGGTATGGGTCACATCGCCTCACCAACAGATAATTACCTGGGCTCTTTTATACAAGGCCATTTTACCTAAAATTTTAAATTTTAAGCTGTCACAATGAAAACCATTAATTCAAGAAAAGCATCATACATTTAATATGAATTGCTTAGCCTGTTTCAAATATTTCGTGAGAATTAACACAGATTTATTTACTGATTATAAAAAGAATCAATTCTGTTCTGTAAAAAGATAATGTAGCTGTAAGATTCCATGTAAAACAAAACACCAATCTTAAAACAAGTAATATTGGGACATTTCATTTTAAAGTATGTTTAAAGTTTTAACAGAGTACAAATGACTCCAGTGTGTGGGGACAAGGAGTGGTCTGAAGAATACATATATGTTTTGATAATATTAGAATGGGATAAGAAGAAAAGATATATTTCAAGGTAATCAAAGTATATTCTGTCAAATTCGGAGCTTTTTGGGAAACAGAGGTTTCATTATACTTCAACATTTCCAAAACATAGGTTTAAGCCACATAAAGGTCATGTGGAATGTGTAATACTTAAATCATGAAACTGAAAATATCTTGAGGAAAGAAAATATTATCAAGACCACTTTACTCTTTAGTAGTTTATATAAAAAAGCCAAGTAGACTTCAACAACAGTCTCTCAACTTCAAACAACCATGACAGATTTAAAATACAGAAAGATGACAGATTTAAAAGACAGAAAATATTACTTGCAAATTACCCAGTGTTACACTCTTCCATTTCGAACCATTTCATACCCTGGTAAAATGGGTTCTCAGGTCTACTCCATAATGTAAACAAATCTAAGACTTTAACAACCACTTATTCTGTTTGCTCAATTATCCTTATTTATAACACAAGTACACAATGTGTAACCTTTCAGAAAATTGGAATTGTTATTTTCTGTCGCCAAGTACTCTCATGCTTTGTGTAATTGCTTGCTCAACCAGAATATATGCAATAGAGAACTTAATGGTGAATATGTTTAGGAAGGGGGATAACCACTTAACATGTTAATCAAATAGAATTCAGGTATTTTGAACATTTGTGAGCATTGCATAAAGTCCCAGTTTCTCCTTTCATAGAGTTTTCAATGCAACCTACTGAATTTGTTTTACCATCAACATGTCACAGCCATTTATACCTCCGCCAAGAAAGTCATACGATTACCTCCGCCAAGGAGGTTATGTTTTTGCCTGGGTTTGTCTGTCAGTCTGTTTGTTGTTTTTTGTTTGTGAACAAGATAACTCAAACACTTATTGACGGATTTTGATAAAATTTTCAGGATATGTCCGAAATGGTAAAAGGAAGAAGTGATTAGATTTTGGGATTGATTCGAATCACTGACTGGATCTTCTGGATCCATGAAATTTAATTTTTAAAGAAAGATAGCTCAAAAACTTATACAGGGATTTTGATGAAATTTTCAGGATATGGGTGAAATTGGTAAAGGAAGAAGTGATTAGATTTTGGGAGTGATCCGTATCACCGTCTGGATCTTGTGGATCCCTGAATTCTTTAAAGGAAGATAATCCGAAAAGTTATGGACAGATTCCTATGAAATTTTCAGGACATGTCCAAAATGGGACAAAGAAGAAGTGATTACATTTTGGGTGTAATCAGGATCATTGTTTGGATCTTCTGCTTCCAGGTATTTTTTAAAGGAAGATAACTCAAAAAGTTATGGATGGATTTGGATGAAATTTTCATTAAATGTCTGAAATGGGACAAGGAACAAAGCGTACAAAAATACAATATGAATGCTAATGGTGGGTTTTCAAAGCCCAGGAATTATTTTATGGAGTAGACACAGCATTGGGGGACTGAGCTGCCTTGGCGGAGGTCTGCGCTCTCTGAGTGCTCTTGTTACTGGATTCTTTTGCTGCAAGATTTTATATAAAAAAAAATAGCATCAGAGATGCCCGTACCCCACAGCCCAGGGAAATATTTTCAACACCATGAGATACAGAAGCACTGTACCAGTACAAAGTTCAGGATACTTTCAGAGCACTGTCAGTTATATAAAGTTCCAAAAAATGTTTAAATGCAGAAAATAATGTTTACAAGAAAGATAATGCATGTAAAGATGAAGTATTAAAACAAGTCAATTCAATAACAAGATGACAGCATTAATCAGCAAACTAAAATTCAACCCTCTTTATCTACATCTGCAAGGCCCGAATTATGGTTTAGATGGTTTGAATATTACCATGCATACAGAAGTGGTAATACATTTAATGAATGCTTATGTGTGGTGTTGGAGCAAAATCTGTGGCTCACTTGATGAAATTCTATCTCTTACAATGGGAAGTTATGAAAGTAAAATTCTTAATAAATTCTAATATGACTTTAATAGTGCTTAATCTGCATCAAAAGAGAGACCCAAAGGTGCAACAAGATTTTATAGGTCAAGGTCACTACGACAAGGTCAAAGGTCAAATTAAGGTGACACCATCATAATACACACCTATAGCCCCTAACCAATGTCCCTAGCAAGTATCAACTTCTTCAACCTTACGGTTTCCAAGATATAGCCCGGACAAGATTTTATAGGTCAAGGTCACTACGCCAAGGTCAAAGGTCAAATCAAGGTCAGATCATGACGTTGCACAACTACATCCCCTAACCAATGTCCCTACCAAGTATCAACTTCCTACACCTTACGGTTTCCGAGATATAGCCCGGACAAGATTTTTGAACTCAAGGTCACTACGGCAAGGTCAAAGGTCAAATCCTGGTCAGACCATGACGTTGCACACCTACACATCCTAACCAATGTTCCTACCAAGTACCAACTTCCTACACCTTACGCTTTCCGAGATATAGTCCGGACAACATTTTATAGGTCAAGGTCACTACGGCAAGGTCAAAGGTCAAATCAAGGTCAGACCATGACGTTGCACAACTACACCCCCTAACCAATATCCCTATAAAGTATCAACTTTCTACACCTTACGATTTACGAGATATAGCCCGGACAAGATTTTATAGGTTAAGGCCACTACGACAAGGTCAAAGGTCAAATCAAGGTCCGACCATAACACTGCACACCTACACCCCCTAGCAAATGTCCCTACCAAATATCAACTTCCTACACCATACGGTTTCCGAGATATAGCCCGGACAAGATTTTATAGGTCAAGGCCACTACGGCAAGGTCAAAGGTCAAATCAAGGTCAGACCATGACGTTGCACACCTACACCCCCTAACCAATGTCCCTACCAAGTATCAACTTCCTACATCTTACGGTTTCTGAGATACAGCCCGGACAAACTATTTCCCGCCGCCCGCCCGCCCGCCCGCCCATCCGGACACCATGGGTGAAAACAATACCCCGACAGCCCTTAAGGGCTGTGGGGTAAAAACCACTATTTACATCAAATTTTCATAGTAGGCAAGGCTTTGTCTACCTTAAAACTAATGTCATTTTCGAAATGATAAGCAAACAACTGTGAATCCACGTTTTTTAAAAGGATGTTTTATCATGGTGCTCTCGGCAATAGTTGGGCCTTGGTGAAAGTATGCACTTTCCATGTGGTCTTGCTCATCTTATGATGCTTACCGTGGTGTATTTTTTAAAGGTATTTTAAAATCGTTCTCAAACTTTTTTGAAGTAATCATGGAAATTTGTCCGAAAGCCTGGGACCGCCATGCAAATTCAAAATATGCTATTTGGAATTCTGTATAGCATATTTTGAATTCTGAATACGTATTTGGAAATCCAAATAGCATTATTTCAAATTCTGAATTTGGATGGCGGTTCCAGGCTTTCGTAAATTTGTGATACATAAAGTTTTTTTAAGTTTCATAATTGCATCATAAGTTTCATAATTGTATATACATTGACCACATGTACTGTTATGCCACCACCACACATTCACCAATATATCACATGAAGGTTTTTTAAATGTCACATGTATATTTTCACCAAGAATACCGAAACCAGAATACCAGATTCAGATTACAAAACACCTTTGTTTTAAATTTGACTGTGTTCAATTTTATTTGGTCAGTTTGATCAATCAAAATAAATAAGAAAGTCTCTCATACTGTAGAGATATAAATGGCACAGATATTTTTTGATCATATTGGCTTGAGGTCATAAAATAATTGTATTATACCAATGTCCTAAACATTACTACACTTTTACTTAATTCATAAGCTATCTATCTTCTATTATTTATAACCCATTATACATAGAAATCTCAGAGATATGAAATAACAAAAACATTTTTAGTGAGGAATTTGAAATATTTATAAGAATAGTATGCTACCTGTGTTAGTTTTTCACTACTTTTTAAATTTTACAGGTATGCTAGTAGACTTTAACCATGTTCTATTGTCTTTTGAGTAATATATTGGTACTATGACTTTTGAAGAAACAGCAAGCCCTGACAAAAGTTAGTAGTTTCAGAGATTATACCCCCCCCCCCCCCCTTTACTCCAGAACGCTGGAGGTATAATGAACTTCTGTAAGTTCCCAATTTAAATTTAACCATGTAAGTCAATGATCACCCTATTCACACTACAATCCGGGTTGACAAGGATTGAGGGCTGAAGCAGATTGAAGCAGATTCATCTCAATCCAGGTTGAGTGTCCACACTACAGAGTTTAATCTGGATTGAAAAGGCTCAAAAACTGGATACAGTAAAGCCTCTAAATTTAGCTTCATGTAATACATGTATATTGCTTAAATGGCAATTATTTTTCCATGTTGTTAAAAAGCCCAATGTTATGTTATCGATCATAAAGTTTAAAACTTTATTAAATTTTGATAATTATTTAAACTGAATATAAGTTTATTAAGTTTTGATAATTATTTAAACTTTGTCACCAACAGCCCAATTATAATTATTTGAAATTATTCTGCTTATTATATTATCCTATTACATTACAAAAATTATATTACAAACATTTTAAGTCAAATTGCAATTATACAGAAATCACACAACAATCCATCCTGGTAACCTTTGTGTTAATTAGGGCTCCTCCCTAACAAAGGATTAAGATATATAATTGCTGCAAGGCAATAAGTCAATTGTTTACAGTACCAGTGCACTCAACCCTTGTCAACCCGGATTGAGAGGGTTCACACTACAAAGGGGGTTGAACCAATCTGCTTCAATCTGCTTCAATCCACCTCTTGAGTGGGGTTGAGATTTACCCTTGTCAACCCAGATTGTGAGCGTTCAGACTAGTCTTCAATCTGGTTCAATCTGTGTCAACCCGGGTTGAATCACTAGTCTGAACGCACAGGATGGATACCAATACAAAGACATGGACAAAGTCTAGTATGATAGATAACCTTTTATAAACATAAAACTTTAGCTATTTCTGTCAAATGTATGTCACAAGCAGTGGATGAAAACTGAGGCTATCTCTTGATCTGGTACATCTGAAATTTACCTGGCATTCAGACTAGTGTTTCAACCCGGGTTGACACAGATTGAAGCAGATTAGGATTAGGTGTGAACGCTCACAATCCGGGTTGACGAGGATAAATCTCAACCCCACTCAAGGGGACGCAGATTGGTTTAACCCCCTTTGTAGTGTGAACCCTCCCAATCCGGGTTGACAAGGGTTGAATGGATTAATACTTTAAACAACTGACTTATTGCCTTACAGCAATTGCTTAACATATTTCTAATAAGTCGATATATCTTCATTAATCCTTTGTCAAGAGGAATTACTGAAACAAATGACATCAAATTAATTGATGTGTGATTTCTGCATGATTGCAATTTACCATAAAATGTAAATTTACAAATATAACATGATAATTAAATGAACAGATATATTCCAAACAATTGCAATTTAACTTTAAATCAATTGCTAAAAAGCAATCTTTATAAAATATTTATGAGTGATTTATTAAAATTAGTTAATAAACTAATTAATTGTATTATAAACTATAGGAAGTTGGAATCTTCCATACAGTTGTAAAAAATAGAATAAAAGTAATTTTCATTACAGAATTGTATGCATTATATAAAGTGCATTTAAGATGCTTTACTGTACTCAGACTTTGAAAACTTCTCAATCCAGATTAAACTCTGTATTGTGGACACTCATCCCAGATTGAGATCTTTCTGCTTCAATCTGCTTCAAACCCCAATCCTTGTCAACAGGGCTTGTAGTGTGAACAGGGTATTAGTTAGTACTATACTTTCTGTGATAACCATGTTACACAATCATGTCACCACATGGTGAGCAGGAACAAATTTAAAGCCCTCCTTGTGAGTGAGTACTCTCCACCCACCGAGTTATTATCTGGTCCATTTCCTGTTGAACTGAGGGGGTCACTTGAAGAGAAAGTAATCAACATTTCAGGGTTGAAGGACCCTTGGTGATAGTCTCTCATCAGTATTTATAAATCAATCATTTAAAAACTATGCTTGCAGAAAGTGTACTTGCGCCTTTCTTTTCAAGGAAACTTTGATTTAAAAGGTTGATAAGATAATAAACAAAAACAATGTCACTATTAATGTCACTGATCAATGTCTTATTTTAGTTATAGTTGATAGTGTGCACAATTTAATAAAGGCTGAAATATGAAAATTACTCAAGTAAGACATTCTTTTAGACACAGACTCCCATCAAGTATATTCTGGTTTTGTATTTCATGTCCTATTAACTCAACTGTAAACACAGGAATAATGTAATAAATGGCAAAATAGTGAAATTAAATACCACTCAATAACAACATAAAACCACATCAGAAAGAAATGTTGATGTAGTTAAATATACTTCACTATTCACGAATCTTATATGTTGTGATAAACCAACCATAACAGATTTGAAAATCTAATTAAAATTGCATGTTATAACATAATACCTATTCTCCTGTTCAAAGAAACTGACAAGGAAATTTTATATGTTCTTAAAGATGTTGTACTGACACTCTTCTGCAGTGTTATGTAGCCTGTAGGATTCATGATATGTTTGTACAGATTTTTCAGTATTTGATTTTTCACATATTCATTTTAATCAACATAGTTTTAGTGATTGATGAGTCCCCTTGCTATATTTCGCCCTTTTACCCCATTTATTATTGACATATATACTGTTTTCCAGTCTATTCTACTGTAGTCTTTGTTTATACTGTTTATGCTAAATTAAGTAATTAAGCATCCCTGAAAAGGGCGCTTATTTGTTTTCGCATCAGTTTCCTCGCCGCCGCATTATAGTCTCCCTTGAATATCTCCCTTATTATTGGAAGCTTTTTACCCATATTTGGCAGTTATATACTTTAGGCGTGGGAAAATTTTTCCACATGCTTAAATTTGACCTTTCCATCTTTATCAAGGTCACATGATCAAAAATAGCTTTCTTGGGTACATCCGCCCGTGATCGCCGCTCAGCAAAATCTACTCACTGCAGAGACTTGTAATTATACCCACATGTTCATACTATCAAAAATGTGAGCTGATTACATTTTGGGAGCGATCCGATGAAAAATGACTGATTTATGAGCAATTCTCTCACACCTACCAACCAGAAAGCTTAAAATTCATGTGAACCCCCCTATTACCTTCTTAAGTAAATTTAGAGCTATAAAATGTATTGGGAGGTAGTAGAAAACCATATGTGGAGAGTCTAGAAAGCAAGTCAAATTCCCCCCCCCCCCCCCCCCCCCACCCCTCTGTAGGGTAGAACTGGGGTCGTAAAATAGCATATTTTGACATTTTTCCTTAAATCTCCTTTATTATTGGTTTTAGAGCTTTAGAATGTGTTAAGAGGTATTGGGAAACCATATGTAAAGAGTCTAGATAGCTGGTCAGATTTACCCCCCCTCCCCCCCCCCTCTTATGAGTTAAACTGGGGCCATCAAAATGGCTGACGTTTTGGTTTTGCCTTATATCTCCTTTATTCTTGCTTTTAGAGCTTTAAGAGATATTGAGAAACCATATGTGAAGAGTCTATATAGCTGTTTAGATTTACACCCCCCCCCCCCCCCCCCCCCCCCCACCCACCCCCATGGGTCAAGATGGGGTCATAAAATAGCCGATTTTGTGTTTTTGCCTCGTATGTCCTTTGGATTTTTACTTTTACAGCTTTAGAATGTATTAACAGGTAGTTGGAATTCATGGAGAGTCTAGGTAGCTGGTCAAACGAAGTCTTATGAGTCAAACTTTTCTGTTTTTGCCTCATATCTTCTTTATTATTGGTTTTACAGCTTTACAAGTTTTAAGAAGTAGTGGGAAACCATATGTGGAGAGTCTTAAGAGCTGGTCACAGTGGGGTCATAGATTGCAATTTCTACTTTAATATTTCAATATTAATGATGTCATTATCTTAATGTTATTTTCATATCTTAGTGCAAAGGGTGTAACTTTTTGAAATTGCACTCACGACTTATACATACTATTAAAGCAGGCAAAATACATTCCTATTTTGTTGTCATCATCTAAAATTATGATATGCATCAAATTATGCTTGTTTTATTGTAAAAAACTGGGTCCAAATATTTACAAACTTATTTCAGTGCAGCAGTTTGATAATGACACATTTATAAATTCCCATTTTCAGCTCATTATCACTTCTTTTGACTTCCATTCTTCTGCAGTAAACTAATAACTCAGCAATGCAAGCATATTCTTTATTATATCCCTTATTTATACATAACATCTACATATCACTGACACTTTCCACAGAGCATAGATAAAGATAACATCTTACTCCTTATATGAGCATTTCTTCATGCATAGACTAAAACAGGGGGGGGGGGGAGACACACATTAACTAGTGATTTTATCCCTTATCAGCATATACCCAGTGGACTAATTCTTTGGGGACTCATCAAAGACTGGCAATTATATAAGTAGAAATGAGCATTATTCATAAGATATAAATAGGCTTGTGGGAACATTGACCATTTATTTACTCATTGGGATAGATGTGTTCAGAGCATTGTGTCAAAACCTTCTTGCCTTTCTAAAGGCTCAAATTTTACTACGCCTTTTTCTAAAATTTTAATAGATATATGGCATTTAACAGTGACAAGCTGTTTCATGTAAAGGCTTTTATTGAGTTGCAACTTCCCCCTTAGCAAATTTTCCTTTAAATGCCTGATATATTAGTAAGATTTTGATATTCATACTGACATAATATTTAGCATCAAGATTGAAAAAGTTTTTTTAAACCAAGTCGATTCATGAATTGATCTGGTTTGCAAAACTTGATTTGCAAATTGATTCACTTCACAATTTTATGATTCCTTGCACCCCTAGTAGTAAGGACTCTTCTGGAAATAAATTTGAATTTTCAATATTCTGACAGGGGGGTCTTGAATTTTTATGGAAATGGAAAATGTCATTTATTTAACTGTAAAACATACAGTGATTTTAGCAAATTTTACATCTGCTGTTCAGTAAAGTTGCTTCAAAGTTGAATTTAACATATGGAAAAGGTCTTTTATCCCTCTCATTATTGCTTCTTGGGCTTTCAACCCAGTTTTGTGGTCACGCTACCCCATATATGGAGAGTCTATATAGCCAGTCAGGTTTACCCACTGACCCCTTCTTACCGGTCAAACTGGGGTCATAAAATAGCAGATTTTCTTGTCTTGCCTTATATCTACTTTAAAACTACTCTTCGTACAAACTATAGCATTTATTAAATTAACTTTACACAATTTATGACCATAGAAAACAAAATTAAGCTTACATTTTTCTTTCATGTTAATGCATACACTTCCACACTGTCTGCGTAACTTTAGCTTCTTCTCTCAGCACTGCATGTTTTTCTTTTCAAAAACCTTTTTCTACTTTATACTATAAAGCATCTGACCTTTTGGGATGCTTTGTTTTTGTTAGCAAAACACTTTTCTAGTTTATATTAGCTATAACAGTTTATTTAGGTTTGTTCTCATTGGTACATTTTGTAAAATTTAGTCCAAGTAATTCATTGATTTAACACATTTCTGTTGCAGTATATTGTAGAATATTCAATAATATTAAAGCAGATTGTTCCTCACCAAGCGAGTGATGTCCACTTACACTTAGTGAAAGGCCCTAACAGTTTTAAAGTTCATTACATAAGCTTGTAATTCACCACTGTATTCTCCTGACCTACAAACTATGTGTGAAGAAACATTAAAAAAGTAACCAATTAGCCTATACCTGCTTAAGAACTGTCACCATGCTTCAGTTTCCAATCTTACTATAATTTTAATACATCTCTGAAAAGCATGGATTTCTGTGAACTACAGACAATTACTGTAGTTATTAATATGTAAAAGAACCTGTGATGCTTTACTCAATTTTATTACTCTGAACATTTCAGTTTAAATTCTGTCTTTTATCTTGCAGCAGCATATTAATTTACTATATGTAGGAAACAATCCTCTACTTTATAGCAGTCTCATCAAATAAAACAGTTATTGTAATTTACTTTAAGATGATGTTTTGTTTTAATAGAATCACAGATTGGTGTGCCAGATGTAAAGTCATTATTTTTCTTATATCTACAGAACTGTTTACTCTTTTAATAAGGATTATATAGGTAAATGATCAATTTGGCCAATATACTTTTCATGATTCACATAGTTTATTGAAGTTTATCTCAATTTTGTTTTATGACCATCCCTATTTAGCAATATTGTCTTCTCAAAATGTACATTTCAAATAAACTATATGAAAATTTAATTAATTCACACCTGTTCAAAACTTTAAACTTGAATGCCATGCCCTTGATACACTGAGAAAACCTCCACATGAGCCCTGTAAAGTACAATAGATTCACACAAACTGTGCAGGTCTATATTCAAAATTGTTAACTAGCACAATTTAATTTCTTTCTGCAAAAAACATTTCTATGGTTTTGTACAAATTTAAAAGAATAAACCATTAATAATTCAACAGGTCAAGTCACAGCTACCATGTGGTGAACACATTTCTATAACATTACATGTTTCAATAAAAACAGTCATCTTAAATTACTGTACCAAACACGTCTGATTGCATTTGCCAAATTAATTACAGAGAATTTTGAATAAAACTATAATTTTTTTTCCATTTTTCTGGATTTTTTTTTTTGTTGAAACATAACAATCAAATCCTCCAATTAAAATGGTTTTGAAAGAAAGAAAAATAGAAAACTTATATACATCCACAAACTTTATGACCTGCTATAAATAAGATACTTACACAATATCGATCGAGAAAGATATAATTTGTAGAAGTTTATGATCTGTTTCAAATAAAATCCTTCTACTAAGGATGAAAGTTGAAAGTAATTTTTCCACAATAAAGTCAAGTTATATTAACATTTACACATCAACTACTCTGGAATTTTATATGAACTGACATTGATTTCAGGCAGCTGTTAATATGTTCGGATTATCTAGACAGACAAAAAATTTTAAAATCTCTAGAATGAAGTGATAATGTATGCTTTCAAAAGAAGAAGTGAAAAACAGACAGCACATAATTGCTAGTTGCATGGTAACATAAGTGAAGAGTAAATTTTTACAAATATGGAAACTGAGAAAAAAAAATCAATTTTTAATATCCCAGCATATGACTAAAGGTTTCAATGTTATCTTTGTTGAACTTACTAATAGTTTATTAATTTGCTGTACATGTGTACCTGCCCATGTGTCTGTCTAAATTAGTAAATTATTTAACAAAAGTAAAAGATTACAAAGTCTGAGTCACTGAGCATAATTATCTCCCACCTGCGGCCGAATAAAACACCTTCCATACGTGCGTCCATCTGTCCATCCGTTCGTCACGTTTTTACATAAACCTTAATATCTCATTCATTTATGAAGATACATTCACCAGGGAATGTTTATGGCTATGAAAACCTGTCTGTGTAAAATTTTGGCCTCATTTTGAAAAAAAAATGGCCGCCATAGCTAATTATTTGAAAATCATAAAGGTACTCTAAATCTTGAAATATTCCAGCTAGCTTCATCAAATTTGCACAAAAGCTATATGACTAGAAAAGGCTACCCTGATAGTAATTTTGGCCTAGTTCAAAAAACAAAATGGCTGCCATATCACGTTTAATGTCAAATGGGGTTATCCTATTAAAAAGGCCTTATATCACCCCTAATATTGCTCCTAGAGTTTCAGAATGTGAAAACAACTTGTAGGAAGTCATGGCCAGGGAATCTTTTCCAGGTGTTAAATTTGACCTTTGACCTCTGCTTCAAGGTTAAATGGGGTCATCACACTAAAACGTCCTTATTTCTCCCTTATTATTTGTGATATGGCTTCAGAATGTAAGACCATCAAAAGTCCTGGCCTGCAAATGTTTTGCCTGAGAAAAATTTTGGTCTTATTTTGAAAAACAAAATGGCCGCCATAGCCAATTATTTCAAAATCGTTAAGATGATCTAAAACTTGAAATATTGCAGCTAGGTTCACCTAATTTCCACAAAAGATATATGGCTAGGAAAGTTAGTATGATAGTAATTTGGCCTAGTTTCGAAAACAAAATGGCTGTTATATCGCACGTTTAATGTTAAATGGGATTATCCTATTAAAAAGGCCTTATATCTCCCTTATCATTGCTACTAGGGGTTCCAAATGTGAAAACAACTTAAAGGCAGTCATGGCCTAAGACTCTTTTCCAATTGCTGACTTTTGCCTTTGACCCCTTCTTCAATGTCAGGTGGGGTTATCTTACTACAAAGACCTTATATCTTCTCCTTAAGTTCTCAATTATTACTGATTCTAAGGCCGGAATTAACCGCTGCGGCAGTGACCTTGTTTTTAATGTGGTGTGCATGCACTGCTTTTGAGTCTTTCACTGATGGTTTACTCAACCAAGATCGATGCTGTATATTTTCTATACATATTTTATGTATACCAATGATTTATAAAATATTCAAAATCATAGTCGATCTGCATATAACAAATTATATTCATAAAGTCATTAAAACTACAAAACATAAACAATTAACTTGAAGCAGAAATCCTCATTAAAGGCCTCATATGATCATTTATATTCAAATACAACTCGAAAACCTAAAATCAGTAACTTTGAACATAAATGAGCCAAAACAAATTTTATTTGCGTTACTAAGTAAAAGCGTTTTCAAAAACTGCATCTAATATACAAAAGAAAGGATTTCTTTTATAAACTGTCATATTTGCCTTTTGAATTATATTTCAATTCAAATTACTGACCCAAGTGAACCCTGTGGTAGAAGTTTATCAAATGACAAAAGTAACGAGATATTCCCTTTTAAGTTGACACATATATTTCAAAGAAAATTACTTTCACAATACAAGCACTGTCCCTTTCATAATTTCTCAGTTCAGGGCCTTTAAAATCTCGTAGTGTTTGCACCAAAAATATCCTGAAAGGATTCTATCAAGTAAAACATTAACCAGAACAACCCCTATTAAGGGGCCAGTTACACTTTCACGGATCCCCCACAGATATAGGCCACGGTTCTATATATGGAAACTGCCAAGGATCCCTTGCAGATGGAGGGTTTTGGGGAGGGGGAATGTTTGAAAAGTGTGTAATTTACGGACGCAACACAGATAACTCCACGGATGATATGGATGCCAGAAGGACGTTAGGGACACTTTCTGCTGCTTGCAGATGACCTCCAGATACACATCCATGACCACCCGCAGTGCAGCGGAAACACCCCAGGACAACATAGGGATGCATCAGGACATATCAAGGATGCCCCGGATGGGTATATGGTCCTTGCGGAGACTCGCTGAGATTAGCGGATGGGGTTTACAGATCTTTATTTCTCTCGCAGATGTGAGCTTATCGGTTAGGGATTTTATTGATAACATTAAGATGTCCTGGTGGGAAACATTCACCACTTAATAGTGGATACCTGGATCCAAATGCCTATAAAAAGGGTAAGGGTAAGGCCACTAGCCAGATAGAATTAAGAAGCCAGAATGGACAGTCGGAACAGAGATCTTATGCAAATTCAACTCTTAATATTACAAATGGAGAGGCAGTTAGTCATCATTACAGCTATGATAGACAGGCTGAGAAGGAGATGGGGTCAACAACGAGGACAGCGAAGACCCAGAAGCAACGGTACTCATGCCCATTCTGTGGTGGTACCTTTGCAGCTTTTCACTCCGTTTAAGTCTAATCAACAAGTTAAAAGTCTCTTGTTGAAACTCGTCATATGAGTTGCTGGTTAGTTGTACCACCTCCACCTTTAGAGAGTCACAGAAGCCCAGATGTGGGTTATCAGCCTTGTCATCAGTCAATTTCTTGGCCACAATGTCTTTCAACTCGGTTATCCCCCTCCAGGATTCCACGAGAGCTGATTGGAAGTCGGAATCTGGAAAGCTCGAAGTGACGCTGAGGCCACACGATCTAGGAGCAGGCATATGTTTGTCCAGGTGCGACATGTCTGCTGGGTTATATGTGGATTCTAGATGAGAAGTATCCTGGAAAGGTTCCATGTGCACTGTCTCCCTTCTGGATGCTGAGCCCGCTGCTGCACTGGCTTGGGAAGCTGACCCCTTTAACGCCCTGAATTCACTTTTTCCTTTAAGATGGCACACGATATGGACCCTTAGGAAGTGGAAATTGTTTCTGGTCCATTTCTGCCGCTCTGTCAGCTGTGGTCCCCCCAGGACCGACTTCATGTGAGTGATCTTCCCGAAGAGTGTGCGCTGGCTCTGGAACCACTTTTGGCAGGCATCTTTGTCCAAGTTGTGCTCATCACAAAACTTGTCCGATACAGCCTCCCTCTTGGACCTATCCTTGTAGTTCTTTAAAGTTTAAACACTTGTTGTAGAGAATTTCATTGCCACACAAAATGTCCGCTAATTTCTGCTCATTCTCATCACTGAACACAACAGTGGTTTTCTTGCCCCTTTTGTCAGCCTTTTTGCCCTTGCCCTTCTGTGTTCCCCCAGCGGCATGTCTGTCCTGTGTGTCAGCAATGTCCTCAGCACTTGAATCCGATTCCTGCTGTGTCTCAAGCGCAATGTCACCCTGTTCTGTATCCGACATCTGTAGAGGATCCTCAACCCCCCACCACCTCCTCCACCCCAGCTGCCTGCTGGCTCTGCTGAGTCTCTGGAACACAAGTCAACTCATCCATCTCTGGACTCCTTGCCTGGACCCGTGTGGGCATCCTCTCCATCTCCTGACTACCTCTCCTCTTGATCCTTTTCTTTGGTGGCATTTTATAGAAACATTCACCAATATCCCTATTTTGAAAAAAAATAAAGTCTCCTCTGTGGATATCCGTATACATTTTCCGAGTCTTAATTGGCACGGATGACTCAAGGACATGTACGGAGGCTGTAAGGATGTTACGGACGCTTTGCGGATTACATACGGATATTAATTACACCTACGCAAACCTTTTACGAAAAATTCAAGCAGTTTGATTTTTCTGTGGTGTCCCCACGCACACATCACCTCCGTGGCGGATGCCACAAGGATATTACGGACGGTACGGATGTGTTCACGGATGAAAAATATGATCCGTAAATCAGTCACAATTTCCATATTTGGTAACCTGCCGCGATCCGGCGGTACATCCAGCCATCTGTAACTGGGGTCTTACTGAGCTACATCTGTGGAGTTACAGCAAATATTGACAAGACCTGTCTTTTACAAAATGGACAATGTTCCTTTACTTTGAAAATATATCATCAATTATACACCCGAAATACTGCTCCTCGGGTAATTATAAAGGGAAAAAGGCTTAGCCCTTTAATTTGAAGGTAAAGATATGTACATGGGAAATTATAAAATTGAAGAAGTGCAGCTGAATGTAAAAAATAAGAAACTTTCATAACACAAGTTCATATAATTGAAGAGTTTCTGTATTAACTGTGTGCGGTTGCTCAAAGATTTTTACAAAACCCAACCAGGGCAGTTTTGAGCACAACCTCTACCAAATCTAAGCAACAAATGACGATAAACTTAACAAAACAGTCTAAGTTGGGGTTAACGTCCCTTCTTGGATCATACTGGAGCAAACCATCTATATTTTACACATGTCCATCATTACAATCAACTGGATGTCAACTCACAACTATAGGTAGGATCCAGAGGATCATTGCCAAATTTGAGTATCACTGAGGCACCTACAAACATTAACCTCTTGGACTAAGGTCAAAGAACTCATTTTACATCCCACTGGACAACCAGGGTCATATTGGGATTAGGTCCTCAGCATTGTCTCTTATGGGAGTCAAACCCTAGGAGAGGTGACAGCATGTGATTAGATTGAACCTTCCTGGAATTATTCTTTCTCGAAATCAGTAGACAAAAATAGGCAGACAGCTAATAGCTACATATTTTAATCTAAATCTGGAAAATACCCAGGAGACCAAACCATTAACTAAGGATGTAGAGTGTCCTTACTCACTGGCCACAATGGCATGTTTCCTTATTTCTGATAAACTGCCCTTTAACATCCAGTCCCATGGTAGCCTTGCCACAGGCGTTTATATGTATAATATAGACACAACTGTTTGATTGCATTATAAGTATTTTTCATAATGCTCTCATACATATACTTAGCCTAGCTTGCTGAGGAGAACTGTCTCCCAGACTAGAAAGGCCTCTGATACAGTGTGCATTATGGCAAAAAAATATTTCACGTTTGCATTATGGCTGAGACAGCCTGGAAGGCCAGGCTAGTCCCATGGTAACAGGATAATTGCAGTGTAAAAAATGGAAGCAGACAGTTTTCCAATTACCAGCCATCTTTGGACAAGAACCCCCCCCCCCCCCCCTGCTTCTTTATTGACTCTGTAGTTATCCCACTCCATTTGCAATGATGACCCATTGTCTCACAATGACTGTACAGTGGATGAACTCTGACCACATGTCCACAGGAAAACTGGAGTGCTCAAGTTTTCTCTTAAAGAATGAATCATGAAAACAATGAATATTGAGGAAATAAAATAACACTACTGCACATGACTGAAGCTGTAAGAAACAAATAACTTTCAATATATTTGCTGATATCAAACTTATAAAATTAATTTATATTGAAAACAAACATCATAACATCATTTTTAAATAGTTGTCTGTAGGACATTGGATGGGAAGCAAGCTGGTGGTAGTTTTTGATAACAATTTGTAACAAAATCCATGAAGTCCCTTAAGTACCTTTTTGTCCTTGTGATTTCCACACAGAGGACATGAATCCTTATTATGAAAACTAGCTATTGATTTCACGCATGCTTGGGGATATTTTGTTTCAACCTCCCAAATGAATAATAAATCGTCATCTTCTGAGTGACTGTACTGAAGCATTTCAGCCTCAATAGCAAAAGCTATTTTCTAGCTTACTTTTCAAGTTAATAATCACATTAGTTCTTTCAACTGTACATTAGATTGTCTATATGCTAAAATATTGATGCTTATCTAGAATCCAAGGCCAGATTTATCCCAGAATGTCAAACCTATGTCAAGCTTTGCTGCGAGTGGATCATTTACTAAGATCATTTTGTACTCGGCAAAATATATCTTTTATGTGTACCGTCTGTAGAATCCATCAATTTATCAATGTTCTCTTCATAAACAGTAAAGACTCTCCAGAAAGTGTCCACAATTTGATGATACTGCATGCTGTATGAGGACTCCACCATTTTGAGCTGGGAAATGCTAATTACCCATACAAGGACAGGGAGCTACAGTTTTATAACAAGACACCAAATAGATTTCTCCACAAAGGCCCCACTTATATCCCCCTTTCAGACCTCTCTCACTTGTCATAAATCTAAACACAGTGCCATATTGTAAAGTGTTTGTACTAAAACCACAGACATGGAATTACCATTGTAAAAGACCAGGGTTTAAAACAGGATTTATGAGCCATGTTAATAAAACTACACAGAATACACAAGCAGAGGGATGTAGGTTCAACCAATAATATCCCTTCAATTGACACACTGCAGATTTATGTGTCAGTAAAAATGACACAAATTTAATCAACCTGCAGCGGGATTTAGTTCATATACACATAGGAGAAGACAGAAAAGGGCAAGCTTTATTTACACCAGAACTCCTAACTCTGTTTTTGTCACTGTAGATAATTATTTACTTTAAACATAAATTTCAGTTTGTTTTATACTTGACATGCCACTGAAACTATTCAGCAAAATGTCACAGTTGGATTTCTACACCCCTTTAAACAATTATGGTTGTTTCGAGCATGTTGCTATTACCTAGATTTGAACCTGGGCCTCATGGGAGCCAGTAGGTCACTTCAAAATTTGATAACCACCAGGCCAGTAGATTTCCGAAAAGACATATCACAAATTGTTTAAAATGAGATTTTAAGTCTTCAATGAAAAATAGTTATGATTTGTTTAATTTTTTTGGATATAGAATTACAAAATAAATTGCATACTAATTGTCAAAAATTAGAGAAAACTATTTAGTGCTAACCAGTGTTACTGTGTACACACAGTGTTCACCAACTGAAGAAATAACCAACTGATTTGTTGCATTTTCCCAGTGACATAAGCTTCACCCAAAATGGACATATCCTATTACTTGTAATTTTAAAAGTCTTGTTTTAATAGATTTAAAGGAAATATTAAACATGGTTTTATCTTCAGTTTCAATTATATTCTTCAGGAATATTATTTCACATTGCAGACATGAACATTTAAATGTAATTTTTAAGTAATTCTCAATAAATCTGCAATTTCCTTCTTTGAATACTTGGCATTTGGATTTCTCAAGGTACCCTTTGAGATGAAGACTCTACCAGATAAAAGATCATTTAATTAAATGCATGCAAACCACTGGTTCCATTGTGTCATTTCTGCTTCAGATGTACCATTTAAAATAATCTTCACATTACTTGGTACAAACTCATAAAATACCCTTAAATTAATTCTTCACTTTCACACTTTTACTTTCATCTTTAGCACATTTAATTGAATTGTCACCAAGGGCTTCTTCAGATCTCAAACAAGATTGTTAAGAAAATCACTTAAAATGCTCTTATAAAGACCAACCATGCAAGGACATCCTATTCTTCTCTTGGGTCTTTGTCTTAAAATCAATGCTCAAGCTGATTATGTCACTAAGCCAAAGTTAATATCTAAGACCTATGTTAAATTGAGATTACATAAAGTGTTTTTACATCTGAGATCTCCAGGGTTGCCTTGTGATTCAAAATCTTTGCCTTCTATAACTCTCACAGATTACATAAGACATACATCTTATTATGACTTCAAGTTAGTGAATTACGTGTCTCTATACTTGTAATTCTATCTGTTATTTCTCTATAGAACACCTCAAGGGGATTCTAAGATATTAAAATGCAAATTCTACATTCTGTTAAAACACTCTGTATTGAATTTATACCTTTAAACATGATTGCCCTTCTTACAGAAAATCTTATGTATTGTGCTGAAATATCTCTTTCACAAAACATTTCTGACAAATAGCTTACACCACAAGCCATAGCTTTCAAGGAACATTGCCATTTGTCACCTGCAGACATAATTACAAATGTCGCAAATACTTGATAGCCTTGATTCAAAGTTATAAATCAAAGTCCAAAAACTCCCAGCTCAAAGTGCTTCAGATATACCTTCTTTTTCAGGGTAAAATGCCACCAAGCCTTTTTAACATGTACAGTACTTCTGACTGCCAAAAGAACACTGGGTTTTTGGAAAGCATTCTTCAAGGTAGCACCCAAATGTATCTTTGCATTGTGTAGCTTTACATGTGTAACTTGAACTTTTCTCTCATTTTCTGTAACATTTATTGCTTTTAAAAGTGTATAAAATAGTGAGATTAATTATCTGACACCAGGTTTGATGACTTTGTGATACAGTTGGACTTGAAAAAGATTACAAATAGATTTGTTTCACTAATAGAAAAAAAGTCAAAGATCATAAAACCCACACAATAATTTAGTCAACAAATATTCATTATTGAGCCAAATAAGAAAGCTACCTGTATCACTTTCTCATTCATTTTTTGCCAATACTACATTGGTAGAAATTTTCATGTATTAACACAACATTGATCTCATTTCAAATAAAATTTGTAGTTTATAAATCAAACAAAACTGCAGAAATTTTTCAAATCATATCAGTAAAGAAAAGGATGACTTGTTTATAATTATAAATGTACATGTATTTTACATAAGTCTCAAATTTCATCCTGTAGCACAAATATGTGCCATAAGTAATTGGGGTGTAAAACCTATGCAAGACTGGCATCTTCATTTAAATCTACAGCATATATAAATACAAAAGTCTCTCCATCCATCTGGAATCCCTAACCAATCAAATCCTCACATTTAGATGTGGGGTTCTCTGCAGGAGCTAGCTGAAATTTATTGAGCTGAATTTTATAATTGTAACCGGGCAAAATCAAACAGATTATAATGCACCCTCTTGCAACATGGGTTATTTACAAATGTATGATAACATGAGACATGTGACTAGTCTAGCAGTGAAAACAATGAATATCTACCCAATTTCTTTATTAAATACATCTGCACCACCAGAATGAAAGCGGCTTTTAAGCTAATAAATAAAGTATAAAGAGTAACATTAGTTGGGAGGTGCTCCTAGCTACTTATGAGAGACTGGCATCAGTGAGTCACTTAATGCCATAGCTTGATTTTACATATTATGTCACTTTCAACACATACACTGCATAGGACACGTCATGACAGACATCAAGAAAGAGTGACAGGAACTGTGAACATTATCTGGTATTGGCAAACAACTATTAAATTTCCTTACAAGGTTGGAAATAAGATTAATTTTTTCATACCTTTAAGAGATGAGAGGTTAGAATGCAACTTATTGCACCACTCAGCCTTGTTTCATACCATTAACACCTGAACTAAACAATGACCATTTTGGCAAAGGCCGACATACATTACGGTCTTTTTTATTCACAAAACTTCTACCCACCCTTTTCTTTTTCCTGATGCAGCTCACTAGTTTTGAGGTTGATGTCTTTCACCAGACCTTTAGCCTTCTCCTGGTCCAGTCTCAGTGATGTGCTCCTACAGAAGCTCTCATTCAAGCCTTTCTTCTCTTTTGATGCAGATTTCTTTGTTTCCCTCATGGAGTTGCTTCTGAGAAGTTTCTTACTGTGAATGTTTTCCTTAAAGAAATAAGCAGAAGGTATATTAAATCATGCAAAAGCACTTTAGTAAAACAATCGAGCTACTTTCTGGTGTAAGTTGACTGTTACATGACATCCAATAAAATCTACAGAAAGTTTCACTTGAAATGACTGCTTGAAGACAAGGTGTTACGAGAAAAACTAGTTACCAAAGCAATGAAGAAAGAAATCTTTCCACAAAACTGTACTGACTTAGAATTTTGAGCATTGACCATAACTTTAGATGGCTAGGTTTAACTGAATTGGAAAGCAAATGTCAAAGTTAAGGATTTATATCCTGTTCAATAAGCCAGGGCCATATTGGGGCAGTTTTCAGCATTTTCACTTCTGAGTTGACCCCACAAAGAGGTGACAACCTGTGATTTTGATGCCAAACTTGCTACCCACTAGAGGTCACTCTAGGTCATCATTTTAAAGCTGAAATCCATAATATGGCACCACATTTTAAGAACTTTTGGTGTTTGACAAATATGCCACACTTGATCTGGGCATATGACAAAACTGCACTTCTACAAAATTTTGTACAATTTTAAGAAAACATATTTTTAAATTCTTTGCAAAAATTTTATGACTTAGTATATCCGCATTTTATAAATGTAGAATTCAGCAGATCGGCAATAACTATAGCTTTTAAAGACTAAAAAAACCCCTTTTTTATCACACTGCAAAACCACGCATGAAATAAACCTGCAGTCACATGTGTTGCCATGCATGCATGACATTCTGAATTAATTCAATCGATATGGTTATCAATATTATTAAGTTTAAATATCAATACTGGTGGCAATAACAACTCATTAACCATTTATCCAATGACTTTTTTTACAAGTAGGCATTGCATGAGTGAGTTTAAGGCATTGCCCAATGTTCTTTTCCACTGAAAGAGTTCTCCAGGACACTCATGCATTCTCAGCTTACACACTATGACATTATCATATGAAAACAGATGCGCAATCTCTGTGCCAGGCTTCAGCAGTCCACCTATTGTCAATCTTGCCATTTATCAAGCATTTGGCATTTTCAGAAATTCTGCATGACTGTGCTGCTAACTCATAAAATTCTCCATAGTAACCACTTTTAAAGGTTACATCTTTCTTTTGATTTACTTTATTAGTTTTCAGTGTCAAATATTTGGCTCAATACGTGTGGAACATTATAATGTTGATTATAAACTATTAATACCCCTATTTCTGCAAACCCTTTCCAAGAAACTCATATTTCCTTTGAAAGCTTCAGATTTAAACTCAAGTCCCAATATATATCTACTTGATGTTTGTCAAAAATGTTTGTGGAAAATACTACCAGGGGCACACTGAAGAACAGGGAAAGATAACTTTGTCAGATTTCAGTGATTTTGTCTTTTTTGCCACGATGGATATAACTCGAGCACTGAGCAAAATAATACAACATCATCACATTGACTTGGGATACCATTGCCTCATCTACAAATCTTCTACATATTTAATTCTTATCAACTTTTCCACGGCACCTGAATTTCAGTTTTAATTTGATTCACAATTGAATCCATACTGACAGATTACTTTGCAGAAATCTAATTATTCCAAATAAGTCAACCAAAGAATATAAAATCAGGTGAGGTCTCTCAAGGAAAAGTTTAACTGTTATTTGTCAGGTGTACTGAGCATATTACTGTTGGGAGACAATTTTGTCCGAGTCTGATTTTTCCATTTGCAAAGTATTGCAGCAGCTTTGATTGTCTTGGGGCACCAATGACTTGGCTATCTACAAACTCACATACTTGAGAGTCTCATCATCCTTTTCTGAAGGACTGAGTTTTAGTCTTAAATGAACTTATGAGTGAATCTATGAAAGTAGATTACCTCCCACACTATTCATAAAGTATGAATACAGGAAAAAACGTAAACAATACAGCACATCTCCAGTGTGGCAGCTCTATGGGTTGGCCCAGACTAATCACTGATTATCTGCTAATGAACAAATTACTCCATGATTGATTGAAAGAACAGACTGGGTGTCTTCTGCACTCCATAGCACAGTGATTACAATGGGACATGCAGAGCATCTCAGGGGAATAGGCTGGGGTGGTGAGAGTTTGTCATCTTGCACACAAAACCCAGGGTGTCCTAAGCTAGCCTGTTAAAGTCTTATATTAGAAATGCTACTCTTTCTCATTCACTTTATTTTTGTATATTTCAAAATCAGCAAAAATAAAATTTCATTGAAATTTAAAGTATAAAGATACAACTTTATCTTTTCAGACCATTAGCTAAGAACTTGAATGTCTCTTAATCTGCTGATAACTGGTATTCAGTAAGACTTTATTTTGGAGACTGAACAGCCTCAAAATCCCCCCAAAATATCCCCTTAACTTCTAAGTATTACTGCCTTATTTGGTGTTCAAAAATATTTTGCTGTAGAAAAGGAACAACAAAGTAGTTTAAAATAAACAAGTGTGATGATTGCAAAGCCTTGTTTATCAATCAGACTAGCCAGGAAATTTTGTGGTATTTTGTTGGACTTAATGACATCAGTAGCATTGATAGGATGCTTTAATATCCTTTTATACCCAGTATTAAAGCACCAAATACAGGGTTGAAAACAGTTGTTAAGTCCCAGTAATGGAAGCTTTACATGTTCTTTTGGAGTCGTGCAATAAGAATGCATATTCATTGATTCAATTACTGATTTTGGTCCTTAATAGTTAAGCACTACATTTACATTTTTGTTGCTTAATAAAGAATCGTGGAAGGAAAACCAAATACAATGTGTCAGTCAATTGCTTCCTGGAACATTTGGTACATCAGATACTTTATGTTCATTTTATGATTGTATTAACCATACTGAAGAACACATGGAGTATATTTGTTAAAGCATTTTTTACTGCTTTTTAGGTTTTTCTTATTCCAACTTTCAGAGAGTAATCCATTTTGAAATGGACACATATGCATACATGTGGAAATATCACTGTGTAATTTAAACATAAATGCATTGGTGAAAAAAAAATGGTTTCAAGTTTTTTTTGTTTTTTTTTTGTATTTGTATCAGTAACAAACCAGTAGCTTTAAACTCTCTGGTTTGAAGTAACATGGTCGGCACATTATTTTCAAATACTTAGAAAAGATTTGATTCGTTAATACGCTATGCTACATTATTTTTAGACCATGTACCATTGTATAACTGCTAAAAGTGCAACTCAGAATCCAGTTTTTATACCCACTAGGAAATTTAAATGCCTTTCAAAAGAAACAATAACTCATGTTTTTAATTGTATTCAAATCATTAATCTTTAATCCTAAACTGGTTTCATTGTTAGGAGGTTAGATATAGAGAATTTATTCAGGCATTTCTTGAATTTTTTAAATAATATTTAAAAAGAAAAGCTCTAAACAATTGCCATCAAAATGTCATGCGTTAACAAAATGTCCATAATAGTGGCTTGCATTATCTGTGGCTTGAATATGAATTTAATTACTAATTTTTTAATTCATATTTTAAGATAGCAGACGAAATTCGGAAAAGTTTCAATTTTGCAGAGGTCCTAGTGGAGTAGTCCTTAGAACTTAGGGGGTCTAACATTTTTACCCGAAATCGCTTTATCTCTTACAGTTTTCGAGATAAACGGCATTTTCCATTTCTGGCAAAATTCACGATGGCAACCGAAATTCAGAAAAGTCTAAATTTTTCAGAGGTTATAGAGTAGTCCTTAGTACCCAGGGGTCCAATATTTGCCCAAAATCAATCCATCTATTATGGTTTTTGAGATATACAACATTTTCCATTTCTATCAAAATCCAAGATGCCAGCTGAAATTTGGAAAAGTCTGAATTTTTCAGCGGTCCTAGAAGAGTAGTCCTTAGTACCCAGGGGGTCCAAAATTTGCCTGTAATCACTCTATCTCTTACAGTTTTCGAGATAAATGATATTTTCCATTTCTGGCAAAATTCAAGATGGCAGCTGAAATTTGGAAAAGTCTGAATTTTTCAGCGGTCCTAGAAGAGTAGTCCTTAGTACCCAGGGGGTCCAAAATTTGCCTGTAATCACTCTATCTCTTACAGTTTTCGAGATAAATGATATTTTCCATTTCTGGCAAAATTCAAGATGGCAGCTGAAATTTGGAAAAGTCTGAATTTTCAGAGGTCCTAGAAGAGTAGTCCTTAGTCAGGGGACTCCAAAATTTGCCCAAAATTGCTCTATCTCTTACGGTTTTCAAGGTAAAAGACATTTTCCATTTCCACCAAAATACAAGATGGCGACCGAAATTGGGAGAAGACTAAATTTTTCAGAGATCCTAGTTGTCCTTAGTCCCACGGGGGTCTAAATTTTGCCCAACATTGCTCTATCTCTTACACTTTTCGAGATAAACAGTTTCGATTTCCCCCAAAATTCAAGAGAGTGGCCTGAATTTGGAAAATTCTAAAATTTTCAGAGGTCCTGGAGGAGTAGTCATTAGCACCCAGGGGGTCCAATATCAGTCCAAAATCGCTTTATCTCTTATGATTTTCCAGATAAATGACATTTTCCATTTCTGCCAAAATTGAAGATGGCAGCAGAAATTTGGAAAAGTATAGGTTGGTTTGACATCACAAGCCTCTAAGAGCAACTAGACCGACGCATAAGAGAACCAATGCAAATTTGTATCCACCAGAAAGACAATTCAAAGCCAGTGAACCACCATTAGACCTTGAAGAAGGGGCCCAAGGTCAAATCTGACCACATCAGAAGATTCCCAACCCATGATTTCCTATAGGTTGGTTTTCACATTGCAAACCTCTAGGACCAACAAGGCCACTGCCGCAGCGGTTATCTCCCACCTTAGAATCAGTAATAATGGAGAACTAAAGGAGATATAAGGCCTTTGTAGTAAGATAACCCCACTTGACATTGAAGAATTGTTCAAAGGTAAAGGTCAGCAATTGGAAAAGAGTCTCAGGCCTTGACTTCTGTTAAGTTGTTTTCACATTTGTAACCCCTAGTAGCAATGATAAAGGAAATATAAGGCCTTTTTAATAAGATAATCCTATTTAACATGTGATACGACGGCCATTTTGTTTTCGAAACTAGGCCAAATTACTATCAGGCTAACTTTCCTAGCCATATATATTTTGCGCATATTTGATGAACCTAGCTGCAATATTTCAAGTTTTAGAGCATCTTAATGATTTTTAAATAATTGGCTATGGCGGCCATTTTGTTTTTCAAAATAAGGCCAAAATTTTTCTCAAGCAAAATATTTGAAGGCCAGAACTTTTGATGGTCTGTCTTTATATTCTGAAGCCATAGCACCAATAATACAGGTGAAATAAGGACATTTTAGTGTGACGACCCCATTTAACCTTGAAGCAGGGGTTAAAGGACAAATTCAACACCTGGAAAAGATTCCCAGGCCATGACTTCCTACAAGTTGTTTTCACATTCTGAACCTCTAAGAGTAATATGAGGGGAGATATAAGGCCTTTTTAATAGAATAACCCTGTTTGACATTAAACATGTGATATGGCGGCCATTTTCCTTTTAGAACTAGGTCAAAATTACTATCAGGCTAGCTTTTCTAGCCATATATCTTTTGTGCAAATATGATGAAGCTAGCTGGAATATTTCAAGATTTAGAACAACTTTATGAAATTATTATTTTTAAACAGTTGGCTATGGCTTTTGAGGCCAAAATTTTGCAGAGACAGGTTTTCGTAGCCATAAACATTCCCTGCAAATTTGATGAAGATATCTTTATAAATGAATGAGATGTTAAGGTTTATGTTAAAACCTGACAAACGGACGCACGGACCGATGCACAAACAGACACACGTATGGAAGGCATTTAAAATCTGTCGACCACAACCTATGCTTTTCATGGTCTGTCTTTACAATCTGAAGCCATAGCACCAATAATAAGGGAGAAACTTGAAATAGGACGCCCTGTTGATAGTAGCTGCGACATATGAATAGAAACAGGATAGCATAGAACACACATTATCATGTGTAATGTCCACCCCATGAACACCATTGCCAAAATTGTACAGTAGTCTTACAAGACCCTGTTTCATTTGTAAATATATCAAATTATTTTCAGCTTCATGCCTTTTTCATCAAAAATTTTGACGAAATCACTTTATCTTGCACGGTTAAGAAGATAGAAGCAAATTTCTGTTTTTCTATTCTTGGCAAAAATTTGAAAATTCAAAATGGTCGCCATTTTTGGGAAGAGGAAAATTTTTTGAAAATTGCCAAGAGTACATTTCTTAGATACCCTATGGGTCGAAAATTTCAACGAAATAACTCTATTTTGCACGGTTAAGGCAAATTTGTGGGGGGAAAATTTTTTGAAAATTGCCAAGAGTACATTTCTTAGATACCCTGTGGGTCGAAAATTTTGACGAAATCGCTCTATCTCGTACGGTTAAGGAGATAGAAGCAATTTTGTGTTTTGCCATTTTGGGCAAAAATTCGAAAATTCAAAATGGCCGCCATATGTGGAAAGAGGAAAATATTTTGAAAATTGCCAAGAGTACATTGCTCAGATACCCTATGGGTCGAAAATTTCGACGAAATCCCTCTATCTCACATGGTTAAGGAGATACAAGCAATTTTGTGTTTTGCCATTTTTGGGAAAAATTCGAAAATTCAAGATGGCTGCCATATGTGGGAAGAGGAAAGTTTTTGAAAATTGCCAAGAGTACATTGCTCAGATACCCTGTGGGTCGAAAATTTCGACGAAATCCCTCTATCTCACACGGTTAAGGAGATACAAGCAATTTTGTGTTTTGCCATTTTTGGGAAAAATTCGAAAATTCAAAATGGCCGCCATTTTTGGGGAGGGGAAAATTTTTTGAAAATTGCCAAGAGTACATTGCTCAGATACCCTGTTGCTTGATAATTTTGACGAAATCGCTCTATCTCGCACGGTTAAGGAGATAGAAGCAAATTTGTGTTTTGCCATTTTTGGCAAAAATTCGAAAATTCAAAATGGTCGCCATTTTTGGGAGGGGAATTTTTTTTGAAAATTGCTAAGAGTGCATTTCTGAGATAACCTGTAGGTCGAAAATTTCGACGAAATCGCTGTATCTCGCACGGTTAAGGAGATAGAAGCAATTTTGTGTTTTGCCATTTTTGGGAAAAATTCAAAATGGCCGCCATTTTGGGGGAGGGAAAAATTTTTTTTAATTGCCAAGAGTACATTGCTCGGATACCCCGTGGGTCGAAAATTTCGATGAAATCACTCTGTCTCACACGGTTAAGGCGATAGAAGCAAATTTGTGTTTTGCCATTTTTGGCAAAAATTCGAAAATTCAGTGGGGTGGACATAATAAGGACATTTAAATGTGATGATCTCATTTAACCTTGAAGCAGGGGTCAAAGGTCAAATTCAACACCTGGAAAAGATTCCCAGGCCATGACTTGTTACGAGTAGTTTTCACATTCCGGACCTCAATATTTGAGGAGATATAAGGCCTTTTTAATAGGATAACCCCATTTGACATTAAACATGTGATATGGCGGCCATTTTGTTTTTTGAACTAGGCCAAAATTACTATAAGGCTAGCTTTTCTAGCCATATAGCTTTTGTGTAAATTTGATGAAGGTAGCTGCAATATTTCAAGATTTAGAGCACCTTTAAGATTTTCAAACAATTAGCTATGGCGGCCACTTTGTTTTTCAAAATGAGGCTAAAATTTTTCAGAGACAGGTTTTCATAGCCATAAACATTCAAACAATTAGCTATGGCGGCCACTTTTTTTTTCAAAATGAGGCTAAAATTTTTCAGAGACAGGTTTTCATAGCCATAAACATTCCCTGCAAATTTGGTGAAGATATCTTCATAAATGAATGAGATATTAAGGTTTATGCAAAAACGTGACAAACAGACGGACGGATGCACGTACGGAAGGCGTTTTATAATCTCCCGACCACGGGAGGCGGGAGATAATAATAAGGGAGATATTAGCACTTTTAAAGTCCGCTATATGGGGTACTTTGGCACTCTGTGGATGACCATGAATTAAGAGCTTCAAGGTCAAATGTCTGCAAAGTTGTAGCGGACATGTATATCTGATATAAATTTCACCTATGAATTGATTCAACCTTCTACCTATGAGAACCAGCCAGTAGAAAAAGATAATTTTCAAAGAAAAGCCCGCTGCGGCAATCTCGTTTTTCAGAATGAGCCTAATTTCAGTCCCAGAGAAGTTTACCTCCTAATGAAGGTAACCTGCAAATTTGGTGAACCTAGCTGGTGTAGTTTTCCTCTGAGAGCGTTAACATTGAAAATCTCTACGCGCGGTGGTGGCAGCGGCGTAGCGAATGCCAAACGTTATAAGTATTTTTAAGTTTCGTTACCCTCGTTTGTCTTTGAGGGAGGGGCCCAAGGTCAAATCAGATCACATCAGAAGATTCCTAGCTCATGATTTTCAAAAGGTTGGTTTCACATTGTAAACCTCCAGGACCAATAAGTGACTTAAAAGCACTTTTAAGTTAGGCTATCTTCATTTCACCTTGAAGGTGAAATTTGCCCAAGGTTAAATCAGACCACATCAGAAGATTCCTTGCTCATGATTTCCTATAGGTTGGTTTCACATTGCAAACTTCTAGGACCAATAATAAGAGAGATATAGGCACTTTTCAAGTCCATTATGTGGGGCACATTGGCAGTGCATGGATGACCTTAAATAAAGAGCTTCCAGGTCAAATGTCAGCAAGCTTGTAGAGAACATTTATATCTGTTATACATATCATCTATCAAGAAACTTTAACCTTTCAGATAAGAGAACCAGCCAGTAGAAAAAGAAATGGCCAGGGCGGCCATCTTGTTTTTCAGAATGAGGCTAATTTCAGTCACAAAGAGGCTTAGCTCCCAATGAAGATATCCTGCAAATTTGGTGAAGCTAGCTTGTGTAGTTTTCTGGTGAGGGCGTTAATGTAAAAAATCTCTCTACGTGCGCCAGAATGCTTAACTAAAGTATGAACCAGATGCCCATGGATACAAATACAGCAGCTAGCTTCATCAGATTTGCACAAAATCCATATGGCTAGGAAAGCTTGCCTGAAAATAGTTTTGGCCTTGTGCTGAAAACAAATGGCCACTACAGCTCATCTTCAATGTCAAATGGGGTTACCATATTTAATAGGCCTTTTATTTCCCTTATTATTGGTTCTAGGGGTTTGGATTGTGAAAACAACTTCTATGAAATTATGGCCTGTGAATCTTAGCCAAGTGGCAAAGTTGACCTTTGATGTTTTCGTCCAGGTCAAATGGGATCATCATACTTAAAGGCCTTTTCCGGCTTTTCGGTATCTCCCTTATTAGTGGATCTAGGGCTTCAAAATATGAAAATAACTTATAAGAAATCATAGAGTATGAATCTTTTCCCAAGTATTGTGTTTGATCTTTGACCCCAGATTAAGGTTAAGTTGGGTCATCATACTAAACTGGACCCAATATCTGCCTTATTATTGGTCCTTCAGCTTTGAACCCTGCTTCAAGGTCATACCACTTTCACTTTTACTTAATGGTAATACCCAGTAGGAGATAATCATCACAGCAGTGGTCATGTTATTCTATGCTATCCACACATACCTTCAATTAGGGTAAACCAGGATGAAATAGATATACCCACATACCAAAAATAACAAAATCCATGCAGTCATTTTTTAATATTAATTAGAGCAGCAGCCTTAAATTCGGTATAATTACATTATCTTTAGAAATTCAAGGTTACCATAGACTTAACATCTTCCTGGGGTGGCAACACACTCCTATACCAAGTATAACCGAAATCCAACATGTTGTTTTACAGTCAAAAGGAGAAAATACTACAAACCATGCCCAGGTTTCATTTTATAACCTCCCACCTTGGGGCGGGAGCCAATGTGAGATACAAAGAGATTGTACTGCTATGTACATGTTGCACCTTGTCCGGTTGATGTTCCTCCACCGCTTCAGTCTGGCAGGCAATAGAACTCATCTCAGTCACTGGAAGGCTGGCAACAGGCATCATCAGGGGATTAACCATGACTGGATTCCCCACCCCACACTCCTGCAGGGTGGCAAAACCATTGATGTGGTTCAGGTGGGCAAACAACTCTGGTGTGATAATGTGGTAACCATGTCCTACAAAGTAAACAAATAAATCCATTTCAAGCTATATTGTATCTACTCAATGTTTGTAAGTATATAGAATTAACAATATAAGAGACAACTTGATCAAGATAAACTAAGTACCAGAAGAACTGAAAATTCGTACTTTTACTGAATATAGAAAGTATTACTTACTTGATAGTGCTTCATTTTACAAAAATAAATATCTGACAATTATAATTTTACAGCTTTAAAAATAATTTCTTATGATATAAACTATGAAGTAAGAATTTAATTTTCACAAAAATGATTCCCCTTTTAAGTTGCAAACTGAATAGCCATTTTTAATCATAGTAAAAATTTGCCATTTTACCCTTAAAATCTTAAAAAATGGACATTTACACAGATGATAAAGAGTCTCCAAATAAACTGTAACAGAAACAAAACAATGTTAAATATTGTGTACTTTTTCTGTCAGGTATCTTCTGACATAGAAAGTTTTTCTTTCAATTTGTTAGTATTAAATATTTTGATGCAAAATAATGAAGAAGTGTTCAACACATGTTTGTGGGAGATGGTAAGAGATGCTAATGGCAGTAGTGACACTTAGGGGCTATGTAGGATATTCTGATTCTCTGTAAACCTAAAATAGCAATAAAAGTGCATGCATTTGTACCTGGAATTTGTATATGGCAAAGTAGTATCACAGGACTTCAACATCCCATTAAACAAGCAATCAGTGCCCGTGAACGGGCTCTGTGTCAGCTGACTATGTGTTTTGAGTTTCAGAGTAGAAGTGACAGAAGAAAAAAACACAAAAGTTGTGCCCTGGAAATGGTGTTTGGAAGAAAACTAAGAAGGTAACTGTTAAGGTGTAAAAAGTAAGTTAAAAACATATTTAAAGAAAATATTGCAAATGTTATAGCTGACCCCAAAATATGTGAATAACACACTGAAACTAGACCTATAGCATCGGAGAACTGATGCAAATTGTATCCAACAGAAAACTCACAAAAGCCATTAAAACATGCTTAACCTTGGAGCTCAAGGTGAAATCTGACCATGTCAAAAGATTCTTAGCCCATGATTCCTATGGGTTGGTGTGACATTGCAAACCTTTAGGAACACAAATAAGCGAGATATAAGCACTGTTAATTTTGGCTTTCCTCATTTGACCTTCAAAGAGGGGCCAAAGGTCAAATCTGATCACATCAAAAGATTCCTAGCCCATTATTTCCTATAGGTTGGTTTTCCGTTCCAAACCTCTAGAACTAATAATAAGCGAGCTATAAGCACTTTTAAGTTTAGCTATCCTCGTTTGACCTTGAAGGAGGGTTTCAAGGTGAAATCTGACCACACCAAAAGATTCTCAGCCCATGATTTCCTAGAGGTTGGTTTTCCATCCCAAACCTCTAGGACCAATAATAAGCAAGTTATAAGCACTTTTAAGTTTGGCTATTTTTGTTTGACCTTGAAGGAGGGGTCCAAGGTCAAATCCGACCATACCAAAAGAATCCAGGCCCATGATTTCCTATAGGTTGGTTTGCCATCCCAAATCTCTAGGACCAATAATAAGCGAGCTATAAGCACTTTTAAGTTTGGCTATCCTCGTTTGACCTTGAAGGAGGGGTCCAAGGTCAAATCCGACAATACCAAAAGATTCCCAGCCCATGATTTCCTTTACATTGGTTTACCATCCCAAACCTGTAGGACCAATAATAGGCGTGTTATAAGCACTTTTAAGTTTGGGTATCCTCATTTGACCTTGAAGGAGGGGTCCAAGGTCATATCTGACCACACCAAAAGATACCCAGCCCGTGATTTCCTATAGGTTGTTCTATCATCCCAACCCTCTAGAACCAAAATTAAGTGAGCTATAAGCACATTTAAGTGTGGCTATCCTCGTTTGACCTTGAAAGAGGGGTCCAAGGTCAAATCCGACCACACCAAACGAATCCAGGCCAATGATTTCCTATATGTTGGTTTACCATCCCAAACCTGTAGGAGCAATAATAAGCGAGTTATAAGCACTTTTAAGTTTGGCTATCCTCGTTTGACCTTGAAGGAGGGGTCCAAGGTCAAATCCGACCACACCAAAAGATTCCCGGCCCATGATTTCCTATATGTTGGTTTACCATCCCAAACCTCTAGGACCGATAATAAGCGACCTATAACCACTTTTCATGACTGATAAAGAAACACCTGTGGCGGCCATGTTGTTTTGTTTTTTTTTTTCAAAATGAGGACCCAAATATTTGCAGTCAAGATTTTATAATGAGGAACATATCCTGCTGTCCGGTGGATACAACTAAATACTCTAAATGCAATACTTTTGAAGTTATAAGTGATTTACTCAACAGTGATAACCTGAAAGTAGCTATTACTCAGATATGCCATGAGCTACAGGTCTAAAATTTTACTATGTTATAGCTGACCCAAAAGTAGCTGAATAACATATACAAACAAATTATTGTAAATGCAATAGTTTTCAAGTTATAAGTGATTTACTCAACAGTGATAACCTGAAAGTAGCTATTACTCAGCTATGCCATGAGCTACAGGTCTGAAATTTTACTATGTTATAGCTGACCCAAAAGTAGCTGAATAACATATTTACACAAAATGCTCTAAATACAATACCTTTCAAGTTATAGATGATTTAGTGTTGAGTAAAAACCTCAAAGTAGCTATTGCTCAGCTATGCAATGAGCCACTGCTCTGGAATTTTACTATGTTATAGCTGACCCCAAAATAGGTGAATAACATATGAAAGTAAATACTCTAAATGCAATACTTTTCAAGTTATAAGTGATTTACTCAACAGTGATAACCTAAAAGTAGCTATTACTCAGCTATGCCATGAGCTACAGGTCTGAAATTTTACTATGTTATAGCTGACCCAAAAGTAGCTGAATAACATATTTACACAAAATTCTCTAAATGCAATAGTTTTCAAGTTACAAGTGATTTTACTCATGATGTAAGTTACTGAAAAGTCCAAAAGTAGCTATTACTCGCTTAGCTATTGAGATAGACACCCAAGTTACTCACCATGTTGTAGCTATGGAAAAAGTAGCTGAATAACATATTTAAATAAAATGCTCTAAATGCAATACTTTTAAAGTTATAAATGATTTAGTGTTGAGTAAGAAGCTCAAAGTAGCTATTACTCAGCTAAGCAATGAGCCATTGGTCTGGAATTTTACCATGGTATAGCTTACCCCAAAATAGGTGAATAACATATGAAACTAAATTCTCTAAATACAATACTTTTCAAGTTATAAGTGATTTACTCAACAGTGATAACCTGAAAGTAGCTATTACTCAGCTATGCCATGAACTACAGGTCTGAAATTTTACTATGTTATAGCTGACCCAAAAGTAGCTGAATAACATATACAAACAAATTACTGTAAATGCAATAGTTTTCAAGTTATAAGTGATTTACTCAACAGTGATAACCTGAAAGTAGCTATTACTCAGCTATGCCATGAGCTACAGGTCTGAAATTTTACTATGTTATAGCTGACCCAAAAGTAGGTGAATAACATATGAAACTAAATACTCTAAATACAATACTTTTCAAGTTATAAGTGATTTACGCTACAGTGATAACCTAAAAGTAGCTATTACTCAGCTATGCCATGAGCTACAGGTCTGAAATTTTACTATGTTATAGCTGACCCAAAAGTAGCTGAATAACATACTTACACAAAATTCTCTAAATGCAATAGTTTTCAAGTTACAAGTGATTTTACTCATGATGGAAGTTACTGAAAAGTCCAAAAGTAGCTATTACTCACTTAGCTATTGAGATAGACACCCAAGTTACTCACCATGTTGTAGCTATGGAAAAAGTAGCTGAATAACATATTTTAATAAAATGCTCTAAATGCAATACTTTTCAAGTTATAATTGATTTAGCGCATGATTTCATGAATTTTATTGCATTAAAAATTATTTTAAAAATTAATAAAAAAAAAATTAAGACAGATCCAGGTCTTATATTCACACAAGGTACTCTACTAGTGGCCTATTACATCTATGCAAGATATGAGAAAAATCCCCGCAATAGTGAATGAGAAAATTGTGATCAAGTGTTGAAATTTTCACACTTTGGGTGGGGGTACCTCACTTGTAATGGCTCTGGCAAACAGACGAACAGACAGATCTGCATGAATTTTACGATTTATCATCCTCGATAGTTAAGGTATCTTTTAAAAAAAACAGCATGTCTCTGGGTCTTGTAGTTTTGGAGAAGAAGTTTGTCACGCGGACGCGGACGCGTACACAGACGCGGACGCCGCAGAGTGATGCCATAATGTCAGCTGACTGACAAGTCAGCTGACATAAAAACTTCTACACAACAGGAAAAAAAAATTTAAAAAAAACAAACCATAAACCATCATCAATTATATTGAGGATTTATCTGTATTATAAACACAAGCACTAAATCAGCTTACACACTCCACAGACATAAATATGTCAATTTGTACAGGACACTTAAATGGATTTAGAGCTCAAATCCAAGGCAATTCAATACATCATAACCATGTTTGGCAGCCAAAACCATTACTACTTGCATCCGTATGTGTCCATGGCACAGTTTAAACCAGCTATATCAATATACCTCAGAACCAGTATCAATTACTGATAATTTGCAATAAATCAGACCTTACATCAATAGATCAGAAAAGCCGATAGGTTTTTATGAGACACAGAGGTCTTTATGAGACATTGTATGTTTGTCATGACAAAAAGCATGTGCCCTTGTAGCTTGTTGTAGATGTAAATCTGTATTCATGTCTTTATTAATTGTCTCTTTATAAGTCCTAAAGACTCTGTGTATCTCTACCATCAATCTGTTATCTCCAGAAAAGACACGGTACCTTTTTTTGGCAGAACATGATACATAGAGTTATAAAAGCTGTCATAGACATAGACAAAAAAGTGTTCCAGTATAAAATTAATATTCTGAACAAATCACATACATCTCGCATATATGTAGTATCACAATAGGAGGAAAAGAGGGTTTAATAGCATTCTTTCACTGATAATTAAGTCAAACACTCAATCTAAAGGAATGTTTTAATTGATATAAACACCCGTGTAATGCGTGTATAACAATTATTAAAACAGCTCTGACACAGTATTTAACATATATTTCAAGCAAATGCTTATTTTTCACTAAAATTAATAAATAAAGCTCTAGTTAAGTTATTCAGGAAAATACAGTGCAAGCATTTCTGATACAAAAATACCAGATATAAACATACATACAGGGCTTAGGACATATAGTTAAACCTTTGTGATATCAGACTTTTTCTATACATATATGAGATTACCAGTAATATACTTGTTAAACATTTCTGAATGTAAAAACAATCAAGTATGCACTGGATAAACATATCAACCAACATGCCATGTGGACATATTTGGTTCCTCAAGTCACATTCATGTTTAAGGTACACCATCAAAGTTCTGTCTAACTGTTTGTGTTTCCAAGCAAGTAAAAAGGTGTACAAATATTATTGAACAACTTAGATGCTTACTGATAAGGGTAATTTTGTATATATCAATGTCACAAATATTGACTTTTAGGTGAAAGTCTTTCTATAATCATATCCATCCAGTTTTTATGTTGATGAAATGGTATCAGTACTTAATGTAACAAAGTGTTTTTATACATCTTGCACAAATTTTATACATCTTACATAGTAAGTTGCTCATTGTACCTTACACCACATGAAAAAGTTAAAATTTTGACTGAACATCACTGATGGAAACATTTTAATTGTAGTCCACAGAATATATCACTTTTAAGAAAGCCTTTACTTCAAATTGAAAGCTATCATGTTATCAAACAGGTAATCCTTCATCTTACAAATTGTTTCCCCTAAATTTCCTTTTTGAACTTTGCTGATGAATCATGGTCAATGATCTTTACAACAAATGGACAAAATTTTCTATTAAATTGTAAAAAACTTTTGGAAACTTAAAATAACTGCAGCTTAGAGGTATTTTTCATATAAGTGTTAACACAAGATATGATTCTGGGGGTTCACATAAGGGATCAGCAAGATTCAGTGAAAAAATCGTCTCAAGTTTAGTGAAAAGTACTGTATACTTAAGTTTTGGCTTATCTATTGCAAATCTAATTTGTGAACAAAGCCCTGCTTGTTCTTCAACTGAATTTAAATGGCATATGATATAAATTATATATACAGTATAAAGTTGAAATAAGAAATCTGAAAGAAAAACAGGAAATGTAAAGCAAACTATATTGAAAAGCAAACCATAAGAAACACTTGATATTATTATTTTTGGATCATCAATCAAGAAATCATAAATATTGTCAATTAAGTCATAAATATTTCACACCTCTTTGTGAAGGTGAGATCAAATGGTACGTCACTTATGAGCAGTTAAATTCAGATGCAGCTCAATTTGGTAATTTTGATGCACAAAGACAATAGAACCCATTTCACTCAAACTCTCTGGGAAAGTGAGATTTTGATCTTATAATGGAAGATTCATAAAAAAGAGGTGTTGAAAACACTAGAAAACTAGAAAAAGGTTTTTGCTGACAAAAACGAAGCGGCCCTGATGAAAAAGTGCGAAGTAAGCCATAAAAGATATCGAGATATGCATCACAAGGAATAGAAAATGTAAAGTTTAGTGCATTGTGTATGTTACCATATTTAACAAATGAAAGAATGACCACAGCTTGGCAGAAGAGAAATTTTAGGTGTGAAATTTACTTCTGAAAAGAACATATGTCCGATGCCTGGGAAAAATGCCTCCGGGAAAAAATGCCTCCTAGAAAATATGCCTTCTAGGAAATGTACCTCCTAGAAAGAATGCCTCCTGAATATTTTGTGACCAGGAAAAATACCTCCTGAGAAAAAAGTTCTTTCAAGTATTATAACACTACAGGTTCACATTACAACTTCAGAGGCATCTTCATTTTTCCACTTGAATCTTATAGTCGCCAATGCCTGTCAAAAACTCACAGTATTTTACCCATTTTGCTTAGCTGTACAAAGGTACGTGCTTCTCACTGTTTTGGCTGGCTGCTCATCCCTGGTTTCCATTATGACAGGTGTCGTGTTTTTCTTGTAATTACATTTCTGCCCCTCCTAGTGCATCTAACTGCGATCAACTCCTTACAGAGGGCATAACCTATGTTGTAATTTGATAAGAATGCATATTGTAAGCCATAAAGGCCACAACTATTTCATCAAGAAACCTCACAGCCATAAATCCTGCTTTTAAACTGGTCCAGAGTACAGCTGAAGGGATACCCTTTCAAGAAGATATTTGTAATTTGTACTTCATGATATTGTATGTTCTGGTTTTGACTGTACATATCTGAAATTAACATGTTTTTGATATTATACGTTATAGGTTTCATATGTAACATGTTTACAAGTTGAAATAACTTTCTCAGGAGGCATTTTTTCCTAGTCACAAAATATCCAGGAGGCATTCTTTCTAGGAGGGATTTTTTCCAGGAGGCATTTTTTCTGTGAGGCATTTTGTCCAGGAGGCATTTTTTTCCCAGATTCTGTATGTCCTACATTCTTTGGTAATGTTCTCGGAGAAGAGGTCTCGAGTGAAAGGGTACATTGACCACAGACATTTCTGTTCAAACTGTCATTAGTATCAGACTTAAGTATAAAACACTAATTGAATGCAGTGAACTAAGATGCTTAAGAACTATTGTTTAAAATTACTGATTGTGGTTCAACTAAAAACTTAACAAAACCACTAATAAAATCCAGTGAACCAAAGTGCCTTAGACTTTTTGTTCAAAAGTTCATGATTTTGCTTCAGAGTTATTGCTTACAAGAAAAATCAAGTTACAAACAAGTCAAGCTATAGCTCTAGAAAAATGTTACTGGATTTATTGGGAAAGAAAAGTATGAGTTTATATATTGCAATATTTATGAATGATTTAGCGAGTGAAATTGAAAATCTAGGCTTAGGAATAAGAGTAGGAGATCATGATCCATTCCACACTTCAATAATGCACGAAATTAAGACCAAACAAGTTACTGGACTTGTTGTAGCTGTGGAAAAAGTAGCCTAATAACATGTTTTAACAAAATACTGTGAACGCAATACTTTTCAAGTTATAAGTGATTTAGTGCATGACTGCAGGAATTTGAATGCATTAAAGTTTCAAAAATTCATTTCCCACTTGAGCTAAAATTAATTAAATGTAGAAGTCTAAGTGAAATGGAAGAAAGAAAACAATATACATTCAAAAGAACAGCATAAATATTCCACTTTTTTTGGTTCCACTTTTGCTTCACACACACATATATATGTCGTGACAGAACTTAAAATTTGACAGAATTTTAAATTCTGTCGACAGAACTTAAAATTCTAAGTTCTGTCGACAGAACTTAAAATTCCAAGTTCTGTCGACAGGATTTGAAATTCTGTCGACAGAATTTAAAATTCTGTCAAAATATCTTGATAGAACTTAAAATTCTAAGTTCTGTCGACAGAACTTAAAATTCAATATTCTGTAAACAGGATTTTAAATTCTGTCAATAGAATTTAAAATTCTGTCAAAATATCTTGACAGAACTTAAAATTCTAAGTTCTGTCGACAGAACTTAAAATTCAATATTCTGTAAACAGGATTTTAAATTCTGTCAATAGAATTTAAAATTCTGTCAAAATACCTTGACAGAACTTAAAATTCTAAAATACTGTTGACATAACTTAAAACCATGATAAATATCCTATATTTTGTTAACTTCTTTTACAGTGATTTAGTATTTTATATTTTAAAGGGGGCTCAGTACTTGTGCCAATTTAAAAGTAAAAGCAATGCATAAGACAAATATTAAATAGATCCTTTACTGGCATAGATCCTTTACTAGCATCCACTTTCATTTATAATAATACATTAACATGCAATAATTTCACTAAAAATTTCTATGATCACAGTGCTAAGTCAGTGGTGACTGTAAACAAAATGTACATAATACAGGTGTTTGCTGGTTTTGTTTTTCAATATACATGTATGTCTCTTTATATTTATTTACCGTTTCTTTACTGTAATTGCAGTGCTAAACTCAGTGAATAATATATGTGTTTAATGTTGCATATCACCAATAAAGTTTGAAATACTTATGTTACATTTAATTTCTCTGATTACAGCTATATAAACATGATTTTAAGTTCTGTCAACAGGATTTTAATTTCTGTCGACAGGATTTTAAATTCTGTCGACAGAACTTAAAATCCCTCCAAACCAATGAAATCCAAGGATTTTAAGTTCTGTCCACAGAACTTAGAATTTTAAGTTCTGTCGACAGAATTTAAAATTCTGTCAAATTTTAAGTTCTGTCACAACATATATATCTCTATCTATCATCTCCCTCCATCAACTCCCCACTTCCCCCACTGAGGCCATTCATTTTTCTCTTGCTTTTTATGTGCACTAAAGGGGAGTTGGGGGGGGGGGGGGGGTTCTCTCTGCATAGAAATACTTTCCATGATATCACAGAAAAGAGTTGGGGAGAAAGAAGAAAGGGACAAGTCATTCATTACCACTCAGCTGGAGATACATAAAATGCTGTACAAGAAAAACTGTTTATGAGAAAGTGTTTTTTGTTTCAGGCATCTTATATTGTGAAAGAAGTCAGGTGTATACATTTGACCAATTTACATAGTCTATGTGAGCAAGTAGCTAGATCATCAACTCCTTCTACAAAACAAAAGTTGAATCAATGGAAGCTTTTTTTCCCAAAAAGGAAAAGTTATATCCCCACAATTCCAAAAGAATGGAATCAGAAGAATGTGTTTTTTTAATCTTCCTAAAGTTGGGAATTTATATTATGTGAACACTGATCAGTTGCAATATGTTAATAACCACATCAGTGCATCATAAATGGCTCATTTTTTTCTTCGAAGATGTCATAACTTCATAAACACTAAGAGATTAGGTTTGCCAGACAACATAAATATTTTTAAGTATACATATGCCAGGTGTGGTTTTAAAAAGTGTTAAAATAAATGAAGAGGGAGCAAGAAGTATATATTTATCATGTTAACATGGCCAAAGCCTCTTAAGTACCGGAATTTTAAGTGAAATGTTATACAAAATCTTACTTTACTATAATCAATGTCAAGTTAAACTGATGTTACTGAACAGTAAATCAGCTAGGGGCTGAAAATCCTCAATTTTCAAGTCAAGATAGCCATGACTGTACTTGTATTGGAACTTCAAGATGGAAAGAAAATAAGAATGTCCCTAATGTTATCTTTAAAACTGTACAAAATTTAGCTGAGCTCTGCTGAACAATACGATAGCGTGAGATTAAAAACTCCATAATTTCACTGCAAGGTGACCATAACTTCATCCATATTGCGACTTTAAAGTGACCATAAAATGAGAATGTCCCTTTTGTCATCCTTTATAAGTGCATAAAGTTTAGCTCAGGTCAGTTGAACAATAAGATAGCTGGAGGCTGAAACTTCATTTTTCACTGTAAGGTGACCATAACTTCATTCATATTGTGACTTTAAGGTGACCATAATATGATAATGTCCCTTCAATATCAATATATGTTAGATATGGAAAAAGAAAAGAGCCAGACGGCTTTATTCAAATGTTATGACTTTAGGGAGGCCAAAATTATATTAACAGTTTAAGGTCACCTTAACGTCAGGATAACCCTTTGGTTTGCTATCCTTTATAGGTGTGCAAAGGTTAACTGAGGTCAGTCGAACAATAAGATACTTGGTATCAATAAGATACTTGGAGGCTGAAAACCCCCTTATTTCGCTTTAAGGTGGCTACAACTCCATTCATACTGAGAGTTTAAGGTGACCATAAGTATTACTTTTATCTACTTTAATACCAGTGATAATTTCAATATAAAAAAAATAGAAAAAGAAAGGAGCCAGAGGATTTTATTCCAATTTGATGACTTTAAGCAGGCCATATGCCCATTAACATTTTCAGTTTAAGGTCACCATAAAGCCAGAATATTCCTTTGGCGAATCTTGATATATGTGCCAAGTTTGGTTGAAAAAAGTGAAAAACTAAGTGAACTGGAGGGCTAAAACCCCCTTTTTGGACATTAAGGTGACCTTAAGATCGCAGATACAGGGCTAAAACTTCGGCATGTGAAAGATTACCAAAAAGTAGCTGAATAAGTTATTCCAACAAAACGCTGAAATCCTAACCGTTTTTGAGATACAGAACAAGTACCCATTTTTAAAAAATTTACGAAAATAAAACGCCTGCCATTCAGGCATCTATGGTCCGATTGATGAGAAAATCCTTTCCGACCTTGGAAATTTGGTCTAGAATGTACCTGATAAATTTTATAGCACAGGTGTGTGTGGTTTTTTCCGAAACGCGATGACGGGGTGTTTTGGACTTATGCTTAAGGTTACCTTAAGTGAAGCTTAAGGTCTGCGCAAAGTATCCCAAAAATTGTTCCCGCCCCTATAGTTTTAAAGAAAGATAAGAAGGAAAAAAAATTTTGAAAGGCTAAGAAGTTATTCAAGGGAGACCATAATCCTGCGGCGGCGGCGGCGGTGATCAGTCGAACTTCAGTGAAAACAAATAAGCGTCCCTGACGGGCCGCTTAATTATCATCAAATCATGTTTATAAAAGGAAATATTAATTTCGGTCATTTTTGGAAAACAAAAACTCAGATAATATAGGTTCTACTATATTTGTGTATAACATAAGTTAGTAAGAGCATTTGCCATTTTGCAATACAACATTTTTTTTTTGCAGCAGAACAAACTTACAAAGGTGATAAAAGGCGAAAAAAATAATTCAGACATCAATTACATCTTGTTTTCCAACTAAAGGATTTTGAAGAGCAGTAGTCTTTAAGTGATAGGAGGACTGAGGTGCATGTAATCAATACTTGTCATTCATTCATAAGTTTGAACAAGAATATTATTCACCAGGTTTTTCCACTAATTTATGCATGAACACGACCTTTAAGTCACTGCACTTATGCATTTAATTTACACTGACATTTTACTATGTTACAAGTTACAGTGCATAAACTATTCATATGTGAGCAAACACATATAATATTTTATTCTCTGAAATTCTTTCCTTTGCAAAAACTATTACCACAGTCTCACACTATGAAATGATATTCATTCAGTAAAATAAGATAAACATAGCCATTGAACATGTCATAAATGGGTATTGAGATCCATAAAAAGAAGAACCAATAAGGTAAACAAAATGTCTGAATTATTAATTGAGGTCTTGACATAAGCACTGCAAAGGAGAAAGAAGTTTTGCAAGCTAAAGTCCATGTGGCATCTGTCAGGTTCAACTGGTTAATTTTCATGACCAAACTAGCAATATTCTTCATGTAATATGCTTCCTGCATCTACTCAGTAAGATAAGAGGACATGTCAGATTTAATAAAAGCAAATTTTAATTCATTTCACCATCCATGAAGCAATCTATATTAATATTATTGCAAATAACTTGTATTTTCAATATTCCTTACTTCAATATTTTTAATTCATGCTGTTAACTAACAGGGTTTATGCTGGTATTTATTTATCTAAATATTGATTTCATATGGTGGGATGGGGTACTCTCTCTCAACATCAGAGATAATGCATTTTTACCCTACTCTTGTCCAGAACTACCTCACTTCACAAATTCAGGGTACACCAAATACTTTGCCTATAATGCAAACAATGCACCAAAAATATCTTTAAATGTTAAAACACTGTAAAATTAAAAAGGACTTGTACTTAGCATGTTTTTATAATATTACCTTGCAACAGCAAAGACTGAATTCAATATCGACTAAACTAGCAATAATATAAACAGTAAAGTTGAAATCAGTGTTCACTCACTTCAGTTTAACATGGTTTTCATATAATATGTAGTATGGAAAGGTTTCTCAATTTGACAGCCTATCTTGATCTCCCAAGTCCCCACCTTATGCATTTGGTATCTTTTGTCAGTCCAATTACTCTACAACACTTGACAATTAGCAATATTTACCCAAGTATGTTATCAGATACTGGCAATTTGCTGCAGTACAAAGTTTTAAATTACATTCTCATCTAGTTTATCTTCACACCACCATTTGTTTGGACATTTGTTCTTTTGTTTGAGGTGATTACAATGAGGCTACAGCATATCTGATTACTTACACCAGATATAGAAGATAATTCAACCACTTCAGCTGCTTAATTATGGTTTATCATTTCTCTTCATTTTACACAACACCTCTAATTGATACACCTGTCACATGGTACTAATACACTACATTTTGGTACATTAAAACTTTTAATAACTTTATTTTTATTAACATCATACACTTTCCTATTGTCTTATTTTTCTACTTGCTGAACAAAGTCTTTCTCATGGATGTTTTGGTCATAAGATAAGTGGGCCTGTGCATGTCCTAAATGGCTCTATATTGCTTTGTGGGGTATTATAGCTAGTTAAGGCATTTAACTTTTAGTTAAAGCTAGTTACTGATTTCTTTTGATGAAAAAAATAGGCTGCATAAATTTAATTAAATTGAGAGTCATTGCATTTTACCCAGAGCCTAAGCTAGTAATAAATAGTATCTAAACAATGCATTATATATGAAAGTTGATAAGCTACAACATTTTCATGGTACCTCCCAGTAAGTTATCGTGAACATCAATGTCAACACTTTTAGTATTAATATTGCAATATAGAAAATAGCATCAGAGATGCCCATACCCCACAGCCTGGGGAAATAGTTTTCAACACCATAAGATATGGAAGTAGTGAAACAGTACATAGATTGGGATACTTTCAGAGCAGTGTCAGTTATATAAAGGTCCAAATAATGTTTAAGTAGAAAAACCACCTAGGGGAAAGAAAATGTATGTAAAAGATTAAGCACTAAAACAAGACAATTCAATAGCAAGATGACAGTATTAATCAGTAAACTAAAAAGTATGAAGCTGTAAAATGTATTAATTGAAGAATAGCTGTCAATGGAAATAGCAAAAGTATGTAAAAGTGCATACAATAATCAGTTGCAGCAATCCATATATCTTTGTCATAAGAGAAAAATGTCTCAAATATGGCAGGTGAACACACTTTGGCAGAGCAAAAAGGTCACACTATGATGCTCACCTACACCCCCTAACCATTGTCCCTACCAAGTGTCACCCTTCTACACCTTATGGAATCCAAGAAATAGCCCCTCCGATGGGTGAAAACAATACCCCAACCGCCCTTAAGGGCTGTAGGGTAAAAACTATATGGATTACTTATTACCTGTATGGTAAATCTTCCTCTCTTTCAGTAAGTTGCCCAAAGCTTCATACACTATTTCTTCAGATGGTTGATGTACATTTTTGTACTTTTTCTTCAGATGTTTTAAAATCTCTTCAAAAGTAGCTGGGATGTTGCCCCCTTTGTTTATGTCTGAGATGATCATACACAATGCCTCAGGCAGTGGTGTAAACTGAGCTTGAGCAACTAACTGCATACTGACATTGTGTAGTTCTCCTAAACACAAGAGAAAATTGTTTGTTTTTTTTTTAGATAAATATTAACGGATATAGTACATTTATTAATAAGTTTGTAAAACTTGGGAAAATATATTTCTTCCCTAAACTACTATGAGGTTTTGTGTGTATCAAAGCAGTTGACATGTGATAACACATAATTAATTTGGTCAGTCAAGCATGAATTTATTGAAATCATTTATGCAGCAAAAGTAAAGGTCTAAGTTGGGATTTCTTGCATTCCTGCCAAACACAGTTCAAGTTTATTGTAGGACTAAAGATAAATTTACCACATCACTGATCAGAATTTCTACATAAACACATGGCCAGTGAAAAGGTGGCAATTTTACTTTTTGATACTTTCATACAATAAACTGCCAAAAATACACTATGCATGTACTGCTGATAAGATAACAGTCAAATAAAGTACCATCTACATTTTAAAAATAACCAGCTTAGGTGCAGTTATGTGAAAAATGTTTTTTGTTTGACAATGAAAATATCTGCAAGCTTATCATTACTGATGGGATGAAAGGTAATATATCTGTAAAAACTGATATTTGAAGAAACACCTGCAGGTGTAAACTAAACAATGACACAAGACTAATGTAAATAAAAATTACTCCAAATGTAAACTAGGAGTTAACAAGTGCAGCAAAAAAAACCATAAGTATCCTACCTATCTTGTGAAGTGTGTAGTTGGCTGGTGATTGCAATACCCTCCTTCCCCATGCTGACCTGACAGTATCCAAATAGATATCTCTGCCACCAATGAGTACTGTGTGGGGGAACAGGTATCCAAGTACCTGCAGGTTATTCAAACTCTCCTCCAAGTGGGGGTCCCAAAAACAACCCTTGTTTTGCAGCACAAATTCATCATATAACTCCCGACCACTCAGAGATTTGGGAGGTCCATTAGAATTATTTGAAGCATTATTTAACTTATCCGTCACTGAACCTCGTGTATTTATGTTATCCAAGGGGTTTGGAGCATCATTTTTAATACTCACAGGTACCTCATAATCATTCACAACTGTATCCACATTTTTGGATTTCTTTTCTTTGAAAATCACAACTAAACATCTATCCAAAAGTGGTCTATTTTCCTCTGTTAATTGGCCAGACATTTTAATGTCAATTTCCACGGACTGCTTGTCGATATTGAGCCATCATTATTGAATACTGAACTCACTTGTTTGTATCATTTGTGTCATTCACACGCAAGACACAATGGACATGCTTGGCCGTTAAACAAATGCTATCACACTACTCAAAGGAACAGATTTTGAAGTTCGTGCACACCACTAATCGCCTGTCAATCAAACGACTCCGCCCACAATTTTGCCCCTGCACAGTAGCGACATCTAGGTGTTGGAAATCCTAATAGAAATACTATATGGGGACATTATGGCACTGAGCAATTGCCAAGTAGCACAACACATACAAGTAATCGTGGGAAAACGAGCAAGGATGCAGTGTTTTATGAAAGTAAAACCGTTTAATGTACTCACAAGGTGAATTTTTATAAGAGCTAAAATATTATTTTTAAAAAGTATTTAAATTCAGATTTTTTAAGTATAAATTCAGTTCTGGGGCAATAATACTTTGCTAAGGTCCAAGTTGGGAATGGTTTTCTACTTACCAAAGTATTACTTATAGATTTTGTATTCACCAACTTCTACTTTGTTAAGTATTACTTAGATTCTAAGTTAGGAAAACTCGCTATATGTTGTACTGTAACTGTAAACTTGGAAACCAGTATATCTAAGTTAGGAAGAGTCTTATTCCACAACAATTCTTACATAAGGTGTCCTGTTTTTTACTGAAACATCTGCTTTGTTAAAAAATGGTGAAAACACTCATTTTACTTGAGGAAAATGCTGTTTAATATTGTGTCGCAGTTTTTAATATTAATAAAACACAAGATTTCCTGCAATAATTGCATACTTTAACAACATTCTATCCTCTGAGGTACCTCTGCAGATAACTTGAAATCTATGTGGAGGTATAAGGTAACCTTAGAGTTAGGAATATTGATGAATACCATTTTGATCTAAGTTAGTAAACATTTGAGAAAATCTTTGAATCCAAGTTAGGAACAGCCTAAGTTTGTTGAAGAATACGGTCCCTGTTCTGTTAAATATGATATCACTTATTTCATTTCAATGTAAATTAGAAAAAATATTACTTTCATAACCCATGATTACAATGTTAAAACATGGATTTTTGCCTATGCGGATTGAAAGATTAACAAAAGAAGTGGTTTATTCCTTTTTCAGTTTTACTGATTTAATCCATGCAACAAGATAATGGGGTTAAAGCTTAAATACTTTGTGCAAATTTCATAACATGAAATAATTTTCCAAAATAACAGGGATAGAGAGTTGTTTGAAAGAGAGGTTTAAGTTCCTAGGTCATCACATATTTGTAGGAAACATAAAGATAAAAAATGTAGAACTATACTTACATTCACAAAAACTTTTACATGACAAGAGCAGAAAGTAACTGGCAAAGAAAATATTTGCTCATTATTGATTTTAATATTCTTTTAACAATCACTTGCAAGTAAATGTAAGTACCAAAACAGATTCGCAGTTAAGCCCATTGCACACTAGCGCGGCGCGGCACGGTACAGCACGGCTAAATAAAATAGAAATAATGGAAGTAGTTTACTGCTTATACATATGTACGGCGCGGCAGCTAGCGATGCGGCGCGGATTTTTCTATTTAGAAAATTTTCTAATTTTCAAAAACCGCGCGGCTTTTTTGCTATTTCCCCCAAGTTTTCATTGATATTTAGATTCCACACATGTTAAAAATGGCAGGCTATCACAGAACTTTACACAAATATATTAATTGGAAAACAAAATGCAAGCACACAGGCCCATTGCGAAGGGATTAACTACTAGGGGAGAGATGACAAAATATGGTGGGTGTCCACACAACACAGCCAGAAGTTTATAAATTGAAAGGGGGTGTAATCACATTATTATAAAAGGGACACTGGTCAAGGCCTTTCATTGTAATAAGATTAAATGCATGTAAGGGTAGGAAGGTGTGGAAATGTACTGTGGGGTATTAGCTTTTTAATTACATTTATAATTATTTTAACTATTCTATTCGCTTTCACTCTAGTTAAAATATTTTGTCAATATACTGAAAACTGCTGCGAAAAATCGCTCAAATGTGCAAGGTAAAGAAAATTCGTCTGCTCAGTATGCAGTAAAAATCGTACCGCGCCGCGTATATGTGCAAGGGCCTTTAGACTTTGGGGAGAAAACAACACAGAGCAAGAGCAATTCGAGAGTCCATATCTCCACTCTAAGGCCTAATATCTCCAAAATTGGTTATGAGTGCAATGATAAAAATAGCATCAGAGATGCCCGTACCCCACAGCCTGGGGAAATAGTTTTCAACACCATGAGATACAGAAGTGGTGAAACAGTACACCGATCAGGATACTTTCAGAGCAGTGTCAGTTATATAAAGGTCTAAATAATGTTTAAGTAGAGAAAATTATGTAGAAGAGAAAGAAAATGTACGTAAAGATAAAGTATTAAAACAAGACAATTCAATAGCAAGATGACAGCATTAATCAGTAAACTAAAAATTATGAAGCTGTATAGTTTATTAATTGGTGAATAACTGCCAATGGAAATTGTACAATTATGTAAAAGTACAAAAAAATAATCAGTTACAGCAATCCATATATCTTTGTCACAAGAGAAACATCTCTCAAATATGGCAGGTGCATACACTTTGCCAGAGCCAAAGTGAAAGGTCATACCATGACGTTGCACACCTACACCCCTTAACCAATGTCCCTACCAAATGTGAACCTTCTACTCCTTACGGAATCCAAGAAATAGATTTTAAAACTCATGGTTACTATGACAATGTCAAAGGTCAAATCAAGATCAAACCATGATGTTTCACACCTACAACCCCTAACCAATGTCTCTACAAGTATAAACTTCCTACACTTTACAGTTTCAAAGATATTGCCCGGACAAAATTTTAAAGATCAAGGTCAATACAGCAAGATCAAAGGTTAAATCAAGGTGTCACCATGATGTTTCACACCTACAAACCTTAAGTAATATCCCTACCACAGATCAACTTCCTAGATCTTACAGTTTCCGAGATATAACCCGGATAAGATTTTATAGGTCAAGGTCACTACGGTAAGGCCAAAGGTCAAATCAAGTTCACACCATGACTTTGCACACCTACAACCCCAAACTAATGTAGGGACTAAGTATCAACTTCCTACACCTTACGGTTTCTGACATATAGCCCAAACATAATTTTATAGGTCAAGGTCGCTACGACAAGGTCAAAGGTCAAATCAAGTTTACATCATGATGTTGCACACGTACACCCCCAACCAATGTCCCTACCAAGTATGAACTTCCTATACCTTACGGTTTCTGAAATAGAGCCTTGACAAGATTTTTAAATTCAAGGTCACTACAACAAGGTCAAAGGTCAAATCAAGTTCACACCATGACTTTGCACACCTACAACCCCAAACCAAATGTCCCTACCTAGTATGAACTACCTACACCTTATGGTTTCTGAGATACAGCCCTGACAAACTTTGTGGCTTTGGTTGACAATTTTTGGCCTTTACCAGTTGAGTTCTACTACATCTATCAATTTGACTTCCTGTTGCCAAGTTTTACGGTTTGACTTTGTAACATTTTTTTTATGCACGAGCTCTAGCGAGCCTTGCGCTTCTAGAGATAACTTTTTGTTTGTCTCCTGGCTTTCATGAATTGTCATAGCATGATGAGTACCGGGCTCATCACTAATGTTAGGTAGCAATGGGCTACATTAGTACTTGGATGGGTAACCACCTCAGTGCACTACTTATGTGTCTGATGGCTTTGCGGCTCACGCTAGTACACCAAAACCCCTTTTGGCCTGGTTTGCTGTATAATAGAATCTGTAATAACCATACATACTGTTTATTACGAAATGTAATACCCACGATTGTATGTGAAATTTCATCAGTTGAAAAAAATCCCCTTCTGTTGAACTGATTTGTGGGAAATTCTTTACACATTCGTGAATTTTAGGACTATGTTAGGACTCTGATTTCCTCAAACAAAAATGTTAAAAGTTTCAATAATATTGCCTTTTTGAAAAACAGTACCCCAGTGGGAAACTTTGTATGCTGTGGCAAATTTTGTGTTTCTTGTTCTAAACTTCTTTCACATCTTTGCAGCAAAGTATGTTTACGGTGCTTTATGTTTGAGGAATCACTCGGTATAATGACAAATACCATAAATCAGTTACATGTGTGTCCTGGTATATCTCAACTCCCTCTTAACAACTTCTTGCAGCCCCAATCCTTTGAGACATGTTCATTCAGTTTATTGGTAGTTGGGACAAATGAGAACATTAGGCTACCAGCTGGTACTTTGAGGTCATAGTTGGACAAAATGTTCTCATTCTAGATGATGTGATAAACACATTTTATGGGGTGTGGGCTTAGTTCTGCATTCATGGGTTCAAATCCACTCCATGATACATGCAGGATACCAAGGATCTGTATCAATATAACCTTAGCAGGTAAACGTTACAGAACAACATCATAAGTTTAAATAAGCGCGAATTATTTTGAACAATGGCTCATTGTCAATTTTCTCTTTTTGAAAAACACTCTGTATCCTAAATTCAGATTACATGTACTAGTACTGCACAGTCACATTTTGAATGTTAATTGAAATCTTCAATACTACAGCAAAGTGAAGATGACAAATCTGTCAAGTTTCATTTGTGAAACTGCACTCAGATTTAAATTTTAATTTAAAGAAGTATAGTGGATAAGTATAATAATAGTGAATTCATATGAGATCTGTTTTGAGAATATAAAACAACCAACAGATTTTTGTTGTGATATTTATTAAAAACATATTTTTGGAACTTCTGTATATTTAAGTAGTTTAGGTTACAAAACAATGTAATAACACATTACTTAAAAACAATATGATGTAAGTTAAATATGTACACAAAATACTAAAATATAAAACATCTCTGTTACGTAAAAATGCTTATGATTTAATTAAACTACATATATTTTATACAGCAATTAATCACAGTAAAACAAACATCATTTTAATAGTATCCACATTTATCAACCATTCACACATTTTGCATTATTTGCTGCATTTGTTTTTAATACTTGTTCACTCTTTCAAAGCCTTGATATTAATTGAGAAGACCTAGTGATCAAATGCATTTTGTTTTGCAGAAAATAAAATTAAGAATATACAAAAAGTTTAAAGTGTCAAAGCCCACATAATTTCTCTAGAAAATGCACTATACTTTTGGTTACAGTTGGGTTCAGTTGCTAAAACTCAAACAGAATAGATCATCCTTGTGGATGATATGCTCAAACATTCTCTTAAAATTACAATGCACAAAGGCGTTTTGGTGTTCAGTGAGAGGAAGACATGCACACGTGAATGTTGGTGACTTTAAACACTTGGTAAATACACACTTTTCTATCAACTGTTAACAGACAGACACAACTGTTATGGCATAATGCATCAAACACGAATATACAGCTAAGGAGTGATATTTTAGTCAGTCTGTGTTAACTTTGCTAAACTTTGGATGAATGGTCCCTGATTTAGTTTTGAGACGGATCATGAAGATTGATACAATATGCAAAATTAATTGTAAAAATAATAAGACAACAAGTGAGTAATACAGATATCCAACCACGTGTGTCAAGCTTAAATGTGCAAAATTATCTGTAACATTAAGACATCGAAGCCAGATCATGTAACAAACAATATTTTTGTAAAGTTGTGTAGGGTCAGATCCCTTAACTTATATAAAATATAAGAAGCATACATACAAGAAGAGATTCATTAAGAAATAATACATCTCACCTTATTTACAGTATTAATAAAAACAAATATATTCACACTGAAACATGTTCATTGCTTCAATACATGTATTTATTTTAAGTGGTGCAAGCAAGATTTGTTGTTTTTAACCAGCAGGTATTTGATCAATATTGATGTTTTTTCTTTGTGTACAATCTATTGGGTTGGGTACTGTTGAATAGCAAATCTGAGCTTAAAATACCAGCTAGCCTACAAAACTAAAGTTTGTAGAAATAAAATGAATGTATATAACCACAAAATGATAAAAAATAGCCATTTAAAATAGCACAATAGCAGGCAAGAACCCCAGCCCGCAGGTACAACTAAAGGACAACAACATTGAGATTTTAGAAAATCTTAGGAACAACTCCAGTTCTAAGAAGTATACAGAACCACGACATGTTGTAAAATGTAAGATTCACAGGCCACGATTTCTTACAAGTTGTTTTCATATTTTGAAGCCCCAGCACCAATTATAAGGGAGATATGTTACATGCCATTTTGACCCCATCCACCGTTTAAAACGGCAGTCCGCCGTTTTAAATGGTAGTCCTCTGTTTTAAATGGCAGGCCGCCATTTTAAATGGCTGAGCCAACTAGATAACAGGAACACATACTTTATATGATAGTATGCAATATTACATATGTACCAACTGACTTTTGTGTGCCACCCAGGCATATTTCAAGAGAACAAGCATTCTACTGATTCATGTAATTGCAATTTATAGCCATCCTATATAAATTACATGTTTATACAAATTTGCATTTGATTAAGGTTGTCCTTATGAAAAAACTCACTGCTCAGGTGTTACAGTACACATATTCTGCTGTTTGAAATTCATCATTTTGTGAATTGTCCTGTGATTTGTACAACAAAGGGGGTAAATCTTATGAACTGATTATCTTTCCCTGTGAACTAATCACCAGAAAGAGGAATGGCCTCCACAAATTCAATCCATTACGTTGAAACCAGCCTACATCTTAAAGAATACATCAGGAAATAATCCTACATGAAAAGAATAGCTTTCCACTGACCAATCTTTTCATAACAGTGTGGAAGTCATCCCTATTCTGTTGATTTGTTAACCATTATTTAAGTGATCACTTAATTGGATTTCTCCCTATTGTTAGGATTTCACAAAATTAGGTTTGACTGACACAATTGACTTGGTCAATTGGTTTGCCATTATTTAAGTGATGATTCACTTGTCCCATTTGTTTGGAAATCACAAAATTAACTTTGACTGAAACAATTGACTTGGGAGTGTTAAAGCTATTGGAATACTTCATAATTACTATACAATTATATTGCTATTTAATATTTTATTTCTTTAATTATATAAGCTTAAATGGAAGGAAATTAAATAAATTTTAGGAAACTTTAATTTTTTTCCCACAGAAGACAAACAATTACCATTACCTAACAAACAGTTGAAAAAAAATGTTAAAATGGCTGGGACCTGGAGTCCGCCATTTTAAATGGCTCAGTCATTTACAACCCCTTATTTAAACCTAATGAATGTAAATGGCAGGGTCTGCCATTTAGAACGGCAGACCCCGCCGTTTAAAATGGCTTGGGGGTCAAAACGGCAGTGAAGAGATACAAGGCAAAAGGTTTTATGACAATTCATGACCTTGAAGCAGGGGTCAAAGGTCACTTTTGACACTTGCAAAAGATTTGCAGACCACGATTTCCAAGAAGTTGTTTTCTCATTCCAAACCCTAGGACCAATGATGAGGGATATGTTAGGAGATTAAAAATGCAACTGTAGTAACATTAGTTTAGTAGCATCCCTTTTTTCAATAAAAAATTATTAAGACTGAAACATATTTAAAGCATTGCCATGGCAACAGGTGTTGTCAAGTACCCTCCCAAACCTATTTAGCTGTAGATCCTGTTTCGGTTATCCCGAAAATTTGGTGAAAAGCCATGCATCAGTTTAGGCTGTAGAACACCCACAAACGTTAAAATCCAAAAATATTCAAAGCATTGCCATGGCAATAGTTATTGTTAGATTCAGCCCAAAAACTAATCAGCTCTAGATCCCCTTAGAGTAAACATACCCTGAAAATTTGGTAAAAATCCATGCATGGGTTTATGCTGTGGAACATCCACAAACTTTAAGACCCAAAAATGTTAAAAGTGTTGCCATGGCAACAGTTTTTGCCAGATACCCCCCAAAACCTATATAGCTCTAGATTCCCTTAGGGTTAACATACCCTGAAAATTTGGTAAAAATATGTGCATGGGTTTAGGCTGTGGAACACCAACAAGCTTTGTGCCCACCGCCGCTGCCGCCACCACCGCCCAGATGGCGCAGAGGACGACTATAACCCCAGCCTTTATGGGTTAGGGTTAAAAACGACAAAAAATACTAACTTAAAGGTAAAAATATATTGATACAAATGCTTCACAAGAATACACTAGCAGGAATGATTAGCCAAATTTAAAACAAAATGTGCTATTTATTTGCACAATTAGACCTACTTTTAACAATTAGTGTCTATGCTCATTTAAAACATATAATACACTTTATCACTTTGTTTTTATCTACATACTGTTCCACATCGCAACTTGGCCACAAATTTAAAGTGTAGTTTCATGGATTTCGTTTTATTAAATATGCATTGACACAAGGGCAGGTTTAGTGACATAAAATCAAAACAACGAACCCGTTGGAATCATTTAAATGGGTGATAATATAATTTCTAGAAGAAATCAGCACCCCACTTGGCACAATCTGCATACAGAAATCCAAGAAGATATTTAAATTATTTCTGTCATCACATCGACTTCCTTATTTGTATCCGGAAATGTACAAGTGTGGATGATAAAGAATGACCATTATTAAATATTTATCTTCCATTTTATGGCAAAATGAGGTTTGTGCCATGATATGTTGCCAAGCAGTATATATTGTTACATATGTTTTAAACAATTAGTACATGCATTATGTCACACAATAAAGTTAATATTGATATGAAAATTCTGAATACAAAGTACAACAATGTTATAAAATCAGCACCTGCAAGAGTCTAAGAAATAAATAGAATAAAATCACATATATAGAATAAAGAAAAGCTTCAATAAGAAGTATTCAGAGTCCTATTCAGTTAAGACTGCTGGATCCTATATTACAAAACAATGATCTGATAAAAGCCCTTAAAACTACTAATATGTAAATTAATACAACAGAAACAAAACTTCTGTCATGTCAATAAAAACAACAGGCTTGCGTATGGCACACTAGAGTTGCACATTCTGTCAAATTTTCTACAGCCATCTCTGAGCATCCCACAGGATCAGAGCTTCCCCTACATAAGTTTTGAAAAAAAATATTTTGGGTTATCACTGATAACTTATCAGTGTAACTGAAAGGTAAAAAAATAAGAAATAGCAGGCACTTGATTTGAGATTCTGTTGTGAAGTTTGGGCCAGCAGTTTACTGGCTACCTCTTAATACAGTGAAAAAGTCATTAAGAGGTAGATTCTTGGGTAGAGATGAATCATTACCTCCACCAAGGAGGTTATGTTTTTGCCTGGGTTTGTTTGTGGATTTCTGAGTTTGTTTGTGAACAAGATAACTCTAAAACTTATGGACAGATTTTGATGAAATATTCACGATATGTCTGAAAATGTAAAAGGAAGAAATGATTCAATTTTGGGAGTGATCCGGATCACTATCTGGATCTTCTGGATCCATGAAAAGTAATTTTTAAAGACAGATAACTGAAAAAGTTATGGACGGATTTTGATGAAATTTTCAGGATATGTCCTAAATGGGACAAGGAACAAGTGATTAGATTTTGGGAGTGATCTGGATCACTGTCTGGATCCATGAAAAATATATTGGGAGTGATCCGGATTGAGCTCCCTTGGTGGAGGTCTGCGCTCTCCGAGTGCTCTTGCTGATATAATGTAATCAGTATCTTTTTCACTTGTACTTCTTGATTCTTCTGAGCTGGATATAGGCCAGTGTGAGGAAGCCAAGGATTAACATTGCCAAAGCAAACACGTTCTTCCACAAGTCCCAGTCTGTGTCATAATCCATACCCTGGGGATCCAGGTATAGCATCTCTCCATAGCCAGCACTGGAACAAAAGCACATATAGAGGTGTACATACCGCCTACGACAAACCCATTATATATGGTCAGACAGCAAGGCAACCAATATATCTGTTGGAGCCCAACTTATGTTCTAGCCCATCTTAAGATCCTAAGTTGGGCTATAGCCCATCTTAAGATGGGCTAGAACATATCAGCCCAACTTAAGATAATAAAATTCCAGAAACAATTTTACTCTTGTTATAATAAGAAATGTTTTTAGCATGTGCAAATGAAAGGAAATTACATAACATTATTATGAAAAAGATGACATTATCATTGGTCTCCTGGAATGTCCCTTGTACAGAAGGATTTTTGCCTATAAATTCTTTTTTTTTATTGTGAAAAAAAAAATATGTTAAATGTTATCAAAGCTCAACAGTCTTTAATTACAGAAACTAAAATGAATTGTGTTTCCTGAGCCCTGAGAAGCATTACAATATTCCTTTGATGTTGATTTGTTGGTCTATATTGGGAGGATTTCTTAATTGGATTTGTGGCTATTGTTTCAACATTCTATTGATGTTGATTTGTTTCACTTGGGATGGGTGAAGTGCACAATAGGAAAACCTCAATCATAAAGTGAAAATAAATCATCATCACAGTAATATGTGTATGTCGTATGTGGCAATATTAAAGATCTTATTTGTATCAAAGAGAGTAATCACACCAAATTCAGCTATGAAGAAATTACTCATATGATAGAATACTTGTGTACCTGTTAGGTGATGTTTGTGTGATTAAATCTTATGTATTTCTGTATTTCTAAACTGCATAATGTATATATGCATTTATTATCAGTGTATATCTTGTAATGTTTGTTTTCCACCTCCTATGTTTGTATACTACGTGTATGATGTAATAAATAAATAAATAATATCAAAACACAAAGAGGCTTATTCCTATCAAACCTTTGTGAGGGACAACCCATGTGATTTTATGGGTGAGTCATATTGTAAAATTTAGCAAAGTTTTATAAACAGCACTTTATTTTTACAAAAAAAAATGCAAATTACCTTTTTAAAATTACACTAATTATTACTAAACTGTAGTTTAATCAAACAAGTTAATCTCATGTATTCGGTTAAACAGCAGTAATTGTCTACTTAAGAGCCTAGCTTTGCTTTTAACAAATATGATTGTGTTAATTGTTTTCCTTAAACATGTAAAAATACCTTAAAAGAATCTTAGAACAATACCTATTTAATCCTGTCAGCTAGTCACTCAAGCACAAGTGAAACAAATCAAGTTCAAAAGTAATACTGGGACAAAAGGTAAATCTTAACACTAATCCAGTTAAAGCCTCTCTTACATCCCGTCGTACGTGTATAGACACGTAAGTGTGCTGCAAATACTGTTGAAAAATATGAACGTAACCTGGTAGTGGGGTAGCAGAGATTTGCACTTGCAAACAATGTGTATTCTCCCAACAAGAGTGTCACAACTTGAAGATCAAAGAACAGATTGCGACTAGCTACAGGTCGTACAGTGGGTTTATATACATGCAAGGCACACGTGAGTGTATCTTACAGTATGTTTAAACAATGTAAGTAATTGGGGGGAACCTACAACACTTGCAAGGAGAATGCACATGCTTAAGTCACTCTTAAGTTACCCTTGAGGCATGGATGCGTTTGTAGACATCCTGCGTGCACGCACAGGAAATGTGCATGTCAATTTTCATTGCAGGGCCTGTACGACCTTGACATTCTGTTATAAAATCGCAAGTGTGCCTTGAGGGTCCCTTGCAAATCAGGCGATTTTTCTTTGTAACCAGGACGTACGTGCACGTACGATGGGATGTAAGAGAGGCTTAACAAGTCACACACATAGTCAAACAGATCAACTTGAAAAGAGTCTTGAAACAATAGATAAATCACAGTGTAATCCAGTTGCCTAATCACTCCCCATAAGTAAAACAATTAAGCTTAAAGGAGTGGTTGAACAATAGACATCTTGTCAGCTAATGACCCTCCCATTGTCAAACATATTAAGTGCCTTGGAATGATAAATTAATTCAGACTAATCCTATAAATGCATACTGAAGTAAATAAAAGGGATAAAAATATAGGTAAAATAGTTAATAATATTATTAATTACATTTTGAGAATAAAAATTACCTGTGCATATTATAAGTTGGGCTAATATCTGTAAGCAAATATTTAGGAAGAATAAGAAAAAAAGAAACTTTAAATAACAATAGCAATTCACAATCATAGGCTGTTTAATTAAAATTTTAGTACTGAAATAAACTGGTTGATTAAACAGTCCATGAAGTATGACATAATGTTTTGCTAATATATATCTGTCAATTCATCTTAAAATAAGCTATGAGGATTCTATCAAAAAGGATAATATTAAATTTTAGATTCAAAAACCTTCTTAAATTTTATTATCCTAAGTTGGGCTAATATGTTCTAGCCTATCTTAAGATGGGCTAAGCCCATCTTAAGATAGGCTACCCAACTTAGGATCCTAAGTTGGGCTATAGCCCATCTTAAGATGTGCCGACTCCTAAGTTGGGCTCCAACATATCTATTCTGACTCAAATTTTGCGAATAAAATGCAAACACAAATGAATGAGACAACAGTCACAATATCAATCATAATATTAAGTGTCTCCCATGTAACTGAACATGAAAAAATCTTCTACAATGGTCATTTTAATGTACCAAAATTATTCACAGTAGCACCCCTGAGAAATAAATCAAGAAATATATATGAGCAATCAGTGCCTGTGAATGGGTCCTGTGCCAGCTGACTGTGTGTTTTAAGTTTCAGAGTAGAAGTAGAAGCAGAAACGGACACAAAAGTTGTGCCCTGGAAATGGCATTCATAAAGTGTAAAGGTGTAAAAAGTAGGTGAAAAATATATTTAAAGAAAATACTGTAAATGCAATAGTTTTGAAGTTACAACTGATTACTCAACAATGAGAATCTCAATATTGCTCAGCTATGCAATGAGCTGCAGGTCTGTAATTTCATTATATTATAGCTGACCGAAAAGTACCTGAATAACATATTTAAAGAAAATACTCTACATGAAATAGATTTCAAGTTAAAACTGATTTACTCAACAGTGAGAATCTGAGCTATTGGTTAGCTATGCAATGAGCTACAGGTCTGCAATTTTACTATGTTATAGCTGACCCAAAAGTATTTGAATAACATATTTATACAAAATACTGTAAATGTAATAGTTTTCAAGCTACAACTGATTTACTCAAAAGTGAGAACCTGAAAGTAGCTATTGCTCAGTTATGCAATGAGCTACTGGTCTACAATTTCACTATGTTATAGCTAAAGAGTGATGCCATAATGTCAGCTGACTGGCAAGTCCGCTGACATAATAAGTAGGGGGTAGGCAATAATGTAAGCATGGGTCTTAGCATGAGCACGGGCAATGTGAAACAAGATAAAACATTACACAAGATACCTCATAGTATTACACAATAATACATTCAATTTGACAATCCATGCATGAAATCCTAGTATTTTTCTTATAAATAAATACATGATCTCATGAACAGAGCAATCATATGTACTGTACCTGCCACATTCTCAGCAAGACAAAATTATTGAAAGTCCTCAAAAAGTTATTGGGGACAACCATTTTGTTTATGTGGTTATATATTTGTAGTATCGGTAAAATTACACACTGTTGGTAAAGTTAAGTAGGAGAAAATTAAATGAAATATGTATAGAAATACCTTAAACACTTTGGACTTTGCATGTTGTTGGAAGGTAAGGATCGAGTAGTAGTACATTTGATGGGGTTTACATATTGTATTCGTAATTTTTAAGAAAATATTTGAATATCATTGAACTGCAGAAGAGGTCTTTTAAAGTCGATTTTTAGGTGTGACTCAGGAATGATCATTTTATTCCAGAAACTTTAATGTAAAATTTCCTGGAAGATTCAGCAGTGGTCAAAAGTAAATGAATAGCAGTATGCAAATATTTAGTTTAAAAAAACATTGTGTCATTGCACATCAAGGTCCTCTGAGGCCTAGCGGTCAGTATCTTTGGTATCTAATCACAAACTGTTTATTCTTTGTGGGTTAGACTCAATAAGTGACAATGTGTTGGGTCTGTACCAATTTATCCCTGGCTGGTGAACAGGATGCAAAATGTTAACGATGTACCTCTCTCATTGCAAGCCTTTTCCACTCACCTGACTTTTGTTCCATTGACCATTGTGAAAAATTCCAAACCCTTGAATTCATTTATTGAGAGTGCCTGAAACATAAAAAATCCCTAAATGAAAATAGCCTTTTTTATTTTTGAACATAAAAGCAGCAAATAAAAAATTCAGTTTCATCTGTTTGTAAGATTATAGATCTTGAGATCTGATGAGTCACTTTAAACATGCTGTGTATTCCACAACACGTCAGCTCATGCAGAAGACATAAATCAAAATCTTCAAAATGGCATGATTATGGGGCTGTTCCATTGTGGCGATCCGGTTGGAAATCTATTAACAGTGGAAAAACTAAAAATATTGCATGATCCAGGGGTGTAGTTTGATATAGGTTTAACATCTCATCTTGATAATAAAGAGAGTGCCACACAAAAGTTCCTGAAAAGTTTACAATATGTTTATGAACCTTTAAGATCAACTTACGATGAAAAGATAGGTTTAAGATAACTGTAAGAGGGAAAAGATTGCTTTGCTAGTGTGGAGATAGGTTTAAGATCGTTGTAAGATCAAAAAGATGACTTGGTGAGTAAAAAGAAAGGTTTGCGATGGGTTGAATTGCTAACAGTTTGTGACAATTTCAAACAGTTTAATATTGCCATAAACTGTTGGTTTTGGACTTGCGATCCCTATCAATTGGAAACATATCACAATGTTCCGTAACTTCGATAGAATTACCCTAAGATCATTGTAATGAAAAAGATCTATCTCCTGGTCGCAAAGCTATCATAAAGCATGAACATTGTGACAGAACAGCCATATTACAGGTTTTAGATGGATGGACAAAGTTTTGTATTTATCGATATAGATAGTGAAATGTTGTATAAAATACAAATATAATAAAATGACAAAAACCAGAAGCACCCATCTCCTTCATAGACCTTTATGGGTTTGTAAGTCAGTGAAAAGAAACAATTACAGGCAAATAAGAGGAACATTGAGAGAAAAGTGAACCCTATCTCATATATTATGTATAGGTTAATAGCCTCGTAAGTGTCCAATATTGGAAAATAATGGACTGTTTATCAGGTCCCGAAGGGACATAGTCAACAGTCCATTATTTTCCAATATTGGACATTTACGAGGCTATTAACCTATTTAAACTACACCTCTTCATTAATTTATAATTTTTAAGATGTTGTTTAACATCATTACTTTTCATTTCTATATTCCTATATTCTACATTCCTATTTTCATTTTTTGGGGTTTTTATGATCATTTTAGTTGACACAAGAGCACTCGGAGAGCGCAGACCTCCGCCACGGGGGCTTAATTCCTAGACTTTCAAAACCTACCATTAGCACTGATATTGCTTTTTCCCCCTCTATTTCATATATTTGCCAATAGTGATCCGGATCACCCCCAATTTATTTTTCATGGATCCAGACAGTGATCCTGATCACTCCCAAAATCTAATCACTTGTTCCTTGTCCCATTTAGGGCATATCCTGAAAATTTCATCAAATCCCTCCATAACTTTTTGAGTTATCTGTCTTTAAAAATTACATTTCATGGATCAAAAGATCCAGATAGTGACCCAGATCACTCCCAAAATTGAATCATTTCTTCCTTTTACATTTTCAGACATATCGTGAAAATTTTATCAAAATCCGTATATAAGTTTTAGAGTTACCTTGTTCACAAACAAACTTACAAACCACAAACAAACCCAGGCGAAAACATAACCTCCTTGGTGGAGGTAACTAGATTGGGCCAACTCGGCGCCAACATATCCCCAGACAGGTCATCACTCACGCCACAGGTTTTGATCGGGAATTTTTTAAAGCATAATTACCCATTATTATATGAACTTCAGCACATCAATCTACTCTGTTTGTATCTTCCCAAGAAGATGGTGTATCCCCAGACGCCGAATACATAACTCAAATTATATTTTCAATCTTCCTGCAATGATAACTCTAAACCTATTTTCAAAGTATTTATTAATAAATGATTGATGATTGAATGTCCATTCTAAAATAATAATCCCAAAAGAGCATATCTCTTTCTATATTTGTTGACAAATAAAATATTATTTTTAACTCAACATCATACTTTTCAATCTTCCTGCAATGATAACTCTTAACCTAATTTCAAAGTATTTAAATGATTGATGATTGAATGTCCATTCTAAAATTCATAATCCCAAAAGCGCATATCTGTTTCTATATTTGTTCACAAATAAAATATTATTTAAAAAAAAATTATTTATATTATTATTTTATTATATTATTTATAGAATTTGTAAATTGTTTTCAGTTATTCATTTCCTCTATTCCTATATATGTGGTCCATATATATGCAACCTAAATATGTGACACAATCTCAGTTCTGACTCCCCTTTGTGTTATATGATGAAGCCCACCACCTCCTACCCCACCCCTCTCCCCTTCTCCATACCTCTCTCACTATTACACAAGATCTGCAACCCCATTGAGTTCTTTGTTTCTCATTTGATATCACTAAATACCTTTGTTTATTTAGTGTCACTCAATATAGCTGGAGGTCCCAGAGGTGGGTGGGGGATGTGGGTTGGGACTACAGCATAAATGGTAAACAAACAATCTGATATATATCAAAGGGGTAATCAAATACAAAAAGAATTGAGAATTTTAAGTATGTGATTATCAACTGAAATGAGTTCATAACTGTAGGAGCTGTGTCAAAATTAACTGAGGCAAGTTGAATAAAACTGGGCTAGTTGAGGGTTAAAAATCCCCTAGTTTTACTACATAAGGATATACTTTTATTAATATTGGGACTTAAAGCTCACCAGAAAATAACAGTGTCCATTTTGCCTACTTGAATATGTTTAACCAGTTTCATTTTAAAGAGTTAAAAACTCAGCAAGCAGAGGTACAACACACAAAAATAAGTTCTTAAAAGACTAAGATAGCCATAACATCATTAATATTCAAAATTTAAAGAGACAGGCACTTCCTTTTAAAAATTCAAAGATTTCAGCTCTATGACCCACATAGTTTGACAGTTACAGGGCTTTAAAGTGGCATAATGTCCATAAATTGGGTTTCTGTGGGCATTTTACAATTGTTAAAGAGACCTTAGCAATTAAACTACAGATCTGAAACTTTTTGGGGGACATACATAACAAACAAAAATTAGCTATAATACAGTTTAAGACTTGTCACACTAAGCATTTCCAAATTACAGGGCAAAATACAGTAGAAAATGTCAAAAAAGGTCACTTGGATGAGTGTCTATGGTCGTCATACACAGGTTCAATGTCTACTACAGGCCTTGATGTTCGGTACATGGAAAAAGAAGACGCTTAATAATGTATTCCTAGTTGAGATTTCAGCCCTGTCAGTCACATAGTTTAACAGTCACAGGGCTGAAAAGTGGCAAAAAGTCCAAATATTGGGTCTCTGTGGGCCTTTTAGAGACCTCAATGTGACCTTCAAATTGAAGCTTCAGACTTAAAATCTTTCACAATCAGAGATTATACATAGAATGTATATCTAATATAGTTTGAAACTTCTCAGACTTACCATTCCAAGTTACAAGGCAAAATATGTAAAAAATGTCTAAAAAGGGTCACTCGGGTGAGTATCTATGGTCGTCATACACAGGTTAAATATCTACTAAAGGCCTTGATGTTCAGCACATGTAAAAAGAACATAATAATATATTCCCAGATGAGATTTCAGCTCTATCAGTCACATAGTTTAACAGTCACAGGGCTTAAAAGTGGCAAAAAGTCCAAATATTGGGTCTCTGTGGGCCTTTTAGAGACCTCAATGTGAACTTTAAATCAAAGCTTCAGATTTAAAATCTTTCACAATCAAAGGTTACACATAGAATGTATATCTAATACAGTTTGAAACTTCTCAAGACTTACCATTTCCAAGTTACAGGGAAAAATATGTGAAAAATGTCTAAAAAGGGTCACTCGGGTGGGTGTTATGGTCCTCACACACAGGTTAAATGTCTACTTAAAGCCTTTATTTCTGGCACATGTAAAAATGACATAATGATATATTCCCAGGTGAGATTTCAGCTCTATCAGTAACATAGTTTAACAGTCACAGGGCTTAAAAGTGGCAAAAAGGCAAAATATCGGGTCTCTGTGGGCCTTTTAGAGACCTCAATGTGACCTTCAAATCAAAGCTTCAGACTAAAAATCTTTCACATTCAAAGGTTACACATAGAATGTATATCTAATACAGTTTGAAACTTCTCAGACTTACCATTTCCAAGTTACAGGGAAAAATATGTGAAAAATGTCTTATAAGGGTCACTCGGGTGGGTGTTTATGGTCCTCACACACAGGTTAAATGTCTATTAAAGGCCTAAATTTTGGGGCAGATATAAGAAAACACATAGATATATTCTCAGATGATATTTAACTTAGATGAGAGACATAGTTTGAAAGCTACAGTGCTCGAAAGTGGCAAAAAGTGCATAAATTGGGTCTCTGTGGGCACTTTTGAGACCTTAAGTCGACCCCTTTGGGTAAACCTACAGCCCTAAAATTTTCTACAGACAAGGATTACATATCAAAGTTATACCTAGTGCAGTTTGAGACTCATCAGAGTTACCACTTCCAAATTATAGGGCAAAATATGTGAAAAATATAGCAAAAAATCCCTAAGTGGGGGTCTTTATGGGCCTCAAACACAATTTTCTCCTCAACTTAAAGTCGTGATTTTCGGCACATGTACTAAGAACATATTAATGTGTTCTCAGGTGAAATTTCAGCCAGCTGAGCATCATAGTTTCTGACCTAGAGGGCTCTTAGTGGCCAAAAGTGCAATTTCTGACCTTAAGGTGGCCATAAGTTCTCTTTTATTGGGAGTTTAAGGTCACCTTAAAATAGGGATCTTCCTTTGGACACCCTTAACATGTGTACCAAGTTTGAAAAAAAAATATTAATTTGTTTTTGAGTTATCGCGTCCACAAGGAAATTTCTACGGCGGCGGCGGCGGCGGCGGCGGCGGCGCGACGGACCTGAATCCAATATATCCCCGACTTTCGTCTGGGGATATAATAAATTTAAAAGGGTTTCTTTGGAAAATGTGCTAAAAAGACTTCTGTATATGGTCAAAATCACAAAGTGGCTAAAAGTGAAAGATATTGGACACTTTTATCGAAAGAAAAACTCTCAGGTGTAATTTAAGCATATAGAGAATTCAAACTAATAATTCACGGTCAAATTCCAGGCTGACATTCAAACCCCGACTACACAGTCAGGAGACAAATGTGTTACCATATATGTTCCTGTATACAGATATATATCACTAGTCATTTTGTTTATGAATTTAAAACATAAAATACAATTTTTCAATATATCATGACTGTCACAACAAACTGTAACCACTTACAGTCAGACTGTATCTGAAGAGACTGAAGTATTCTATCCATCTGATGCCAACCCAGACACTCTGAATGTTCACAAACAGGCCACCAAAGATCTGTAACACGGTGACAGTTACATTTACATACTGCAAACAGATTCCCTTCTATTACACATGTAACACTGATATATTATTAATCCATTGCATGTACATTCTTTTTAATCTAGTAGAAATTCTCATTGCTGCAGTGTGTATAAAGAGATGTGATTTTTAAAAATTAATATTCTATCTACGAATGTTTTGAACTAGAATGTCACTTTAAACTTCCCTAAACTTACTTGGATCAACTGGTCTCACAAAATTGGTTTTACATGGCACGATAACCACTTACAGAGCTGTTGAAATTAACCCATTTATCCAGTGCCTTAAGATACAGACTGAGTTAAATAGTGTAAAGTCAAAAAAAGTTAGATCAAAGGATTACATATTCTATTAAGAAGGGAATTGTGTGTTACAGAGATCTACTCAGCCTCAAATGTAAATTGCAGTAGATTCAATATACATAGAACTGCTTTATATATTTATTTGGTGCTTTAAATCATGCCCAGTACCTTTGTGTTGGTTATATTGTGACAGACAGTCAGAAACCAGTGCATACAGTGGGTCAAGGCTTTTAATTGTAAACCACTCTCCAACAGCAAACAAGTACCAGTTTCCCACTTGAAATCGGACCAGGATTTGAACTCCTATCTCACGAGGTGGGAAGCATATGTGTTACCACTGTGCCACCTTTACCCTCTTGGAACCATTTCTCAACAAGTTTAAATTAAAAAAAAAAGTTCAAATTTAAGCGGGTGGTGGGGGGTTAAGGTTTGCACACCAGAAACATATTTTTGTTATGATCAGTGGAAGTTAGCCATCATTAGAACTCATGAGTAGAACTACATCCTGTGGATATTGGGATTTGTCTTGGGCACAGAGTTTACCGTTGCTGACAAGAGAAAAACTTCAACATGTAATAATGTCAAACTTACCATCATGACCACAAAGGTCATGGCCATGGCAAGGTTGGCCAGGGCAAACTCTTTCAATAGAGATCCATAGAAAAAGCCCACAGATGCTGCAACCAGTGTGGTTAGGAGGAGAATCAATACAAAGAAAAAGAACTTCCCCACCTCCAAAACTAGACCTGCAATATAGAGAGGAATCTGAAATGAAACCCTCATTTTTTTTTTTTTTTTTTTTTGTGCTGACAAGGACAAAAAGTACCACTAGGACCCGTTTATCTGAAAAATAGGGTAGAAATTTCTTCAAAAGTATAATCCGTAAAATTTCCCTAGTGAGAGCTACACATTGTCACATCACGTGTACCGCTAAACCATGATGTACAGAATGAATACATTTTGTCACAAGCCAAATTGATTTAATGTTTTTATCCAAAATATATTTTCACGTCAATAGGCTATAAAGATCACTGAAATTTTCCTATTTAACAAATTTGCAATAAACACTAAATGGATGATATATTCTACACTAAAATAAACAAATCACACAAATGTGGTGACATGGGCTAATAAAAAAACATCAGCTACAAACAGACAATTGTCATTTGGCATTTAAGGAATTGATCACAAAAGGAATTGTTAAAATAGGGATTGTACCTCAACACAGTGTATTCCTAGATGGGACATTCTGTAATTTAACATACATAGAATTGAGCCAATCTGAAATAACTGATGATGCACCCAAGATATCTAATATGTGTATACCAAACCCCTAGGTCCAATTATGGAGAAGGCATAAGGACTTTCACATCTGTGTTTGACCTTGAAGTAGGGGTGGGGTCAAAGAAAAAAGCCATTTACTCATTTCACTCAATGTCAAAAACACAAAATAGCTATGATGCACTTAGTTATTGAGACAGACCTTTAAAACATAAACCACGCTAGGAAGATATATATGTGTTATATATTATCAGTCACAGGATGATCTGTCTTCTGTATCTGAGAATCAGGCCAAAATGTAATGATCTTGAAACAATTTGGTCACAAATTTGGCATTATTGTGGAATGTCAAGGCCACAAAACAATAAGCTCTGAGGCTTTACCCATATATACCCAAATACTAAATTTAAAGGGTCTATGCAAAATATTTTTAAAGTTATAAAAAGAAAAGAAATCTCTGAAAAATGTAGAATGCCTTTTGGCTGAGCAATCTTAGTTTGACCTTGAAGTAAAGGTCAAAGGTCAAATTTATCCCTTCCATATGATTCCCAGACCATGATGTTTTATTACTCGATTTAATATTCCAAACCCCTATGATGAATAATAAATGAGTTATTAATGACAAGCAATCAGTGGCCATGAACGGGCTCTGTGTCAGCTGACTTTGTGTTTTGAGCTTCAGAGTAGAAGTGAAAGTGTAAACGCAGATATTACTCACAGACTTCCAAACTACTGACCATATTTTAGCTTTGGAAAAAGTAGCTGAGAAGTACATTTCAACTAGACCTAAGCATCGGAGAACCGATGCAGATTTGTATCCACCAGAAAGACAAGATAACAAAGCCCTTCAATAGCCAATGAGAAAAGTGTTGCTGTGCTTGTAATAGCTCTGGGGAACAGACAAACAGATCTGCATGCCATGAAAAAATTTTTCATCCTCGATAGATAAGCCATCTTTTAAAAGGAACAGCATATCTCTGGGGGCTTAGATGTTTGGAAAAGTTGTTCATGTGGCTACCAATGCAGACGCATATGCCAACACCACAGAGTGACGCCATAATGTCAACTGACTGACAAGTCAGCCAACATAAAACGTCCAAAATCACAGGAAAAAAGGCTAACATGCAGATATTTACAGGCCAGCCATGACCTTGAAGAAATTGGCTGAAGGTCATTTATTTTGCATTCTTATAGGGGCACATATATACTTTTTGTACATCAGCCATAGGTTGGTCTGTCCTTCTATATGTGAGAATCCGCCAAAATGTAAAGAAATGCCCCAAATGTTATCTTTAAAAGGCAGCCATGGGTCTTGTAGTGGAAGGTCAAGATCACAAAACAAAAGCATTTGAGGTCTTTCCCATATACACCTTTTTAGTGAGTACATCATTATAGACTGGCTGTGTGGACATCAATATTGAATGTAAAAATATTTCAATATCATTTGGTATCGAGGGGCATAATATTTTTGACCAAAGAGTCCAAATTCGGGATTCAAAAAATATAGGAATAAAGGCTGACATGATAATGTTTGTACGTCAGCCATGACCTTGAAGAAAGAGGTAAAAGGTCAAATTTGTGGATGCTTTGTGGAAAAGTGTTAAAGGCACGATTTTTGGCATATGTCAGAAGAAGGCATTTATGTGGTTTCATGTAAAGTTTTAGATGGATGTGCCACAGTTGCCCTATACATCACTTTACATGGCTAACGGCCATTTCTGACTTTCAGGTGGCCTTAAGCTCCTAATAATTGGGAACTTTGGGTCATCTTTGAATAGTGATCTTCTTCTGGTCCAATACATGTGTGTTCCAAATATAAATAAAATCCATGAAAACATTTTGAGTTATCACAAATTTGGTGAAACTAGTATGTAACAACTTTTGGGATATGCATGTAATAAGTGACCCAAATCTAGTTAAACTGTGCTGGAGTTGAAACTAACTGGAAGTACCAGAAAAGCAAATATGGCAGGTGATGTGAAGAAATTTATCAAAAATAAAATGTCATCTTTGAAAATAAGCAAAATTATGTTAAAAAAAAACAAGTATTGGATTGACAAATCTGTTTGAATATTGAGTTTCCACAATGCTGTAAACGGAAACAAGCAAGATTTTAATAGTTTCACTTGTATCACTACCCTTTTCACTAGTTCAACCTCAGTTCTTCCACACAAACTGGCTGTATTTGAATATCCAAGCACCCAGCCATAGCGCTAATTTAGAGAGCAACTGTGGAACACTCATAGAGCACAGACCTGCACCAGGGGGCCTTTTTTAAAGTTCAAGATTTTATTTGAATACAGAATATGACCCAGATCTTTCATTAAATGTAATGACTTCTTCCTATGGTCTGGTCCTACTCACATAAAGGAAATTTTATGAAGATCTGCTTGTTACTTATATTTGGAGTAATGTCAACCAAAAAGGCCAAAGTCATTGAAAATAAATGTATATTGAATTCGAGCTTTGAAGATTTTGAAGATTTTGCGTCCAGAAAATAATCCAGATTTTTCCCACAATTTAATCCCTTTTTCTTTTTGCGATGCCCTACCCATAATTAATCTCATCAAAAATCAATTCAGGACTTGTAAATTGGAATAAATGCAAAAACACAGATGCACAAACAAACAGACAAACAAACGGGCAACACACCCCTAAAACATGACCTTCTCGTGGAGGTAGTTAAATCACTGCAATTACCTGTCATGAAATACATGATCACAGAATAGAGCAGCACAGGAGCAATCCTCATGGGGATGAAGTCACAGAAGATTTTGGAGAAAAAAAATGCAGAAACTCGGTAGAAGCCACTAACATTCTCATGGCTGAAAGTAGTATGTGATAATAGTGTAAGAATTATGTGTGTAACATGACTGTACAATCAGTTTTATACCACTGTCTAAAAAATTAGAGATTGTATACTGCACAGCCTGCAGTCAAATAAAGTTTAAGAAATGCATGGTGGATATAGTGTGATCAAATCCTGTTAATACTACTGCAATGATGCACTGGATTAAAAGGAAAGTCATTTGGTATTTGTAGATAAGTATTACAGTGTATTAAATACATTTTTTTACTGTAATCCCTTTATGGATAAATTAACTATTGAAGGAAAAACTTATTTATACAAAATCCTACTGATTTAAGACAGAAAACTGGCACTGTCATAGCTAAAATTACTTATTGCCTAACAAATTATATGAGAAACACATATTTGTGAAAAAAAAAAATTACTGACAATACAAAGGAAACTCAATAGAATATGCTTACACTGTCAGAGCAGATAGAAGCATATCAAAATATGATTTAGAATTATATCTATAAAACTAAGTGTAATACATACTAAAAGTCACAGAAATTACCAGTAATATTATATTATGAATTGCACAGAAAATATACATTTGTGATTAAACAAATATGAAAATAACATAGAAAAATATTGAAAATCTCATGACTGAGTATTGTGCCATGAGTTTTTATTTGTTTGATTTGCATGGACATCTAAACCAGGGGCCGGATTCACGAAAGGTCTCAAGTCTCAAATCTGAGATTTTGGTGTAAATCTAAGATTTTTCTTAGATTTTTCTCAGATTTGAGACCTTTTGCTCAGCTGGGATTCACAAAAGATCTCAAACTAAGATTTTTCTCAGATTTGGTCTCAAATCTAAGACTGCCTAGGGGGTGACTTAAGTTTTCATAAAATAGAGTATATGTAATAAAAACTCACAAAACAAAATAAAAATAGTAAAGTATGACATATTATTTAACTTATAATGCAAAATATGAATATATACTAAGAGTTTGTACAAAAACAACAGTAAACATTTACATTACAAATTTACATGAGTGGCTTGTTTTGCTGTTATAATCAGTTCTTTTGAATGTCAGTACAAATTATAGTAAACACGATGTTTTGCTTGATTGAAAATATTCTAAAATGTGAGTATATATATATATGGTACAGTAGAGTTGTAAAATATAAATGTGTATGCTTTCCACTAATCTCAACAAAATGTTACATCAGTTTTGATTGGTCCAGACTCAAAACCTGGCTGAGATTTTGGTCTCAGCTGAGATTCCTTTCGTGAATCTCAACTTAAGCAGAAACTCAGCTGAGCCAAAAATCTCAGATTTGAGAAAAATCTCAGCTGAGATTTGGCTAAGACTTGAGACCTTTGTGAATCCGGCCCCAGGTTTGTTTATTTGAACGCCTGCAATTTTTGGCAACTGACAGTATAGAGAATGACATTCGTGATATCACACTGAGAAGTATTTTTTATAGAATTCACTAGAAGCAAGACACCTCAAACAACAGCAGAACAATATCCAGAAAAGAAAAGGTAATTATATGCACAGTAGACTCTGTATAATCAGAACATTCAATAGTCACAGGATATGGTTCTAATATATAAGCTCCACTTGTAAATGCAATCAATGTTAATGTTTTACTTCCGGTTCAACAGCCATGATCATATTGGGGCAGGCTCCTCAGGATGGCTACTTGTGAGAGGCGAACCTACAGGACTTATACCTGCACAAAATAGTCTATTTTCTAATGCAAGGACAGAAAAACTGGTTCTATTTAATCTTATAACAACTAGAAATAGGACGCCCTGTTGATAGTAGATGCGAATAGAAACAGGATAGCATAGAAGAACACACATTATCATGTGTAATGTCCACCCCATGAACCTTTTGCCAAAATTGTACAGTAGTCTTACAAGACCCTGTTTCATTTGTAAAATATATCAATGATGCTTAAATATTTATTGGTGTAGATGTAAATTATTTCAGCTTCATGCCTTTTTGCATTGGTTGGGTTGAAAATTTTGACGAAATCACTCTATCTTGCACGGTTTAGAAGATAGAAGCAAATTCCTGGTTTTCTATTTTTGGCAAAAATTCGAAAAATTAAAATGGCCGCCATTTTTGGGGAGGGGAAAATTTTTTGAAAATTGCAAAGAGTACATTCCTTAGATACCCTATGGGTCGAAAATTTCGACGAAATCGCTCTATCTCGCACGGTTAAGGAGATAGAAGCACATTTGTGTTTTGCCATTTTTGGCAAAAATTCGAAAATTCAAAATGGCCGCCATTTTTGGGGAGGGGAAAATTTTTTGAAAATTGCAAAGAGTACATTCCTTAGATACCCTGTGGGTCGAAAATTTCGACGAAATCGCTCTATCTTGCACGGTTAAGGAGATAGAAGGAAATTTGTGTTTTGCCATTTTTGGCAAAAATTCGAAAATTCAAAATGGGCGCCATTTTTGGGGAGGGGAAAATTTTTTGAACATTGCCAAGACTACAATGCTCAGATACCCTGTGGGCGAAAATTTTGATGAAATCGCTCTATCTCACACGGTTAAGGAGATAGAAGTAAATTTGTGTTTTGCCATTTTTGGCAAAAATTCGAAAATTCAAAATGGCCGCCATTTTTGGGGAGGGGAAAATTTTGGGAAAATTGCAAAGATTACATTCCTTAGGTACCCTGTGGGCGAAAATTTCGACGAAATCGCTCTATCTCGCACGGTTAAGGAGATAGAAGCAATTTTGTGTTTTACCATTTTTGGCAAAAATTCGAAAATTCAAAATGGCCGCCATTTTTGGGAAAAGGAAAATATTTTGAAAATTGCAAAGAGTACATTCCTTAGATACCCTGTGGGTTGAAAATTTCGACGAAATCGCTCTATCTCGCACGGTTAAGGAGATAGAAGCAAATTTGTGTTTTGTCATTTTGGGCAAAAATTCGAAAATTCAAAATGGCCGCCATTTTTGGGGAGGGGAAATTTTTTTGAAAATTGCAAAGATTACATTCCTTAGATACCCTGTGGGTCGAAAATTTCGACGAAATCGCTCTATCTCACACGGTTAAGGAGATAGAAGCAAATTTGTGTTTTGCCATTTTTGGCAAAAATTCGAAAATTCAAAATGGCTGCCATTTTTTGGGAGGGGAAAATTTTTGGAAAATTGCCAAGAATACAATGCTCAGATACCCTGTGGGTCGAAAATTTCGACGAAATCGCTCTATCTCGCACGGTTAAGGAGATAGAAGCAAATTTGTGTTTTGCCATTTTTGGCGAAAATTCAAAATGGCCGCCATTTTTGGGGAGGGGAGAATTTTTGGAAAATTGCAAAGAGTACATTCCTTAGATACCCTGTGGGTTGAAAATTTCGACGAAATCGCTCTATCTCGCACGGTTTAGGAGATATGAGCACATTTGCCTTTTTCAGTATTCAAAATAGCTAATTCCTAAATTATTTAATTAATTACTCACTCATTTATGAAGCAATTCCCCCCAAAAGCAATCCCATACAAGCTATTAAGCCAATGAACCTTCATACCAAATTTCAGAAAGCTAGGCTTAATAGCATTCCTTAAAATGTCTGGAAACCAAAGAGCTACTCAAAAGTAGCAAAGTAGCTATTACTCAGTTAGCTATAGAGCTATCATCACCAAAAGCAATCCCATACAAGCTATTAACCCAATAAACCTGCATGCCAAATTTGGTAAAGATAGGATAAGAACTGTTGCCTAAAATGTCTGGAAACCAAGTGGGACGCCGGACGCCGGACGGCGGAAAAAGCAAAAATAATATGTCCACCCCCCAGTGGGGTGGACATAATAACTGACTTACACTTGTTCAACTAATACAGAGACTACTGTATTTTAGAACACAATCACTGACTAAATCCATCACAGCATCATGGACAAATCTCTCATTATCTCAGAAGAAGATCAATATTGCTCAAGCTGCACATACTCACATGAAAATGTGTCTTTGTCTGATGAAGAGTTCCACTGAGGAGATATTGATGAACACCTGATTCATGATGGTGAAAAAGAAAACGCCAGCTCTGAAGTGAAAAATAGTGCAATACCATACAAAGTAAAGTTCAAAAGTGCGTACTTTATTGGTAATTTAAGACCAGCACTTCCTCTGGAGAAACTGAGGAGGGTTGTTGGGGAAAATGTACTGAAACAAGGCACGTTTTACAAAAGTTATATCACGATATCCACTATCATGGTTTATAATCCCTCACTTTATTCTTTATTCTTCATTCACTTAAACATATAAAGTACCATAAATATGACATTCACTATGAACTGCTCCTGGTTCCTACATTCAACACACACAGTTTTCTGGATTTTCTTTGTATTTCTCATTCCACCAAATCTGACATACATGGAATCATTATGAATCCACCTAATGAGTAGGCAACTTACTGTCAGATGAAATACTTTAGTCAGCCCCAAATTCTGGTAAAAAAGTCATTCAGTCCTAATATAATACCTTAGACAAAAGGACTTGAAGAAACTCTAACAGTTTTCATAAAATTAGGCAAATTTAGTTTTAAATGATTGTACAAGTAACAAACTGGTATAAACTACACTGAAACTTTTGTCCATGAAATTGCAACATTTACATACAAGTATTTTTCATTGAGTTTTGGGGTTTAAATGTTAATATCCTACCACTGCCACAGTGGTAGTGGGGATATCAAAATTGAAGTAACAGGTAAAACTTGTATTCATCTCAGGTGGGATTACATGGTCTTGTAGGTCTCAAGTTATGTACAAACTGAGATGAGAAAACATATTAAACTTGAGTCTGTTTTACATACCTGTTTTGTACACCTGGATTGACTGTGTCTTCTAAATTATAGAAGAGACCTCCCACAACCAAACCCAGGACCAATGTTATCACAAGCTGAAAAATTAAGAACCGTGTACATTCATTTCATGCCACTAGATCCCATGTTTTATGTAAAATGTTTGGTAAAAACAAAATGGCTTTACATCCATAATGATACTTGACCAAAAATATGCTGATAACTATTGGATGTTACCAAAAGAGAGTTCTACATGTTCAAATCTATGCCATCAGTTTTGTCAAAAGCTACAGTATTTTAATGATTCAGCAACAAATGGTCACGCAATATAAGGGTTGTATATTTTTATTTGTACAATGCAGAGAACCATCTTAGCATTACTGTGATCTCAAAGTGAGGACAGGGGGTTTTGACTTATTTTAATACAATCAATGTAATCAATAAATATTACCTGTAATGAATGAAACAAACATATCATTATGAATGATTTGTACTTAACATTAATACAAGTGACACTTGACTTTACTCAAACCCACTCTCCTAACTCCATCTAAACCTGTTATTTTAGCCTTTCTGTTATCAGCCCTTTCTATTTTCCAACCAATTTTGTTACCAATTTTTCTTGTGCCACAACTTCGAAACCAAATCTTACAGATCAGCTCATGAATATTAATGAGATGTACAAGCACAGGAATATATATGTTATATTTACTGAAAGGCCCAGTTTGTTTTTGTCTTTTTATATAAGCTTCCTATAAATAGTAGTTCAAAGTCAAATTTGCAAATTTAATAAGTAAATTAAATTTTTAAAGTTAATACATTAACCCAATGGACAATAAGCTGTGCCAGTCAGCCTCAGCCAGTAACGCTAAATGCCAGAAAAAGATGTCCTATGCAGTGCACCAGCTGGGCCAGTCATGGTGTACATTCGCCAGATGCTGTGTCGTACTTCCTTCCTGTCTAGACGTGACGTCATAGCATCTTTTTGGTGCCTAAACCAAGATAAACCCCCTAATAAGCTGATAGCGGGGTCAGTTGGGACGGCCTCTATTGTAAGGTGTTAAGTTTTAAAAATTTAATTTGATTATTAAATTTGCAATTTTATTGCGGTAATACATCTTACCTAATGGACAATTCGCTAGAATAACTAGCGCTTGGTTGGTCGGTAGCTCATTGGGGACTTAAAAAACTGAACTCGAAACTAGACATCAGCAGTGGGTGAGGGACATCAGTTAGTGGCTTTTAGTTGGTTGCCAGTTAACAGATTACTGCACCTTGCTCCCCCAGCCCCATTTTTACAGATTTCCTCTGAGCTGAGGGAAGAGAGGCATGAGTTCAGTCCCTGGAGAGGCCCTCTTCGGAAGGAACAGGCGGCTTCTTGAGACTCTTGACTGGAAGGCCTTAAAAGCAGCAAAGGCCCTAACATCATGGGCTTTAGCCTCATCCATGATAAGATAGTGACAGGAGATATATCTTTATCAAAGGCTATCTTGAAAGAGACAAAAACCATTTCTTTGTTCTGGTCGAGGTATCAAGTCCTGTCCAGATAGTAGCACAGGGCTCTAACTAGACAAAGTAACCTGTCAGCCCTGAGTGACCTGTTCAGAGTTTGGGCCAGGGCCGGAATAACCACTTGGGCCACACGGCCTGGATCCTCTTTGACTAGCTGGTTCTTCTAGAGAAAGCTGGGTGAAGGATAAAGAGACACCTTTGACCAATCTGTGTGGTCTCTGATGTTTTCAATAGAGCATGGATCTCACTCCTGCATTTTCCTGAACCCAGAGCTAAGAGGAAGACAGTCTTGAAGGTCAGATGCTTCAAGGAAGCCTCTTTAAGGGGTTCAAAGGGAGCCTTTGTAAGCTGGTGCTGGACCAGGGAAAGGTTGCAAGATGGGATGCCTCAACAAGCCTTAAGTCTGTCTCTATGGAAACTATCCAGGAGACAAGTTGAATTTTTTCGTCCTTGTTGACATTAATGGGCGAATTTCCCTGCTATGGCTGACCTGTAGCCATCAATAGTACTTGGCTCTAACATGGCTACCAGATGACAGAATCAGGGCATGTTGAGCCACCCCGGAGCAATCAGAATAAATCACCTGCACCACTTTTCCCAGGATGCCTTCTGCTGGAAAGGCATATGGGTCCAAGTCCTCCCAAGGCAGACTGGGTGCATCTGTTGTCCAGGCTAGGGAGTCTGGAACAGGTCATACAAACATAGGTAATTTGTTGTTGACCTTGTTGCAAAAAGGTCTATTTGAGGTTGGTGACCCCTTTTGCATATCAACTGGCAAACCTCTGGAAGGAGAGACCATTCTGTCTGAATGATCTGTTCCTGCTTGGATAGCTCGTCTGCTACCACATTCAGCTGGCCTGGAATGTGTCAGGCCTTGAGAGTCACCTGTTTCCTGGAGTAACAGATCAGGATTCTCCACAGTACGGTAAACAGTTTGCCCGACCTCATGCCTCCTTCTTTGTTTATGTAGGCAATAACTGTGGTCTTGTCTGTTGCTATGAGCACAATCATGTTAGAACTGAGGTCTTGGAACTCTTTTAGGGCCAAGAAGTTTCCTTTAGTTCCAGGTAGTTTATTTTCCACTTGCCTTCTGGCAAGAACCACGTCCCTCTTGCCAAGAGATATAATTAGTGACCATTCCAGCCTTCTCTTGAGGCATCTGTAAACATCTGAAGAGCATGGCTGAGTGGGTATAGTGGCTGACCCTGTGTGACATTTGCCTCTTGGAGCTACTATGTTAAGTGAGGATCGAGAGATCTTGGGATTGAATCATTGAGATCACCTTTTCTTGTGATTCCGGGATCCTCCAATGATTTTTCAGGTGCCATTGGTTGTGTATCATGTGGAGCTGGCCCAGGTAGACTTGCTTCTCTGTAGCTGTTAACAGGCCTATGAGTGATATGAGATGCCTGACTCAACAGCTCCTGAATTTTCATGGTTTAGGTCTGCCAATGTTCCAAGGTGGGTCTGACCTTGCCCTCTCTGAGGTCGTACTGGTAACCTACGAAATCGAAGATCTGCTTGGGTTCCAGTTCTGACTTCTCCATGTTTACTATCCTATCTAATTCCTAACACAGAGCTACTAATGCACAAATGATTCAAATGGCACATGATTCACATAAAAAAATTACATTTAAAGTCTGACAACTGTCCAAAAATGTCTCTTTCCTTTTGGCCATTTCTACACAATCCCACTTGGGACACAGTAATTGTCATATATAAGACCTGTGACTCTTGGTTGGTCACTGTGAATAGTTGAAAGCCCTGCCCCGACCTTGTTTGCTCTGACCCCTGTGACTGAGCTGTTTCCATGCTGGTTAACTGGATCCTCTACCAGTGTCCGGTGAATTCTTTACTGGTGGATTATTAGGATACTACTGGTCAGACTTCTTATGAGAGCTACCAGAGTAGTACTTGTCATCATGATGGCCAATTTCCTCCTCTGCTATTACATTATCTGGGAACAGAGAGGCCACATGAAGGGGTGAGTTTCTCAGAGCTGCCATAGTGTCGACCTTGACCACTGGTTTGGAAAAGTCCAAATAGCTGTCATGTCCTGCATTTCGTCCTGGCCACAGCTTGTGTACAGCTTTGATTGAATTGAATTAGATACGCTAACTCATCAGCTGCCTCTTGAGTCTTGATGGCTGACTTCCCTTTGCCCTTCTCAGCTTGAATGACCTTTAAATGAGAGTTCATGCTGTCCTAGACCTTGGTTAAGCAGCAACTAAAGGTTACACATGAAAGTTGAGTCACTAGCTGACCTTTTCCATTTTCTTAAAGTGTCCTGTGGAACTGGTCAGGAAGCTGGTACCCTGGTAGCACTGTTGAGTTTTGCCAGTTCATTGTACCAGAAATTGATTTTTGACAGAGAAAAATTTTTCTTATCAGAATAGACGTCATACCAATTTTGTGTCTGACCGACCTTGAACAACTGACCTTTATAGCTAGGCCACTGGTATCAGTATTGCGCGTAGGATACCCTTCCGCGAGTGTCAAGTTCAATCTCTCTCATTTTTGCCAAATCCAGTTGTCAGATGGTAGTTCGACAGAGATTTTACAAGTTGACTGGTGTCTGGAACCGGCAAATGTGTTGTGACCCTGTAAAGAAGCAGAGCTCTCAAATTCAGACACCTGGTTCCATCCGATGTACAAGCTGACTATTCTCACAGATCCCTGATAGTTTTGCTCTTCTGATGTAACCTGATCAGCTTCCTGTTCATCTTTCTGTTCACCAGGTTTCTTGGTCACTCAGTTCTCCCTCCCTCTTCCTCAAGAGGATGGGCAGGTGAAGCAGGGTCACATTGCTAGTCAAAGTCACAGGGTGTATACTGATAGGCAGCACTGGCAGCAGAAGTTCAAGGCAGAGGTTTGTCACAAGTACTGGTCACCTGCTGGGTGGCAGCAGTCTGACTAGCCGGTCTGTATTACTGGAATCTCACTGGAGCCAGTTACAGAGAGTTTATGAGCATCAAAGGTCACTAAGGTAGCAAGTGATCACTCCTGGTAGGTACCAGCGGTAGACTAGGTGACAGGTCCAGTAGGTTTAGTTGTTGGTAACACACTGACAACCACTGAAGTAACAGGTACACAACAGGGACCTGGCTGGTTTTAGTTACCTCAATTAAACTAGAAGGTCTGAAGTTGGCTGACAAATCCAGGCTGTATATGAAGGAGTGTACCCACGTTTCTTGGTGCGACTGGCATTCTAACATTCTCAAAGGTTGGCTGACTGGTAGGAGGTTGTAAACTTCTTGCCAGTAACATGGTCTCAAGATGAGAAAACCATTCACACCACAACATAATCACTTGGTAATCACTTAGTATAAATCTACACCATAACATAATCACTTGGTATAAACAATTTCACAAAATCAAGTCTCTTGAAAGAGTATTTTAAAAAAAATATTCCACTTAGAAGAGGCAGCTGAATGCACATGCACCAAATGAAAAAGATGCTATGGCGTTACACTATCTAGACAGGAAGGAGGTACGACACCCAACCTGGTAGATGTACACTATGACCGGTCCTGCTGGTACAATGCACAGGATGTCTTTTTCTGGCATTTGGCGGGACCAGTTGGCGCTGACCGGTATAGCTAATTGTCTATTAGGTAAGATGTATTAACACAATAAAAACAAGCATTCTGACGCATGCATTTATCTCCCGCCGTATAAATTAGATGTACTAAAGATAGTGGAATATAAATTTTCTTGTGAGATGGAGGCACATGTAGAAGTGACAACAAGTTTAATGTTTGATTGCAATACTTCTAAAGACAAAACTCATTTTAGTAGCTATTACTCTGCCATCCAAAGAGCTACAGTTCTGCAACTTTATTATGCAGTAGATCAACCCAAAGTAGGTAAGGACGTATCTAGAAGAAATTGCCTATCTGTAACACTTTTACAGATAAAAGGTATGTACTTATTTTAGTGGCTATTACTCTGCTATCCAAAGAGCTACAGTTCTGCAACTTCACTATGTGGTAGATCACCCAAAAGTAGGTGAATGACTTATTTAGAAGAAATTGCCTACCTGTAATACTTTTAGAGACAAAAGACATTTACTCATTTTAGTAGCTATTACTCATCAATCCAAAGAGCTACAGTTCTGCAACTTCACTATGTGGTAGATCACCCAAAAGTATGTGAATGACTTATTTAGAAGAAATTGCCTACCTGTAATACTTTTAGAGATAAAAGACATTTATTCATTTTAGTAGCTATTACTCAGTTATCCAAAGAGCTACAGTTCTGCAACTTCACTATGTGGTAGATCACACAAAAGTAGGTGAATGACTTATTTAGAAGAAATTGCCTACCTGTAATACTTTTACAGATAAAAGACATTGACTCATTTTAGTAGCTATTACTCAGCTATCCAAAGAGCTAGAATTCTACAACTTCACCATGTGGTAGATCACCCAAAAGTATGTGAATGACTTATTTAGAAGAAATTGCCTACCTTTAATACTTTTAGAGATAAAAGACATTTACTCATTTTAGTAGCTATTACTCAGCTATCCAAAGAGCTACAGTTCTGCAACTTCACTATGTGGTAGATCACACAAAAGTGGGTGAATGACTTATTTAGAAGAAATTGCCTATGTGTAATATTTTTAGAGATAAAAGACATTTACTCATTTTGGTAGCTATTACTCAGCTATCCAAAGAGCTACAGTTCTGCAACTTCACTATGTGGTAGATCACCCAAAAGCAGGTGAATGACTTATTTAGAAGAAATTGCCTACCTGTAATACTTTTAGAGATAAAAGACATTTACTCATTTTAGTAGCTATTACTCAGCTATCAAAAGAGCTACAGTTCTGCAACTTCTGTATGTGGTAGATCACCCAAAAGTAGGTGAATGACTTATTTAGAAGAAATTGCCTATCTGTAAAACTTTAAAAGATAAAAGACATTTACTCATTTTAGTAGCTATTACTCACCTATCCAAAGAGCTACAGTTCTGCAACTTCACTATGTGGTAGATCACACAAAAGTAGGTGATGACTTATTTAGAAGAAATTGCCTATGTGTAATATTTTTAGAGATAAAAGACATTTACTCATTTTAGTAGCTATTACTCAGCTATCCAAAGAGCTAGAGTTCTGCAACTTCACTATGTGGTAGATCACCCAAAAGTAGGTGAATGACTTATTTAGAAGAAATTGCCTACCTATAATACTTTTAGAGATAAAAGACATTTACTCATTTTAGTAGCTTTTGCTCAGCTATCTACTCACTTAGCTATTGACCTACACCTGCAAAAGCAACAAAAATATAAAGGACACAGGAAAGTAAGCTTTTGAAAAACTAGATGAATAACAAATGAAAAGATTTGCCTAACTTTGGTACTTGTGAAGGTATTTGACATTTATTTCCATCATAATTTTGCTACAAATAAGAAAATAGCTATTGCTCACTTATGACATGCAATGGAACCCCAAACTATATGCCATCTTATAGTTAAGGAAAAAGTAGCTGAACAAATTATTTTAGGAAAATCCTGTAACTGCAGTAGTTTTTGAGTTACAATGGATTTACTCAACAGTCACAATTTCAAAGTAGCTATTACCCAGCTATCCAATGTGCAACAGGTCTGAAACTTTACTATGTGATAGCTTACCAAAAACTAGATGAATAATATATTTGAAAAGAATTCCCTAATTTTAATACTTTTGAAGATATTTGAAATTTACTTGTGTCGTTATTTTGCTTCAAATAAGGAAATAGCTATTACTCACTTATGGCATGCAATAGAATCCCAAACTGTATGCCAACTTATAGTTAAGGACAAAGTAGCTGAATAACATATTTTAGGAAAATACTCTAACTGCACTAGTTTTGGAGTTACAATGGATTTACTCAACAGTCACAATTTCAAAGTAGCTATTACTCAGCTATGCAATGTGCAACAGGTCTGAAACTTTATTATGTGATAGCTAATACCAAAAACTAGATGAATAACATATTTGAAAAGAATTCCCTAACTTTAATACTTTTGAAGATATTTGACATTTACTGATGTCATTATTTTGCTACAAATACGAAAATAGCTATTACTCACTTATGGCATGCAATAGAACCCCAAACTATATGCCATCTTATAATTAAGGACAAAGTAGCTGAACAACATATTTTAGGAAAATACTCTAACTGCACTAGTTTTGGAGTTACAATGGATTTACTCAACTGTAGAATTTTAAAGTGGCTATTACTCAGCTATCCAATGTGCAACAGGTCTGCAACTTTACTATCTGATAGCTTATCAAAAACTAGATCAATAACATATTTGAAAAGAATTCCCTAACTTGAATACTTTTGAAGATATTTGACATTTACTTATGTCATAATTTTGCTACAAATACAAAAATAGCTATTACTCACTTATGGCATGCAATAGAACCCCAAACTATATGCCATCTTATAGTTAAGGACAAAGTAGCTGAACAACATATTTTAGGAAAATCCTGTAACTGCAGTAGTTTTTGGAGTTACAATGGATTTACTCAACAGTCACAATTTCAAAGTAGCTATTACTCAGCTATCCAATGTGCAACAGATCTGAAACTTTACTATGTGATAGCTTATCAAAAAGTAGATGAACAACATATTTGAAACGAATTCCCTAACTTTAATACTTTTGAGGATATTTGACATTTACTCATGTCATTATTTTGCTACAAATAAGAAAATAGCTATTACTCACTTATGGCATGCAATGGGACCCCAAACTATGTACCATCTTATAGCTAAGGACAAAGTAGCTGAACAACATATTTGAAGAAAAAGTTGTAACTGCAATAGTTTTTGAGTTATGAGCCCTTTACTCCAAGTAGCTAAGATTGCCCTTTACTCCAAGTAGCTAAGATTGCTATTACGACACCACCTTAGTTCTCGATGGCAGTAAGCGGTCCCTCATGGCAGCACTGAACACGCTGGAAACCTATGGAGCAATATCCGGTCTCTTGGTCAACACAGATAAAACACAGATAGTTTGGATCGGGAAGAAGCGACACTCGAAAGAAAAAATTGAAACAGGAAAAAATTTAATTTGGGGAAGCAGTGAATTCTACTTACTAGGCATACACTTCTCAGTTTCATTAGACAAACTTAATCGATTAAACTTTGATCCTATAACTATTAAAATAAGAGAGTTGCTGGACAAATGGAAAAAAAGACTTCTTACCCCATTGGGCAGAATTACAGTTTTGAAAACATTAATTCTCCCGAAATTCAACCATCTGTTTATGTCCCTCCCATCCCCATCTGAGAAAACTATAAAAGAGATAAATAGTCTCTTTTTTAAGTTTATCTGGGACAACAAACCAGATAAGATAGGCAGATCAATATTAGTCAAACATTATTCGAGGGGTGGACTAAACATGGTGGACCTGGAAAAGTTTATAATAGCCCTAAAGGCCAATTGGATAAAAAGACTCTGGTACGACGAGGGATCGCAATGGACGAAATTAATTGACTCCCAATTAATCTGTAAACGAAGATTACTTTTATTAGGTCCATCTTGGTGCCAACTGATGCAACATAAAATATCAAATCCCTTTTGGTGCGATCTGCTTAAATCTTGGAACACTATAAAGGAGGCAGGGCTTATTAAAGATCTCAGCGATTTCTTGAAGACTTCTCTATGGTACAATCCAAAAACTGGAACAGAAAAAATTTTCTATCCATCCTGGTTCAGGAGAAGCATTACAAGTCCAGCAGATATTGTAGATAATAACGGAACTATATTCTCCAAACAGGAAATAGAAAATTCGTACAAACTTACAATTAATTTTTTAGATTATCACCGAATAAAAATTTTGGTGACACAAAATGTTAATAAACTGAGATATCAACATTTTGAACGTCCATTTATACCCACCCAATTGGAATCTCTCATAAAATTAAGCAAAGGATCAAAAAACTTATATTTGTGTCAGTTTAACAATGATAACATGCAGGAGGACTTTCAGATGAATAAGCGGAAATGGGACATGGTTATACCAAACTCTATTAATATTAAGGGCTGGGAAAAGGCCTACAAAATATGTTTCGAATGCTTAGATGATAATATCATAAAATGGTTCCAGTACAGAGTTCTTAATTTAATTCTGGGAACCAGGTCTTACCTTTATAGAGTGAAAATTGGTGTCTCTCCTCTGTGTGGCTACTGCAACAGTGGTGAAGAGACAATTATCCATTTAATGTGTGACTGCACGGAGGTAAAAGCATTATGGATTGACCTAAAATCTTTTGTGTCCAGACAAATTCAAGTTGACTTGGACATTGACCCTAGACTTATATTATTTGGCTACCACAAACAAGACACAAACCACCTGGTCTTAAATATTATATATTTGGTTACAAAAAAATATATTTTTGATTGCTCCAGAAAAAAAAACAAGCCGCAATTAAGCATTCTTCTCAGAAAATTTCAAAGAGTGTACATTGAGCAGGAATGTCTATCATATATTAATTCCAAAGTGACTATATTCCAAAAGAGATGGAGTAAAGTTAAAACTTTGGTTCAGTCCATTTAAAACTGGAATTTTTTTTTTTTTTTTGCTCCAAGTCTTTCAACCTGTTAATCTTATGAACTTGTTAATTTTATAAACTTTAAAACCTGTAAAAAAGAAAGAAAAATAAAAATAACTTTAAAAAATGATGTTGGTTCAACCCATTATTGAAAAGTAATTGGAGGAAATGCTATTATACGTATATGTTTATACTTGATAAAATTGTTGTAATGCATCCATGTCAAAACTTGCTAAAACTTCTGTAAAAAGTTTATAAGTAAACTTTATAAAAGTGCGGTGTCTGAATGTATCTATGTCTGTGTTGACAGAGATAACATAAAATGTATATGATGTGTACATGTTCATAAATAGTTATACCTTGTTTTTGACTTCTATCACTGTAAGGCATTTGATGGGGGGTTGCCTACCCTCGCCCCTCCAAATGCTTCGCACTTTTGTCCAAAAAGGGTAAATAAACATTTGGAAAAAAAAAAAAAAAAAAAAGATTGCTATTACTCACTTATCTTTAGGCCTAAGTCCATAAAACCAAAAAAATTTTCGAGGGCGTGAAAATTCAATGGGACAATTAATTTACAAAAAATCTGTAGCTGTAGTAGTTTTGGAGAAATCTGTGTGACTAACGCACGCACGCACACACAGGCATCATTTCATAATCTCCCACCCGGGCTAAAGCCCGGCGGGAGATAATGATATATATGGAGTTATACACCTTAATTTTATAACAAATAGATTTCTTAGAAACTTTTGTAGTACACTGTCACCTATATTGGCGCACCAGTGAATTTGATTTTTAACTTGTGATTTCTCCGTCATTTCTACATGGAGTTTTATTCAATTAAAATGAACAGAAGTGCTCTAATAATACCTTTCTAGTGATATAAATAACATATGTGTAGGTTGAGTGGTTTCTGAAACATTAAGTTAAAAACAAATATTACCATGAAGAAAAATTGAATGAAGTGATGTAATTACACACTGCTTACATCACAAAACCCTTCAATTCTGATTGGACAAAAATTTATAAAGAAGAAATCCTGTCATGATATTGATTTATGTATATGGTAAGCAGAAGCAGACTTCACTGTATATTCCAATTGACATTAATTTTCACTCACATTTCACCAAATTTGGAGTATTCCATGTACCCACCAAATTTTAACTTGATTGATGTTGTAGCTTTTGAATTATAAGGGGAAGAAGGTGTACAGAAAGAATGACAACGACAGAAAGACAGATCGAAACTGATTACAATAACCCTCTCCTATTATCGAGTATTAATGACAACACAGCACAACACTCTTGTCTTACCTGTCCTACTGACATAATTGGATTCCTCAGATTGTTCATAACAGTTCTCTTGGCAAGATGTCGAAGCTGTAAAATAAACAAACTAGAAAAATGTTTTTGCTTACAAAAACAAAGCTTCCACAAAGGCTGGATGCACTATAGGATAAATGTAGAAAAAGGTTCTTAAAAAGAAGAACCAGCAGCACTGAGAGAAGAAGTGAAAGTTAAGCAGACAGTGTGGAAGTTTATGCATTAATATGAAAGAAAAATGTAAGCTTTATTTTGGTTTATAAAGTCATAAATTGTGAAAAGTTAATTTAATAAATGCAAAAGTTGGTAAGAAGAGCTGATTTAGATGTAAAATATGCCCATTAAAAAGAATACTTCTGGTAAATATAACCTGATATGTAGAATCCCTGTGTACGGTTTCCTGTAACTTGGCAATACATTCTAAAGCTGTAAAAGCAATATTAAAGGGGATATAAGGGCAAAAGACAAAAACTGCTATTTTATGACCACAGTTTGATGCATAGGAGGGGGTCAGGGGTAAACCTGACAGGCTATCTAGACTCCATAAATATAGATTCCTATAACCTCTCAATAATTCTTAAGCCTAAGAAGCAATAATAAAGGCGATATAAGGTAAAAACAAAAAATCTGCTATTTTAGGTCCTCAATGTGACTCATAGGGGAGGCCTCGAGGTAAATCGAACTGGCTGTCTAGACTCTTCAAATATGGTTTCCAAATGCCTCTTACTACATTCTAAAGCTGTAAAAGCAATAATAAAGGAGACATATAGCAAAAACACAAAGTCTTCTATTTTATGACCCCAGTTTGACCCATGGGGGGCAAGGAGAAAATCTGAGCAGTTATTTGGACTCTATGCATATGGTTTCCTATCACCTCCCAAAACACTTTATTGCTCTAAATGCAACAGATAAGGAGATAACAGGGGGTTCTGATGAATTTAAGCTTTCTAAATACTACCTGGTATAATAAAGCTAATAAATTGCTCAATTATGGTCCAATTGCTCCCAATATCTAATCATCTCGAGATTTTAATAGTATTGGCATATAATCAAAATTATATCCTCCTACAGTAACTAGTTTTGTCTGAGTGGCCATGACAAGCGGGTGTATCCGAGAAAACTTATTTTTGATCATGTGACCTTGATAAAGGTCAAAGGTCAAAAATAAGCATGTGGAAAAATTTTCCCATGCCTAAGGTATATAACTGACAAAAATAGTTAGAATCTTCCACCACTACTAAGGGAGATATTCAAAGGACACAATAATGCAGTGGCGGCGGCGGTGGAGAAACTCAATATGAAAACAAATAAACGCCCTTTTCAAGGAATGCTTAATTATTATTCATCTGTAGCAAAATGAAATCAATCCATGAAATCCATCCAATAGTGTATCAGTTTTGATTTTCTTCTATAAAGTTTGTCCCTTTTGTTTTGTATCAGTTAAAACAAGTTCAAACAACTTTGATCATTATAATTATTAACAGCTACATCATTAATGCTGTTAGTTTACCTGTGTTAAGAAGTTGGTGGCATACTCCCCGCTAACCGCTGGCTCAGAGTTTTCTTGTTGATTTTTGAAATCATCAAAAATTGGCTGAAGCTGTGTAGTAACTCTGCAACACAGATAAATGTTACAGGAAATTTTCTATTAACACATTTCCTTTATTTCTCTCTATGCTCTAAATGAAAGTATTTTCAGAAATTGAAACTTGGTCTCTAAGTCCATCTACAATCACCTTAAAGATGTCATGAGGGACTGGATTTTATACAAAAAGGGGAGAGAGTTCCAGTAAGTAGGTGCATGATGACTGAATGATATGGGAAAAAATATTTGTAGGATTTATGAAATTTATAGTTGGAAGAAGGCACTTAAAGGAATGTAAATTTTGCCATCTGTATCTGGTATTTTTAGAGAAAGTGTATGGATGGAGTGTTTCATTGAGGTATACTGGTTGGTCATGTTTTAAAACTTTATGTGTAATAGACCCAAATTTGAACTGTACGCCTTGATTTACTGGCAGCCATTGGAGTTTTGTGGGATAATGTAGGAAAACTTGGTAGTCTGAGCAGCTAATCTGCAGAGTGAAATAAAATGTATCAAACTTTCAAATATGTGGATAAATAATGACCCTTTAAAGCAGCATTCAAAAGACTGACATAAATTAATCTCACATTTAGATTTGCAGTGAAGGGAAGTATATCAAATGTGTGTACAGTCACTGATGGTGACAACAATGAATGATGATACACCCAGAAATAGAATATGTGATTATCCAGGTAGTTTAATACACTATGAAATAAACAAAACAGTAAACTTACTCTTGTGTTTCATATCTTGCAAAATTGTGTCATACGACATGCCAAATTAATACAATCTGAGGTATAAAACACCTTTCTGATGATTTACATAGTTGTGACATACATAGCTCTTAAAATATTTGCAAAAACATTGACACTTGTTTATCTGTTCATAATGCTACCTATTCACAGAAAGAAGAACAGGTATAGATAATATTTCTGATTAAGTTATAACTTATGTCCTTAAAGGAAACAGATTTCACTAATAACTCTAATATTTTCACTAAATATTGTCACCTGAATATGTGTCATTAAAAAGTGTTTGTAAGGTAATCAAAGTGAATGTAGTGTACACTTACTCAGCATACCACTTAGACCTGGAGAATCTATCAAACAGGTCATTTGCCAGAGAGAGGTGTTGTCTCTCAGAATCCGAGTCTCCAGTCGATTCAACCTCCACCATCACTTCATCTGACAACACAGACAGTAACACTGTTATAATTAAATGCACAATATTCAGATTTTTTTTGGAGGGGGGTGGGGGGGTGGGTGGGTAATATTATCTTTTGAGTAATAGAAATTATGAACAGGATTTGGGAACAGCAAAACTGGGACATGAAAAATGGGGTCCATAAAATCAAACATTCAAACAATGAAATTACAGACAAATGAACTTATCGCAAAGCAGAGTAATAACTTGAATCAAGTTTTTTAAGCAGTTTTTCTGACAAGCATTAATTATAATACTCAATTTTAGTTTTTTTTTCTCCCTTAGGCTTTCACTACAACCACTTAGATAGACAGACACAAGACTGTAGACTTTCCAATGGATTTCGGTTTTAACTAAAGAATCTAGAACAAGCAATCAGTGCCCATGAACGGGCTCTGTGTCAGCTGACTTTGTGTGAGCTTCAGAGTACAAGTGGGAGTAGAAAAGGACGTATCTTAAAATAGCTATTGCACAGCTATGCAACAAGGTAATGGTCTGCCATTTTACTATGTTAAAGCTGACACAAAAGTAGGTGAATAACATATTTGACAAAATATTCTAAATGTAGTAGTTTTCAAGTTACAAGTGATTTAGTCAACAGTGAGAACCTCAAAGTAGCTATTGTTCAGCTATGCAATGAGCTAAAAGTCTGCAATTATACCATGTTACAGATGACCCAAAGTAGGTGAATACTATATTTCAACAAAATACTGTAAATGCAATAGTTTCAAGTTACAAACAATTTACTCAACAGTGAAAATCTCAAAGTAGCTATTGCTCAGCTATGCATTGAGCTACAGGTCTGCAATTTTAATATGTTATAGCTGACACAAAAGTAGGTGAATAGCATATTTCAACAAAATTCTCTAAATACAATCGTTTTCAAGTTACAAGTGATTTTACTCATTATGGAAATTATTATGGAAAGTCAGAAAGTAGCTATTATTCCATTAGCTATTAGGCTAGACTCCGAAGTTATTCACCATGTTGCAGCAATGGAAAAAGTAGCATATTTTAACAAGATGCTGTAAATGCAATACTTTTCAAGTGATTTGCTGCATGAAATCATGAATTTTAATGCATTAAAAATTATTTTAAAAAATAAAAATATATATATATATATTTAATCAAGATCCAGACCTGATACTCACACAAGGGAATCTACTTGTGGCCTAGTACATACATGCAAGATACAAGAGAGAAATCCTTCAATAGTCAATGAGATCATTGTGAAAAAGTGTTAAAATTTTCACACTTTGGTGGGGGTACCTTGCCTTTAACGGCTCTGGGGAACAGATGAACAGACAGATCATGGATTTTATGATTTATCATCCTCGACAGATACGATATATTTTAAAACTAACAGCATGTCTCTGGGCCTTGTACTTTTGTAGGAGAAGTTGTTCACATGCAGACGCATCTGCCGCAGAGTAATGCCATAATGTCAGATGACTGACAAGTCAGCTGACATAGAAAGGTGAAGTGTTACCTGACTGGGAAGACACTCGTGCACTGTTTTGTGACACATCCACAGTATTGATACTTCCCTTTGATATCACACTGGCATCCCCATTCACTGGTGCTTGTGCTATTAACATATAACATATACATCAAAATTTAATGCTCTCACAAATCCTAAAACTGGAAATACAAATATGTGTAATAAAACTAATATCTTTATGAAAATAAAAACCCCTTGTTTCTTAGGACAAAAATTTTATCAGAATGAAATTTGTTTTGAGCACACATAAACTAACTTATGGTTTCAAATAACAACATTAATCTTTGTGCACAAATCTTTGGTTTTCAAAACAATAAATCTAACCTTATATGTTTGAATAATCTCAAATAACTTCATATTATCGAAAAAATATTACATTAATATTAAGGCTATAGATTGGAGAGGAAACAGGTTTTGGGTTCATTTGACAAGACCCGACCCAATTCCACATGACTGCATTTTAGTAGTAACTAACTGCACCAACCAACTGGAAGAAGTAGGAAATATGGATGGCAATGTAAGCAAATTTATTGAACATAAAATGTCAAATATTGTTAAAAATAATGAAAGTTACATCAAAGAAACTAATATTATATGGACAAATAAGACTGAAAACTAACATTTTATCCAAGTAGTTTATAGATTGAAGACATGTTTCCATATTTCTTAAAATACCCAGTTTACCCTTGTATTATTTCCTAACAAAATTGATCTGTTTTCTGATACCTGGTGAATCTTTCACAGCCTGAATTCATGATATATTAACAATCTATCCAAATGGTACATCTAATGACATACTGAAACTAAAGAAGTCAGTTTATCCCCAAGCTTGTCCATCCTGACTGTAAGTTAAAATAGAATTCTCCTCATTCTTTCCTCTGTATGTAGAAAAGCCCTTTGTTCCACATATGGACAGCAAAAAGTTTTCATTGTTTTAGAGACTCGCTATATATACAGAATAATCCTTTTCAGCAATTATTTGAAACACTGTTGTATTTCCATTACGTTTTCCTTGGCATTTGCAACAAACACAAACAACTGGGGACTCTTGTATTTATAAGCATGGATTTGTCATACAGTTTAGGCCTGTCAAAGACTTATTTACAAAAATGTTATTAGAAGAAGTTACTTGTGCTTACTTCTGTCCATAATGCTGATATAATTAAGTGTAGTTTATTACCCGCAATGCCCTGGACTGCAGTGGAATCACCATTAACAACATCAAGGAAAAAGTCTGCTGGGTTGTCATGTTCCTCACAGTGATAACCTAATTTAGACAAGTATACGTTAAAAAATAATATATAAAAAATACCCACACTTTCTTATGTTTCTCGTTTAATAAATGTCCGCTGGAGTACATATTTATGTGATGAGCTACTGCCAATAGTGTTTGACTCAACAGTATAATAGTGAATTGTCTTGTGTCTGAAAAGTTTAAAAATGAAATGAACACATTTTTGTACACAAATAAAAAGATTGTCTGCAGCTTAATGTTCATGGTTCTAATTTCACCAAATTTTAACTGTTTTTTTTTTTTTTTTTTTTTTTTTTTTTCTTTTTTTTTTTGAAAGATTTATTTTCTTTTGTGATGAAACTACCATTACATTAATACTGGGGGTACATACACCCTGGTAGTAGAGGTGTCCCAGTAAATATAATTGATGTAAACAGAGTAACTGTGACAAATACAATTAATCACTTACCACACTGCTAAACACATTTGAAAAAGCACATTTAACAAAAACTTTTAAAAAAAATTAAATGAACACAAATTTTTTTTATTGTTACTCATTTATTTCCTTTTGAAATAATAAAGGAAAAAAAAATTCAGTGTAACAACATTTCTATGAGTTGCCATTTTTTTAAAAACACTTCTTCTTTTAAGTCCATTTTTGCTAGTAATTTCTGTTCGTCATAGATAATTTGAATTTTTTGTTTGAGTTCCATAATATTTAAATTCCTGGACATTCTTGAGTTTGAAAAGATATAAGTTTTGACAGCTAGAATGATCACATTAATCGAAAGAAAGTTATCAGTCTGTTGATATCCTAGAATGTGTTCCAAAGGGCCAAGATTTAGAGTGATACCCGTTCTACTTTCAATCCATACTTTTACTCTATCCCAAAAATTTATAGTGCAAGGACAAAGGGAAAACAGATGAATGATAGATTCTGGATGGGATTTACACAACAAACACTTTGGAGTTGATGTTTTACCAATTTTTGAAAGCAGTTTCTGAGTACCAAGAATGCGATGGAGAATTCGGTACTGAAACCATATTAGACCGTTATCTTGTATTAATTTAAAACATATTTTAAAAGCCTTTTGCCATGTATCTTCATCAATATTGATATTTAGTTCGTTATTCCATGCAGTTTTGAAACTCATATCTGCACAGGTCTTGTTCAGAAGTTTGTAAAAATGTTTTGAACCTTGGCTATGGCCAAATAGAGATGCTATTTGTTTTGGTAAGCAGGGTTAGTAAAACAGTAAAGGACCTTCTTCTCGATATCTTTTAAGATAAAGTTCCACACATATTTTAACACGCAAGTATTCTAAGAAATTAGTTTTCAAAAGGGTATATTTTTGCTCCAAATCTTTTTGACTAATGAAATTACCATTACTGTGAAGAAGGTCACCCACATAGCTTATTCCATGTTTACTCCAATTGGGTAGGTTAAGTTCCATTTTCGAGATTTTAGGATTATACCATAGCGGGGAGGCCAAAATGTCACTGAAATTACTTATGGGAGTATTATCGGACAGTTTTCTCCATGATAACAAAGTTTCCTTCCAGAAATCATTTTGTGTTTTGTTTATTAATATGTCACACCAAGTCGAACCATTGAGTGCTAATTTTGAAATTGGTGAAATTGTTTTTTCAAAAAGTTGAGACCAGGGTTGGGACTCGCTTTTAAAAAGTCTATTCATCCAGGTTAATTTCAACGATTGAATAAAGGACTCAATATTAACCATTCTTAAGCCACCATTTATATAGTCCTGTGTGATATACTCCCGTTTAATTTTATCAGGTTTGTTGTCCCACAGAAATGCAAAGAGACTTGAATTTAGTTGTTTAATGAAATTGTTATCTGGTGAAGGGATAGTCATAAATAGGTGGTTAAATTTTGAAAGGATAAATGTTTTTATCACCATTATTTTTCCAAACGGGGTTAGATTTTGTTTATTCCAAAATGATAGAGTTTTCTTTGAATTTTCCAATGCCTTTGAATAATTCAAAGTAATCATTTCATTTAGGTCAACTGAAAAGATAATTCCCAACAAATTAAAATGTGTTGTTCCCCACTCTAAATCAACTGAAACTTGTAGTTTATCCTTGGAATACTTCTTTCTTCCAATCCAAATGACCTTTGTCTTGTTTGTGTTCATTTTAAATCCAGAATAAGATCCAAAAATTTCAAGCGTATTCAGGGCAGCCTTTAAAGAGCTTTGTGAACCATCCAGAACAAGGGTAGTGTTGTCGGCAAACTGTGTTATCTTTATCTCAACCGAATCAATAGGTATGCCTTTAATTTCAACATTGACCTCTATCATATAATGCAGTATTTGCCCACATAAAAGGAACAAGTATGGGGCTATTGGATCTCCTTGTTTACACCCTCTCTCAATAGGAAAAAAATCTGATTTAACTGCAGCTTAATGTTCATGGTTATAATTTCACCAAATTTTAACTGTTGCTTCTCACACTAACACAAGGCAAGTAGAAACCTGATCAAGCCATTTGATTCTTCACATCCCTTAATATTGTTGAGAAGAATGATTTCCTTGATTAGGTGCCTATTACCTTTTGTACAACAAACATTAAACCCACTGTAAAGCTTAAAATTCCAAATATATAGGACACCTATTGTTTTTTTAAATGCCAAGTATTTTGGTCAATACATTTGTACACAAATGTGCAGCTGTGTAAACTTATATTTACTAAAGTTAGTAAGTTGAAAATGTAACTAAAAATTGTGGTATCAGTATACATTTGTTAACACATATCTCGATGGACTTCTAGGAATTTCTCTATATACCAGATATATCAATGGTCTAACTTGTGTTTATTGTTTACAGATCAGAAGAACCCTGGACCCTGGACCCTGTCCTGTCTGTACTTCCATGATTCTGTATTTAATGAGCTGGTAACTTTACTCAGTGTAAATACAAAGTCTTTCAATATCAATTATATTAAAGTCAGCTTGGTACCCTTATAAAGTCTCTGACCCACAATAACACTAAAGTCACCAATCTAGTACCTTCATTTGGTATGAATATAAAGTCTCTGAATATCAATAGTACTAAAGTCAGCCACCTGGTTACTTAACTTGATATACATACAAAGTTTCTTAATCTCAATAACACTAAAGTCAGCTATCTGGTACCTTTATTTTGTACATCCAAATATAAAGTCTCTGAATATCAAAAATAGTAAAAGCAGCCACCTGGTTACTCAACTTAATACAGGTACAAAGTCTCTTAATCTAATAATACTAAAATTCAGCCACCTGGTTACTTGAGACTCCTGTAAACAATTAAAGTCTCTAAGTCCTAATAATACTAAAGTAAGCCATCTGATTACTTCATTAAGCATAAGTGTAAAGTTTGAAGTACCTATTGTGCTGAAGTAATCCAGGGCCTCTCCTGAGGGTCCGTGGAACATCATGTGGCCCTTTGACAAGAGCATCAGGTTGTCAAACAGCTTGAATATGGAGTAGCGAGGCTGGTGGATGGAGAAGATGATAGTGCAGCCTCTCCTGGCCAAGCTAAAATTATATGAATACTCATGCAACAGCTGGTTAAAAATACGAGGACTTTAGCCTTAACACACTAGAGAAGAATATTAAAAGAAGACCAAATGATATACATACACAAACAGATAAGGGTAATGAAATAGAAGTTTATATCAAAATGAATAAACTGGCTTGTATACAAAGACCAGTTACATGAAGACATTAATTTAATGGTTAGTAGATCTATTACTCAATGGAACCAACATCAAAGTACAATTGTGTCACTGTCTGAGCATGTAAAATTATATTGGCCCTTATAACGCTTAGGAAACACCTAAGTAATTAAAGAGTGAAAATATATCTTGAACCAATACCAAAATATATCTTGTTAATAGAAAATTGTTTTTAGACAAATTCAACCAGGCAATACTTTTATACAACATTTCCAGCAAGTTGGAAACAGTGGAATCAGAACAAGAACATATGGTGGTATGTATGATATAGTACAAATGCGATCACTTGTATTGAAACAACTGTAATTTTTTACATTTAATTGTGGTTGTTTTTCTTGTGATGAAGTACCATATACCACTACTACATTCTGTGTAGCTACATAAATATTTATTCTTACATTACAAAGAACTCTGTTATTTCTCTGTTATTTCTGTAATATTTTAAAAAACAAATGAATATAAAAATAAAATACTGACGAATGAAAGAATAAATTTTATCAACAATAATATTACCAAGACTTGGTGTTATTTATAACAATCTTAAAACTATTGGTACAAAGTGTAAGTAATTGGAGTTTATTTACCTTGGTATATATTGCAATTGCATTTTAACGATATTGCCAACTATGAGGGTGGGAAAATTAATAAAAATAAAACAAAAAACGTACTTATGCAACAAGCACATGACAGCATAACTAGTACTGGCATCCAAGCCTGTTGTCGGTTCATCCAGAAACAGCACATTTGGTTTGATGATCAGCTCCATTCCGATGTTTGTACGCTTTCTCTCACCACCAGAAACACCACGGATAAACTCTGTGCCCACCTACAGATTCATACACAGTGTGTACTACAATATACTCTATTAATGTTTTAATGGCATCAGTGTTTGTCAGTTCACCACCAAGAAAGCAAATCATATTTACCTCTATAGTATCAGCAGAAAGAGTACATGAATGTTGCTTTCAATACTTTGCACGGGTTGCATCACAAAGAACAGTCAAAGATAAGAGACACAAAGGGGATAATAGTTAGTGAAGAATCTGCACTATTAACCCACTGGACATTAGCAATTACAATCTTTATAATGTCAGGCCAGAGATATGAACTCACACCCTTACAGGTGGGAGGGGAGTGTGATACCACAACACACTTAAGCCTAGTATATAAAGCTTTTCTTACTTATACGATGGTTAGAAAAAGAGTATGGTTGGTGAAGACACCATATCTTAGTGTCTACATATGATGTCACACCAAATTCATCAAAAATGATTCATAAAGTTCCAATAATAACTTATCTTGGTATGTCCAAATTCATCAAAAATGATTCATAAAGTTTCAATATAAACCTATCTTGGTATGTCCACACTCCAAAAAGCCTCAGTTTATTGGGAGTAACCCGAAAGCAAGTTCAGAGTATTTTCCATGTCTGTGGGTTATGCATTATTTTTCCATTTAAAACTTTGGGGAGCATTCTCACCAGACAATATCAATTTACCTTATGTCTGTCCACCCTAAGAGCCTCCGTTCATGAAGTATTCAAATTAATACCAAACCTTTGATTCTGACAGTATATCATTACAATACACTTTGTATAAGCTGAACCAGTGCAAGTGGTTGGTGTCTTTTTATATGTGTTAGTAGAGGTAAAATATGACTAGAACAGAATCCCTTGAACATTGGAGGTTCTAGTCTCACAGTACAGTCTATTGTATTGCATTATATATTTATACTCAGTGCAATATCTCCTTGTACTCGAGGACTTAAAGCTTCATTGATCCATCCTGATTGAACAAGTACAATCCAAGCTCTCACTGACTGACATACCCCTAACTGAAAGACAGAGGCTCAAGGAGGACCATTTATCAATGCCCCTGACGTGTTTGTAACATGCCACTGGGGATAGAGCCTAATGACGGATGACCGCCATTTTAAGTGGTCATCCAGGCCTCTATGTATTTGCTTGTACCTAGGTCCTCTGTGTTTCCAGTTGTGTGTGTTATCCACTAGGCCACAGTGGCAGATATACATACAATCTACTGTACTGTGTTGTAAAAACATACCGTATTTATCCGTACAAACACCCCCTCCCTATTAATCGCCCCCCCCCCCCTCTTCAACCTTTGCAAAGTTCATATTTCGGGGTTTTACATCCCTCTCAACAGCCAGCAGTTTTGCAATTCCGGGATTCTGAAAAAAGATGCGTTTTAGTACTTTCCCAATCGAAAACCGCTTACGAGAAATAAAGAAAATCACAACAAAACATGGCAATTTTGACCACAGACGCATTAAAATCTGTAAAAATACGAGATAAAAGTATATAATTTCTTCAGATTTAAGGTTTGTTTCTAATGTTTTAAGCTCTCCCGCCATTATCCATGCTGGCAAGCGAGATCAAGGCTGCCAGTGTCCATTCTCGCCCATTGCCACTGGACTTGAGAGTTGATTTTTTTTCTGTAATAGTAGCCCCCCTTTTGAAAAATGCATCGCCGCCGGGGTGTTTATATGGATAAATATGGTGCAGATTTTTTCACATCATATTGTTCAGTATCAATTTACCTTTGTATCTGCACACCCAGTCAGTCCTAGATCATTGAGTGTGGCCTCCACACGAGCCTTTTTCTCCTCCATTCCTACACTAGAGGGCAACCGTAGGTTTGCAGAGAACATAAAGTTCTCTCTAATGGTCAGTGTGCCCATCACCACATCATCCTGTAATTAGGTCACACAATTATTAAAGAAACTCTGCTTATATCAACAGAGAAAAATAATTAGGTTGGACTGAAGGGAACTTGACCAAATGTCTGTGAAAAAGAAGTGAAGAAAAGGGGCTTTTTTATTATTTTCATAATATATCATAATATATTTGCACTTTGCAATCACAGAACAATTATCGCGGGCTTTAAAATAGAAATATGACAAAGATTCCATCAGAATGATAACGGATTCATACAATCTCAACAAACAAGAAAAAGAAAGGAGATTACATATTTATGTTATGTTCTTTAACTCAAACTTAAATGTAATTGTGTAAATGTATTTACTCAAATTTAAGAATATTCTCAGCGAAGCTTTAACATATGCATATACAACCTAAGAACACAATTCCACAGGGCTACATCTTAAGTCTGTGACTATATCGAGTATGAAATTTTTATGAACAGCACCACATCTTAAGTTTGAGAGCATTTTTTAAACAAAATTTTCAATTAGGACTGCATCTTTAGTTTGAGACCACACTGAGCTTGCAATTTTGTGACCAGAACCACATATTAAATGTGAAACCATACACTAGTTTCAGGTAGTTTGCAATTTTATGAACATGAATGCATTCTAAGTTGATAAGACCATACATGAGTTTGCAATTTTATAAAAAGCACTACATCTTATGTTTTAGATTATGAGTTTACAATTTTATGAACAGAATCACATTTTAAGTTTTAGAGTATACGTGAGTTTGCAATTTTATGAACAGAGAAGTACACCTTAAGTTTGAAACTACATGCTAAGTTTGTATTTTTATGAACAGTAATGTATTTTAAATTGATGAGACCATAAATGAATTTGCAATTTTATAAACAGCATTACATCTTATGTGTGAGATTATTATAAGTTAGTCTGCAATTTTATGAACTTAGCTACATCTTAAGTTTGAGAGAATAAGCGAATTTGCAATTTTATGAATAGGACTGTATTTTATGTTTGAGACTATATGAGTTTGTAATTTTATTAATAGAACTGCATCTTAAGTTTAAGATCATAATCAAGTTTGTAATTTTATAGGACTGTATCTCAAGCCTGAGACCATATATGAGTTGGCAATTTTATAAACAGCACTATATCTTATGTTTGAGACTATATTAAATGAGTTTGTAATTTCAAAAACAGAACTACAACTTAAGTTTGATACCATGTGTGATTTGCAACTTCATTAATAAGACTATATCTTATTTCTGAGACTAAATTACATGGGCTTGCAATTTTATGAACAGACCTACATCTTAAATCTGAGACCATATTGATTTGGGAATTTTATCCTGAACAATACCCCAGAATCAAGAAGAGGTCAGTATTCATGTGTAATTACCTGCACCACATATCCAGTCATACACTTGAAGTTTTTGGGCTGGGGCCTACTGTCCACTAACACCTGCCCACTCAATCCTGTTGGATCCTTCCTCCCAGCCAGTACATCCAACAGACTGAAATAAAACACAGCATGGGGATAAGCTTTCATTCCACAATGTAATACACATACTATTAAATTTCTTTATACAACATTTTTATTTATATAATCCTATTAAATTTCATTTTTGGCATATTTTTTTCTATTTATAACACACAAACCAAACTAGTTGCTGAAGCATTAGATACCAGACATTTCACTCTGAAATTACTAAGAAACCCTTGAATTCCCAGAAGTGTTACTACTTTGGTATGTACATATATTTTAATTAAATGGCATATGTACGAAAGCCTGAAACCGACATCCAAATTCAAAATTTTAAATATGTTATTTGGAATTACAAATACGCTATTCACAATACCAAATACATATTTGGAATACCAAATACACTATTCGGAATTCCAAATATGTATTTGCAAACCAGTATAACTCGGTAAAAAACTCTATCTGTAAACATTATCTAGAAACACCTTGGGCAGGTTTCACAAAGGATCAAGCCAAGTTTTGGCTTAGTCAGGGACTTAAATCTAAGACTTTGGTCTAAGATAGGTCTGGGACTTGAACGGATTTCACAAAGGGTGACTTAGCTAAGTCCAGGCTTATCAAATAACCACAGTGGTTTTTTTCTGTCATATGAGCTTTTATGTCTGTTCACAATATACTATTGGTGACATATATTCTTCATTTAAGAAAAAAAACTGAAAAAAAAGGCTGTCCCTCCTCGATCTCCCCCCCCCCCCCCTTCCTTCCCCTTCCCTCCTGCCTCTTTGGGGATACGGCAGTCAGTGGAGACTTTGATTCACAAGTGGTAATCCCGATTAGAGTTTTCACTAGTAGAGACTTCAATTCCCTCATTTATGGGCTGTAATTGCAGTTTCCACAAGAGGGGATATTTGATCGGAGTCTCCACTAGTGGAATCGCTTATGTTTAACATTAGGATGTTTACTTCAGCATAACTTTGACTTTATAACATAACTATGTAACCATACCCTTTACACTGCCAGTAACCATGTCACGTGATGTACCAATGCGTAACATTTTGTGAAAATGGAATTTTTCAATCTGGCTGTTAAAGTGACTTTCTTATGATCCTTAGTCCCTGTCAGAGGGTCAATGTGTAATTTAACACTGCTGGTTGTTATATCATTTAAACTTTGGGGGGGGGGGGGGGGGGCTACTTAAAAAACATTAATGCTAAACTAATTTAGGGACCTTTGACTGGCATAGTACTGGCATTACTGGGCTTGAGAAAAAAAAATTAGAAAATTACACTACAGCACTACAGGGAATCTGTGTCATATCTTGATTAATACATTTTAATATAATGGTTCACGAAGAAAAGGACTATTTATATGGTGGCACTGAAATAGCTCTAAAATGTGCCTCTAAATTACACACACACTGTAAAGTATGTACAGTTCCATTTTCTGATAAACAATATTTTATTAACACAATTAGGCAAAATTCTATTTCTATTTATTCAAACAGAACTACATTTTCACAGTCTGTCATCTGTCTCATCAGAGACAGGGTATTTTTTGATGACCAAAAACTTTGTTAGAAGTTAAAGCACGGCAGGATATCAAGCAGAAAACCAGTGTTGTTACATTGTGTATTTTATGATTTTCTGTTAAAATTCACAGTTCAAATGACGCTTATTTTGTCAGCAGCTTTTTACTCTGCAAAGACCTGTACAACATTTGTCAGATGCTGTGTAAAACTCACGATGTTTTTCCACTGCCTGTTGGCCCCATAATGCCATTCATTCCAGGTTTAAAAATCCCACTGAAAGACAGAAACAAGACATGTAAGACAAAACATTATTCATCTTCAATATGTAAGACATATTCATATTCGGGAGCGTTGAGAAAATATTAAATCTTTAAAATTCTATATATGAGAGCATTATTATCCTTCAAAACTAGCTAATTTCATTTAAATGAAATTATATTGTGATGACTACAGCAGAAGAAAAACACCTACAGTTGAACTTCTAGTATATGGATTATAATCCCAATACTTGATTTTAAGAACTCATTTGCAAAAAATTTGCATTTCCCTCATCTTTTATTTTAAAATGCCTCTTTCATTTTATGAACCTTTTGGTATCTGAACAAAGCATTACTGTCCCAGCATGTTCAGAAAATAAATTTTCCACTGTGTTAAGTTTTCTCAAAAAACATCCGAGTTATAGCATATTGAATGAAAAAAGAAAGAAAGAAACACTTAAATGACTTTTGATTTAACAATTTTTGTAGATCTATTTTTAAACTAAATGTTGATAATCATCTTGTGCAGATGATAAATAGATGGTAGAGACATGACTGAAACCATGCATATACTAGTATATAGGGTAGTTAGTTTTTGGTGAAATGAAATGTCAGTTCATACACTCATATTTTGAAGTAGTGTTAAAATCAAAAGGAATCTGCAAAATTTGGGTCCTGAAAACCAAACTTTGATAAAATTTTATTTTTTTTTATTCAATATTTGCCCAGCTATAAAAGGTTTTATGGGTGATCATGATACAACCATATAACCAAAAAGAGGTGAATTTATCAGACAAAAAAGACTTAAGCTGTATATATGAATTCATTATTTTCCTACATAAATACTTGACCTAAAAGCAATGAACAAAAAAACATTGCACAAAGAGAAGACCATGTTTCTATTGGTGTATTATAAGTACTCACTTTTGTAACACTAGAACGTGTCCTATAAAGAACTTATTTACATGTCACTAAAATGGAATGAAGTAGTATTGTGTTGCATCAATCACTGATGTGTAAGGAAATAGGGGACAGTATATTTGACAGTTAGTCAAATCTTTATATAATGGTTTGGTATTTCTACCAAGTGGTGGAATGGGGTCAAAACCTTTCCTCAATGCAGCCTCATTATATGTTTATGCAAGAAACTAAATCACACAACTACAATTTTACATCACTTATAATAACACTATCTTGTTACATTTTAACACAGTTACATTGTAACTTGTATCATTTTCAGTATTGACATTAGTTTTAGAATTCTTTACATCAGTGGTAAGCACGTTTCTGTCAGTTTCTGGACAAGACTGACTGTCAAGACTATATATTTTTGAGCTTCAATTGTTTCAAGAGCCTGCAGACTTGACATGTTTCTGACTTGTTTGACATTTTTGAAGAGTCTGTAAACTTAACATATTTTAGACTCACTTGATGATATTATGTAGGAGTCTGTGGCTTGACAACATGTTTTAGACTAACTTGTCAGTTATCTCAGACTTACTTGTCATGTATTACACACTTAGTTATTTCGTATTGCAGACTACATTGTCATGTAATTCAGACCTACTTGTCATTAATTGCAAACTTACTGGTGCTTTATTTCAGAATTACTTGACATACATTGCAGACTTACTTGTCATGTATTGCAGACTAACTTGTCATATAATTCAGACTTACTTGTCATGTATTGCAGACTTACTTGTCATGTATTTCAGACTTACTTGTCATGCATTGCAGACTTACATGTCATGTAATGCAGATTAAGCTTGTCATGTTTTGTAGACTTACTTGTCATATAATGCAGACATACATGACATGTATTTCAGACTAACTTGTCGTGTAATTCAGACTAACTTATCATCTATTGCATACTTACTTGACATTGTTTAAGATGTTCTTTTTCTTCTTGCCACCACAGCAGGCAGTCCTCTGATCCACAATGTAGTTGATGTCATGACAGCTGATCACTGCACCCCTATTCTCAGACTTGGACATTTTCTCTCAAGTTTTTATCTGGAAAAAAAAATAAACCATAAAGAAAACAAAAGCAATAACTGTTTCTATTATCAAATAGAATAGAATAGAAACATTTATATAGCCCAAAATTGATACAACATTCTCTAATGCACTTGAGGTCAAAAAGGGAAGTCCAGGGACATGTCAGGTCGAGATCAATAAAATCTGTTTTAGTGAAATTGAATATCTGGGGCTGTATCTACACCGAAACTTTATCTAGTCTAAGCTTTTTATTAAAAAAAGATAAGAGAATTTTCTTTGCTTTCACTTAAAGTAAGAGCTAATATTAACAGGTTTTTACTCTGTGTGGCTCACAGACCACCTACTTCTAGTGAATCATATTTAAAATAATATTGACAACATAATGCATACACATATAAGTAATATTTCAATGCTGATTTTAACTCGCAACAGTATTATCACCTAAATAGCTTTTCTATTGAAAATAACCTTACTGTTCTCATAAAGAAGCAAAACATATACCTAACAATTCAAGTAATGTTCTAGACAAGTGCTTTCCAAATTTTTCTGACTATATCACAGCTTCTGGATCTGAACTACCTATAACAATGATACTGCACAATTTATGTTATTAATCCGAGTAAAGAAACCAATGTGCTACAGAAAGACCATGTGGGATTTTAACAACATTAACTAAGAATAGTATATTGCGTCACTTTCCAGTTACAATTGGAATATCATTTCTATGATAGACAGAACAGATGAATCATGCAAAACCTGACAGAAAAGACTTTACAATCTGCACACGATTTGATACAACCTGTGGAAGTGACAGTAAGAGATCTCTGAGAAAACCTTTCTACAATGGCTATTTACAGAGTCTATAATTTTAAGGTAATTGCCTCCATACTAAAGCATTGTAATTCTTTTATATTATGGGATTTTTTATAAATGTGAAAGAAAATTTTACTTCCATGAAGTTACCCAATGTAAAAATGAATCCTAATCGCTTGTATAAAAAAAATGATAATGAAACTTTCCACCACAGAACATTTCACAAACTAGCAAGGTCACCTAGCAATATGACCCCCATACCTTCTCAAGAGAGAATATTATTAACAGATAACAAAGTAAAAGCTACTGCTTTCAACTCTTTTTTACCCTGAAGTAAGAAGGCTGAATGATAAGTACAAATGTCAAATGATGAAATGCAATAACTTGCATCAAGCTGTAGTTTCTAAAAATATTGAGGACCAGATTACCTCACTGAGTAGCAATAAATCATGTGGCCCAGACGGTACCTCACCTATGTTTATTAAACTGAAATACATTGGTAATACCACTGACTACTTTATTCAATGTCAATGTCTTCCTGTAAATTCCCTAAGCTATAATAAAACAAGCCATAATTTTGTACCCAGACATAAAAAAGGACACTAAACAGATTTTGGGCCACTATACACCAGCATCACTTATTAGTATTCTTGGAAAGTTGATGGACAGAATAGTATTTAAGTATGTGTGTAACAATTTCACAGACAACTTACTGTTATCAGTTTTGCAATCTGGATTTCTGCCTGGCCCGTCTATGGTCACTCTGATTACTGAAATCTGCAATGCCTTTTGTTCTGTTGTTTCTGAGAATAAAGAAATATGTCATGTATGTTTTGTCATATCTCAAGCCTTTAGTAGAGTTGGGCATAAAAGTTTATTTCTTTTTATAGAAGTTGATATTCAAATAGACGCAGCTGCCAAGTTAAGTGATGACCGAGAGAAAATTAAAAACTGATCTTTGCAATGGCTTGTGACTTTCAATCTATGAAAAGCTGAATCACTGGTAGTCAACTCTAAAGATAAGAAATGTAGCATCCCAAACTGTATCTCCATAACTCCCCAATCGCCAATATGAACAAGCATAAACAAATTGGACTGTGGCATGAGGACAACTTGAGATGGCATGTACATGAAGTTTGCATGAAATTTCAATGTAGACTAAACTATCTCAAAAAGATTGAATTAGAAGGACCACACCAGAAAGAATATATTTTACATTTATGATTTATCAGACCTATTTTGGAATATGGCGATGTTGTTTGGCTTGGAGCTACCCGTTCTGATCTATGTTACCTAGATTACATTCAAGTTGAAGCTTTGAGCTAATTTAGGTTTGTCTCTTTAGCTTCTTTTAGGTCAAATATTTTGTCATTGTACAAAGAACTAGGTCAGCAAACATTATCTGACTGACATGAACTTCATGTGCTGTTGATGATATTTAAAATTTCACTCTAAAATAATGCATGACTGAGCTATCTCCAACATATCTAACAGAGCTAATTCCACCAGCAGTCAGCCTTACTATCCCATACCGACTTCAAAACAGAAATGACCACATTATTCCAAAATACAGAAAAATATACACAGATTCATCATATCATTTGGGATAAAACTCATAAAAATCTGCAACAACTGAACAATACTGTCTTCCTTCAAATATAAATTGTGTAAGACATGGGTATATGGGCATGGGCACAGACCAGGTAAAGTTGTTACTATGGGCTGTCTAAAAATAAGAGGTGACACCAAATGTATATGCATCCCTTACTAAGAAAATGGTCAACAGTCAAACAAGACATTTTAACAAAGACTAGACAATTTTATCTGTGCATGACAAGATAGATTTATTGATACTCACAGATATTGTTCAAAAGCTAGTCAGTGATCTTTAAATAGGACTCTGTTGAGTAGGATTCCCTTTAAATAGAGGTAAATTTCAGATGCTTCTGAAGCTTTAAGTCTGCTGTGTATTAGATCCTTTTACCTGGTGTTTCTAAACCTGGTTTTGTGGCAGTATTTTTCATGTCCTCAATATTTGTCTCAACAGGCTTCTACTGCAACTGAAGGCCATTCAAACAATAACTGCCTGTTTTATAATTTGTGTAATTGAACCAGGCTAATTTTGAGATAAAATTGAGAAGTTATATGACAGGCTCAGTAGCAGAGTGGTATCACACTCATCTCCCACCTCTAAGACTGAAGTGGGAAACCTATCCTGACCTCAAGCGGAAAGCTGATAGCTGTTTGCTGTTGGCCAGGAATTTACAGTACAAAACCTTGATTCACTACATGTACTTGTTTCGTCCCATCTACCTGTCACAATATGTCCAATACAAAGATATTAGGCCTTATTTAAATCACCAAATAAATAATGTGACTGGCATGCACTGACAAAACAACTGTCACTGTAATGATGATACGGTGTCAACACACTTCCCTCCTGTTTGGGATTGTGTGTTTATGCCTATCCAAAGGCCATATTCACGAACAATACTTAGATAAGGTGACCTTATTAGTAGGGAAGGTTTTTTAAAGTTTTTCTTTGCATCAATATTCACTACTAAACAGTACTTAGTTAAGGTTATCTTAGATTTTATGTAAGGAAAAGAACTTCTCCCAACTTGTAAGGTATATTTTGCCTATAAAATATTGAATGGAACAAAACCTAACATGCAGTTTTCTTTTTTTCCTTTTTTATCTCCCGCCAGAAGCCAAAAGCTGTGGTTGGGAAATTATAAAACGCCTTCCATATGTGCATGCGTCCATCACATTTTTACATAAACCTTAATATCCAATTTATTTATAAACATATCTTCACCAAATTTGCAGGGAATGTTTATGGCTATAAAAACAATTCTGTGCAAAATTTTGGCCTCATTTTGAAAAACAAAATGGCCGCCATAGCCAATTGTTTGAAAATCAATAAGATGCTGTGAATCTTGAAATATTGCAGGTACGTTCGTCAAATTTGCACAAAACATTTATGGCTAATAAAGCTAGCATAATTGTAATTTTGGCCTAGTTTCAAAAACAAAATGGCCACCATATCACATGTTTAATGTCAAATTGGGTTATCCTATTAAAAAGGCCTTATATCTCCCCTTCCTTTGCTCCCAGGGGTTCTGAATGTGAAAACAACTTATAGGAAATCATGGCCTCAGAATCTTTTCTAAGGGTTGAATTTGACCTTTGGTGCACCTCGTGCATGTAGACCGAAAGACTTTTTGGCCTTGTTTGTGGCCAGACTACCTGCACTCTTGCCTAATACCCGGCGAGAGATAAATGCCGCAGCAGTGGTCCTGGTTTTTTTTTTTTGTGAACAAATATTTATTATCACTGTTGTTGTCTGATTGTTCACATGATTCTAACTTTACATTACAGTTAGGAATGAATAAAGTTTTAAAATTTCTTTCTTGGAAGTTAAGTAATACTTAAAATTTAACTTAGGAATGGTATAAGTATTGTTCGTGAATACAACCTCTGATGCTAAGTTATAAACACTAGTACTTGCTAGCTAAGGGCTGCTTGTTCTTCACCAGCTGGTTGGTATACACTTCTTTACTCCAGTATCTGAACTACCTGCTTTGACATGATCTGTATACAATGTGACAAAAGCAAAGCTAAGCCCAGACATCATATCCACAAAAGACTACACAAAAGCCTGTCAGATCAATTTGGGATAGCAGGACTGTGGTTAAATAGAAGGTGGACTACACAGAAGAGGTTTTTTCAATACAAAGCAATAGTAAACTACAAATTTGGAAGAGTGGAGAGAAATGTAATTTTAAAAAGTCGAATGTCAGACAATAGCAGTTCTACTTTTCCAATAAAAACACATCAGAAAACCAGATTTGCATTCACATCTTAACTGACTATTTAATCAATTGACTGATTTTCAGTGACTTGGAATAACTTTTATCTAACATGGTTATGAGTAACCTCTACAGAATCTGTTAGACATCACATGGTCAAGCCCATATTGAGTCCACCAGGTGAGACATCTTTATAATAATGAAAAGACCTTGAGGCAGAACAAAGTGAAACTGGTATCAAAACTACATACTTAGGGATAGACATAGGGACATTCACTAGTAGCAGTTATCTGATGGCCCAGTGGTGCAAAGAACATTTCTCATCATTTCTCAATTTAACTATTTTGGATTAAATACCACTTTCAATACACTGCAGTGGTCACGACAGGTGACTGAAGGATAAACAGAAAAGCAGTGCACAGACTACTAGTTGGTTAAGATTCTGCACTGAAAATCACTAACGACTGAAAAAGCAAACTACCAACTTTACCTAATCAGAACTGGGTGGCAATCAAACGGAGGACCTCAGAGGTGGGAGGCTACAGTGGGAACCACTGCTCTACTGTTGTTGAACATGAGGAAATGAATCATTACTTCCAAAAAATCCAACTGCACCAGGACTAAACTATAATATAGACAGCTTATGAGACCATCTTGCTTTTACTTTATTTGAGACCTGTATAGGTGTTATAGTTACAGCATGAAGTTTTATCATTTAGATTTATGTGTTACTGTCTTGCATGCAATCACTTGCATACCCCTTAATATCACTGTGTAAATAGTATAATAGAACAAATCTGATATCATTTACAGCGTACAGTATAACAGGAAGAATAAATGATCCAATGTATAGAGCTGCAAGGAACAAATATTTGAACAGTATTTCTTCTTTCAAAAATAAGGCAGAGGAAGATATTTATATGTAGCTTGTCAATAATATATAAATATACAGCACTGAGTACACATTCAATGCCTTCACAGAAGTATTTGTAAATAATAGTAAATATCATGAATACATGCCAGTATTCTTATAGGTAAATATATGGAGCACAATGATATAAAATAATCTTAGTAAAACAATTAAAAAAGTTCAATAATGCTACACAAATAGTCTGTGACAAGTCCCCAGTGAATGACACCGAACATACCTTGTATGTTTATTGACTGGTTTCGTTTAATTTTTATGTATATATAAATGAAAAAGAAGGCAGCTAGAACTAAAAATCAATTCTCTGTGTAAAAGTTAGACAGATGTTATATATGAGACCATTTTCAGCATATAGTATGTATAGGATTCAAATTATATCCTGTAATGGAACAAAGCTTGGCAAACCGACATATAAATAAAACTGATTTCCGTGATAACTGATTTCCGTGATAGGAATGTACAATTTAAATTTTCTAATGAGTAACACTATTCTTACAACTGTTAACTAGAAAGCAGAAACTATGTTTAAAACTATACCAAAATCTTATCAAATGTTTTCTGAAGAGCACTGGTCCTAGTTTAAAAGGTATAAAATATTAGAAGTTTTAACAAGAAATAAATCCTTTCTCAACTATGGGTGGTTTTAAAAAGAAATAATAAAGGAAAGGTTTGATGATAAATATGTGAAGACATGCATGCTAGCCAAATTATGTACTATATATACCAGTAATTGTTAAATAATAATTAGGTTTTATTTTGTACTTTAGGATCATAAATGAGTTGGGAACATCATAAAACTTTTCCTATCAGTATACAAGTTTATATATGATGTTACACTCTATTATTATTATTATGCTGTACTTACATGACAATTATAATAACTTCCTCAGATTAAATGTCATTATTTGTAGTTTCCTTACACAATTAAGATACTATATTTTCAATATGACACTATATACATCCACAAGATTAAAACATCCACAGTAATTAACTGCTCAACACATTCATAGAAATACGCATAGAATATATCAGATTTGTTGAGAATATTTCTCTACTTCAACAATTGTCAATGTTACTTTCCAAAATAACAACTACAAATGTGACCACAGCATGCACTTTACCTACCACGTCTCTGTGCTGGAGTAAACATTTATGTACTCACCAGATTGTCAGGCTATTTATGGGGTTGCACTGGAAATATCATTTACCAAATAAGGGACTCACTACCCAATGCCTTGTTTAAAATCAGCGGTGTAAAATCACATACATTCCTTTGGAAACATATATCTGGTCAAATGTCCAATTATTTGGTAATATTTTTGAATTCCAAGGTCTTTGACTACTGTTTTCATGCTGAGAGTCCCACTTCTCAACCCCAGAAAAATAGTAAATAGAAAACAAATATCCTTGCATGCATACAATCAAATATGCCAACCATACAACACCCAGTCCTAGATTTTGACCCTTGTGTGCCACTCATCTGATCAGTGTTGATTCACTGTTTTTTCCCTTCCTTTTTCGTTTTTTTTTGTTACTTAAACATAAAGAACGGAATGAAAGATTATATGGTGTAAGAACAACCATAAATGTGCTGATTTGTTTAAATACAGTCACCCTACGCTTTGTTTGCCGATATTATATTTCACAAAATGTGTGTTTCCACAGGTCCGTTTAGGACTGATGACCGGGGAAAAATAAGGCAATTGTTATGTACTTGCTGTCTTTCACATTAAAAGATAAAATGAATTTCTAGCTATTATGGTGAACTATGCCCAACATTTATATGAATACGCTTACAAAACATGATGTAAGAATCACAAAATATATAACAATTTATAGTAGTTTCCATCTGTAAACACAATATAATTTCATTATGCGTGGTGCACAATAGTAAAAACAGAAAAAAAGGCTAAAAAGTCTTTTGGTCTACATGCACAAGCAGCAAAACCATCAGAGGCACGGGTAGTGCACTAGAATTTAAGAAAGTCTGATGACAAAATCAAATTCCCAGTCAGATACATCCCATACCTGGCATAGAACTCAAATGGGCATGCATCCAAGTACTAACATAGCACACTGCAGCTCAATTTCAGTGATGAGACGGGTGCTCATCATACTACACCACAATTCATGAAAGTTCAGTGACAAAATATATATATATTAATCATAACACCATACCCCCCACCCACCCCCATCAAGGAGGTTATGTGAATTGATAGGTTCTGTTTGTTTGTATGTAAGCTTGGTAGAGATCTCCACTCTCCAAGTGGTCTATGCGTTTGTAAACTTTCTCTACTTATGACATAAAGGATCACGCCATAATTTCACAGGCCACAACTGTTTTACCCATTTTACCAAATGGCTTCAACTACTTGATATTTTGTGCAAAACGCTTGGCTTATTGAATTGACACAAGTCCCAATGAAGCATAAGGAATAAAATCAATATCTGGTATATAAGTTGTATTTTCACTTGTCATGTGCTAATTTGGAGCAGTTATTCCATGTAGAAATTGCATTTTCACCCATTATAAAGTGACATAAAAGGTTAATTAATTGGTTGTTTTCCATGTGAAATACTAGTGTGTTAAACTTAGTGTCAATGCATATTTAAAAGACATCTGCGTAATAAAACACACAAAAATAGATGTCTAACAATATATGATACAGATTATGCATTGTTTTCGAATTATGCGCACAGACAAACAAACAGAACCAATTACAATACTTTCACTTCTCCCTTTTAAGGACGGAGATTTTGTTTTCAGGTTATCCCAGTTTTCAGTGAGGAGCAGTTTCTGTATCATATACCGTATACATAGTGATGTGTGCTGAATCTGAAAGTTAAAACCCACAAACTTGAACTTTTAAAGCACACAATTAAGTTGTTCTTGATTTCACGAAGCCTGTTAACAGCGATATATTCATGTGCATTGAGACATAGCAATTGTTTTCACTAAATGTTTCAATTACCATTCTCGACAGTTAGAAGTTCCCTTGGATTCGAGCCAATGGAAACTCGGTCTTAAGTAAAAGCACACAGATACATCTAGCCCATGGAAAACGTTCTTGTTTCATATTTGCAAGAAATTTATTGATCGTAAATTTATTCTCGCGCGAAACCCTCTTTCTGTTTGGAGGCCTTGTTAGGACATTACAATTTTATTTTAGAATGCATAAAGTTGTTCCTCTACTCATGAGGATAACTTATTATGTGATGATCAGCAGAGGATCTCATGGGCAACACTTATTTTTTTGTAATCACAGGATGATGCGGTACTCTGTGCATAGTGTCATTTCCACACAAATAAACTTACTTATTCATTCTGTTTGTTCTGTGTGGAACATAAGGTCAACATAAGATTGTGTCATACCTTTCTGCTTTCGGCTATTTTCTTCCTGCTTCTCCCCAGGTCAAATGTATTCCATTCAACTCATTCTCTAGAGTTTTCCTTCATTTTCTTATAGGTCATCTGAATGTCCTCTTCCCCTGTGATGTCCACCCCAGACCATCTCTGTAATGTGATTGGGTGGTTTACTATGGATACTATGGATTTCGCTTCGTTATGCCGCCGCCACCAACAAGATGGCCGCCACGGGCATTTTTTAGACTTTGAGCAAGGACTTTTGGGGGCCCTCTAGAGCAAAGGGTATTATAGGTAGAGATCTTAAATTCACTTCAAGGTCAAACAAGGATAGCCAAACTTAAATGTGCTTATAACTTACTTATTATTGGTCGTACAGGTTTGGGATGGTAAACCAACCTATAGGAAATCATGGGCTGGGAATCTTTTGATGTGGTCTGATTTGACCTTGGACCTCTCCTTCAAGGTCAAACGAGGATAGCCAAACTTAAAAGTGCTTATAACTAGCTTATTATTGGTCGTACAGGTTTGGGATGTTAAACCAATTTATAGGAAATCATGGGCTGGGAATCTTCTGGTGTGGTCAGATTTGACCTTGGACCCCTCCTTCAACGTCAAATGAGGATAGCCAAACTTAAAAGTGCTTATAACACGCTTCTCATTGGTCCTAGAGGTTTGGGATGGTAAACCAGCATATAGAAAATCATGGGCTGGGAATCTTCTGGTGTGGTCGGATTTGACCTTGGCCCCTCCTTCAACGTCAAACGAGGATAGCCAAAGGTAAAAGTACCTATAACTCGCTTATTATTGGTCCTTGAGGTTTGGGATGGTAAACCAACATATAGGAAATCATGGGCTTGGAATCTTCTGGTGTGGTCGGATTTGACCTTGGGCCCCTCCTTCAAGGTCAAATGAGGATAGCCAAAGGTGAAAGTGCTTATAACTCGCTTATTATTGGTCCTAGAGGTTTGGGATGGTAAACCAGCCTATAGGAAATCATGGGCTGGGAATCTTCTGGTGTGGTCGGATTTGACCTTGGGCCCCTCGTTCAAGGTCAAATGAGGACAGCCAAACTTAAAAGTGCTTATAACTCGCTTATTATTGGTCTTAGAGGTTTGGGATGGTAAACCAACCTATAGGAAATCATGGGCTGGAAATCTTCTGGCGTGGTCGGATTTGACCTTGGGCCCCTCCTTCAAGGTCAAACGAGGACAGCCAAACTTAAAAGTGCTTATAACTCGCTTATTATTGGTCCTAGAGGTTTGGGATGGTAAACCAACATATAGGACCAAGATTCCCAGCCCATGATTTCCTATATGCTGGTTTACCATCCCAAACCTCTAGGACCAATAATAAGAAAGTTATAAGCACTTTTAAGTTTGGCTATCCACGTTTGACCTTGAAGGAGAGGTCCAAGGTCAAATCAGACCACATCAAAAGATTCCCAGCCCATGATTTCCTATAGGTTGGTTTAAGTTTTAAAACTTTTAAGTTTGGCTATCCTCGTTTGACCTTGAAGGAGGGGTCCAAGGTCAAATCTAACCACATCAGAACATTCGCAGCACATGATTTCCTATAGGTTGGCTTCACATTGCAAACCTCTAGGACCAATAATAAGGGAGATATAGGCACTTTGAAAGTCTGCCATGTGGGTTACTTCGGCACTCCATGGATGACCTTGAATTAGGAGCTTCAAGGTCAAATGTGTGCAAGGTTGTAGAGGACATGTATATGTATCATACATATCACCTATGAAGAGATTCAACCTTCTACCTATGAGGAACAGCCAGTAGAAAAATGTAGATTATTTTCAAAGAAATGCCCATGGCGGCCATCTTGTTTTTCAGAATGAGGCTATTTTCCTTCTCAGAGAAGCTTACCCCCCAATGAAGATATCCTCACAGTCGTCAAACGCCCCCAGTCCAATGCAGACTTCCGGGACCTCGGTCGAACGAGTATAAAACAAATAGACAAAATTTCAGTTTATTGATTATAGAAAACAAAATACCTCAATTTTTGAAGATATTTTCTGCTGTGTTAGTGCATTTATAGGGGCTTTTTATATGGCAGACAGAATTTCTTTTATAACGGCCATTAATCTTATGTATCAGAAGGAAATGTAGAAGAGCCTGAGTACTTGTTCAATGTGTTCCCGAATACCAAAAACTGAGGTCCTCATTCTCTTTGAATACCTGTCCAATAAGTATAACATTCTAGCTTAATGCTACAGATTGCTCAAGCAAAAGTCTATTAGGCTATAAAAACTGCCAATTTTCACCAGAAACCAATAAGCTTTATTGGAGTTACGTTCGTGAAAAATGTATGTGGATAAACAAATCTACGTAGATTTCAACCAGGAAGTGATTTAAACATGATAAAATGCTAAAATATACATATGTTTCCTTGCATAACATACATTATGCTTAATTTTTATAAAAACTGTACATATGGATGGTTTAATAATTGTCTTATTAGATGGATTATCTTACTCTAGCATTATTATATTTAGTGCCATTAATTTTATTTTAAAGTAAATTTTAGACAAAAATCATTCTACACTATTCTTTTTGTACAAAACTGAATTCATCTACATTCTTAAAGAATACCTTTATAAGAAGAAGACATTTGTCACATGTGCCTATTTTTCAAAAGTTGTCACCATGTTTCCTATTTTCTGTGACTTTGTCCATAAATTAGACTGTGAATTTTATATTGGCTTTTATTCGTCCACCTTATTTACTAAAAACTGATGTATATGTATTGGTTGAAATGTGTCTAAAAAAACGATTTTGTATGGGATATAATAATGTCAAAATGTTGCAAATCATAAAACTATTGGTATAATTCTATAAATGTTATTTATAAATGTATTTTTCATGTTTTCCCATAACTCTGTGACCTTTTCACATCTGTTGACCTTTTAAAATTTATATTTATATCTCTATAATTATAATTTATAAATGTAGGCTTAACTTGGCCAAACTTGTAAAACAAAAGTTAAGCCCAAGACTTATTACTTAAATTATCCCAGATCATGTGAAAGCTGGTTAATAAACATCTGGGCTGAACTCTTCAATGATTATTTTGTCTTTTTCATTTTTTAAAATAGCTTACTTAATTATTGGCAATATATATAAAAATATAATCTGATCTAATTATCTAATTCTTCATATTCAAAATATATGCACAGGTCCAGGCTTTAAACAGAATTTTACATTAAAAACTATCCAAAGACATTTGCATTAATTCATATTTTGTTATTTCAAACTCCAAAACAATACTAGAAATCACACTTAGTGCTAGTATTCGTAGAATGTTGAGCACACATTGAACTGGTATTCATACAGACTTTTTAAAAATTATATAATTCGAATTTAGCAAAATATTTTAAAGTATGACTGTTTGTCAAATATACATTCATTAATTTATTGCATATTTCAGGCCTTGCCCTACTAAAACATTGTCCACACTTACAGTTATGGCATTTATTTTATTTTTTGTTATATGTATCTTATACTCGTTTGTGTGAGTCCCCGGAAGCCCGCATTTTCTCGTAGTCGATTGATGACTGTGATCCTGCAAATTTGGTGAACCTAGCTGCTGTTGTTTTCCTCTTGGAGCGTTAACGCGGCGGCGGCGGCGTAGCGAACGCTAAACCAAACCACTAATCAAGTACATTGAGATTTAGGTTAATTGATTTCGGGGTCTTGTAAAGTGTGCTTTTATTGCGCTACAATGTACTTACCTATTGAAACAGAGTGCTATTCCATTGACCACCGGAAAAGCTGCCAACGGGTAGAAAGTTGGAAACTTTCCCGGCCGAGTGCGGGGAGAGGTCTCCCCGGAGCCGGCTCACTTCACCGGATACACCGGTACCGAGATGACCGGATATATGACGACTGCGCAGCAGATCACGTGATTCTTCCTTCTTTCCGTTGGTAGCCATCTTATCAGTTGGCTTTCTTTGGAACTCTCACTTTGTGATAGTTTTTATACAGTTTCTAAGAGGATATTTACTCTAGGAATATATCTATTGTCTCACCGTTGTTTATAGACAACTCTAGCATTTGATAAGCACCTGAGGTGTTACAGCTGTAGAATGCACTGTAAAGGGGAGGACCCTTGTGCCTCAGGAGCCCCTCTAGAGGCTTGCTGTGCATGTTCAGCCCTTACAGAGGTGGAATGGAATCACCTCCGGACTGTATTTCACGAAAGAAGTGCCAAGCGTGCATCCAAGAATTTGCCGGCTGATCCGGAACCGGAAGATGAGGATCCGGAGGCCGGTGAAATAGACGACTCCATCTTGGATCTAAATACCGAGGATAGCGGGACCGGTACTACCGGCTATGTGTCTCCGACCGGAGTGTCAGCACCGGCCGGCTTGTCTCCACTGCAGTCGACACAGAATCTCCCCTCTAGTGGGATACAATTTGTACAACCTTCTGTACCGCCTCCAAGGTCCGCGGCTTTTCTCACGGTGCCCACCACATCAACAGTCTTTTTCAAGACTCCAGCACCACCCAAAGCCACCATCCAGCAGGACCCAATGTTCTCGTCCGCTCCAGATCCACAGAGACTGGTACCTCCACCTACTCCTCGCACACAGATGCTAAAAGCACATTTCGAACAGCAAAACCTGCAAATGATGGAGAATTTGTCACAGCGGAATCAGAAACAAATGTTGGACCTATCCTCACAACTTCAATCAGGCCTTCAACAGTTTCTCACCTCCTCCATGGAGGAAATGTTCAAGAAATTCTCCCCAACTCCTTCAGATAGTTCAGCACCACAACCATCTGCACAGGCTCAACCTAGCCAGGTCGTTCAAACACAACCTAACCAACCAGTTCCAACACCCCCAGAACCGATGGACACCTCCTTTCACCAGACAGTCAAGAAAGGATTAAAAGGGGTAAAGGGGTCAGCTTCTATCGCTCAAGCCACTAAAGCGGTAGTTTCTCCTACTCTTCCATCTCCAACCCAACCACCAACTCAATCAGAATCTCCCCTCCAAAGGCTCGAGAAGGGAGACTATGGCTTGGAGTCTGGATCATCCTACTCATCTGCCTCTCAAGTAGATGACTCAGAACCGGAGAACTTAGCACCTCCCCCCAAGGCAGATTTCCACGCATTCATTGACCGAGTACGCCAATACCTTGGCATAGACGACCCGGCAAAGACGGAGGATTACAAACTCGGCTCAGGACTTGGACGGGATCCAAATATGTTCCGCATGGAGCAATCCTCCCGTCCACCATCTCTCAAACTTCCCCTTATGGATGACATCGCAAAACTGCTCCAAAACCAGGATACGGTGGTCAAACCTGGACCAGCCTCATCAACTTCCCTGGATATTGGACAATTTGTGCCCAACCCACCAAACAGAGGGAACTGGTACCCAGTGGCAGGGGAAACGTTTGAACAGAGACCTCAAGTAGTACCACAGGCTTTCTCAAACATTGCCAGGCCCGGGTACAAAGGCCTTCCTACAGCCTCTATCAACCAACGAGAACTGGTTAAACTGGAACTTATGGTTAGGGAGTGCATTGCTACTTCAAATTTTCTATCAACACTCTCAACCACCAGTGAATCGACCCTTAACAATCTCAGAGCAGCTAGAGACCAAAGGGAAAAGACATTTGGATTACTGGCATCAGATCCAGACCCAAACAACAGGGATCAGTTTCTCCATCAACTGCTCAACTCAACTGTAGAGGATACCCCACAGATGCAGTTCATGCTGGACATCAGCAGGAGTACCGCTGTCGCCTATCAACACTTACTGGAGAAATTTCTCCACCTGCTAACCAACCTAGTCCTCATCAGAAGGGACTCCTATCTCAAGAACGCCCATAATAGTCTTGATTGTTATCGCCTAAAGAATCTACGGGCAGCCCCTATCTCTGGCCCAGACCTATTTGAGAGATCGTTGATGCAAGAATACGAACAACACCTGATAGGTCTAGGAGTTAAGACCGGAAACCAACAAAGCACAAGGTTTCACCCCTACGGCAAGCAGAAGAAGAAACCCAGGGGCAGGGGCAGAGGGGCGTATCAACAAGGAGGGTATTACCAGATGCCCCCTCCTCAATATGTCATGCCCCCTCAATTCTACCCACAGCAACAACCACACAGGGGTGGTTTTCGTGGTAGCAACAAAGGCAGAGGAGCTCGCAGGGGTAGAGGTAAAAACATCAGTGGCAACCAGAGCCAACAACAAACACAAAACCAATGACACTCCTCAATCCTCTCCCCCACTCAATCATGGACAACTTCCTTCAACCCCTTCAGGGCTTCCTTGGGATCCCCACAAACCACTCAACCATCCCGGGAGCAGTGGCCTCCCAGAGAGGCAAGTGACTCTGAGCAAAAACACCCCACCGGAGGGGGTAAAGACTCCGAGTGTACAGTTAGGCAAGGTACCTTTATATATCCAAGAAAACATAAAAGACCTCCCTGTAGGAGGCAGACTCAAGTGGTTTGTAGAACATTGGGAACAACAAGGCGCTCACCCCTTTCAACTGGACCTCTTAAGACAGGGTTACCGCCTACCGTTCAGGGACCATCCCAAGTTGTCCAGAACACCTTGCATCCACAGCGAATACAACGACGCCGACAAAGACAATGCCTTGTCGACTTCTATTCTGGATCTTCTAACCAAAAACGCAATAGAAAAAGTAAACAAACAAGACAGTCTCGGGTTCTACAGCCGACTGTTCTTAGTTCCAAAACCAGGGAACAAATGGAGACCCGTCATAGATCTCAGCTCCCTAAACCAATACCTAACAGTCTCCAAGTTCAAGATGGAAACTCCAGAATCTATCCGCACATCGCTCAGACAAGGAGAATGGGTCACCTCAATAGATCTGTCAGATGCATATCTACACATCCCCATTCACCCTCAATCAAGAAAGTTCCTCAGGTTTCACCACAAGGGAACCACATACCAGTTCACCAGCCTTCCTTTCGGACTGGCCACGGCCCCCCTAGTTTTTACCTCCCTAGTGAAGGAGGTAAAGCTCCTGGCCTTAAAACAAGACATCCGTCTACACCAATACTTAGACGACTGGTTAATACGAGCCACTTCTCAGCCAGAGGCTCAGAAAAACACAACAAAACTTCTCTCCCTGGTTTGAAGCCTGGGGTTCATCGTAAACCTCAAGAAATCGGAGCTCACCCCCCAGCAGAGGTTCGACTTCATAGGCTACCATTTTGCGTTGGACCAAGGCCTGGTCAAACCCACAAAAGACAGATGGAGCAAGATCCAAAATACATTCAACGCAATCGCGACGAGATCGACTCTCAGTGCACGGACACTTATGTCCATCATTGGATTACTGGCATCCACGGAGAAAACTGTGAAACTGGGCAGGATACACATGAGACCTTTTCAATGGCATCTCAAGACTCACTGGAGAGCTCCGATGCCCTTGAATTCTCCAATTCCTTGGACTCACAGAATGAAACAACACGGGGAATGGTGGCTAAATCCCCAAAACGTCCTAGTCGGAGAATTCCTACACCCCAGAGATCACGACATTCTAATCTTTACAGACGCATCAAACGCAGGCTGGGGCGCTCACTTAAATCACGACTCCGTCGGAGGTCTATGGTCTCAAATAGAAAAACGCCTTCACATAAACGTACTGGAACTAAAGGCAGTAATCCTAGCCCTACAACACTTCTCGCACCAATGCCACAAGAAACAAGTGCTGGTAGCATCAGACAACACAACTGTGGTAGCCCACATAAACAAACAGGGGGGAACCCACTCCACCGAACTTTGTGCCCTCATGTGGAGACTACTCACATGGTGCAACAAGCACCAAATAACACTCAGAGCACGGCACGTCCCAGGTTCTCTCAATGTTATTGCGGACGGCCTCTCCAGGAGAAACCAAATCCAACACACAGAATGGTCCTTGGCTCCTCATATCTTCACAAGGATCTCCCTACTTTGGGAACGGCCACAAATAGACCTGTTTGCCACCAACCTGAACACCAAACTTCCAACCTATGTGTCTCCAATCCCGGACCCACAGGCTTGGGCGGTGGACGCGCTAAACATCTCCTGGAAGAACATGATAGGGTACGCATTCCCTCCGACAGCATTGCTACCAAGAGTGGTCCAGAAACTACTGTCCCAACAATGCAGGCTCATCCTAATAGCCCCCGGCTGGCCGAAAAACCGTGGTTTTGGGACCTGGTGGAACTGTCACTCGACATTCCGAGACAACTCCCACCAATTCGCTCTCTACTCAAACAACCACTGAACAACCAATTCCACACTCACCCGGAATCCCTCAACCTCCACGCATGGTATCTAGGAGCACAGCCCTCCAGAACCAAGGCTTTACCGCAGAGGTGGCAGATAGAATTGCTGCACCTCAAAGACTCTCTACTAGAGCCATCTACGCCTCAAAATGGTCAGTTTTTGAAAGGTGGTGCATCGAACAACAGGTGGACTTCAGGTCTCCTTCTATAAAACATATATGCGAATTCATGTGCTTTCTCTTCAATGAGAAGGACAGACGCCCATCCACCATTGAGGGATATAGGACAGCAATTGCTGACACATTAGGAAATGTTCCATTGGATATCAGCAACAATACAGAATTAGCCAGACTTATTGCCAGCTTCCATAGGGATAAGCCGAAAAGTTCCAGGAACTTACCCAAGTGGGATCTTTCCATAGTCCTACACCAGCTCAAACAACCTCCTTTTGAACCATTACAGGAGGCTCCCTTGAAGTATGTTACCTGGAAAACAGTTTTTCTCCTAGCCCTAGCATCAGGAAAAAGGCACAGCGAAATACACGCCTGGACTTTAGACGGGTTATTATGCCTAGGCGAATGGGACCAAATTCAACTCACCCCCTCTCCTTCCTTTATCGCCAAGAACCAACTAGCTAAGGAAGGAAACCAAGCAGTATCTCCAGTGGTTATTCCCGCTCTTGCAACTCCACAAAACGACTCTAACGAGGACGCCCTACTATGCCCCGTGAGGGCCCTCTCTACCTACCTTAAACTCACAGCAGATTTAAGACAGGATAAAGCCTTGTTATTTGTCTCTTATAAACAAGGCCACTCCAAGGATATCCAGTGCTCCACCATATCATCTTGGATTAAAAACACCATTAAATATTGTTATTCAAGAGTGGAAAATTCGGACATGGACCTACTAGGGGTTAAGGCCCATGACGTCAGAGCATTTGCTGCTTCCAAAGCTTTTTATGGGGGTGTCTCCATGGACCAGATCCTCCAAGCATGTCATTGGAAATCTCATAACACTTTTACATCCTTCTACCTCAAGGATCTTTCAGGCCAGAATCAAAAAGACCTATCCTTCCACCTGGGATCCTTTGTGGCTGCTCAACAAGTAGTGACTCCTCCCTAGCAGGACTCTCACCTCCAAAAGAGGGGGGGGGGGGGCTACCAGACGACACATCCAGCAGATGGGGCCGGTCAGAACCCTGACCGCGTAGAGCATGGCTTCCTACCATTTAAGGTAATTATCTCTACTTCATATCTTCCATAACTAACCTGAGTTAATTTGAGGTGTCCCCTTTTTTCTCTTTACTCAGCCTTTTGTCATAGAATTGTCGTTAATTTTTCGTTAACTCACAATTCCCTTATCTTCTCTTAATTTTTCTCTTATTTTTTATCGTTGCAGCCATTATAGAGTGCCTCCCTGACGGGCTTCAGTCTACCGGACAACTTCCTCCAGAGCCTTCCCAAGGTTCCCAGAAGAGCACACCCCTCCTACCGGATCTTCAACATACCGGCACGGATGCTGAGTCCGGGTCTCCTTCCTTCACCATTCATGGCTCTTCACCGGATCCTAGTCAGTGAGCTGTCTTCCCACCATCCAAGATGTTGGAATTCAGCACTCTGTTTCAATAGGTAAGTACATTGTAGCGCAATAAAATTGAAAATTTTATTTTAAATGTAGCTTTTATAAGCTACAATACTTACCTATTGAAACAGATATAGGCCCTCCCGGTCCGTCCCCGCTTACCGACACCTCACTGCCGGGGATGGATCCCAACAGAAAGAAGGAAGAATCACGTGATCTGCTGCGCAGTCGTCATATATCCGGTCATCTCGGTACCGGTGTATCCGGTGAAGTGAGCCGGCTCCGGGGAGACCTCTCCCCGCACTCGGCCGGGAAAGTTTCCAACTTTCTACCCGTTGGCAGCTTTTCCGGTGGTCAACGGAATAGCACTCTGTTTCAATAGGTAAGTATTGTAGCTTATAAAAGCTACATTTAAAATAAAATTTTCAAATTATATTCCCAGTAATAAGGCACACTTTTTCATACTTTACCTATCACGTAAGCTAATTTTATAATGGTTTCGGAAGTAGGTGTTAGCATTAATAAGTGTCTAACTTCAGCTATCCACCTTTTCACATAAATTCTGATACTTTAAATTTAACGTTGTGTTTAAAGTCTTATATATTATTATCCACCTACCAGATTAGGGAGTTGAAGTGTCAATGGAAATAATTTTAATATCTTTGGCAATTTCCCTATGCAAACTTGGCCAAGTTGAGGGCGCTGATTTCAAGTAGAAATTATATTATCGCCACCTAAAAAGCACTGTGGAAGGTTAATTGATTTTTCTCTTTGAGACTCCAGTCTACTTATAGCTTGCACTTTGTGTCAGTGCATATTTTCCTCAATAGAAATCCACGGTATTAACCGGTATAACCCACAAGTAAGGATTTTATTACGCTACAATAGTCCTACATATCGTAACCATATGCTTTACCGGTGGTTGACCACGGGAAGCTTTCAACCGGAGTAAAGTTGAAAAGTATTACCCGTGAAATTCAGATAGACTGGGCTATCCGGAGTACTGGTCACGGGGAATGCCGGTGATATAGTACTGGTGCGGGTAAACACGCACCTGCTGGCTTGGCCACCTGACCTAGGGAACCTATCAGATTGCTCCCATGAGCACTTCCTTCTTTTTGTTGGAAGCCATCTTGTCAAGTTGGCTTGCTAGTGACTCTCACTTTTAGTGAATTGTTACAGCTATATAACTATGGGTAGACAGTTAAATTGTGTTTAAATTGTTTCATAACAGTTTATAGATCAGTTTGGTAAAATGGTTAAGACACCTCTTTACCAAAAAAAGGGCAAGTGTGGACATTTTATTCCCCAATTTGATACACATGGCTCCTGCTTTGGCAGTAGAGCCAAGTGCAAGGGACTGGATCCCTGTGCCCAAGGAGCTGACACCACGCAGTGTTCAGCGTGTGCTTCACTGACAGAAGAGCAGTGGTCCCACCTCAGAAAAAAATTTGCCAAGAGGTCCACTTACAGGCATAAAACCGGCTCACAGGGTGACTGATTTGAGGAGCCGGAGACAGAAGAACCGGCGCTGACCGGTAAAGATTTCTCACGGGTGGACGACACTCTCTTTGATCTTGAACCGGAAGACTCCGGCACCAGTTCACCTCTCACCGGCATCAGCCCTCTTACTAGGCTACCGGCTGCACTACCCGCACAGAATGTCCCGGCGACTTGTTTTACTATGGGTCCGGTACAACAGTCTACGACTGATTCTTCAGCCCTTTTCAGGGCGCTGCACCCTCTGTCTCAGACAGTCACACAGGACATTCCGCCTTCAGGATACCTACCACACACAACTCCTGGCAGGCAATCATTTGCGGAATCATTCCCACAACCACAGAGGGCTGTCTCAACAACAGAGATCCCACAGACTCCTAGGACTCAACTCATTAGGAGCCAGCTGGAACAGCAAAATTTTGAGATGATGAACTCTCTGCAGCAGAAAAACCAGCAACAAATCAAGGATCTCTCTGCTCAGTTGCAGGCATTCCTTCAACAGTCCATGGAGCAGATGTTTACCCGTTTGGCCCCGGCACAAACTCAACCTCCAGCAGACCTATCTACAGCACCGCCACCTCATATTGTGTCAATCACACCGGTGTCTGCTATACCGCCTGCCAAAGCAGAGGAACCAATGGACTCGGCTCCATCTCAACCTGCCCCTCCTGAGGTAAAGAAGGGTCTCTCAAAGGTTAAGGGCTCCTTGGCTATTGCTCAACAGTCTATTCAAGCGGTGGTCTCTCAAGTGAAGGTACCCACAACCACCCCCTCTACACAGCCATCCTCTTTGCCGACGGCTGCTTCTGCTCCAAGGCTCGCATCTCCTCTTCAAGCCTTGGAACAAGAGGAATATGGGACTGATGCTTCAGCTTCCTCCTTTTCTTCCGCTTCAAAGCCAGAAGACAGTAGACCCTGAAGTTGGAGAACAGGTGGCACCCCCCTAACTTCCCTTTCAGGGAACTGGTCCAAAAGGTTAGGGAGTTCTTGTCCATTCCTGACCCAGCAGCAGAAGAGGACTACAAGCTGGGCTCAGCATTGATCCCAGCTTGATCCCCTTCTCCTGAAAAGTTGGATAGATCCCCATCTATCAAGCTCCGAATGGTTGCCGACCTATCTTGCCTTGAGACTGTCCAGGATGACTCAGTCAAACCGAGCACATCAAATACTCTGGAGATAGGGAAATTTCCAGTCATTCCACCACACAAGGGAAGCTGGTATAGTGTAGTGAACAATAAATTTGCACAGACACCACATGTGGTTCCCCAGGCCTTTTCGAACATTGCAAAGCCTGGCTACAGGAGTGGATCCCCAGCTTCAGTCCAACAGAAGGATCTAGTCAAGCTGGAATACATGACTCGAGAGAACATCAGCATTGCTAATTTCCTGTCCACCTTCGGGATGGCCAGCGAGTCGTGTCTCAACAATCATCGTCTCTCAAGGGACCAAAGAGAGAGATTGTTTGACCACACCACGGACGGGCCCACCAGAGACCAGATCATGTTGCAGTTGTTCACCATGACCCAACAGGAATCTGCCCAGATGCAGTTTATGCTGGATATAAGTAGGAGTATGTTCAAGGCCTACGCAGACTTGGTATCCAACTTCCTATCCACTCTCACGAACCTGGTGCTTCTCAGGCATGATGCCTATCTACGCCATGCTCACCCCAACCTGGATGCTTTTAGGGTACGCAATCTTCACGCCGCCCCAGTCTCAGGTGGAGACCTGTTTGAGAGGAGTCTCATGCAGGAGTATGAGCAACACTTGATAGGGCTAGGAGTGAAGCCTGGATCCAAGAAGGAGCAGCGTTTCCACCCATATAAGAAAAGCAAGAGCGGTAGAGGTGGACGTCAACAAGCTCCACAAGGGTTTTACTACCAACCCATGCCGGCTCCACAATATATGGTGCAGCAACCCTTCTTTCAGCCTCCACCCCAAGGTGGTCGCAGAGGGGGACGTGGTGGTCGCAGAGGTCGAGGCCGTGGAGGCAGCACAGGTGGTAACAAGCAGCAGCAACCTCCTCAGTGACACTCAATACCAAGTGCTACCTTTATAAAACCCTGGATTAGAACTGACAATGCTTTCAGGAGATCCCTTACACTGTGTTTTCCCTGTAACCCCTCCAGAGGGGGAGAAGACTCTGAGTATGTTATCCGGAGAGGGAAAAGACTCCGTGTGTACAGTCCCCACGGGGGAAGGGAAAGACTCCGTGTGTACAGCCCCCACCAGAAGGGGGAAAGACTCCGTGTGTACAGTCCCCACCAGAGGGGGAGAAAACTCTGGTTGTACAGTCTCAGGATACATCCAATGTAGTTCAGTTCAAAAGTGTAAAGAAATGAAAAAGTGAAAGATCTGCCAGTGGGGGCAGACTAAGGCAGTTCCTTCCGTAGTGGGAAAAACATGGGTCCCACCGGTTGATCACAGGGCTCATAAGAGACGGATACAAGTTGCCCTTCAGGGAACACCCAAACCTATCCAGGGTACCCTGCCAAATCAGCAGTTACTCAGGCTTCGGCAAACAAAATGCCTTATGGACCTCTATTCAAGACCTGCTGCAGAAAGGCGCAGTCGAAGTCATTCATACGCCAGAAAGTCTGGGATTTTACAGCCGTTTCTTCCTGGTTCCAAAACCAGGCAACCACTGGAGGCCAGTCATAGACTTAAGTTCACTAAACAAATTCCTGGCCATCCCAAAATTCTAGATGGAGACCCCCAGAGTCCATACGTGCCTCCCTCAGGAAAGGGGAATGGGTCACATCTATAAATCTCACAGACGCTTACTTACACGTGCCAATTCACACCCAGTCTAAAAAAAACGGACGGTTTCATTTCAAAGGCGTCACTTACCAGTTCACCAGCCTCCCCTTCGGGCTAGCAACAGCCCCCCTCATTTTCACCAGTATAGTCAAAGAGGTAAAACTGATAGCTTTGCAATCAGGAATCAGACTCCACCAATACCTGGACGACTGGTAGATCCGTGCCCCCTCAGAACAACAATGCAAGGTTCAAACACAAAAACTACTAAAGCTGAAGGATTTGGGCTTTATAGTAAACCTCAATAAGTCAGAACTCAAACCATCTCAAAGGTTTGACTTCCTCGGTTACCATTTTTACTAGTTTTGGCTCTTGTGAAGCCCACGTTCCATCGCCTCTCCTTGAAGTCTGTAACCAGTGCAAGGACTCTTATGTCCACCATTGGATTGCTTGCATCAACGGAGAAGACTGTAAAATTGGGCAGGATGCATATGAGACCTTTTCAGTGGCATCTCAAAACCCATTGGAAATATCCGATGCCTCTGGACACACTGATCCCCTGAAATCAGAAGATGATACGACACGGGGAATGGTGATTAGACCCTCAAAATGTGCTACACAAATTTGCCACCCTAAGGAACATGAAGAACTGATATTTACAGACGCCTCAAATACAGGTTTGGGTGCTCACTCAGGTCAAAATTCTACAGGAGGGCGCTGGTCTCTTTCAGAAAAGCACCTTCACATCAACCTATTAGAAATGAAGGCGGTTCTTCTGGCCCTGCAATTCTTCAAGACAGATTGCAGGAACAATCAAGTCCTTATCGCCTCAGGCAACACCTCAGTGGTGGCCTATATCAACAAACAGGGTGGCACAAAATCAGCAGAACTCTGTGCTCTCATGTGGAGAATCCTCACTTGGTGTCACCTAAACAATGTCACACTCAGAGCAAGGCATGTACCGGGCTCACTCATTGTGATAGCGGACGGCCTCTCAAGAAGGAACCAGATTCAATCAACAGAGTGGTCTCTGTCTCCACAGATTTTCAAACAAATTTCCAAACTTTGGGAGAGTCCCCAAGTGGACCTGTTCGCAACCAGCCTGAACAAAAAACTTCCTACATATGTCTCTCCAATTCCAGATCCTCAGGCATGGGCAGTAGATGCCCTCGACATTCCGTGGGAAAACATGGTTGCTTACGCATTCCATCCCACCACCAGTTTATCTGAAAGATGTGCCGTGAGCATGTGCAACATTTGACGTAACATTGATCGTATGTCATATACAGAACATTACTGTTTAAAGATCAAATTTATTGGGCTGTTCCCCTGTTCCATATCCATGTACCCTCGGGAGGACACCCTGGTGACAATTCACTGAGGCTGGATGATCACCTGTTGTGATAAGAAGATATGAGGTTGGTGGGGCAAGAGGGGCAAAATGATGGGGAGGCATGTTCTACAACAATACTTAGATAAGGTGACCTTAGATCTAAGTAAGGGAAGGTTTTTCACGTAAGTTTTTCTTGCACTTTGTATGCATTGAAACATAAGTTAGGAATGTTCAGTTTCACCATTTCTTACTTGAAATCTGAGAAATACTTGAAGTTTTGTTGTAGAATACAGCCCCAGATTTAAAAAAAAATGAAACCTCAGACTTCTTGGTCCCTTTGTCAAATGACCCTGTATATTGCCCCAACATCCTTTTTGGGTCCGGTCCATTGGGAGATACCCTTACTTCCCCTCCCTGCTCCTGCGAGCAATGTTTACTCAGTCGGTTAGGGTAGATTGTAGTTTCCTGGCTTGACTTGGTGGGTGGACTTCCCCGACTCTTGATCCTGACCATGGCTCTGCCCACTTGGAAACCAGCTTGTCTTATCACCACCAGTCTTGTCTTAAAACTCTTCCAGTCTTGTCCTTATCACTTCCAGTCTTGTCCTATCATAAAACCGGCTTGTTTTTGTCACTTAAGTCTTGCTCGTTTGCTGTCAATTTCTAAGTATGATGTCAGGTAAAACTATAACAATAATTTTAGTCAAAAATGACAAAAAAAACATTAAGTAATCATAATCCTGAAGTTAGCAGTTAGAAAAGGGCCACATGTATGCTGTAAATATTAATAAACCTGAAACGGTGTGTTTTATTTGGTCACATAATAATCAAATTCTATTTTAGCAGAGCAATTTCTGGGCAGAAAAAGGGATTAAATCTTGACAATCAAAATTTGATACAATTAGGTCAAGGAAAGTCAACATAATATTTGGATCCCATCACATGATCTTAACTAAAGCATGTTTACCCTTAATGCAGGTGTTCCACTGGAGCCGACAGGCCGGTAACTATGCATTTTTGGAGAGTCGGGACCAATGTTTACATGGTCGGTTAGGGTCGGTTGCAAGTTCACGGCCTGTCGGTGAAATATCAAACATGTCTGATATTTCTACGACCGTTGCCGACCCTTGTATCCGACTCTAATTTCAGGCCCCTAGCAACAGGCCTGTCGGTTAACTTAACGGCCTGTCGGTTACACTTCCGGGCTTGTCGGTTAATCAAACAGGCCTATCTGTAACAAGTATCCAGCTTGTCCTAAATATGCACTTCCAGACTGTACTGATGACTCACCGACCGTGCGGGAAGTGTTACAGTACAGTCGGTAACTTTAGCCGGCCTGTCTGTAACTGTTCCCAACAAGCCTGTAAAGTTTACAGGCTGGTTGGTAACTTTAACCGACTGGGTCCTAGAGTCGGGAAAATTTGTAACCGACAGGCCTTAAACTGAAACAGACAAGCCGTAAACAACAACAGACAGGCATGTAACACAGACAAGCACAACACTTCTGGATTATCCAGTCTCTTTGGAGCTATTCCCAGTGTGCTTCAGTATCAGCAGATGGACACACAACAGCCATTTTCACCCTCTCAACTTCAACTTCAACCAGCACCGTCACCAGTGCCATCTTACACTCATCATGAACAGTCAAGACCTCCCAGCCAGTCTGGCAGAGTCAAAGTCAGCCCAACTCAGTGGATTAGCCCGCACAAGTCACACCAAAACCAGCCCTTCTAAGGGCCACCCGAATCTTCCAAAAACAATTAACAAGTTGCATGTCTATGCCCAAAAACAGAAAAAGCACATCGTCCAACACTTACACCTGCCTACAGTACACAAAAAAAATTGTGTGAATAAATGAGTGAATGTTAAACAAAACCACAAAACATAATCCCCAAAGTCATCAAAGAAAAACCACCCCCACCCCACAACAAAACTCCATCTTAAAAAACACACTCCCCCCCCCCAAAAAAAAAAAAAAAATCCAGACTCAAATCCACGTCCCTCCCTCCCAAAAACCAACTTGAAATAAAACGCCACATCCACACTCACAGACAAACAAACGTGACGCCTAACAAAGTATTCAAACATTTGAGTGGCAATGGACTGACAAACTGAATTAAAAAAATATTAAACTGGGACTGCAAACCTGTATAATTTTGTTTTGCAAATTTCCTAGCACTTTTTTTTTAAATTCTTGACTTAAAATATTTTCAGGTATTTATTTGGAAACTTTTTTTTTCATACTACTTTGTAAGTTATTTTTTCTGAGAATAAAGCCAGGTCATGTTGGGGTGGGATGTCAACTTTGTAAATTGAGGACCTGGGTTTTAATCTGTAAGTGATGAAATATATTTTTGTGAACTGAGTTTGGGATGGATTTGTGTTTGTGATGGGGAATGTTTTTGGTGAAATGGAACTTATATAGAGTCCATAATATGATTTTGTACTGATACTTTTGATAGTGTGAGAATGAGTCATTCTCTCACCTGCTCGGGGAAAACTGCAGTGTCTAGAGCACAATGTGTACTAACACACTACTTTATGCCCAGGTCAGACAGTGGGGAATTTTAATGGTCAATATCTGTGAATAGCAAGTTCTTAGATGTTTTTGCGATTATTCATTGTTCTTCCATTGTCTTCAATGCTCTTCTCCTTTTCCTGCTTCATGGAAAAAAAACAACCTGAAGTTCAAAATTATTGCAGGTATTTGTGACTATTGCAGTTTGGCATGACAATTCACCACAATAGGTAACACATTCTTTCATACTGTAAGCCCGTCATAGGAGAGTCGCCAACAAGTCATACTGGTTTCTTGTTCTCAGTAAATTCACTGGATGTTCTTCCTTGTTCTCAACTCATTCTTTCCTACTCCTTTTGAGTGAGTGCGGGGATATCTAATTTCTCCTTTACTATTCAAGATAATCATAGTACCCTCTCCAGTGTGTGACCTGGGCATATTTTACAACAAACATACTTAAATATATGTAAACAATAGATACTTAATACATTTTATATTCATTTACATAAATATAGGACCAAATGATACATGATAAGATATTAGTATAACAATTGGAAATGTAGGTCCTGGTAATTTCCCAGAATGTTTTGCACTTTCTGTGAGGATCTGTTTTCATTTAGAAACAAATCTGTATCAGGATGCCAATAAACATTAGCATGACTTGAAGATGTAGAAATATACCTGTATATTTGTTTGATGTGCCCCATATCTACCATAGATGTGTTGGGACCAGAAATCTGAGGAAACACCCACAAAACATAACAAAAAGAAAAACCACTGTAGAGGTAAGAACATATCCTAACATTTTTAATTGATCTCCATATATCATGTCATGGTAGAAAGTCCAATCTGGTAGGATTTCAAATTCTACCAGTAGAAAGTCCAGTTGGAGTTTCTACCAGCAGAAAGTCCAATTGGAGTTTCTACCAACATAAACTTGGTAGAAAGTCCAATTGGAGTTTCTACTGGTACAAAGTCCAATCATGCTTACGAGTCCGAAATTTAATAAACTTGTTAAATATTCTAATCTCAGAGATTTAGGTATTGCTCTGGGTACCAAAATATAATCTTTGTAGAAACTCCATATAAGCCTGAAAGAAAGTCCAACTAAAACACAGTGGGCCTTCTATCCATATAAATCTGTTATCTAAGCAAGGTGCAACTTTCATAAGTGAAGAAAACGCATATTAAAGAAAATATTTTACTGTAACACAGATTTGATATAGACATGATAGACACTAAAATTTTCAGTCTATTTCAAGAATTTTACAATCAGCATCAAATCCCATGACCATTTTCCAAAGGGAAGTACAGTTTAAGCCAATTAATTTTGACAGCAGTCACTTTCTACATGGCATTTAGGTGACCTATTAAGACCTATGCTTCTGCAGCATCATTTTTTTGTCACAACTGCCCAGTTGTTGGTCTCAGCATGAAAAGCCTGCAGTACTGTCTGCTCATCCATATTTTGAGCAGTTGGACTATCTACCAAGTTTATTAGATTTTGGACCCCAGGGCAATACCCAAATCTCCTCAATAGGATTTTCTGCCAGTAGAAAGTCCAATTGAACTTTCTACCAAGTTTATGTTGGTAGAAACTCCAATTGGACTTTCTACCGGTAGATTGGACTTTCTACCATGACATATATATTTGCTCATAGATGACTAGCCAGTTGATGAAGTTATTCAATTAAGCGAAAGTACAATAGACTGTGTGATAGAATAACAAAATGTAGGTGTGTATGTACCTGCTACCTGTTTACAGTAGAGCGATGTTCTAGATAATGACCTACAATTTCACATCCTGATGTGTTGTTTATAAGAAAAGTATGTCAAATTGTGAAAGAGTAAAATAGGTGAGTTGCAGTTTTAACAAAAACAGGATTCCTTCCAAGAAATAGGATGTTAATTTCTTAGAAAATATGTATCTTGTAATGGTAAGGTTCCTGATCACTTCTCCATATAAGCTGGACATCTCACAGTTACAGATTAGCATTGTTGGGACAGGAGTTCTATACCCCAGTTGAAACTGTATTGCTAACTCAAAACTTCAAAAGATAGTTAAAACAGTCCAAGGACTTTTTAACTGAAGAGCCTGTGTGATAAAAAGATACTATCCAGCAGATTAACTGGAAATGAAGTCCACTAGAGCAAAGAAGTCGAGCACAGCAATAAAGGGGAAGACTCGTGGAAGACCTCAGGGGCAAGAAGTCAAGCATAGTGCCGAGTGAGGAAATTCATACGCCAGTTACAATATTGAACACATTGTTTTCGAAACTACATCAATCAGAGGCAGTCAACTCTTCAGAGCTATTTGTTACAACTGATACTAGACCAGGTGAGAACAAACTTTCAAGTGATCAGGCTATACCTTCTATCTGAACATTGATCCAGCTACATGGACTATAATCTGTGAGTGGTCTACAGAAACTATTTAAATAATCTCGTAATAACATTTAAAGTTTTTAAGTCATCAATAGTTATACAAGTTTAATTTATTATTCTTTTAAATGTATATTTTGTATTGGTTGGTTTAACACTGATTTGTACATATTGTAAATAAATTATTTAGTTCAAACAAATTCTTTCCTTCCTGTTGTGTGATTTTCTCGGGCTAACACACTAGTTAGTTGGGGTCTGACCGTGACAACCGTGTCAGCAAATGGTGTAGGGCAAAACAATTCAAACAAGCAACATCTGAAAATACACAATCCATCACCAGTATGGATTGTTGGTGATTCTGATCAAGTTTAAGCATAACCCCAAATCGATTAATAGATTTTAAGTTGTGGCATGCTGATATTGCCAAAAAGTAGAAAAATTATGGCTTTGTGATCCTGATCTATGTATCATGTTTGAGGACTGAGCCATGAGTAGAGTCTACCTTTTGTGTAGTACATATAACTGTCATCCGCAGTTTTTGAGTTATGGTTGCCGAGAAACAGGCAAACAAACGGTTGTGATAACCATACCCTCCCCTGTGGGGGCAAGAATAATTGCACAATTACAAAATATAATCCAACATAAGAGGTGAAACCTTGGAAAGATTCATGGCAGGTTTTTTTTGTGTAACGTTTTATTTGAATAAGGCTTGATCAAAGGAAGAAGTGATTAAAATTTGGGAAAGCTCATATTTAGGATCCAAAAAAAAATCCCAAATTTTAAAGGTCCCATTTAAAATGCATTTTCAAAGAATTATAGACTTTCTGGTTTTCATTGCTCTTAAATTATTAATGAATCTTCATTAAATCTTTTAAGTGGCTAGAGCCTGGCTAAAGGAAGAAATGATTACACTTAGGGAAAAAACTGGAGCATATACCGGATAAAAAAACATACATGGAAACATATCTCCCCCACCCACAACCCACCCGCCTTGGTGAAGGTATGCACTCTACAAGTGCTTTCTAGTTTTATCATATTTGAGCAAGACATCACAAAATACAAAGTGGATTTTGAATAATTGGAAATTCAGAATCAACCAAAGCACCCAGTTTATAAACTTGACATTAAACACAATCTGATGCAATGTTACTGGAGTTCTTTGTAATATCATTAAATGGGACATTGGAGGGACAATAATGAAATATGTGGTTATATGTTAAAGCCTTGAATTATGTTTAAAGCTGATGCATAATGTAATGATGTCCCATTTATTAACCTGTGACTCATCAGTTTCACAGGGATGTGTCTGTATTGAAAGGGTGATCTGGCTTTGTTTACCCTCGATGCAGACCCAGATTTTAACTTGTCAGCTTTTGGCCTGTTCACACTCCTCCAGAACACATTGTCAGTCTAATTTTGGCTGAATAGGGCAACTTTCTAACTAGATACATAATTGACTAGTTTAAACAACAAGTAAGACAAAATGTGACACAAGATCAAATATTGAAGAATTTTATGACAAACGGGGTTTGTCATTGTGCTATATTAGAGCTGTGTGAACACTACATTTGCAAGTGACATTTTGATACCATGCAGCGAAGATCTAATGGAAAAATTCAGTTGTTAGCTTTAATGTTAATGTGACTGTGGTTTCCATTTTGTTGAAACTGGAAACTTGTCTGTTAAACTTCATACACTGTTTATGGCAGAAGAATACATGCAGCTATTGGACAAAATCTTGAATTTTGAGAAGTTTGGGTACCATTAAAGAGTTGTTCTTGACAGTTTTAGGACACTAGGTACTAGGTGAGGCCTAAACAAAATGCCCAACAGGAATAACATGTTGAATGCTATGGAATGAGGCACTAATGATGTGTTGCATCTGTAGCCCTCTCTTACTTGGATTTAAGGGTGAATCCAGTTGACTGGGGATTTCCTTTCCGCTGATGCCGTCTCAACCTCTAGTGTTGAGGATTGGGGGTAGAGTCTGTTCTCTTTGGTTTCTTCTGTGATTTCTTCTTCATCTAGCCCAAGCCTAAACCTGATGGATGACTTCCTGCCTTTCCTCTTGATTTAACACTATATTTGGAGACCCATCTCTAAGTTGAAAAAGACAGATAACACCCTATTTTTTCTCAAGATATTCACGGACCGTATTTGCAGTCATATTGGACCAAAATAATTTGGATACAGTTACAAATCAAGTCATTAAATATGCTTGGGGAGGTAATAAATGGTTTCCATAGCAGTCCTAGCCTGCACTTTTTTCTGATTCATAGGTAGCTTGGGGAACTGTCAGATATTATATCCATTACAGCCTATTGGAAAGGTTTGATTGGATCACTGTTATATCATTCTGAGAGATCAAGATGGATAGCACCATTTCAAAATCGGGGAAAGTACAAATTCAGTCGTGATGAGTTGGGATGGGTCTGCCAAGGAATTGTGTCGTCCTTATCAAGGACAGGATTGTCAGGACACATTTTCATTTTTGCCCTGTTTCCCAATCAACCCTGACTTTGAAACTGTGAACTCTGTTCTGACAGTTCTGTAATGTGGACAAGACCTTAAACCATACTAAAGAACTATTATCTATGAAATTGAAGATCTTCAGTGGACAAGTTGTTTGCCAGTTTGGTATCTAATCACAGGCTTTCACCTATGTGTGGGTTTGACTGCCACAAATTTCAATACTGAGCACTTGTCCAAATATGACTCTGGCCATTGAACAGGATATAAACCCTAACTTGAACACAATCTATAAAGGTGAATAACAATTGAGCTTACCTCACCGGATCACCTGTTGACAAATCCAATCAGCATTTAGTCCCAAAGCCACTTAACTGCTACCTTGACCTGGACATCTAGACCACCTCTATTTGATGGTGGTCTTCTATGAAAAAGGTTGGCAATGTTACCTGATACTCCTTAGCTGGATTCTTGAGCCACCAATGACAATAGCTATCTTTCGTTATTTCTCTGTTGCCTGATCCTAGCTGATTGTCTGAATTCATTCAGTGAGATATAATTTGGCACATGGTGCTGAAATAGGCGGGCTGAGAGTGTGGAATTGTCTGCCACCAGTTTTTTATTCCCCGGTGGCAATGAGGGCAGAGTGAAACCATTCACATTAGACTACAGACCAGCATTAAACTCCAGATACATGTTTACCATAGAGCCACAAGAGTTGGCTGACAACATCAGAGCTGCATGGGCCTGCAATGCATTGAAACAAGGATTCATCTAACCAGCCATTTCCACACATGAGATCCCATATTATCCCTGAACCAGGAAAATTTTCAGTTTTTGGCAATCATGGACACACTGGAGTCCTACCTAAATGATCTGGAGTATCCTGGATGAATCTTAGCCATTTCGGGCCCATCCGGCAACACTCCCGAATATTAGGTGCAACACATAATTTCTGGAAGCAGTCTGGGAGTGAAGAGATTTTTATCTAGTAGAGTGCTGGTCTCTAAGCAGTTTAGGGGACCGTAGTGAGTTTTTTTAAATGATATTTTAAGGACTAGAGAGAGTCCTTTCTCATCCCTCCCTAAACAGTATGGGGAAATGGGGCCCTCCAGTCATATTCGATAGCAATCCCTGTATATCAGTGAGCTAACTGGAAAGAGTTTTGCATGTATTGAGGGACCAGTAGGTTGTCTGGGACACATCCAGGTATATACAGGTACATTTGGGGAGATCTGGGAGCAAATCCTGGAGTGACGTGGATGCTTGGGTTACCACTGGTACCAGACCTGGAAGGGTAAAAAAAAATTATAAAATTAGGGAGCAAAGTTCCCGGGTCAGAAGAGTTCTCCCAGACCATCATTGGAAGTGGAACAGACCCATTACTGAAGCAATATTATGATTAGTAACAGTGTGACTGATATTGAGACCTGACATATAATACATGTTAATATGGTGCTGAGGTTATTATTTCATATAACCTGGTATAGCCAACAGATATATCATTACTTGCCTCTAAAACATCTATTCCTCGAGTGATAGAATCCATGTTGTCCATCATTGTACAAACTAGGACTGCCAATTACTGTGCTTAGCCAATCTGTGCCCGGGGGGATTCTACCAACACTGAAGATAACTGAGATGAACCAAAACTCAGGGGCTATATTCACAGAGAAGGATTAAGCTGAGCCAAAATCTGGATTAAAGTTTCAAAAAATAGCTTTGCTAATCTTTGGATGAAATTGGTATTCACAAAAGTTAAGCCTATTTGTGCAGCAGATTGAACTGTATATTTAATCCAAAATTTTTATCTAGTTTGATGAGAATATTAAAGTCCAAAAGTTAATACAAACAATTGCTTAACTTCCAATTTTTTGATTATCTAATTGTTTTTTATCTTTTGCTTATCTCTTTGGTGAATATGGGTCTATGGGTATACATTAGACTTGCTCCAAGTCTTTGTATTTGTATCCATCAGTAACCAGAACAGTTAAATTTAAATTGGAAACTTACAGGAGTTCATTATACCACAAGCAATCTGGAGTATGGGGGATAGTCTCTGAAAAAACAGGGCTGGGCTGGTTGTTTCTCCAAAAGTCATACAGTACCCATATATTACACAAAAGACAAAAGGACTTGGTGAAAGTCTAGGTATACATCTGTACTTGACCAACTGGCTGAGGGGCTGTGGATGTTATGAGGTGTATGCTAGATTCTGTACTGATGTTACTCTGGGGAGAGTGGGCAGAGACTGTTTTGTTAAATACTGTTTTTAATTAATATAACACACTGTTTCTCTCTACAGATACAGGATAAAGGAAATTAAACTTTGTACAATGAATCTCCTTTTGGTTTTAACTCACTTTACGTATCATATACAAAACTGTCTGCCTGCTGGATAAATTGACCCTTTGTCAAATCAGACCCCCCTCCCCCCCTAAATATCAGCCACCAGAAAATCGGCTCCTAATGTGGGTGTTCCACCACACGACTAAGGCTCCCGATTAAGGGTTTTGGGGGGTCGGTTTGAAATATTTGCTTAGTCCCAGGCTTCCTGTAAGGGTCGGTTGTGGTCGGTTGGGGCCGTGTGAAAAATCAAACATGTTTGATATTTCACACGACTACAACCGATTCATATTTCCCTCCGTCAACAAAATGTCCAGTCCCAGGCGTCCTCAGGCCTCCTCAGACCCAAATTTACACAGTCGTGTGTTGTCCCAGGCCGCCTGCGACCCTTAGTCCCAGACCTCCCTAGCTTAGTCCCAGGAGGCCCGTTGTTAATCCCAAACTCAAATGTGATGCGTATGAATTTCATGCGTGTGAAAGTGGGTCGGTTGCATTAGTCCCCGGAAGCCTCAGACCGTCTGCGGTGTCCTGGGACCCAAAAATCAAGGTCTGGGACTAAGAACCGACTAAGGGTAACCGACCCTAACCGATCCAAACCGGCTTCCCCAGGACGCCTGGGACCACACATTTTCAGTCTGCAGCGGCCTGAGGACGCCCCAGGCGGCCTGGGACTAACAACCGATTAAGAACCGACTCTTTTCCGCGCGTCGGAAATTAAAACGAGGCAATGAGGGGGTCTGGGACTATATAAGCGACCGCGCACACATTGTCGTTGTTACTGACTGTTTGGCTACTGATAGACGTGTGTCACTGATTTGTAGGGGTTTTCAGTTTTTATTTTACATTTTATATACTTGAGCTTAGGGCAAATTTCACAGTTAGGAGACACATTTTACTATTTTTTTATTATTTTGTCGACTGGATTATGAGGAAAGAGAAAGGAGGGAAGAGAGGAAGGAAAAAGATGGATGAGAGGGAGAAGGAAAGTCAAGTAGAGGAGAGGAGTGAGGTTATTACAGAAGAAGGAAGTGAGAGGAGAGAGGAGGAGGAGATTCAGGAAGATCCAGCTATTGGGGAAGCTGTGGCAGAAGAAGAAGAGATGTGTGAGGAAGATCCGGAGTGCCATTCTTCAGCCAAGAGAGCCAGGGTGTGTGCCACTTTTACAGACAGCCAGGAAGTTTCCATTGTGGAATTTGTAAAGCTGCACCCTGAACTGTATGACAAGGAACATTCACGTTTCCACGACAGGACCAGAAGAGAGGCTCTCTGGGCAGAAATATCTGCAGAACTCAAGCTCCAGCCCTTTGATGTCAGAAGATGGTTCGAGTCCCAGCGAACCCGTTATGGGAAGCTGTCTAAGCTCCAATCTGGCCAAGCCCCGAGGGAGATGACCAAGAGACAGTCCTGGGTGTACCAACAGATGGGTTTTCTTAAAACCCACATCAGAAGAAAGGGGGCCAATAGAAGTTCAGGTTTTGAGGCTAGTCCAAATACCAGCAGGCAGGACGAATCACGTGGCTCAACTACTGATACAGAACACCTCGAGTCCAGTGTCCTGAGGGAGAGGAGTCAGTCCATCATTACATCAACGCCCGTTTCAACTACAGACTCCAAGATTCTCGAACACTTTGAGCAGATGAGGACACTTATCTCAGGTTTTCTGCATCAGAAGTCAGACAGGCAGCCCTTCTTTGACTATGTGGCATCAGAGGCCGAGAAGATGACTCAAGAAGAATTTGAAGAATTAAAGGGCAAGATTTTTAGAGACATCGAAACTATTAAGAGTAACCGCAGACGTCAGCCATTGCCCAGAAGATCAGCCACTGTTACCACGGAGTCCCAGAGGGTCGGCCTACTGCCAACAACCACTCCACAGGCGTCTAGTTCCACTCAAGCAGCAGCTAGCAGCAGTTTTGTGTACTATACACCAAGCCCCATTGGCTTCAGCAACCCGACATCTGTCCTAACTGTACAGGATGAAGGGAGCAGACACAATCTGAGTGGAATCTTAAGCCAGCTACCAGATCTGACATCAACACAGATCGTCGAGCAGCCTCAGCAGCAGCAGCAGCAGCAACAACCGCAGCAGCAGCTCTTTACTATCACCACTTCAGCACCGCCTCAACAGCAGCAGCAGCCTCCTCAGTAGCCATCCAGTCAGGGCGGGTCTTTGACCTGCCAGGCCCTTTTCAGGGCCACCAAATCTTCCAAAAACAATTATTCAGCTACATGTTCTTCCAATTCCCCTCCCAAAACAAAAAAGTTCAGTACAAATACTTATCACAAGAAAAAAAAAATTAAAGTCCAACACCTACACCACCCCAAACATGAAACAAATAACCCATGGTACCACACATAACAAAAAAGGCCACATAAAAAAAATTAAAAATAACTCCCAATATGGCCATTAATCAGCCCATTTTTAGATTAAAATCCATGGGATAGTTTAAAATCTGTAATTGAAAAGTCCAACACTTACACCTTCCCTAGAGTTAAAAGGCATTATCACATACTTACCAACCCACAAACAGACAAACCCAACACCAAACATAACCCCCAAATAACAAACCCAGTACCAAACCTAACACCCAACTACCAAAAATAAACCCAACCCCAGTAACCACCAACCAACAAACACACAAACCCAAAAGTAAATAGAACCCATGCCAACAAACTGACAAACTATTTTGCAAACACAATCCCCCATTATTGAAAGCAAAACTAGTTCCATGGTTATATTTTCCCCATTTTTGTGATTAGAAGTGAAGATTTAAAATTGAAGATTTCCATGAAAACCTTTGTGCTACAAATAAATTTGCAAGCCATTAACAAGAAAAATTGGTGAAATTATGATGTGGATTTCAAAATATATAAAAAAGAAATTCAATTTCGGATATTATGTGTGACTTTGTGTTTGGCTTTTGTTTAACAGTGGGTTTGTCTGTTTGTTGGGTGAGTAAGTTGTGTTTGTCTGTTTGTCCGTCTGTACAAGTTATGTTTGGCATGGGGTTTGTCTGTTTGTCCGTCTGTACAAGTTATGTTTGGCATGGGGTTTGTCTGTTTGTCCGTCTCAACAAGTTATGTTTGGCATGGGGTTTGTCCGTCTGTAGCAAACATAGCTGATTAATTGTTTTTGGAATAATTGGTAGTCCTGAAAAGGACTGTTATAGTTAGTCCTGAAAAGGACTGGTTACTGCAGCAGGACTTATATTCTGCCATCTTGCCAGGCCACTGCTCCCTCATTGTTGAAGTAGTCCTTCAGGTAATCCCTCTGTCTCTTGGCTTCTCTGGCAGGGTTTCTGTCTTGGCCACCACCAGCAGCACCACCAATCAATCCACAATCATCAGGTACATCATCATCATTGTCCTCCCCAGGCTGCTGACCACCAGGTTGACCTTGATACTGGCTTCTCAGTATGTTGTGTAGAACAACACAGGTCAAGACCACTTCCCTGACTGTTGCTGGGGGTAGTTCAATGGTTGTCCTCATCACCCTGAATCTTGACACAAGGATGCCAAAAGCGTTCTCCACCACTCTTCTGCCCCTTGAAATTCTATAATTGGCAATCCTTTCCTCTCTTGTTAACATCCTTCTGCCATAGGGTTTCATGAGCCAGGTCTTCAGGGCAAAAGCATCATCTGCCAGGATGAAGTAGGGGACATCTCTCCCACCCTGGGTTATAGGAGCTGGGTCAGGGAAGCCTATCCTGCCATCCTCAATCCTCCTCTTCAGCTGAGAGGCATTAAATATCTGGCCATCCGAGCAGGATCCTTCAGTACCCACATCCACCCATCTAAACTTGTACTGTCCATCTACCAGGGCCAACATCACAATGGAAAAGAACCCCTTGTAGTTGTGGTAGAGGGCTCCAGTGTTCTTGGGCTTCTTCAGGGCCACATGCTTCCCATCCAGAGCTCCCAGGGCATGTGGAACATTCCACCTGATCCTGAATTCCCTCTCCAGTTCTTTCCACTCATCTGGGGTTGTAGGACATTTCAGGTACTCCCTGGTGAACTCATCCTGGATGGCCCTGCAGACCTCTGGTATAAACTTGGAGATGGTGGATCTTCCAACCCTGAACTGACAGGACAATGATGTGTATGACTCTCCAGTGGCCAGATATCTGATGGTGAGGGCTAACTTCTCCCCAACACTGATTGGTGCTCTGTAGTTGGTGGCCTGCCTGGCTAGGTGTGGTTCCAGTCTGGTCTTAATCATTTCAAAAAATTCTGGGGTCATCCTCATGTAGTTGGTGAATCCTGGAATATCTGTGGCATAAAGATCAGCCATAATGTTGTGGTAGGCCCCCCTCTCCTCTCTCTGCAGTAGCCATGGCCTGACCCACATGTTGTGCCTTCTTCTAGGTCTCTGTATGGGTGCTGGTGGTGCTGGTGGTGGTTGCTGTGGTCGACGTAAAAAATGGAAATACATGATTATTTGTAACTGAATAAAAACCAAAAAAGCCCTAAGTTGTTGTTGAATCTGTCTTCCATTAAAAGGTGGCATCCTGCTGTGTTCCCAGAAAAGCAATGATGATTAGATCGCGAATTTTATATATATATACCTAGAAAATCCAGCAAATTTGGAAAACAATAATCGGGGATCCTGGTCTGGGGAAGACTGAGGAGGCCTGAGGACGCCTGAGGACGCCGGTAGTTAATCGTGTGTTAGTCGGGGCTTAGTCCCAGGAGGCCTGAGGCGTCCTGGGACCCAGTCGGTATGTGTACGACAGGATCGTGGTTGAAACCAACCTGAAAACTGCCTTAGTCGGTTCTTAGTCCCAGACCAGTCGGGGACTGTCTGCGGCCGCCTGAGGCGTCCTGGGGACGATCTGTTCTTAATCCCAGACTTCAGTACCGACCCAGTATTCCCGCCCATTTTTGTTATTTTCCCACCGACTGTCCATGATTAAGGGTCGCCGACAGGATCGGGGCTTAATCTTTTGGTGGAACAGGGGCATAAAACTCTGCCCATGCAAAATCTGTCCCCTATTAAAAACAAAACCATGTTTTTATATTCCTGTTTTATTTTGACTATATAAAATGTTTGGTCAGACAAGAAACTACATTGTTTTAATAACAAATTGATTAATATATAGCAACTACTGTAAAATTTCAGAATAATGTGATGAGTCAAACTGCCATACGTACATCAGTTGGATGTCAATAGTCTTCTATTAAGCCATACTTTACTGACAGAAGCTTAGTTTTCAATCAGACCAAATCAATCAAACACTTGTTAAATGTATGCATTGTAGTATCTACCTCTTTTCCCCTTATTTATTTCTTATTTATTTATTTACCTATTTATTATTATTTTATTTGCATGCATATACATTTTTTCCTTTGTAAATATTTCAGTCCGTTTTAGATTTTGTCTAATTGCATTAATAAAATATTGTTTATCATATAAAGCAGGGGAATATGTTAAAGAAAAATCAAAAAGTTATAATCCTATCAACAAATGCCTTAATTTTAAACTAATTGCAAATCTAATAAACTCTAGCAAATCACTTAATAAGTTGTTACCCGGGGATGAATCATCGTGCTTTTAAAATTATTTTAGACTCTGAGTAAAAAGGGAAATGTCTATTTAGTGATGTGTTATGCATAGAAAGGAAATAAATTCCAATTGTCTTGCATCCACATTGCTTGGGTGATATGTGTACGTTGTGAACTGTCCTCAGAGTCAGGTATAATGCACCAATACATTTCAAGGCATCAATTTGTTACTTTGCAATATTTTTGCAAAGTATATTACTCATTCTGTTTGCTTCTTTGTAGGTTTGTTTGTTAGTATGCAAATTTTTTGCAAAGGGGTATATTACTCATTCTGTTTGCTTGTTACTTCAAAATCTTTCGAAGTATGTTGTTTAGTCGGTTTGTTTTTATGCATGTTTGTTACCGCGTTCTACGTTACAATTTTGGAGCTAGGATTCTCACTTTTTCCATATAACATTGTCATTGGTCAGAATAGAGCATGAATGATTTAACTTAGAGTATTTGGGGAAAATATGTTGTTCAGGTACTTTAACCTTAGCTATAAGATGGTACATAGTTTGGAGCTCTGTTGCATTAGCTAAGCTTGTAATAAATATATTCTTATTTGTAGCAAAGTTATAAAGTGAGTATATGTGAAATATCTTTGAAAGTATTGCAAATAGTCAATTTCTTTCTTTTACCTTATTACTTTAAAATCATTCAAATGTTTGTTTGTTTGGTAGGAAATTCTAGGCCACAGTTTTTCATTTGTTTTGTTACTTTGAAATAAAAAAATTCTCTATGATGTTTTTTTTTAACATACGCTGCTAGATTGCGACAAGATTTTGAAGTTTGAAGATTTTGAAGTTTGATTTCTGTAAGTTTGTTTGTTTATATGTTTACAGTATAACTCCTAAAGTACTGCTCGGATCATAATGAAATTTTTAGAGAGTACCAGAACTGTTACAAGGAAGAACTGATACAAATTTGGGCATGATCAGGAGCAGTTTTTCAGTTATGTTACCCTAGAAATCCATGAGATAATTTATTTAAGGCCCTGTAACCCCAGTAAACATTAAAAATGTTTAAAATGGTTTAAACATTTACAAAATATTTTTAAAACCTATGCAAACCCTATCTTTTGGGTTACGAAGCATATCCAAGTAAATGTTTTCAATGTAATTTTAAAAAAACATGTTACAAACATTCTCTACACAAATGATTTTGGTGAAAACCTTTATTAAATGTTTATAAAATATCTCTAGGAACTAAGGTTTGACTGGAAACAGTTTTTAAACATTTATGAAATAGCTTAAGAAATGAATGTATTTCAAGCATTCATCAGAAATGTTTGATAAAAAGTACACACAAAACATTTAAACAACATTTGTTAACAATTTTTTGTAAATGTTTGCTCAGAAGATGTTTTACAAACATTTATTAGCAACTGGTTTTCATACCCATCATTTTAAAATGTTTTTGAAATGTTTTCTTTCAAATGGTTTGAAAATATTCTATCCCAAACATTTTTATACCCCTATTTTCTGAGTGCTTATTAAATGTTTGCCTTCAAACATTTTCAAACAAAGATGGCAGTGAGTAATTAAACGGGATTTAAGAAGACTTTGTCAAAAATTTCCCCACATGCAGTCCCTAAAGTAAGAATTGAAATGGTGGGGGGCACAATTTATAAGCTACTATCTTTCAATTTTAGACATAAAAAACGAATATTGTCATAAGTGAGCAACTTAATATGATAATGAATTTGACCTCTGATCCCAATGAAAGTTAATATTTCAAAGCAATGCCATTATTATTGAGACATAATGATGTTCATCTGTAACGGTTTTTTTTAATATTTGCCATTAAATGTTTAATAAACGATATACATAAAACATTTTGAAAACATTATATAATTATAAATGGGTTTTAAACATATCATTTTTTAACCTTCACCAAACATTTTCTTTTGAACGTTGAAAAAACTCAAAAATATTTATTCGGTAAGCAGATTGGTGGTTCATAAACAAAATGAGTAATATACTTTGCAGAAATTTTGCAAACATGTTTTTTAAATATTTTAAAAATAGTTTGTAAATGTTTAAACCATTTTAAAACATTTTTAATGTTTACTGGGTTACAGGGCCTTAAATAAATGATTTCATGGATTTCTAGGGTAACATAACTGAAAAACTGCTCCTGATCATGCCCAAATTTGTATCAGTTCTTCCTTGTAACAGTTCTGATACTCTCTAAAAATTTCATTATGACCCGAGCAGTACTTTTGGAGTTATACTGTAAACAACTAAACAAACTTACAAAAATCAAACTTCAAAATCTTCAAACTTCAAAATCTTGTTGTTGCAATTGCTGACTTTTACCTTTGATCTCTTCTTCAATGTCAAGTGGGGTTATCTTACTACAAAGGCATTATATCTCCTTTAGTTCTCCATTATTACTGATCCTAAATTGGGAGATAACCGCTGCGGCAGTTGCCTTGTTATACATATGCGCCACAGCAGTGAGCCAAAAGGCCATCAAGCTATAGTAAGTATTGATACTTGTGCTTTCACTTAAACATAAAAAATTCACTTATTCAGTGATAGGGAGTCAACTGTAAATGGTTCCTATGTTTACTAGGATGTATTTTTTCCCAGTTAATGTTGAATAGCCTTGAACCATGTTGGTTAGATAACCAATGAGAGTGTTATAACATAATAGCCAGAAAATTTTAACTTATCGTTAGTCTTTACATAACTTTGTAAGTACTGCCAAAAGTTTCTTATAAAATACTTGTTGATTGTGTGTATTTAGAGGCACAAGAGTTATCAGATCAGGCAGAGGGAACAGGAACAACAACAGCCATATCCATAGCAGCCTATAGCTATGATCACACAGTAGTAGGCACTCACAAAGCCACAGCCACTAAAAAGTCAGCAGGCACTGTATCAGCAGCAACAAACATTCCAGAAGCACCACTAAGCAACATAGCACCACAGCAACAGGCACTCACACAACTTCAGACACTGCATCAACAGCAACAGACACTCCGGCAGAGCAACTAGGGCCCTCACACAGCAGCAGCCATACAGACACAGACTTTTATACCCCTGGAGGAAGCATGCACACAAACACACAAAATCACACATCCAGAAACATGCCCAGATGAGGAACAGACACTAGTTAAGCAACAGATGTATTTACAAGGGACATACAGCAACAAGCACTCCGAGATGAGGAACAAGCACTGATAAAAGAACATGTTCACATCCTGACCCTCCCAATGATATGTTGGACCAGGCACAGGGGTCATAGGACACTGGTGTGAAGTCAGAAGAACCACAGATAGATGTTGTATTGACATTCACTTGAACCTGCAACTCCTGGAGGTATTGAGAAGACTGAGGATGTCAGTCTGAGACACATTTTCCATCTTTAATTTATAATGATAATTGACTGAGGATAAACATTGATATCATGTTTGTTTCTGAACAATAAGTTAAGAGAAGACATCTTAAACAAGTGTCACCATATGGCAATGCATTGACTGTCAGTGCAAGAATTTGTGAACAACAATAAATTAATAGAATACTTGTCTATGTAATGGAAAGACATCTAGTAGAATTCAGGAAGAATGACCATCAGAAAGTATGCCCATCAGGTATTATGCCCATCAGAGCAATGCCCTTCGGGTACTTTACCCATCACCAATATTTCAGGGGTGGAATTTTGCCCATCATTTGTGTTTACCCACATTTTTTTACGTAAACATTACTTAGGTTAAGAATGTGTACTACATGGCCTTGGCTACATTATCAACAGCTTCATCTCATTCATAAATTCTCCATTAGATAAATGGATTTCATTAGCAGCTTATAGACCACTGAAAAGAGCTTCCCAATTGCACTCTATACATATATGCTTGAATATAATCGAAAGGGGCAGCATCAAAGAATCTGGGGCTATTTTTTATTTCTGTTTTTAGTTCACACACAGTTTGGCCTTAGAGATATGTACTCAGGACCACAGAATTTACAATTGATAAAAAGATTCCCAATTGCTTTTTATGCATACATGCTTAAATATAATCAAAAGGGGCTGCATCAAAGAATTATTTAAAATTGGTATAGTTCACACAGCTTCTTTGTGATTAATGTGGTTCCTACTCAGGTTGGCCTTAGATAAGCCTTCGGGATCATAGAACTGTTGTGCAATATTACAGAAAGTGCAATTTGTAAGAATATTGCCCTTGCAGTAAAGATTGCACCTTTAGATCATTTACAAAACAAAACTTTAACCCCAGTAGTGTATATTGACAACCAGAATTAGTACAAAATCATTAACAACTTCTAGTAATCAGTGTGTTTTTATTGACAATGGAGATAATAAAAAATAGTCTTAAACTTAAATAGCCTAATCAAAAGCCTTAAACCCAAAAAGTTAGTAAACATTTAAATAAGTAAGGTTTAAGTAAAAAAATGATGGGCAAAATTCCACCCCTGAAAAATTGGTGATGGGCAAAGTCCCTGATGGGCATTGTTTTGATGGGCATAGTACCTGACGGGCATTCTTCCGTACACCCATCTTGTCACTCCTCCGAGTGTACATACGCCATTAAATGAGTATGAATTATTTTGTTTGAATTTTTGTTTAGACAGAAGACTGATATAACCACATGATTTTATATAAGTAAATCATTATATTTTAATCAATGTTTATCATTATTTAAAGCTTTAAATGGTTCTTTAAACCATACCAGTACTGCTGGGCTCAGGGAGTGGTCAGATCCACCACAGAGAGGTGACAGGCCCTGCATTCCAAAATCAACTCCCTTTTGGTAAAACTCAGTTGCTCAGTCAGGCATTTCATATCCCTGATAGGTCTGCTGACTAATAACCAGGTGCCATCGGGTCACCTTCAAATGAGACCCATACAATGGCACCTAATGAACAATTGGCATATTCCAGGGTCCCTGAAAAAGCATAGTCCCATTCCAATATTTCTTCATCTATATCTTCTTTAGCGGTTGTAGGAGGAAAATATCCTCCGGGGCCATTCAATTCTTTAAAGATGCATCACACGAAGGGTGGGATGCACATTTAGGAGACTGCACAGTAAAAGGAGTTAGGTCAATTCCAGAAAGCAAGCTGTAAATAAACTTCCTGGTACTAATAGTAGTCCTTTTGGCCCTAAAGGAATTTGAGGCTTTGTGCAAAGGCCTAGTTGTCCTTGTGACCACCGACAACACTATAGTGGTGGCTTACATAAAGTAAAGAAGGTGTATGAGACCAGGGTCTCTCTATGCCCTCTTTTGGAGACTCTTGTCCTGGTGCAACCTCAGGCAAATTTGCCTGAAGGCTTGCAACATATCTGGCCATTGAGACATGATAGCCGACAAGCTCTCTCATCACAAGCAGGTCATTCAGATGGAATGGTCCGTTCTTTAGGAGGCTTCAAACAAGTTTGCCTCGGTGGCCCCATCCCCAGATAGAATTCAAGGAGGAGTTTCCTTGGATCAGATTCTTTCAGCCTGTGCCTGGAAGTCACATAACACCTTCACTCATTTTTATTTAAGGATGTGGCTTGGGCTGATTCCGAGCTCTATCACCTTGGACCAATAGTTTCAGCTCAGCAGATTCACCACTAAGTCCCATTTACCTGCAAATCTGGGAATTTTTGTGTAGTTAGGTGCCTTCATTGTTTCCAACCTCCTTTTGACCTAGACGCAACCTGATGTCCGTTTCAAAGGAGGGACTTAAGCTTGATTGAATCCCTTATCCTGGCACATGGGGTGTCAAAAACAGGTTCTTTAGCCTTCCTGGCTAGTTCCTCTTGGAATCCTCCAGGACATAACTCTTTCTCCTGCTCTCCCATATCAGGGGAGAAAAAGAAGGGGTGGGGTACTCTGTCAAGTAACCTGGATAACCTGGAAGACCTTGGGACCGTAAAATGGGATTAACTTACTCTTACAGTTCTTTTCAGTCCACCAGTCAGCTACCCTCCTTCCACTGGGTAGTTATTCTGTCAGTACTTTAAGAGGAAAATTAAATTTTAATAAGTTAATATCTTACCTAAGAGATGGGGAACCCACCCTAACATTCCCGCTTTCTTATCTTATTGGGGACCTTAGGGTAGGTTTTTAAAAATGAAAAAGAGGATGTGAGAGCATATCCGTCTAGTGCGTACGGAAAGCATTAGCCCTCTAGTAATGATGAGGGCATTTCCCAATCTGCTTGAGGAGACTCAGGACATCTTTTCTGACATTTGGTGGGATTGGCTTGCTTCAGACCAATGGCAGTAATCTGTTAGGTAAGATATTAACCAATAAAAATGTAATTTACCTATACCTACATTTTGTAGTTATTTGTAAATCTCTAATTGTTAGGCTATCTAAGAGTCTTATGTCTGATATATTCCTTGTAGTATGCAAAATGTTGGTCTCATTGAGTCAAACTGATATAGGTGTACTCATAAAAAAAGCATTTAATCTATTTTCTGTGTGAGGTACAAACACAGCAAACATATCAAATGAAAGCCCACAGCTCCCTCATTTTAAAGATAAGTTTTATATCTAGCATTTATGAAGATATTACTTGTTTAGATAAAGTTTTGAATGAGAAATCAAAATTTCTATCTGAAATATTAATGATTTTGGTGTCGAAACCAGTAGAGAGTTATAGTTTATTCAGCTTATATACTACTAAGACAGTGATATTTCATATGAAAGTAAACCTCAGTGCCTGCACGTTCTGGTGGTATGTATAGTATTTCTGTTTTGTATTTAAGTTTGGTACAGGAGCAGATAACACTTGGTACTCATGCACACTTTTAGTTCCAAAAATTGACCCTTTTTGCTATGGAGGTACCTCACTTTAAAGTGATATATCATATCTTAGGCCTACCTGTATGATCATAAGAAATGGATTTTCAGAATCCTAAGTAAATTTTACATAAGAAACAACCCTCAGACCTTTTGGCGCTTCCGACAAAAATAAATCTACATACACACACAGAACAAATAGTACATGGCGCAATGTCAAAGTACAGCATGAACTGTTTGAAAGGCTTGCAGTCTATGTCATGTTGGCCTGCCCTAGGACTGCAGCTATGTTGTTGTAATAAATTTTCAGTAAGTCTGTCACACCTTTCCCTCTCTTTTTTAAGAATTCCATTTCATAATCCCTGATGAAAAAATAAGGAATGTCTATGGTATTACTAAGAAGAGGCTCAGTCTGGGGGACTGACCATCTACCAGTAGAAAGCATCACCAGCTGCTCCATTGGTACCTATATTCAACCATATGAATTACATGTAGTAGTTTCCATTCACAATTGCCTGTATTATTTTGGCACTGAACCTCTTATAGTTGTGGAATTCTGAATCGGCATGGGATGGCTTTATGATGGGAACATGTTTATCATCAAGAACACTCAGTCTGTGGTAAAAGTCATCTGCTTCTGCTAGCCATTCAACCTGAGTCTGTAGGGTTTTAACGAACTTTCCCAGAATTCATCAACAAGATCCTGACAGATCTCTCTGACAACTTCTAAAATAGTGTTGGTCGATAGCCTGAAACCATACTGCATGTCACTGAACAAACTGCCAGTTGCCAGATACCCACAAATCACTGCAAGCATAAGGCCTGGCTCTTATTAAGCCCCAGGCCTGCCAGGAGGTCTGAGGTTGTTTGGAGTTCTTTGAATGTGTGGTGTGATCCTCTGAGTAAAAATTGGAATAGTTTTGGTGTACATGAGGTAAAGTTAAAAAAGGCTACAGGGTCAATCCTCTCAAAGTTCCAAAGTAAATTCTCAATAAAGTCCAAATCTAGGCCTCCCAAGCAACCAACCTCTTGTCCAAATTTGTCCCTATTGCCTTCTCCTGTCAACAGAAAGATGCCTCCATGACAACAACAACATCCCCACGTGTTGTTGTCCTGGAAATACAGCATCATTAGCTTGTACAAACAATAGTATTTGTCTGTCTTTCATGTGTTCTGATAACAGACCAAAGATGAAATAAAACAAGTTCCAGAGAAGCTGCCTGGTTTATATTGGTTCAGTGAGGTAAAAGGAAGGGAAGAAATTGTTTACCCTGCAACATTTCCAAATGGGAGAGAGTTGAGTGGACTTGGATGAAATGACAAAAGGGCTGATGACAGGAGGGGATGATCTGGGAAAGGTTGTAACTTAAGCATAGATAAGGAGATGGGATGAAAGAAATATGTCACAGTGTATAACAGTACCAGAAATAAGGAGACAGGATTATGTTATGGTTGGGCATAATATGTGACAAATGAACACTTATTTAGACATGGTGGAACAGCAAGTGGAAGAGACAGGAAGAAATGTACAGTGGCAGCATGGAAATTATAGTAAAGACTTGGGACAGACGGAAAACAGGGAGATACAGGAGGAGGAGTGGAAATTGTATGTCCATCACAGAAGTAGACTGACATGTAGGGAGAGACAGTAACAGACAATCAGGGGGCTAGAGTGACAGTTCTAGTGATGTACTGAAAAGCTGAGTGACATACTTCAAATTACCAAGACAGCCGGATATGTTGCAATATTGGATGACCCAGTAGATGGTGGCCAAATTAAAGTGACGGAGAGAGGTTTTAAACTACCTATGTGGAAGGAAAATGAAGTAATAGTATGGAAAGAGTAAAATGTTGATGGGAAAATAGAGATGTGGAAGGAGATACTGTAGCAGTAACAGAAGGTCAGGGGAGTACAGTGATGATTCTAGTGATGTACTAAGACTTTGAGTGATGTATTTCAAAATACTAAGATGGAAATATTGCTGAATGACATCATCCAACAGACGGCTGTGAACTTTGGGAGACAGACAGCCACTTCAAAGTACTTAAGGAGATTACTTTTATTACCAGATGAGGGAATAGAACAGCCTAGAACATTTTTTTTTTTTTTTTTGGGGGGGGGGGGGGGGGGGATTCTGGGCTGGATATGGACCATAACTTTCAAACTTCTTTTTTAGCAATTTCCTGTCTCTGTGGGGTGTTGTGGGACAGGGCCTTGATGTGATGAAGGCATAAGCCTGCAACAGGCCATGACTTGGAAATTTAGATTTTTTTTTCACATTTCAGTTGGGATGTTGAGTGACACGGCACGGCACGACATGTGGTGCAGGTATAAGAAACCGCCCAAATTGGCATTAAAATTTTGATAATAATTTTATAAGTATATTTCAACACTTGTTCAAGTTGCCTTGTAACATGTAGGTCATATCAGAAACCCCAATCCATCAGAATTTCAAATCCTGACATCACAAACTCCAATTGGAAGTTCTGATGTCAGAAAGTCCAATTGGAGTTTCTGATAGAATTTTTGTCACTCAAATTTTCTTGATTTTCCATTTATGTTTCTGTTTTATCTAAGAACAAGGTTCCTTTGATAAGGTTTCCAACATATACTTTTAAACCAGTTAGTTAGGAACCATTTACATGTATATTTATGTTTTTTCCTGAGTATCAAAACCATTTTTGATAGGCTTTTTTTAAAGTTTTAAGTATTTACTGTAATCTAGACTTTCTTCAAATCCTTTTGTCTAAGGTATTATATGAGGACTGAATGACTTTTTTTGCTAGAACTTGGGGCTGACAAAAGTTTGTATTTCATCAGACAGTAGGTTCCTCACTTATCAGGTCGATTCATATGATTTCACGTATGTTAGATTTGGTGGAATGAGAACAAAGACTTGGAGCAAGTCAATTAGTAATCAAGTCAATGAAGAATTGTAAGAAGTATAGGGCGTAAAGTATTCAACAAAGTGTCATGTCAGCAACATCATTTGTCAGAATAAAAATCTTAAAACATCATAACTCATATAAATCTAATGAAAACACATTCACAGATAATTACTAAACATTAAATATGTACCAGGTGAAATGGTCAGTTTCTGAAAAAAAAACTGAATATCTTTTTCAAATATACTTGGCACACAGTCAATTTTAGTTTACAAAAAAACACCAGTTTGACCCATTTAAGGTCTGCAACCTTGCATATATTCTGGCTCAGATCACCTCAAAAACATTTACCATATAACCACAATGGGAAACACGTTCACAGAACTAAGTGGGTTTTCCCAACGTCATATGAAAAGCGTAATGCCTTAAAATAGAACATATAACCATTTGCTGACAAGACGGTTTCAGTAATGATCAGGCGATTTTTTTCTTATCATTTTTACCAGTGTTTCTTTAATTTATTGCAGGTGCAATCCTAAATTATCCGCACAAGTGACAGAGTACACTACTGTACAGAAAAAAAAACATGAATACAGAAATTTGATAAATTGATCATTTTACAAACATGGGCATAATGGTAAAAATGCTGACAGACAATTGTGTGTGGATAGGTTATTATTGTCTTTTTGCATGCTTAATAATGTAAGGTCGACAACATGTTCCAGGTGTTCATTTTTCCAAGCAATATATTCATTATTTACAGTTAAAATTGTGAAAATTATTTAAGTCACAAATCAAATCCACGCCATAACAATAATAACACCTCTTTTTACAATCCAATAAATTTCCACCATGTAGCTCCCAACTGCCAAGTCTTGCACCATGTGCCTTTTCCATTTCTGATGTCATGTACACATCAGAAATATTTTTTCCCGTTTATTCTGCAAAACATGTTTGTTCCACTTTATTAACTCTCAAACGACAACGACCCTATATGTCATTTATATGTGTCAGATTTTACGAGAAGTATATTATTAATAAACCCATTGGTTTTCAAGTTAGGCTCAGTAATAAAAAGTGCCAAGGAAATAAACGTCTATTAAATCACTCCGTTTGGTTCTGTGCAGGCTGTAGTAAATTTTACTCGTTATTTAATTATCTGTGTGATGTACTTGACTCTTTTCCTGCTGTGAACATATATATTTAGAAGCCATGGCTTCATGTCGCCTTCAGAATCACATCTGTTGTATGGTTGTGTTAGTTTGTGTCTTACTGAGCACTGTGTGTGGAATTGTCTTAATCTGGAATAGCAGTTGTTCACTCATCTGGTTTGCTTCTGGAAAGCTTTGGTGTGCGGAAGAACAAAGTCATTCTGCACCTGTAAAGCAGTTGCCCACTCAGGGGACTATATTTATGCAAAGCCATGATAAAGAGTTGGCGTTTGAGGGTGAAGGTAACGGGATGAAGGGACAGGGAGAATTGGCAGCTGAACGCCCTGAGGTTGATACACTGGAACAGTGCAACAATTCTAAATATTGCAAAGAAATAGTAACTGTGATGAGTATTACTGTAAACATAACTGAAAAGCAGGGTAACAAAGACAGCACATATATTGAAGAAGACGATGACAGCGATGTCCGTGAGGTTGTCTCTGAGAATGGCAGACTTGAAGACAAAAAAGAACTGAACATATTCATGGCACTGGCTGGGTTGCTGATGATACTGAGTTCTATAATATCCTGTTCCTGCTTGTTGAAGTAAGTACAAAACTTTAGTAAAGTCACTGTTATTCCTGATTGATTATGCTTCATCTGAATCTGTCCGCCGATCAAAGCATTTCAGCCATAGTTTTTCTTATGATGCATCTACCATGTGGAGTCAGTTGCCTAGTGATATTCGATATGCTGCCTCTCTTTTATGCTGTAGATTAAAATTAAAATCTTACCTGTTGTCCAAAGCCTATAGAGCCTTAATTTCTTTTTGTCCTGGTGTCTCTCTGATAGCTGACTTCATTCACAATCCCTGACATATTATTTTAGATCCTGACTAATGGCTATGGCGTGCCTAAGAATCTGCTGTCACCAGTGAGTAAGCGGAATAAAAGTTTTATTAGAATCCGAATAATGCAAGTATGTTCAACTCCAAAGCTAACGAACAGATCTATCTGAATTTGGTCATCTGGGTAGGGCCTGACCAAAGGGAGAAGTAATTAATTTTTTGGAAAGATCCTGACCATACACTGGATACAGTTAATTTCGATATATACAAAAGTCCCAGTCTCACTGAATCTTCAATGCTTTTGCCTTTGTGTTGACATTATACTTTATATCTTCATGGTCATGCCATTAGATTATTATAGTTAAAATGAGAAGAAGCATTTGAGTGAAATTACAGCATAGGGATACTCATGTGCCTTGGCAGAGGTATGACCTCTAAGAGTGCTTTCTAGTTATCTCCTGAATAAGACTGTTTCATTGTGATATTTTATTGTCCTTTCCAGATAGGAAAAAGTAGGGAAGATATGCAGCAGTCTTGTCTGAAAATCTCAAACATTAAATTAGTCTGAATAATAGTCGCCATTATCCACACATTATTAAAATTTCGGTATTATAAAATTCAAAGCCATGAAATGAACTGAACTGAAAATTGAGAGTTTTCAAGAGTTTGAGGAGTTATGGTCATTCTATGCTGTTGAAAGCTTTCTCAAATTAGGGTATTCAGACGAGATATGTGATTTTACTGCTAGAACCAGTAAATGGTCAATGGTTCTTATTGATCTACGAATCTTCCTTTAATATATCCTACTTGAGCCTCATGAGTTAAATCACCTGTAACACTTGGGAATCTGTCAGTTAAAGTTTTTTTTTCAAAATCTTAAAGTCTGTGACAAATAAACTCACAGGTCTCCAGTTTTGAGAAGTCTTTATCTTTTTCGGGGTATTAAATTGATTATTGCTATTTTTCATTTATAAGTATTTGTAATATTCTTTTTGCTTTTTTCAAATAATATTTGGATAAATTTTTACAGTATTGCCTTCACTGATAGGCTTTTTAATTTGCCACATTTTATTTATAAATTCTTTTTTTTCTAAGTAATGCAAGTATTATATTTTGAATGAATGAATAATTGATTCATTTCTTTTTTTCTGGTGGGGTAGGGATTTGAATTTTTTTTTTTTTTTTTGGTAAATAAATATCCTTCAAGGTTATTTCTATCATTTACTAATGTGTTTTTAGAAGTAATGAACAAATTGTTTTTCTTTCTTTTTTTTATTGTATTGTGCTTTGTTTAAAGAGTAATCAATCGTAGATCAGTCTATTCTAATGCCTTGTTTGTGGGTTTCTTACTCGCCATATAACATTGAAATCTGACTGTTCCATAAATGCTCTTGCCTGTGATGATCCTTTTTTCTGTTGAGTCCCTAAGTTTATCAGTGTCACCATTCAAGCCAAGGTTAAAATCACCATCAGTGATGATATTTTGTCAATTACAACTTTCATAACTGGATATTTAAGTAGTCAAGAAACTGTGTCTGCTGCCTGAGTTTTTCTTTGGTTGGAACGTAGACAGAAATGCCAGTGATCTTGATTGAATATTTCTTGCTCTTTTGCCAAACGTGTGGCAGTTTGCAGTTAACAATCTGTGGCAATCTTCTTTGCTGAACCCCAAAACTCCAGTAAGAAAATATATAGTTCTTCAACAGTATCTTTGTCATTTTCATTTTTGTATCTTCAAGGATAAGACTGACTTCAGTTACTTTTATTCTATGAAGCAGTTTTTCCAAAAGTGTATTATCCTCTTCCTTTTGTCTCTGTTTCCAGTGAATAGAATAGAATATTGTTTGTTTTAGTGTCCTGTTTGTAATTAACAATAAAAGTAAATCTCACACTTTTTTTAACAAACCCAGCCTCATTTGGGCTTATAAGACACACTTTAATCAGACACTATTTCAAACAATGTGACATTGAAGGTAAAAGAAAAATTAACAAAAACATAAATATTATCTAGTGATGCCATAAGGACTTGAAAACAAGGCCCTGACATTTCTCCAATTCTCCAAACTGTACCTGTCACAGAATCAAATGTTGGGCGTCTGTCAACTGATGCCATTTTCATTGGAGTCAATCGGTCACTTTTAATTTTGAACTTTTTTATCTCTGGGGGTAAACCTTTTCTCCTCTTTTATGAAACTCCCTTTCATTTTCAGTAGATTTCATATTGCAACATGTTTTACAGATATTCATAAAGTTACACACAGAATGTAGATTCTATTGTTCATCTTGTTGCACTGACATACTTCAGTGACCAAATGTTATTGTTGGGCGAGTTGTGGCAAGAATCTCCAGATGTGTGAGCCATCTCCTGTTGTGGCTGCACCAACTTAATCCGTTAATGTCCATCGATGGTTAGTGACCACAGGGTGTATGATTGATTGATTATTGACCATTTTAGTGGCTTCTTTCTTAAGTTGTGGCATTACCAAGTTAATCCTCTATTGTAACTCGTTATTTACTCCCACTTTTCGGTGGAAGTGATCAAGTATGGGGCCTGTATTCACAAAGATTCTTAGAATTTTTCTTAGAATTACACTTAAGCCGAAGAAAAATTCTTTGCTAAGAATTTTCTTATTCTTAGAATAAAATCCTATTTACAAAACGATTCTTAGCTAAGAATAATTCTAAAAATAGAAGTAAAAGGAAATGTATGCAATTCTTAGAATTTTTCTTAGACTAAGTGTAATTCTAAGAAAAATTCTAGGAATACAGATCTTGGCCTATGTGAACAGAAAACTGGAATTTTAAAAAATAATATAAAGAGTCTGCATTTCGTTACAGTACACACAATTGACAACTAATATGTAACACTCTGTTCTGGATGTCAATTTGCAATCAGTTGCTGCACTATAATCATCAAAACAACTATTTTTCTTAAGTTAAGCATGTTATGTGCCATTCTTAGATTTAAACAAAATTCTTAGAAAATTCTAAGAATAAGAGTTTTGTGAATAGCAAATTCTTATTCTTAGAAAAATACTAAGAATAAAAACCATTCTTAGAATAATTCTAAGAATAAGTATAATTGTAAGAATAAGAATCTTTGTGAATAGGAAAATTCTTATTCTTAGAATTTTTCTAAGAAAAACGACAATTCTAAGAAAAATTCTAAGAATAAGAATCTTTGTGAATACGGGCCCAGACTTCATTTATGTGTGTTTTAGTGGCCGGGTCCATTTTACACAAGATCTGCGTAATCTGAATTGACATGAAGTGTACAGAAGAAATCAAAGCAATAAAGCCATCACTGAACCACTTTACAAAGTACTAACTTTCTGTTTTCCACTGTTTCCATGCCAACTTTCAATTATCCCAGGATATGGCTTGAATGATGCCAGTGTTGTTACTGTTCACTGATTTTCAATAGACAGTATTACTATTCCCTAAATGATATCATGGTATTAATCTAGTTCATTGGTTTTTAATATATTTGTCTCATGATTATTCAGAAGTTGTCATAAAAAACCTTTCAAACTGCTCCACAGCCTGATTTTTGTTCTCTTTCTATGACCTTCATTTTGTTATGTGTCCAAATTATATCTTTACCTTTGTCCTTATGAATCCATCATTTTAAAACATGTCATGTTCACAAGGCTTCCCCTTCATTAAACTTTCATTAATACATGTTTTTTATCATTTTAGTCAAATGGATTTTGTAAAAATACATCCTGTGAAGGTCATAGTTTTAGTCTTTCCTCCAGAATAAATACATGTATATCTAAAAAATAAAAATGAGAGTACTTTCTGCACGTTTGTGTAAATATGTGAGGCTTTTGACTGCGTTAATGGAAATTTTCAGTTTTATAAATTTCTGGAAAGAAAACAAAATTAATGGAGACTTGTTGTATCCAATCAAGCTTTATATTCTAATACTCTAGTGGCTGTTAGAATTAATAATGAACTGATGCATTGGTTTCTTGTGGAATCAGAGCTATGGCAGGAAGATAACTTGTCACATATTTCATATTAATATCTACCCCAGTAATTTTGCAGAGGAATTGAATGATTTAAATCTCAATATGTTATCATTGATAGTACTAGTATATTATTACCGCTAAGTGCAGATTATATTGTTTTGATTGATGGAACCAAACAATATTTGCAAGAAAAATCTGTAAGAAAAGTGGTGCTCAAGGTGACACATAAAGGTAAATATTAATAAAACTAAGACAATCCATTTTAGCACAAATCATGAAAGATTGACCTCTTTCAACTTTAAAATGCTACACATGAAGTTATAGAAGCTGTAGAAAAGAAGAACATGTTAGTTAATTTCTGATGAATAAGACAAGTTTAGACAATGTGCCCCAGCCCGGGGAAAATATACAGGCAGGCCCTTATCTTCTGTTGTATCCAATTTTTACCTTTTAAAACATGTAAATGTAGGGTATGGGACTAAAATGCTTATATTTAACCACAGTACTTCTATTACTTACATATGCAGCTCTTATATTGAATCTTAGTAATCGCTTTTCAGGCCATAAGGTTTAATATAGAGCTATACAGTATTTTCTAGGGTTAGACAGAGGGGAATAGTTATTAGGACTGCAATCTGAGATTAGATGGTGTATAGCTTTTATATTGGTGTTTTTGTAATTGATTGATGAAAATAAACGCTTCACATGTTACCAGAGAAGTTTTGAAGCTAACCTCCAGTGTGTAATTAATAATAACTGGTCAGGCCATCTTTATGATATTTCACCAAAAGCTCTTTATAATGGGAATCTTATCTTGCAAGATAAATTAATTTACATAGGGAATGATTGAGGCGAAATAAGCTTATGTAATGAATTTTGAATAGACAACAAATATATCTAAAGCAAAGTTAGTCCGTTTTATTGCATTCAACAAAAACATTAAAATGACAGGCTATTTAAAATCCCTCTTGCATGATTACAAAAGGTCTTTATTGGGAGATTTAACATAATGTGGGTGTTCCACCACACGACTAAGGCTCCCGATTAAGGGTTTTGGGGGGTCGGTTTGAAATATTTGCTTAGTCCCAGGCTTCCTGTAAGGATCGGTTGTGGTCGGTTGAGGCCGTGTGAAAAATCAAACATGTTTGATATTTCACACGACTACAACCGATTCCTATTTCCCGCCGTCAACAAAATGTCCAGTCCCAGGCGTCCTCAGGCCTCCTCAGACCCAAATTTACAGAGTCGGTTGTTGTCCCAGGCGTCCTGCGACCCTTAGTCCCAGACCTCCGTAGCTTAGTCCCAGGCGGCCGGTTCTTAATCCCAGACTCAAATATGATGCGTATGAATTTCATGCGTCTGAAAGTGAGTCGGTTTCATTAGTCCCCGGAAGCCTCAGACCGTCTGCGGTGTCCTGCGACCCAAAAATCAAGGTCTGGGACTAAGAACCGACTAAGGGTAACCGACCCTAACCGATCCAAACCGGCCTCCCCAGGACGCCTGGGACCACGCATTTTCAGTCTGCGGCGTCCTGAGGACGCCCCAGGCGGCCTGGGACTAACAACCGATTAAGAACCGACTGTTTTCCGCGCGTTGGAAATTAAAACGAGGCAATGAGCAGGTCTGGGACTATATAAGCGACCGCGCACACTTTGTCATTGTTACTGACTGTTTGGCTACTGAGAGACGTGTGTCACTGATTTGTAGGGGTTTTCAATTTTTATTTTACATTTTATATACTTGAGCTTAAGGCAAATTTCACAGTTAGGAGACACATTTTACTATTTTTTTATTATTTTGTCGACTGGATCATGAGAAAAGAGAAAGGAGGGAAGAGAGGAAGGAAAAAGATGGATGAGAGGGAGAAGGAAAGTCAAGTAGAGGAGAGGAGTGAAGTTATTACAGAAGAAGGAAGTGAGAGGAGAGAGGAGGAGGAGATTCAGGAAGATCCAGCTATTGGGGAAGCTGTGGCAGAAGAAGAAGAGAGGTGTGAGGAAGATCCGGAGTGCCATTCTTCAGCCAAGAGAGCCAGGGTGTGTGCCACTTTTACAGACAGTGATGAAGTTTCCATTGTAGAATTCGTCAAGCTGCACCCTGAACTGTATGACAAGGAACATTCACGTTTCCACGACAGGAACAGAAGAGAGGCTCTCTGGGCAGAAATATCTGCAGAACTTAAGCTCCAGCCCTTTGATGTGAGAAGGTGGTTTGAGTCCCAGCGAACCCGTTATGGAAAGCTGTCTAAGCTCCAATCTGGCCAAGCCCCGAGGGAGATGACCAAGAGACAGTCCTGGGTCTACCAACAGATGGGTTTTCTTAAAACCCACATCAGAAGAAAGGGGGCTAATAGAAGTTCAGGTTTTGAGGCCAGTCCAAATACCAGCAAGCAGGACGAATCACGTGGGTCAACTACTGACACAGAACACCTCGAGTCCCTGAGGGAGAGGAGTCAGTCCATCATTACATCAACACCCGTTTCAACTACAGACTCCAAGATTCTCAAACACTTTGAGCAGATGAGGACACTTATCTCAGGTTTTCTGCATCAGAAGTCAGACAGGCAGCCCTTCTTTGACTACGTGGCATCAGAGGCCGAAAAGATGACTCAAGAAGAATTTGAAGAATTAAAGGGCAAGATATTCAGAGATATCGAAAATATTAAGAGTAACCGCAGACGTCAGCCATTGCCCAGAAGATCAGCCACTGTTACCACGGAGTCCCAGAGGGTCGGCCTACTGCCAACAACCACTCCACAGGCGTCAAGTTCCACTCAAGCAGCAGCTAGCAGCAGTTTTGTGTACTATACACCAAGCCCCATTGGCTTCAGCAACCCTACATCTGTCCTAACTGTACAGGACGAAGGGAGCAGACACAATCTGAGTGGAATCTTAAGCCAGCTACCAGATCTGACATCAACACAGATCATCGAGCAGCCTCAGCAGCAGCAGCAGCAACAACCGCAGCAGCAGCTCTTTACTATCACCACTTCAGCACCGCCTCAACAGCAGCAGCAGCCTCCTCAGTAGCCATCCAGTCAGGGCGGGTCTTTGACCTGCCAGGCCCTTTTCAGGGCCACCAAATCTTCCAAAAACAATTATTCAGCTACGTGTTCTTCCAATTCCCCTCCCAAAACAAAAAAGTTCAGTACAAATACTTATCACAAGAAAAAAAAATTAAAGTCCAACACTTACACCACCCCAAACATGAAACAAATAACCCATGGTACTACACATAACCAAAAAGGCCACATAAAAAAATATTAAAAGTAACTCCCAATATGGCCATTAATCAGCCCATTTTTAGATTAAAATCCATGGGATAGTTTAAAATCTGTAATTGAAAAGTCCAACACTTGCACCTTCCCTAGAGTTAAAAGGCATAATTACATACTTACCAACCCACAAACAGACAAACCCAATACCAAACATAACCCCCAAATAACAAACCCAGTACCAAACCTAATACCCAACTACCCCAAAAAAACCCAACCCCAGTAACCACCAACCAACAAACACCCAAACCCAAAAGTAAATAGAACCCATGCCAACGAACTGACAAACTATTTAGCAAACACAATCCCCCATTATTGAAAGCAAAACTAGTTCCATGGTTATATTTTCCAAATTTTTGTGATTAGAAATGAATATTTAAAATTGAATATTTCCATAAAAAAATTTCTGCTACAAATAAGTTTCCCAGCCATGAAAAAAGAAAAATGTTTAAATTATGATGTGGATTTGAAAATATATAAAATAATTATTCAATTTAGGATATTATGTGTCACTTTGTGTTTCGCTTTTGTTTAACAGTGGGTTTGTCTGTTTGTTGGGTGAGTAAGTTGTGTTTGTCTGTTTGTCTGTCTGAACAAGTTATGTTTGGCATGGGGTTTGTCTGTTTGTCCGTCTCGACAAGTTATGTTTGGCATGGGGTTTGTCTGTTTGTCCGTCTCGACAAGTTATGTTTGGCATGGGGTTTGTCTGTTTGTCCGTCTCGACAGGTTATGTTTGGCATGGGGTTTGTCTGTTTGTCCGTCTCAACAAGTTATGTTTGGCATGGGGTTTGTCTGTTTGTCCGTCTCAACAAGTTATGCTTGGCATGGGATTTGTCTGTTTGTCCACATAGCTGATTAATTGTTTTTGGAATATTTGGTAGTCCTGAAAAGGACTGTTATAGTTAGTCCTGAAAAGGACTGTTTACTGCAACAGGACTTATATTCTGCCATCTTGCCAGGCCACTGCTCCCTCATTATTGAAGTAGTCCTTCAGGTAATCCCTCTGTCTTTTGGCCTCTCTAGCAGGGTTTCTGTCTTGGCCACCACCAGCAGCACCACCAATCAATCCACAATCACCAGGCACATCATCATCATCATCATCCCCCCAGGCTGCTGACCAGCAGGTTGACCTTGATACTGGCTTCTGAGTATATTGTGCAGAACCACACAGGTCATGACCACTTCTCTAACTGTTTCTGGGGGTAGTTCAATGGTGGTCCTCATGACTCTAAATCTTGACACAAGGATGCCAAAAGCGTTCTCCACAACTCTCCTGCCCCTTGATATTCTGTAGTTGGCAATCCTTTCCTCCCTTGTTAACAGCCTTCTGCCATAGGGTTTCATGAGCCAGGTCTTCAGGGCAAAGGCATCATCTGCCAAAATGAAGTAGGGGACATCTCTACCACCCTGTGTTATAGGAGCTGGGTCAGGGAAGCCTATCCTGCCATCTTCAATCCTCCTCTTCAGCTGAGAGGCATTAAATATCTGGGCATCTGAGCAAGACCCTTCTGTACCCACATCCACCCATCTGAATTTGTACTGCCCATCTACCAAGGCCAACATGACAATGGAAAAGAACCCCTTGTAGTTGTGGTAGAGGGCTCCAGAGTTCTTGGGTTTCTTCAGGGCCACATGCTTTCCATCCAGGGCTCCCAGGGCATGTGGAACATTCCACCTGATCCTGAATTCCCTTTCCAGTTCTTTCCACTCATCTGGAGTAGTAGGACATTTGAGGTACTCTCTGGTGAACTCATCCTGGATGGCCCTGCAGACCTCTGGTAGAAACTTGGAAATGGTGGATCTGCCAACCCTGAACTGACAGGATAATGATGTGTATGACTCTCCAGTGGCCAGATATCTGATGGTGAGGGCTAACTTCTCCCCAACACTGATAGGAGCTCTGTAGTTGGTGGCCTGCCTGGCTAGACGTGGTTCCAGTCTGGTCTTCATCATTTCAAAGAATTCTGGGGTCATCCTCATGTAGTTGGTGAATCCTGGAATGTCTGTGGCATACAGATCAGCCATAATGTTGTGGTAGGCCCCCCTCTCCTCTCTCTGCAGTAGCCATGGCCTGACCCACATGTTGTGCCTTCTTCTAGGTCTCTGTATGGGTGCTGGTGGTGCTGGTGGTGGTGGTGGTGGTTGCTGTGCTTGACGTAAAAAATGGAAATACATGATTATTTGTAGCTGAATAAAAACCAAAAAAGCCCTAAGTTGTTGTTGAATCTGTCTTCCATTAAAAGGTGGCATCCTGGTGTGTTCCTAGAAAAGCAATGATGATTAGATCGCAAATTTTATATATATATACCCAGAAAATCCAGCAACTTTGCAAAACAATAATCGGGGATCGTGGTCTGGGGAGGCCTGAGGAGGCCTGAGGACGCCTGAGGACGCCGGTAGTTAATCGTGTGTTAGTCGGCTCTTAGCTCTTGGGACCCAGTCGGTTTGTGTCCGACAGGATCGTGGTTGAAACCGACCCGAAAACTGGCTTAGTCGGTTCTTAGTCCCAGACCAGTCGGGGACTGTCTGCGGCCGCCTGAGGCGTCCTGAGGTGTCCTGAGGCATCCTGGGGACGATCTGTTCTTAATCCCAGACTTCAGTACCGACCCAGTATTCCCGCCCATTTTTGTCTTTTTTCAACCGACTGTGCACGATTAAGGGTCGCCGACAGGATCGGGGCTTAATCTTTTGGTGGAACAGGGGCATAAGGTATACTACCATTAACTAATAAAACTAGTGATACTATAGAAGCAACTGTGCAAAATGTGACAAAATTGAATTGAAGTAATTGAAGATAACGTCCCCTTTGTGTGTATGTGTGATATTTTTGTGAACATAGTTGTATTTGTAAGACTCCTGTTCAGTAAATATGAATTTTGGCCTCTTTCTGAACAGGATAAGTTTATTTTTATATTGCAATTAACTGCTAATGATATGCTCATTTATATAGAAAATAATCTGTAAAATTACACAAAAATAAAATCAATATCAGTTTTATTGTATTCAAAACAAAACAAAAAGATAACTATAAATATACTTTTTTGAACAGCTAATCCATACAATAAAATGTGAAGTGATACAGATCCGTGATTATAAATTTAAAAATCTATCAAATTGTAACTGGATGAGACCTAGATTTATCATTTGTTGTTGCATTTTAGCTTAATCTGCTTCACTTGCTGTTGGGTAAGCAAAGTGCTTTTAATTCTCCTCTTTCAAAAATTACCAACCCCCAAAATGACACACAATACATATGCATACCCCCACCCCTGCTCCTTTAAGACTTATCCCCTTTATGCAGTTCACTCATGAATGACATCAACATCGCAAGAATGTTAGAATAATAGATACAGATCAAAGAAATCAACAGAATCAATGGCCCACAAATCAAGATCAACGATTACAAATTTATTCACTTTGTTTAGTGAGGTTTTGAAATGGCCAGGCTGCTTGAAAACCAAGTAACGTTTTGAAATACGCAGTTTGCATCTATAAATAAACACATGTTGTTTTAGACCCTGGGGTAGGTATGAATCAACTAAATCCATTGTAAGATACCATGACATCACCACAGAAAACTGTGCTGAGTATCCTACTTTAGAATTTGTAATATTGTTTAATTTGTCAACTCTTAGATCGATAACATATGGCATAAATCTAACGGGTCGTTTGTTGTCCTCATAATCTATATGTGCAGTTACCGGTACATTGAACCTGTTTGATTTTATGATGCAGGGACTTAACCACAAAAAAACCCACATGTAATTTCCAGACTATTTTAGACTACATTGATGTTCTCATGAGAAAAATCCATGGAATAAGTAAAACATATTACAGGTGAGAGAGCGGGTAGTTTTTCATTAAAGACTTAAGGGCTATTTCCATACATGCGGCATCCAGTATCCGGCATCCGGATACAGCATGCGGGTCCGGCATCCGGTTGGTGTGTTTCCATATGTACTGACATAAATTGCTACTTAGCTGAACAAATGAAATTTTCAACCAAATTCCAACTTGATGGAGGGCATCAACATGAGATGTTAATCTTTTACAAATATTTAAAAAAATACTTTACCCACACAAAAAACAACAAAAGTCAAATATTATAAGACAGATATTTGAACAATTTTTCTGTTGCTTTAATTACATTAAAATCTATCCAGAAATTAAAGAAAAAGGTTCAAAGTCTGGCCTTAGCAATTACTTTACTTACATCAGGTATACACAACATCTGAAGCAAATATACAACCAAACTTAATCTAAGAAAAAGCTGTATAACCTAAAATTAAGTACCTTTATAATGACATGAATATCATTTTTGTACTTCAACATTTTTGGATACCAATATTTATATATTTTCATTGCAAAAAAATTGATATTTTTACACTAAGCCAAGACTTTTTATAATTAATTGACCATCACTGCACCCAGTTGATTCTAATAAAAAGCACAATGACCTACAATAATTTCCCTTCAAATGGTCTTTATAAGTTAAATAATAAAACCAGTGTACAGCAATTTTCAACCATATCCTAACAAGATGGGGGGTCTCAACAAGTGGTCATTTCAAGTTCAAGTCTGTGTGTGTAATAAAAATGATATGTATTACTACATATTATTGAATAATAAATGTATTTGAACAGCGATTCCTGTTGTTTTACTGCCTTAAAATACTTGCACAAATGTGGAAGAAATCACAAAATACTTCACTTTTATTTTTTGCAACTAATCATTTACACTCAAGCTTTTTGTGCATTAAATATTGAGGTAGATGCTTTCTCTGTGTTATAAGCTTTAAAATGATATATTACTTGTCAAAATCAAGCAAGAAATGGCAATTTTACTAATTTTTATTAATATTTTAATCTATTTTATATAACCGCATGTTTTACAAGGCCCACCAAGAACTCTAGAGTGATGTCATTTTTACGTAATTTATTGATTTTGTATGCGGAATACGACTATAATTCAATCCAAGGATTGAAAGGTTTACCGGATGCCGTAGTCCGTATTATAACCGTACCGCATACCGCATACATTAAAACACCTTTTATATTTTATAGTAAATTGATCATAGCGGTTTACCGTATCACGCATGCAGGATACCTGATGCCGTGTGTATGGAAATAGGCCTTAACACGCATTGTTAATTTTTCTTCTGGTGCTAATAAATATCAACAAATTACATGATGTCATATATATATATATATATACCTTTGCTTGCAGCATGTTAATCCATTTTTTTCACTAGTGTGCAGCAGATAAACATTCTAAGAATGAAGGCACTGATGGGATTAAGTCAGGTTATTTTCTGATTGACTAAATAGTGCATTGGTTGGCATTACATTGAATCAACTGGAACATATTAAGAGGCATACTTACAGAATATAGTCTATGCATATGGTCCGAAATTAAAAAAAAACCCATTTGTTTATTAGAATTGAGACTGTAAGTTACAAAAGCCAGTAAAATGAACATAAGGGACCACTTGTGTGCTATTTGGATGTTTTGCGTTGTTATAACTGGCATATGCTGTGGTTGTGCATTGATTTGGAATGGTAGACATGCCCTTTGGCCATCAGAAGAAAATCAAGAAAATGCAGCATATCCAAAAGCAATCAATGACAAACTAAAAAATAATGAAACTCAGATGACGAATGGACATAGATTTCCTAATGTACAAGTGGTCACTTCAGTTACTCTGGTTGACACTTCAGTCATTCATGACACAGATGAAGAAGTGAACGAAACATGTGGAAATGCGAGGGAGGGATCACAAGATGAGTCCATCAGGGATGATTTAAGACATGACTTATTTTTAGGTACCTGTGGTATTTTCCTCTTAGGATATTCCCTGATCTCCTGCTGCTGTTGCATCAGGTGAGACATAACTTCAATTTGTTTAGAATGTTAGTTCTTTAAAAATTTCATATCCTTGTGAAAAAGCAATTGCATAATGGTTAAGGCAGCATGCAGTGCTCCAATACTGGACTATTTTGGGGGCTGTTTTATCCTCTAATGCCATGCTGCCCTAATGGTCTATATTTCTGGCATTCACTCATTTGGCCGACACCTCTGTGGTGGTGGTGGGTTGGGAACCTACTCACGGGAATGTTAGGCACCTAGTAGGGAGAGTAGACATCTGCAATTCAACCTCTTACTCGTGAAGGGAATGTTGAGACAAACAACCTGAGATGTATGAATTGTATTCACTGATCCAGGTACAGTCCTAACATGATCTTGGTAATTGAAAGATGCGTAACATCACAAATTGACCATTGTGTTGCTATATCTTATCAATTTCACATGTAAATTCAAACATGAAGTGGCCCAGTTTCTGCAATTCGATTTTTTTTCTTGTCAAAATGCACATAGTTGGCTTTCTTTCTTGGAAGCTGGGTATTTACCAAAGGCATGTATTTATGTTTACATTTGACACGTGTTCTTAAACAGAACATCTCTCTGCATTCTTTGTATTAATTTTTGTGCTTCGGTTTTCTTTGTAAATCAGTGATTTAATCCATATCTTGTGTCTCCCTGCAGATGAAGGCTACCCAAGGTATGGCTGTGGATAACCTTTAGATCTTGTCCTTATCATGGAATAATCTGGGTTAAACGATATAATTCCCTTGGTGAGGTTTTACTGGAACCAGCTAATTATTTCCTGTCAAATAGTTTTATAGTAAGTGCTCAATGGCGCAGAATATCCTGTCTACAATTAGGACTGAGAAGACCTTACAATCAAGTACGTGAGGTGCATTCATTGTTACAGTAGTGTTTTCATTTGAAACAGGCATAAACACTCGAGGTTAGTTTGTAATTAAATACGTATCTATTTTAGCGTTGCATTGTCAATTAAGTTCAGTTTGCATTAATCTTCTAAATAGGCCCATATAAAACTTCTAAAATATACATGATGATAAAGATACCATATAAAGCAGATACCCACAATGGCCCACTTTTAAATGTCACATCTGTAGAACACGTGGTTTCTCATACCATTTATGTAAACAAAGTTTTTTTTCCAAATCAGATGCTGATATCATTATTAGCATTTCATTTCCTGAACTACAATAGAACAAAGTTCTCGGTTGTCAGTGATTGACAAATGATTCTTTAACGATTGTTCATTTGCATAATTTCAAACTGGAGTTATTAGTGAGGTTTTTGCAGATAATTAAATAACATAAAAGTGCAGAGATTAAACTGACCCCCACAATACACAGACTGTGGTGAGCAACGGATATATACAGAAACTGGATTACACTTGGTTTTTATCATGGCTTCAGACTTTTGTAAGGGACCTCTCAGCACTGTTTGTGTAGTTTGTTTTGCTGCACTGTGTATTACAAGTGGATCACTGTTAGTTTGGAACAGTATGACCCAGGAGGAAGAGTTAGAATGGACTTCAGTAGTATGGGAAACCACTGAAGTAACAGCGCCTTCATTAAACAAAGGGATGCCCACAAGGAGTAAAAATCAACCAGTATGGCAAACTAAGGACGGGAGAACCAAGATAGCCACTCAAAGTACAAGTGTACCCGGAAGTGGAAATGATAAAGAGGTTATGGACATGCACAGTATTGCAATGGTCATGTCCGGACTCTTTCTCATAATTTGTGGCACACTGTCATGTAGTTGTCTGATGAAGTAAGTTATTTTTACAAATCTTTCTATTCAATTGTTTAGTCTGAAGGTACTAGTTTATTCGAAACTCAAGTGATGTTTGTCATTCAACTTTGGTAGGGTATGGAACAAAACCTTATTCTGCTGGGGCCAATTTCACTAAAGGACTTAAACTAACTCCCTTTATTGGCTAAGTCAGGGACTTAAATCTAAGACTTTTTGGTCTTAGCTAGGTCTGGGACTTAAATGGATTTCACAAAAGGGTGACTTAACTAAGTCCAAATTTATTATATAACCACAGTGGTTTTCTGTGACAAATTACCTTTTATATCCTTTATTTGATGCACTTTATCTGAGGATAAGTGCTGTTTTGAAATAGAAAACCTTGTTACATCATATAAACTTCTGAAAGACTACTTCAGTAAGGTATTCTGCATAATTATACTTTGTTTACAGCCATTTCAAATTCTGAAGTGGAGAAAAGTTTATGGCAGCCATATTTAAGTCCTCTTTACAAAATTTAAGCCCACTACCTCCCAGACTTAAAGTTAAGTCCACTGACTTAGCAATTTCATGGACTTAGCTGCTTTGTGAAATCTGCTAAGTCTAAGACCACAGACTTAACATAAATTTAAGACCAAAGTCTTAAATTTAAGTCTAAGTCTGGACTTAAGTCCCTTTGTGAAATAGGCCCCTGGACCCATATTAAACATGCAGATATATGTTGTCATAGTTGGGATAGTATCATATTGGGATAGGTGACAACCTGTGATTAGATACTAAACTTGCTGATCAGTATTTAGCCTTTGAGGCCCCCTCGCAGACATGTAATGTTGGGAAATAAGAAAAAAAATGATCACGTATTCTTTACATTCAGAGAGGTCCTCAGTGGCCTAGTGGTTAGCAAGTTTGGCATCTAATCATAGGCTGTCACCTCTGTGGGTTCGAGTCCCACAAGTGGCAATGCTGAGGACCTGTCCCAATATGACCCTGGCTGTTGAACGGGACGTAAAACCCCAACTTTGACTTTGTCTTTACATTCAGATCATGCCATAGAAAGGAGGCCTTGGTTGGTGTAGGTTCTGTAACATCTAATATTTTTGGGGCTTATCCCCTTCGCAGGGTTTGTTTCTTATTGATGTTTTGATATATTTAATAATAAATTATTTATAACTGTGTGGTAACTATTACATTACTTTGTGAACATATATTATTATTGGGCCCAGTTCATGGTGCATATTATCTTGTTCATTTCTAAAGTGATGTAGCCATTTTGGGTGACCTGTCAAGAAGTAAACCTCACACCTTCATTCTGTCCCTAAATTTGAGATTTTTTTTATTCTCTTGTATCCATTATAACACAGTTTTCTTGAAGCATGGCTAACCAGAGATTATGTTGCAAATAAACAATTGAACAGCTTTAAAAACTGACTTAAATAGCTTACTGAATTAAATACCCTTTAAATGCCCGTTGAGAATACATTGCTGTAAGTGACATTCAGCCTGGATCATTCTAGGGAATTCTCTGTGTCCATTTTGTAGATCAGACTAAATCAGCCTTTTCTGAACAGAAGTATATGGTTGTATGAGCATTTCACTTTAGTGTCATAGTTTACCACAAGTGCACAGGACAATTGACATGAATTTATTGATTCCACGTAGAGTATTTTTGTAAAGCAGATAAATTGGCCAAACGCAAAAAAAAAAATAAATAAATAAAAAATAAATAAATAACAGAATAAGTCCTCCGCCATATGATGTCAGCAGCTGGGAGACTAAATTAAAAAACGGGGAAAAAGTGTTTAGTTATGATAAAATATTGAGTGAAAATGTAAAGTTAACACACTGACTTCACAGTTTGGGAATGTCCAAGCATGAGATTAAAATTAGTGTGACATCATACACTTATTGCATGGTTTCATGCAATTTCAAATGACAAATGTAACATAAAATGGCTGATTTCACAGTCTAGACATATTTAGTCATCAAATCTATTATTAGAATTATTACATAATGGTATGTTAAATAGATCACAGAGCTTGAATTAACGGTTAAAACATGAACACAGTTGGCAAAGTTCCAAGACAAACCACTTTTACTGAGTCACTTTCAGAACATTCTATGTTCAGTGTTAAACAGGGATTCCAACCTACTTGAAATATACAGGTATCTGGTCATTCAGTATCCGTTAATAAAGGTTATATTTATATGATAATAATTTATTTGTCCATTTAAGTTAAAAATATACAAATTTGTGGATCCCCCAAAATAAAAACAGAAAAACCTGGTAAATGAAACTAAATATTTCGTATTCCATTACATAATAATAATAATAGAACATTTGTATAGTGCAAACTTGAACAAGGCCCTCTAATGTGCTGGAAACCAAAAAGGGACAGTCCTTAAACCTAGTGAATCTGTAACCCAGTAAGAGCCTGCCAGGCAAGGAGGACTGTGGTGGTGGGTAAACAAGTCTAAACAGGTAAGTCTTGGGTTGACGTCTAAAACTTGAAATGGTCTCCTATGATCTGACACTAATTGGGAGCCTGTCCCATTTCCTGATGTAGCCGTGGCAAACCCATACCTGTCTGTTGCCTTTCTGGGACAGATTGAATAAACTGAAAGTCTGTTTCCACATGTCACACTACTAGACCTGATCAGAGATGACAAATATAGGGGTTGGGAGAAATTTATAGCTTTAAAAATGAGATTGTATTTTAAAAAAGGATACAATATGAAATAGGATGCCAGTGGAGTTTTACTAGATAGGGTGTGATATATCTCAAGCTGTCCAATCTGAAACAATGCAGCAGAGGGCATTTTGATATTTCTGGTATGTTTATCAACCATTGATAATGAATTCAGTCTTGTCAAGATCACCATTCTACTATTGCATGTGGTAGTTTTAAGCATTATTCTATTACAAATAGATAATGTTTGTCAATAAGATGACATTGAACAAGTGATGGTAATCATATATTATTGCGTGGTAAGCTTTATTTGTGAATATTTTGTTTTGAATGAGTATATAAATATGTATGATAAACAGGTCTAAATGGTGAGTTTGTCCCTCACAGGAAGATGTGTTCCCACATGTCAACATATATAAACCCACTTGACACCTGTGTCTTAGAACTATTTGGTTGTAAATGTTAGTATATGAGAACATTATGCAAACTGAAAAAAATTTTTTTCTTAACTACAAAGAAGCTCGAGCCATAGGCAAGGTTAATCAGAGATAAAATAAAAGTTAAAGTAAAGCCTATCACACTGAAGTAAGACATTGATTAATGATGTCAACAAGTGTAACAACTCTGAAATATATTTTCTGCTTGTTTACAAACATATTGGTTTATATGACAAGAGCACACAGCTCGGAACAGATTTACTAGTATTTTACTGGTAAATATATTTATGTTCTGTATATAAACCTCCATTTGGTAATAAACTTAAACTGTTCTTAGAAGGTCGTCAATAAAACGAGGTTGCTTTCTGTTTAGAAAGTGGACCAAATTCATTTGGATTGAAATACTTTACGATATTTTAATTAACACAGGAAATGATTGCCTGGTTCTGACTTACAAAGTGGGCTAAATACATTCCTGTATATATATGTAAATGGTTTTTTTTTACCTGATCTATTGAAGTTTTGACAAAATTAGACCTTTGGGCTAGTGTTACATCAATTTATTCTATTAAATGTTTTGGTAAACATGCAATCAATAGAATATAAATTTGAAAGAATGCAATTTCAATGGGAGTAAAACTCATTTGGAAAATTTACAGCAAAGTACCCATGAGGATATATTTAGTGTTTGTCTTAAAAATGATCAATCAATGGTTTACTGGCTATAAATGTAAACTAAAAAGAGGAATGGGGAAATATAAGTGAATGAAAAGTGAATTACCTAAACATATAGCTTCAGAAATTTCCACACATTCTAAACCCCGACAACATTGCATGATCCAGATACATGTGTCGTACATACGTTGTTTTACCTTTTTAGCAATATATAGTAGTTTTACAGAAACTAAAAGTTTCAGGGCCAAAATGTCTATTAAAATGTTACTGAGTTGATATGGAATAAGTGCAACAACGCATCACATATCCATCTAAAAAAGGGAGTCGATCCATGCATCATATAACCACAGATACCATTGAATAACCACACATTGGTTGTAAACTTTTACTGCTGTGCAGGTTTTGTGCTGAGTATATGAGAGAAAGTGAAACACAGTCCATTACAATTAAGAAATGTATACAAAAGGAAGCTTTGTTTGAATTGTTTAGCTCTTGAGACTCAACAGACGGATACATTATTAGCTTGTTACCTAGTCCACAGATATTATATATAAGTTCTATATATATATATAAAAAAAAATGGCTAGCTGTTTACTGATGTGCTTCGGCAAAATGTCCTGGAATCTTCAAGACACAAGAACGCTGTTTAAAGCCTGTTTTGTTGGCTTTCTAAAAGCCTCTTTTGTTACACTGTTTCTGTGGGCAATGTTGACTGCAGTCGCTGGCTGGGCTGTATGGTTTGCCACAGTCAAGTTATGGACGGAGTGTACCCAACTTTCTCAACAAGACTTGCATCTAAATACAAGCAAAGGCTTTTCAAAGTTGATGTGTAGCAGTGATCGTCAGTCATTACTCACGTTCCTGATATTCCTCCTAGTTGTGGGGACAGTGGTATTTCTGGGTGTTCTAGCCTTCTTCTGGATCAAGTAAGATTACTTCTGTATCTTTAAAGTCTACTTGTACCTGGGTCATATTTTTTGTGCTGGCATTATAAGCTACAGACAAGCACAGAATACTCATCGGGGTGGTTTATTTGGTTCAGTTATCTGTATTTTAGTAGGATGCAGCACAGAATGGAAAATCTTTTTGTACATGTAACAAGTATTTTTAAAATGTTTGAAAAACCTCTCATGAGCTCTCTCACACGCTAAGCTAAATTGTAAACACTGGGAGAGGTGAAGGCAGGTGGGTTATTTTTGAACATGTACTGCCCACATTTGAAGTCCATTTCTGGAACAATAAGGACGAGGTCGTGAAGCCAAATTCAAGTATATGTTGATATGATTGCACGGAACAGTGTGGATGGGCCATATATATATTTTTTATTTATTTATTATAGTGACATGCAGTATACAATATAGAAATGAGATAACAAGCAGAAATACAACATTGCCCAGCACTGAAGGGCTTATAAGTCACTCTTAATCAATACAATAATTAAGTCTGATGTATGGCAATTTTAATTGTGTGTTTTCTAATCTTTGTACATGTATACCTGACTGAACATTGCTTCAGATTTGTCACAATGGAGAGTATTGTTTAGTCTGTGTAATTAAGTTGAGCATCTGTTGTTTATTTCTGCATGTCACTGAAAGGCAGTAAGGATTGTGGAAAATAGTATTGGTGATCAGTGAAACCCAAGGGCAGCATAAGTATGTCAACCTTCAGGTCAAACAAGTGACCTGGTAATGGGTCAAATAGTTGCACAATGTAAGGGTTACTTAAGTACAGTTGAATAGCAGTCACTTGGTAAGTACGGTAATAACACAGGCTTAACAGGTTAAGAGTGATGTGAACATTACAGCTGACCACAAAACATTCTGTAAAGACACTGGAAAACCAAAGATGGATAAGTGTGGTGAAAGTATGTTTCTTGACAATAAGTTCAAACTTTGGGGACTTGTAGTGAATATAAATATATTTCAGACATATCATCACAATTACATACAATAATGTAAAAAACATAATGTATAGTAAATTAAGTGATTGTATGTTCAGTCTATAATTACATCTGCTTACACATTTAATCATATGTATTGCTTCGTTTATTTGAGAGATTTCATGTTTTATATTTTTATGTTTTATATATCTCAAGACTATGTGTTCATGATTTAGGATATAAAACAATAATTATTCAGAAAAATGTACCAGTTATCCTATTATAGAATGGTGCCCTGTTTACATATGAAACAGTCTCATTGGTTTATTTGTTGTTTCAACTATGTCATTACAATGTCCCATTCACTTTTCCTGGATACAATGTGCCTTGTACCTTTTGTTTGAGCTACTTGTTTTCAGATTTATTAGAAAAGTGGACTGAGATGTTTTAAACTGTTTGAAAACTATCCTAGAGCAAACCTTGAATATGGCCACTTTATGCTGTTTTCTAGCTGTACAGCAAGGGTCATTTTTTCCAGACATTGTGGGTATTTAGGCATATACTTCTGCTGCAGTGTCAACATTAAATCTATGTTCATGATATACTCTGTGTTAATCCATGTTTCCATAGTGGCATATCATATAAATCTGTACGCATTCACCAACTGTAGTGATGTATTACAGATTTTTATCCCTCCATATTTATCTTCCGCCTGTTAAACTGTGTTCAAATGATATCAGACAATGGGTCAAAAGTGTGAGCCAAACCCCAAGAAATAAGTATCCATTTTAGTGTATACATATATAAGTGTACAGGATAAGGAAGTATTCTGTGCACTCAATATCTGTGTACTGTACAAAAACAACCTGGCTTTGCTTTGACTTGCGGTGAAACGAGTAAGCACTCCAAAAGAGGAATCAGATCCAAAAGTACTCAGAAATCAACAGTTATTTTATTTTGTTGAATTTGTATGTCAGAAACCCAAATATACAGTTAAAGTTGACAATTTCATATTTTACATTTCTATCTACTGACGAAACATTCTATGTCCAGTGAACAGTCTTTGTTTAGTTCTTTCAAAAATTTAGCTGAATATACCTTTTTGTAATTCTTTATTATTCTTTTAGGTACACTTCTGAGGACTATAAATTTTATCGAAGAAACAGGAGCTTATGTCCTGAAGAAGAGACAAAAAAAATCAGGTCCCATAAACTGGTGACAGACATCACAGATGACAGTTCTTCTACTCCTATCAAAAGCCTCATTGACAAGCCTTGGAAGTATAAAGAAAGATTAGGGCGGGATACACATGGTCTCCAACACCGAGGTATTAAAGTGAAGCATGTGCTCAGAGTGGACAATGAAAAGCTTTTAAAGCAATACGATAAAGCAGTGGATATGACACTCACAAGTCCTTATCCAGATGAACTGACGCAAGAGCCAATTCTAACCACCATCTTACAGGTGGCCGGCAGTGATAATGATGCAGAAGTGAGTACACAGAATCCTTTATCACCTGAGTCACAAGGCAACCTAGAGAACATCATTCTGTCTGAATCTCAAGAGAGTTTAAACCACACTTTGCCACACGGATCTCAAGGGAATTCAGATACTGTGGAACCATTTGCACTGAGTGGCACAGAGCACATAGCAGAGGTCAAGATAAACATTGATGAAGTAAGTGAAAATCATGGATTGTTGATTACAGACGGACAGAATGATTTGAGGCCTGGTGAAGTCTATTTGATACATGGAACCAAGCTGGAGAATATACCAAGTATACTGGAACATGGGTTTGACCTGGGCAGAGCAAAGCCTGGTTTATATGGAAAGGCCATCTATCTGGCTGAAAGTTCGGAGAAGGCTGACCAGTATTCAGGTAAGTGTGTAGAGATACAAGTTGATAATGAAGTCATTTACAGTATAACAATTTTAAGATATACTAGTATATTAGCCCCTGCCTTTTAGATCTTTGAGCAAGCATAGCCACTAAAGGATATTCAAAATAGATCTCTGCTTAATCCTCCCTTTCTTTCTAACTTCTGTGAGTGTTTGTAATAAAAGCATACCCTTGTGAAGATGGGCCAAAATATAGTCGCTGAGATAGATTTAGATTTTTCTCACAAATGTATTTGCACAGTCTTGAATGATTTAGGTTTTAAACAATTCACAGCATAACAGTGAACCCTTAAGGCAATGAGCTTACCATGTTGCATTTATGTAAATTTTTGATATTTTGCAATTTTTTTCAGACTATTACAACAACAGGCGTGACTCGGACTTAGCTATGTTGGTGGTACGTGTGAAGTTAGGCAAGGTGGTTTGTCACTTCAAAGAAAAGAAGGTCAAGATGCCGTACAAGGGTTTTGCTTTTGACAGAAAACCAAAATATGACACTGTAGTGGCAGGACACAGCAAGAGGTTTCGTGAGTTCCTAGTATTCAACCAGAAACTGGTCTACCCCGAGTATGTGGTCCTGTATGACAGAGTACACTGAATGTAATACAGTGACAGGCTACATCAATTTGTGTAGAATGGAATTCCCTGAAATGGTTATATAGTTGTATGTAGAATGGAATACCATGCATGTTCAGAGCTGTCATATATCCCATTCTATACGTGAATGTAATATCAGCTGATGGAACTAATCCTTTCACCAATTAAAAAATTCTTCAGTCTGCTGTGCTTATTATGACTCTAGTCTTTCTGAAAATAGAGAGCCCTGTCTTTACACAGCATTTTGCAGACATTTAAGGAAATGTTTGAATTTGTCTGTGTAAATATGAGGTCTCAATGAAGAATTCTCACTGAATTATTAGATCTGCACTCTTGTTTTTGCTTTTAGAAACCAGTTTATATACTGGGGTATGTTAACCTGTTTTATCATGAAATGAGGGATCATAGATTTTTTAGAATTGTAGCATGGTTTGTTGCTTTGTGACTGTGATATGGAATTGCATATAACAATAAAAGCGTAAAGCTAATCTTGTAACCAGGACCAAACAACAAGGTGATGGCCATTTGACCAGAAGTATCTCATATAAGGATGTCCAGTAAAATGACCATTGTTGTTTGATACTGACTATATTAGTCTTAATGGTTCATAAAGGCAGTTTATGTCACAAGTGATATTTGTGAAAATAACATGTTTAATTGTTGATTTTCATTTAAATGTATGAAGATGATTTTGCAATTAATGTACCCTAACCACCATCTATCTTTCAGTTGTTATTTGTTGGTAAATTATGTGCAGTAAGAATACTTTACTCAAGTAATATTCATGGTTGTATGTACAATTGTTGTGTAACATCATGATAACATCTGTGTATTGATATATGGCTACTCTTGACAATAAAGGGTGACACATTGACAGAGTGGGTAGCAGTATACAAAGTTCACTAGAAAATTTCCTGCAACTAACTAAATGTTATGGGTCTGTAGCAAAAATTGCCAATCCATATTTCATTGCAGGTTAAATCAATGTTGAGTTTTAAAATTGACCAAACAAAAAAGATCATTCATTGCTAAATTTAATGTTATTTTCTATAATGGCAAGAATGTAAAAAATAAAACTCTTATAAACTTCAGTCGTTAAAAAATATGAACATTATTTTAGCTACAAGACACTTGTAATTCTACATAGATAGAGAGGGTCCATGAGGATAATTGCCAGTCTCAGACACAGGGTAGCTGTAAATTACATTTGCTTGTGGGTAGCACACCTTCCAACTTTCAGATTCTAGCTTCTATCACAAATGGCCTAAATCTGTAAATGGAAACAAGAAAGTTGGCAGTTGGTTGCTTGTGTGCTGTGGTATTCCATGCAGAATCTTGATCAGCTAGTGTATCCACTGGTTAACTCTGTTATCTACCTGTCATGGTATAATTTACACAATGTTTTGAAAGTGTTTTGAAGCTCATATCAATCAATCTTGGTGAAAATGACAGATAGTTTTGTAACTTTGTACTGTGCATTTATTTTTCATTTTTGTAAGTTTTATACACACAATTTTCTGTATTTCTGTTATGTACAATGATTAAAGCTATATTTCAGCACAATGCATTTTGTAAGTAGTGATGTGTCAAATATTCCTGTGATATGTAAGATGTATATTCATGATTGTCAACTTAATGAATGTCTGGCACATTTGTATGTGCATTTGGGTTAAGTGTGCTTATTGTATCCCCGAAAAGCGGGGATACTATGGATCTTGCACGGTCATCATCCGCGTACGCATCCGTAGAGATTTTCTTGTGTTCAACCTACAAGCCACATTTCTTTGGGGATTTCTTTTGAACTATGCAAGTGGCTTGCTATGTATGGCAGAGATTTGGCCACCCTATTCTTTTGGTAGCCCAGGAGTCCAAATTATGCTCTGGGGAGTCAAAATTAAAAAATTTTGACTATTGCTTGTGTTCAACCTGCAGGGCACAGTTTCTTTCAGATTTATTTTATATTTAGTGCATGCATTGGTGCGTATGAGGTCTCGTCACCCTATCTTTTTTGTAGGCCTGGGGTTAAAATCAAGTGAGTTATAACTATTTTAAGCCCACGAGTCAAAATTATGCTCTGGGGAGTCCAGAATATCAAAACAATTTGACTTGTAACTTGAAAAGTATTACATTTAGACAATTTTGTTTAAAATGTTACTCAGCTACTTTTGGATCAGCTATAACATAGTAAAATTGCAGACCTGTAGCTCATTGCATAGCCGAGTAATAGCTACTTTGAGGTTTTCACTGTTGAGTAAATCAGTTGTTACTTGAAAAGTATTGCAAAAGTGCTTATAACTCGCTTATTATTGGTCCTAGAGGTTTGAAATGTGGAACCAAACTATAGGAAATCATGGGCTGGGAATCTTCTGGTGTTGTCAGTTTTGACCTTGGGCCTCTCCTTCAAGGTCAAACTAGGATAGCCAAATTTAAAAGTGTTTATAACTCGCTTAATATTGGTCCTAGATGTTTTCAATCTGGAACCAACCTATAGGAAATCATGGGCTAGGAATCTTTTGATGTGGTCAGATTTGACCTTGGGCCCCTCCTTCAAGGTCAAATGACAATAGCAAAATCTAAAAGTGCTTTTAAATTGCTTTTCATTGGTCGTAGAAGTTTGCAATGTGAAATTAACCTATGGGAAATCACGGGCTGGGAATCTTCTGATGGGGTCAGATATGACCTGGGGCCCCTCCTTCAAGGTCAAATGAGGATAGCCAAACTTAAAAGTGCTTATAACTCGCTCATTATTAGTCTTAGAGGTTTGGGATGTGAAATAAAACTATAGGAAATCATGGGCTGGGAATCTTCTGATTTGATCAGATTTGACCGTGGGCCCCCTCCTTCAACGACAAATGAGGATAGTCATACTTAAAAGTGCGTACAACTCGTTTATTGTTGGTCCTAGAGGTTTGGGATGTGTAACCAATGTATAGGAAATCATAGTCTGGGAATCTTCTGGTGTAGTCAGATTTGACCTTGGGCCTCTTCTTCAAGGTCCAACAAGGATAGCCAAATTTAAATTGCTCATAACTCGCTTATTATTGGTCCTAGATGTTACCTCCTTCAAGGTCAAACAAGGATAGCCAAACTTAAAAGTGCTTATAACTCGCTTATTATTGGTCTTAGAGGTTTGGGATGTGAAATAAAACTATAGGAAATCATGGGCTGGGAATCTTCTGATGTGGTCAAATTTGACCTTAAACTCCTCCAGCAAGGTCAAACAAGAACTGTCAAACTTAAAAATGCTTATAACTTCAGGAATCTTCAGCCTCTATGTCTTTTATTATTGCTTCTACAGGTCTGCTATGTTCGGGGATACACCGCCTGCTCACAATAAAGTGAGCAGCATAAGTCCAGTTTACATTTTTGTCTTTCAAATACAACTATGAAATATGTATTGAAGTAGATTATATCTATTTATAATATTGTTACCAATACATCTGTTATTCCAAGAAAAGCAGTCACTGCTGTTCAAAGTTCAAGTGATTGTGGCTCATTAATATCTGTGACATTCAGTCAGTGTACATTGTTAAAATGTTGAAGCTGCTTCAGCTGTTTGCTCTATGTGATTAGAGTATAAAGTCTGTGAAATTTGCCACATTGTATGAAATTCACTGTTTTGACCACTGTACAAAATGACCAATTAGAAGCAAAACTCACAGATACTGTGAAACACATTAGATGAACAGCCTAAATATGTCAGAAAAATCTCATGTTTTGCTTAGAATAGCCCGTAATGTACAATACCTTGAGGGTATGATCTCAGTGCGGATTTCTCATTGTGTAAGAAATGTCACATTTTTTGTCCTTCTAAAGTTATGCAACCCCCTTCTGGTGAAACATATTTGAAAGCTATCAGTTGCAGCAGGAAACTTGTTGGGATGGAAAAAAAATTAATATGAAAGATTTGTAGTTTCATTTATTAACAGTACCTTGGACTTTATATAATGTAAGTGATCCCTGTCATGTTGCATACTCCAGGGTAGTCTTACTTAAGGCTCAGGCTTTTCTTTTTTTTTTGTAATTAGGAAAAAAAAGAAGGTATATGCAGTGCTCCAAATCTCTCATGTTTCAAAAGTCGACTACAAACCTACTTATTTCAGAAATCATTTCCACCTTATTTTTTAACTACACAAACACCGAATTGCCTCCCTGGGTGTGACTTGGAATATGTCTAACATCTTGATGATTTATGCCTAATGAACTGGATGGTGTACCTTAGAATCCTTAGATACGGAGATTAAGCACTTGGACAACTGATTGCTTGATTGATAATGTACTCTTACATATTCTGACTTGTACATCACCACACTACTAATGCTGTTTTACATTTAGGAGTGCTTTATGGACACAATATTCTTTGTGTAGATGTCTAAAAGGATTTTTGTACAAATGTGAACTTTAAGCAAGGTGTTTTTTGGGGGGATAACTATGAATCATGAACAAGTATGTAAGTAGCTTTTGATCACCAAGTCTTTATGCTGTCAGTGTGAGTGAATCTCACTGGAAGATGTCACCACAGAATGTTCTGTGTCTTGAATTCATCAAATACCACAGTAATGATTTATGAACACTGCTCCGTCAAATGCATATAAGCTGAGCTCTGTTAAGGTATCAGAAACCATTTTCCATTTAAAGTAATCCTGTTATGAACCTCCCGCAAGGAGGAATATGTAATTTTTGGTGTGTGAGTTGTTTGTTTGCAAAATAATTTGGACAGTTGTAAACAGATTTTGATGAAATTTCAGGAAATTTCAACAATGGCACAAAGGATGAATGATTAAATTTTGGTGTTGGTGAACCAGATCGCCATCTGGATCAAGGAATTTTGAAAAGACTTTTTACTGTTGGACTCATAAGCCATATTGGAGATATTGGAGATCTTGGAAGATATTTTGTACTCTTCTAGTACTGTTCTAGATTAAGATATATTTCTGTTCCTTTGAGATTTGGCTGGACAGTGTTCAGGTGTGTTGTCAATGTTTATAAATTATATGAGAAAAGATTAAGATATATTTCTATTCCTTTGAGATTTGGCTGGACAGTGTTCAGGTGTGTTGTCAATGTTTAGAAATTATATGAGAAAAGGTAAATTTTATGATCAACATAAGGAGCAGATTTGGGTTATCACTAAGCAGTTCCTAACATATATCTCTTTGTTGTTGTTGCTTTGAATGTAGAAATGTTCTGAAAGTGCATTTATCCTTGCAATATTATAGTCACCCTCACCCCACCACCCTCTCTCGTCCCAATAGATCCTGTCTGTGTGTGTATATCTGTGTGCACATAATGCTACTAGTATACATCAGATCAACTTCATATTTTCACACAAGGTGATTTTTAACTGATTACCAATCCTTCTAACCTTGGAATCCCCTTTGAATAGAGGAGATTAAGCGCTATAAAAGTCCAATTAGAATTCTCAATGGTAACGTGGATCTGTGTGTGAATCACAAATCCAGAATTGTTTTTTTTCCAGCACTACACATGGGTGAGGGTTTTGTATTTTCGGGCAATTGTTGTTGTATATATTGTGTATCTATTCTCTGTATGGTCAGTGTGTAGGTAGTCAGAGAGTTGGACCCTGGTTCCCACTTCAAGTCTCAAGGTTAGCATTATTGACACTTTTTAGTGGTGATGACTCAGGTTTGAGAACTCTCTGTGAGAAAACTCACACTGACCCAAAAGGATACATATCAATGTGATAACATACAAATGTAACACCGATACTAGTAGTTGATATTTTGTTCATATAATGATGATCTGATATAATGCTGAATATTAATAAAGATTTCAGTCAAATATTAATTATATTTTGATGGTCTTTAATGGTAGATCTCTGTTGAGATGAAAGATAGTAACTCGTCATCATAATTTAATCATGTTTGAAAGGTAAAATGTGTGGCATATAATACACTATCAGGGAAATATGTCTTTCTATTAAGATCTATTTTTGAGCTCTGCTTTAGTTGACACGACATTTGTGTGGACTCAAAATATAAGCCATAATAATATTTCTATTGATTTTATGGAATTTCATTACATGTTTCAGTTTGTGAAATGTAAAAATGTTAAAATAGTTGCAGAAAAAAAAAATCTATTGGCATTTGTTGAAATTACGTCTTTCTAGTCATATTCTTTTAATTTTTACTGTTTTACCTTTATATGAAGGAGTATCATTGATTAACTCACAACAGATTGTTAGATGTATTCAGAATACAATAAAGTAGAAAAACTACATGTGCATTGTTTCTTTCAGACCATTAAACATTCATAACTTGGAAAGGATTAAGTCTTATTCCCTCTGAAGTTTGAGGATATTTTGATTCACAAAAAGGGGAAATCAAAAATTTAGAGTTATGACTTATGTATAAAAGGACAGAATGTCTTCCTCCACAATACTCGGAAATTTCAAAACTCTTGATTGACCACTGGTTGTGTTACCATAATCCAAACAATTAACCTATCATATGACTTTATCTTATATCCATTAGACAAAGCATGTAGGAGCAATCACCCCCTGTGATTGGCTTTCAGTCGTTTTGTACTCGTCCGTCCCATTTGGACTCGTCCTTCCCTGGTTGGACCAATCAGAGCCGGTCACACAAGTCCTCCAATCATTGTCCTTGTCACAGTCCTTCCACCTTATATAAACAGGCCTCTCAGCTACTCCGTCGGTAGTGTTTCTGTAACAAGCAAAGAAGCAAGTTAACAGTTTTAATTTTATTTTAAATTGGACAGTTCTGGACTATTTTACTATTTTATGTACCATTTTATGGATGTTCATGGCCAGCAGTGTTATGGCTGAGCGGAACATTTTATCGTGTAAGAAGTGTGGAGGTGACCATGAGAAGCCGGTCGGCTCGAAATGTGATAGACCTAAAGTGGTAAAGGACGATAAACGAGATTCTAGTAAGGAGACTCCCGTTAAGAGAACACCTAAAGGCAAGGGAACGGGCGAGACTTCAACGCAGGATAAAATGCTTGAAACCATGTTATCAACAATGAACTCGTTTAGCGAAAAACTAATGGCAATGGAGCAAAGAATCTCGGGGTTTGCTACGCCTGGTGAGATCTCGCGCAGTGGGACTTCTATTACAAGGAAATCTCGTTCACGAGAAAAAATTCGCAGAATTGAAATCTCAGATGACGACGATAAACCCCCCTTCACCTCTCCAGAACGTGAAGTGGTACAAGCTAAAGACGGGACGACATTTGCCAAGGTGTTTGCGGATACTGCGGTGGCTGTGAGACCTGCAGCCACTCCAGCACGTCATAAGAAGCAAGTGAAGGACAGTGAACTTGGCGTGGCTTCATTGTTTAAGGAACCACCGCAGTTACAAACAAAACACGTGACAAAGAATCCGTTGCCTAGGGTGACTGCCACAGTTAGTAAACCTACAGACAGTAACCCCACATGGGAGGCAGTGGCAGTTATGAACTTACCTGGAGCAGTGGCACAGACAAAGACAGACTTTAATCATAATGTACTGAGTTTCACGGATCAATATGGTAACCCGGTTCAATTGCAGGCACCTGTACAAGCAGAGATGGCTAGTCAAATTACTTACGCAGACGCAGGAACAGCCAACAACCCGCTGGTGGTACAGCAGCAGTCCATTGAATCTCTGCGAAACAATCCCATCATTCAACAATTGGTGGAGGAAAGGGTCGCCCTATTAGAAACAAGGATGAAGACGGAATTGAGTCAGGGTAATGTGCTTAGAAAGAAATCAGGGAGGTATAACACTGCCGACACCCCTTGTGGGCCTACACACATGAGATGGCCCAACGAATCGTGTTTGGTAGGGACAAACAGAAAAAGACCAGCATACGATGATTTAACCATGGGCCAATTCGTCATTGGCTTCCTCAATAACGTCAGGGACACGCAGGACCCGCAGGTAGCTAGATGCATGTTGACAGAATTAAACGAGACCATTAAACTCGCGGAAAACTTGTCATGGCCTATTGTCAGGGGGGCTTTTGCCACCTCCATGCACAAGTTGGAAGACGGAACTCTCACTTGGGATTGTACCAGGCAATTGGCGGATAATCGACTAACTTTCTCACAATCCGCAGTGTTCAGCGGATCAGTAACGATGTCCCCCAGGCCAGGGACACCAACACAGAATAGTGGTACGTTGAAACGAATAGCGTGTAAATGGTATAACGAGGGGTCGTGCCCTCACTCTGCAGACCATCTGGACGCCTCAGGAGGGACGTTATTTAGACACATATGTATGTACTGCTTCCGAACATTGAAACGTAACAATGGACATACAGAATTAGAGTGTATGAACAAGAAAAAACCCTCTGATTAGCATAAGTATCGTACCTTTCATTGTCATAATCATATAAACAGTTGTCTGGGTGGTGGGTTATGTGAGGGCCCTCCCTCATTGATTCCCTATTGGGAGTGTTGGCAGTGTTGTACATCTTATATGAAAATTTGTAATTTACACAGTTTTGGTCCCTATGGTAATTTACGGGACAAGAAAGTATTACAATTTATTGGTTGTCCGTTAGTTAAAGTTCAGTCAGTTAACTCACTTTGGGGTGGTGACCGGAGTGGGTCACGTGTTGTAAAAGAGAAAGTACATGTCCACAGGTCACACCAGGAGAGCTGGTCTCCCACTGTTAACACTGTGAATAAAGACAGTTTTGATAGTAATATTGGTTTTATAACTGAAAGTACGTCTTGTCTTGCCTTACCTGTGAAAGCACCAGTGAATATAGCTGACCCCCGGGAATATCTTGACCTAGCAAGTGCAGTTGAAGCCTCGGGAGTTCCCAATTATAAGGGTATGCGGGTACCACTGCCTTCCTCTTTTAACCTAAAATACATTGAAAAAGAAATCCAGGATTACAATGATCAAATACTGCTGGACTATCTCAGATTTGGCTTTCCTTTGGGTATTAATAAAGATAGAGACATTAAGAATAATGCAACTGAAAACCATACATCGGCCAAGCAATTCCCACAAGCAATTGACGAGTATATTGGTGCCGAGATCAACTATGGTGCCCTATTAGGCCCTTTTGACCACCCACCTCACAGAAACTTTACTTGGTCACCCCTCATGACACGCCCTAAAGGCCCGGGTCGAAGAGTCATTTTGGACCTCTCGTTTGGGGACTTTTCAGTCAACAGAGCCACGAATAAGGAACGCTATGATGGCTCCCCATTTACTCTTAAATTGCCCCGACTTGAAGCGTTAATCCCAACTCTCGTGGCTTTAGGTAAAGACGCGCGTTTGCTAAAAGTGGATATCTCGCGGGCCTTTCGAAATGTCCGCATTGATCCGGGAGACGCCCTACATCTGGGCATCTGCTGGAAGGGGAAGTTTTTCCTGGACAAAAACCTAGCCTTCGGGGCAGTCCATGGCACAGCCATATTTGAGAGAATTACAGACCTCATACGTTACATACTGGCAAAACGAGGTTTCACAATATACAATTATATTGATGATATATACGCTTGCTGCCATAAGGACAAGGCACAAGCATGTTTTGACGCCTTGGTCCAAGTTTTAACGGAAATAGGTCTCCCAATTAACCCTAAAAAGGTACATCCCCCTTGTACTCGTTTGTCTATCATGGGCATTGTGGTGGACGTGAATGAACAAACATTCAGTATCGAGAACGAGAAGTTAGACGAGATATACTCAGAATGTGTCAACGTCTTTGTTAACCCCGTTATCATGAAACGAGATCTGCAATCTCTATTAGGGAAACTACTGTACATATCTCGTTGTGTAAAAGGGGCCCGCATATTTCTTAATCGTATTCTCCAGGTATATAGGTCACATCACGACTGTAGAAAAATTAATCCTCCCACAGAATTTTACCTGGACATTTGGTGGTTTATAAACTTTCTGCAAACCTTTAACGGTATCAGAGTCTTCTCGAGAATACCTGTACAACACACAGTTCACGTGGATGCTACCCTCACTCACGTGGGGGGGGTATGGGGTTCACGCGCTTATTCTCTTCCCTTGCCAGATCTCATTCAAGGTCTCGTCCCAATTACACAGGCTGAAATGTTCAATATTGTAGTAGCGTTACAAATGTGGGCACACTTATGGCAGGATAAAGTGATAGCTGTGAGATGTGACAATGAAGGTGCGGTATATGTGTGTAACACAGGTAAAACTAGAGATAAGTTTCTGAATATATGCATACAAAGAATCTGGCATCTCACAGGCTAAATATAACATAGATTTGAGGGTATCCCACATTCAGGGTAAAAATAATGTGGTGGCGGATGCATTATCCCGCAAACAGTTTCATAAATTGGGTGATTTACAGTGGGACGTTTTATCACCTCAAGTGTTATCATCTCTTTGTAGTGTTGAAACCAAGTTTACAGGCGTCCCTGGATCACGCATTGGCCAGATCACGTCACTCTTTGCAACCTCACACGAGAAAGCAGTACGAGAGGCAATTTAGACTATATTTAGCATTTGTAATCTCACGAGGTTTGACAGTTTTAGATGAAGTCACAAGTGTGTTGTTGTTTCTTGAATTTTTAGCCACAAGTGGTATATCCTCGAGAGTGATTGTGAATTATGTGTCCGCACTAAAGTTTGCATTTGATTCTTATGGTTGGTCTTCCATGGTGTTTGAGTCCCCACTTATTAGACGCATGCTGAGAGGCATTAAGTTTTCCATAACAAAACAGCCCTCCCCTAAAGGGGTTTTCTCCTTTCACCAAATCCGCCACATTTCTTACTTATGTGACTCTTTTGACAACCCACTTACTTATAGGTTGGCCTTTCTATTGGGCTTTTATGGGTTCCTGCGCATTTCTAACGTGGCCCCCCCTTTTACCAAATCCTTTTCTGTTCATAAACACTTTCAGCGACAAGATGTGGTCCTGGCCCCCCCTGGTGTGCACTTCAACTTGAAATGGGCCAAAAACATACAGGCACCCGAGAAGACCCATACAATCAAGCTCCCTGTGGTTCGGGACCCACTACTTTGTCCTACACAGTCAGTTACAACTCTCCTTAGATTAGTGTCACTTCCCCCCCAGCTCCTCTATTGGTTTTCCAGGATGGCTCTCTTCTCACCCAATCTCTCCTTAGAAAACGTTTAGCTACCATATTGAAGTTGATGGACCTTCCCTTGTTGGGTTTTGGTTTCCACACCTTTCGTAGGTCGGGGGCCACCTTAGCCTTTGACTCCAATATCCCACTCCACAACATCAAAAATCACGGGGTTTGGAATAGTGATGCAGTTTGGTCCTATATCTCAGACAACACTTCCCAAGCCCTTCAGGTTCCTCTTCTTTTTCAACATCTTGCTAATTCCCTACAATAATGCTAGTTGGGCTGGGGTTTTGGTCCCCTAGTTTCTTATTTGCTATTGTAAATACATGTAACCCTAACTTCATAGATTTTAATAAATTAGTATTCCCAACTTGTCATTATCATTTACATCTTCATATATCTTGGGCGGCTGCAATAACGACTGTAGGAGCAATCACCCCCTGTGATTGGCTTTCAGTCGTTTTGTACTCGTCCGTCCCATTTGGACTCGTCCTTCCCTGGTTGGACCAATCAGAGCCGGTCACACAAGTCCTCCAATCATTGTCCTTGTCACAGTCCTTCCACCTTATATAAACAGGCCTCTCAGCTACTCCGTCGGTAGTGTTTCTGTAACAAGCAAAGAAGCAAGTTAACAGTTTTAATTCCCCCCCCTACCTCTTAACCCATCATTTTATTGTTTTTAGTTTTTGTGTATTTCGGCTGTTTAGCCTTTGTATTGTAACAGTGTGGGGTTTTGGTCCCCTAGTTTCTTATTTGCTATTGTAAATACATGTAACCCTAACTTCATAGATTTTAATAAATTAGTATTCCCAACTTGTCATTATCATTTACATCTTCATATATCTTGGGCGGCTGCAATAACGACTGTATATTCAATTGGACAGATGACTTCAGTGTAATGTACCACAGTCAGATCCTTTACTGCCTTTCTAGAAATTATTGTCATAGCAATAATCATGGATACCCCTGTTTCTGTATGGCAAATCTTTCTTTCCAGTTTGGACTAACAGCTAGTTTCTGACCATTGTAATTCAATTTAGACAACTTATGACATCAAATGGCATATTAATGTGATAATTTGGACCTTTAGAATATAAGACATAGATCAGGCCACTGTTACCCAGTGGTTAGCAGGTTTGTAAAATATCACACTCACCTAGGAACACAGAGGATGATGGGATCAATCCCAGGTACAGGCAGATACATAGTGGTTCGGATGACTTTTTAAAATGCCGGTCCTCTGTCATTGGGTCCTATCCCCAGTGGCAGTTTAAAGAACCTCAAGGATGTTGATGAATGGTCATCCTTGATCGTCTGTCAGTTAGGGGAGTGTCAGTAATTTGAGAGTTGGACCGTACTTGTACAGTCGGATTGGTCATATAGTGCTTTGAGTCCTGTAGTACATGAAGATATTACACTGAGTATAAATACAAACACAATACAATATACTTGGCTCTAACCTCAGTTGGCTTTGGTCAAAGTCCAGCTCATGGCAACATGACCAGAATGCTGATGAACTGTCCAGATAGTTACGGATGGTTTAAACTCCATTCTTGACTTTTATAATGCAGACAATTCCTGTCTCATTCAACCGTTGAACAAAATGTACTGACTCAACGTTTAGGGTTACTTTTTCTGTTTATAGTATGGTTTTAGTTCCTTTTAATATACATGTGTTATTTTAAATCATGTAATAACAGGTTTCTTCTCAAACTGGTCAAGATTTTGTACTAGAATCCATTTCATATGGGTATGTTACTCTCTTTTTGCCACTTGCTGTCCAGATTTGTGGGCAACAGTTTGTAACATTCTGCCATTGACTCCCAAAAGAATGGACTAAACACATGTCTCATATGGTAACAAGTGATATTATCCTGAGGTGTGAGAACTGCAAACTTCACTTCATTAACTGTCCTGCATAAATAATACTCAAAACTTAAATTTAATATTTCTTCGGTGGAAGGTAACTGAAAAACTTTAATGGATAAAAAAACTTAAGAAGGCTTTTTCTGAGAAGAATTAAGCACTGTCTCAGGGCCACGACTAATCCAAACTACTGCTTTGCAGGTGCAATATCTTCCTTGTATAAGAAAACTCAGTGTGCTGCATTAACAGAAGAATTGACAAAAAGTGATAGTCAAGGGACATTCTAGATCAAAAATCCAGTTTTGTGGGTGTGAAGGAGGTGGAAGATAATAAGTGAAGAAAGTTGTTTGGATCTTAAAATGTTTCCTTTTTCTTGAGGTGGACAGATGGAGTTTTTCACTGAGGCATATTGGTTGGCCATGTTTCAGAATTTGGAATATGTATTGTATTGCCTGCCTGTCCTGGTATCACTTTTTCAGAGAGACATTAAAACATGATCTCTCACTTTTGCTTTGGTTATTGAAAGCTTGTGAAATACTTGTAAGTTACACTTTTGACAAACAAATTGCCAAGTTGAACACAAACTCCTCAACAGAATCAGAACAGAAAATTGTACCATGCTATATCAATGTGATAACAGAAACAATAGCTATTTGTTCAAATTAATACTTGTAATAGTACTGCTCTGCAATGTCATCCTCTTCACGAGAATGTCTTCAGACGTAAGCAGTATCACAATGCACTCATATGTATACTTATTTCATGCTATATAAATGATGACATACAATTGATGTACATTTAATACAAAAAACAATAAGATAGTTTTGGTTCATTTAAAGTTATGTATGTTTACTTAATGCATTATATCAAACAATCACACAGTATATAGACGTCCTCCCTCCGAACTCTAAATAAAAATAGATTGACTCTGTGTAAATGAAACAATAAAATCAGGAATTAAACTCCAATCACCAAGGAGCTTCTATTAATGGAAATATTTTCAACCCATTTTTGTTTTGTAATATTTCATCTCTTCCATCTTGCTAAAGAAAACCAAATATTTGTAGAAATAATAATTGTACATACAGAGACACAAACATATATCATCTGATTTGATTTGTAAAGCGCTATTTATGGGTGCTCAAAGTGCTTCATATTTAAAAAACTAGATCAACAACAAAAATAATAATAAAAAAAAACAAATACAAAAACAGCAAAATAAGAGGTAAAAAAAATGCAAAAAGCAAAAGGACTCTTGTCACTTTAAAAATGACTGTCATCATCTTCAGTAACCAAAGCTATCATCTGCCTATCTCTTAGTAATATCCTTCTCCTGTACACAACCACACTCACAAAAACTCCTGCACAAAGAAGTAAAAGTACAATTATCACCCCAACATAAACACCAGCTTTTTGTCTATCATATGGATCAGTAGTATCTGGTGAATCTGTAGACAGCGCACACATCATCTCTTCTTCATCCACCTGACTTACCAGTTGTCCTCGCAGATGTTCCGGTGACTGACAGACAGCCACATATATTGGGTATTGTGTAAATCTTGGGTTTTCTCTGTAAACTTGAATAAGAAATCTCAGGGAGCAATTGCAGTTCCAAGGATTTCCGTGTAGTTGCAACATGGTTAAGTTACTCCAGGCAAAAGTAGATGATCCTATGGTTTCCAAGGAGTTGTAGCTTAAAATTACAACATCAATATTACTCAAACCATTAAAAGCCAGATTGTCTATATAAGTCAGTTGAGGATTGTAGCGGATGGTGACACTCTGTAATTGTAAACCACCACTGAAAGAACCTGCTTCAACTGATAGAAGGTTTTCACAGTGCTCTATTGTCATTTTTGTTAAAGATGTTAGACCATTAAAAGAACTAGGCTGAATGGATGTCATCAAATGATTGAATGAAAAGATCATTTCACGCAACTCTTTCATTGGTGCTAAAGCTTCAGTTGGAATTTGTTGTAAATGGGTACCACTGATATCTAACAGTCTTAAAGAGTTTTCAAGACCTAAGAAGGCACCTTCATTGATTCCGTTTATGGGGTTGTTCCCAATACCCAACACTGCCAGATTTTGATTTTTCTGAAATATTCCTCTGGGGATGGTGGTTATTTGATTTCTTGCCAATGATAAACCTATCAGTGTTGCCAATTCAGACAGGTTTGGCACTGCAGTAAGGTTATTCCTATAAAAATCCAATGCCGTCAGTGCTCTGTAACCAGTACCGAAGAAATTATTTGATATATGCTCTATCTGGTTAGATTCATAACTCACATCAAATAACACATTATTGGTATTTGTGACTGGATACTCAAGATGCTGTAATCGGTTTTGTCCAAACTGAAGATGCCTCAAGTTTGGCAGGTTCTGAAAAACTAAAGCAGGTAGAGATGTGAGTCTGTTGTTTCTTAGATCTATAAAATCCAATGACATCAAACCTTGGAATGAGTTTTCATGCAATGTTGCAATCCTGTTCGTAATTAATATTAACGTTGTAAGATTTTCCATCCCAGTAAACTCCAGGTTGACCTCACTGATGGCTGAGTTGCTGACACTAAAGGCAATGATGGATTTTGGAAGATCCGGAGGTATTTTTGTCATCAGAATCCCAGAACACTCGACTTTAATAACCTCTACATTTTCCAGTGAATCACACCAACAGAACTGTGGACAGGTTTCAGAATTATCCAATGGTGTGGTCGAAGAAGGAAGCGTTAAATACACCACAACAACCAAACATATGTTAAGGCAAAGCCTGCTTGCCATTTTTGAACTTATATCTTACCTGTTAGAGCTGTAAGTATGATATGTTTGCCTGTATGGCTTTGAATGAGGTGTGGCTTTGTCAAAAGAATGGACTGAGTCATGTTAAATGTTTAAAATAAGCAACAAAATGTGTCAATATTCTGCAATAATATAATATGATAAATAATGAAATGTCATCATTTTTAGAATGTTGTCTGAACAGCACATGACTAAAGAATCTCTAGTTATCAGTTTGTCACCTTGATATCTTATAAAGAGTAGTAGTGTGATGATAAAAGCATCTTATATGATAACCAAAGCAATACTGATACAGTTACAATAACGGGTATCCAGATAACTGCAATATTTACTTTGCTATTTCTATTTAACATACCGTTTGTGTATTTCTTACACACTATAGATATTGCGATAACTTATTTTAATAAGTGAAATCTTTTTAGGCAGTGACATAGCCATTTACTGTCCTATATTTTCTTACTCATGTGACCAGTCCACATAAAATGATGACAATTTCTGGAAATGTCAAAAATGGCACAAGGAACAGATGATTAGATTTTGGTGATAATCTGGATAACTTGTGGATTCAGAAATTTAAAGGATTTTTTATCATTATACTTAAGCAATATTAAAGGTGTTGGGCCTTTAAGGAGGTCGGCACTTTCTGAGTACTTTCCCAGTTGTATCTCTTTAAGGGTTATTTATAATTCAGTTTCTTGGGAAGTTTTCAGCCTAAAGCTATTTTATATGCCAGATCATGTTTTGGTAAAAACACACAGTGAAAAATTTTAGAAGTGGCAAAACTTTGTGTTATGTGACATTACCATGTATTGCCTGTTGTTTATGTTGAAATGGTTGTTGTTTTGTATTGTCTGACCTTGTGATGTTGATTATACTTATTTGTATGTTAATTCATGTCATCATGATGTAACAAAGCAAGAGTATTTGTTTTTGATCAGCTTTTCTGATCATTAATGTAGATACTGGTCCCAATCTTTATGATGTCAAATATGGCATTCTTATGAGCATTTTAACAAAATACTACTTGCAGTTTAAGATACATCATTTTAATTTGAAACCATATGGCTGATCTAGACCCTGGATTTTTATGAAACAGAAATGTGCTTACATATTCTGACCAGGAAATCATTTCAACATTTTTACATAAACCTTAATAGCTTAAGTTTCAACAATTGCAACTTCAGGGTAAGCCTTATTGTTTATTTTTCCCCCTGAAGGAGCTATTGAATGCATTTATATTTTACCTGGGAGAAGCTAGGATTTTTTATTTTTATGCCCTGATTTTTCAGAAAGCTGTGGTTATATGCAATATTAATTAAGGGATCTGGTATTGTACATTTATTTAATGGTTCTACTAACAAAATGATACGCCTTCACATACTGGCTTCAGCATATGTTGCAACCCTGATTTATTGTCAGTCTTCATATTTATTATTTTCAATTTTGTTTAACTTTGTTTGAGCAAAGCATTAACATTCCCTGTGTACTTTTAATTTGAGCAATGTTTAGCCAATGATAACAGCTAGCAGCCTTGCCAAAATAAACCTTGAAAAAAAAAGATAGATATTATAATGTGTAATCAGTGCACAGAATGCTCTAATATATGAATACATGTCAATTGTTACTATCCATGTTGAGTTCCTAAAGTAAATTTGATTTGGAATTGTAGCCCTGTCAAAAGAACATTTCAATGTCTCTGTCCATCTAACCAATAAATAGGAGAATTCCTAATCAAATAGCATCTACAATGTGTCTCTCAACAAATATGCTCTACCAAGTTTTCTTTCTTTTGTCCGTCTGGAGTTTTTTTTCTTGTTTTTCTTCTGGGAAATGAGATTTATTGAGAAATCATGTCAATAACAAGTTTACAAACATGTCAGACATCCACTTTGAATTCAGATTTTTAATTATATGTGTCAGATATACACTAAAATTGTTACGTGATTTTATATATAATTTTATGTAAAATGATTTGGATCTTTCACGTTTTTGACACTTTTTGGAAATCAGTTTAACTGTGTTTACCCACAAAAATGTGGATACTGGTGCAATAAGCAAAGATTAATGAACTTTTTGGAAATGAGTTTAACTGTGTTAACCCATAAAACTCATTCAGCTGACAAGAATAACTAATGATGAAATGGAGACAGCTTGCTAAGCTAGAAAAGCAAAGTAAAATGTGTTCATAATATTTGTTCAATATGAAATTATAATTTTGCAACACAAAATATTTATCTAATTCGGCAGAAAAATTTAAGATCACAAATGGCACATTTTCAGGTCATCTAATGCTAAAAGATATTAAAAAAAGCTGAAGGGAGTGGTTATCATTTCTTTAAGACTTATTCTGTAACTGATCACATTTGACAAATGATAATAATTCTGTGACAAGCTTCTGATAAACTAGATTTCAACAACTACCATCATGTAGATATTTATGAAGATTTGATGTTTATGGGGGTTACACCTGTGGATTGTTAAGATTAATGAACAGCCGTTATCAGATTAATTTGAGGCAATATATATAAGTATCTACACATCAGAGACAATGACTTCAGTGCTGAAGATGCGTAAGGCAGAGGCCCTCTTGGGCCAGAGACAGGCTACTTTACAGAGGACAAAGACACAATTGGTGAAAGATGGATTGGAACGGACACTTACTCAACTGGCACAGAATAGGAAAACGGGTCTGTAGTTTTTAAAGATATTTCCTACAGAGATTCTTATTTCTAAGTATGTATATTTTAGTCAACCTGTACAGAATGGAAAAGTTTAGCCTGCAGTTTTGGATGGTGTATAGAAGTTAGAACATAACAGGAAAATCAGTCTCTGCATTTTGAAATGTATATTGTAATTAGCTAGAGCACAATAACAAAGCTGGTCTGGAGTGTTCAAATGTACATTGTAGTTTAACTACAACACAATAGAAAATCTGGTTTGTAGTTTTTGAAGGTTTATTTTAGTTAACTGGAATAAAATAGGAAAGCTGGTCTACACTTATTAAATGTATATTTTAATTAGATGGAGGATACTAGGAAAGCTTATTGGAATCTGATAACAATATATTCAAGCGGAAACTTTAAGTTTATTGCTCTTATGGCTAATACATGTTATTCCAGAAATGACTGCATTAATTTTATTCGTGTTTGGACTGTGGGTACATACTATGGCAATGCAGAGCACAGTGATACTGGGCAGGAGATAACTGCCATAGGAGTGGTTTTGTTTTAAATATTACTTTTTCAGACAAACATAGAGGTGGAACAAATGCCAAAGCAGTGGAAGTAGATAGCAGTGATGAATATGACACAGACCTGGAAGTGGAAGGTATTATCTTTGATGTCAAACCTCTTCTTGTGAGTTCTAATGAGTAAACGTACCTTTCAGTTAGAATACAATATAAATGGACTTTTGTTATCTATCTTTTCTTGATCCACTGATAACCAATTTATCAGTTTTTTTGTTTTTCTCACCTAATCTAAACAGTTTTTGAAAGCGTTTAAGTTCTGCAACTAGTGAGTTCCTAGGAACCAACAAGGGCTTGAAACATAGGGATGTCAAGACTGTGAACATCTTTGTTAAATAAAGCCTTGGATAAAATGCTTTATCTTCTTAATTGTTTTTTTTTGTCATAAATATACATGACTTTGTGTATTTCTAAATATCATGTACTGTTGGATGTGTACATAAATATGTTTAAGTCTGACAAAACTGGGATGTGGCAATAAGTTCCAGCAATGAAGATATATTTTACAGTAAAATGAGATTGCAACATCTGTTTATGAGTTTTAAAATATATTAAATTTAGATTAAATTTCAACATAACAACTTTAATTTTTGACAATAAATATCTCACCTCATTTCATGTGAACAGTATGTAGTTTATTTTAAAACTCCCCAGAAACTAAGGAAATTTGTATTACAGTGAGAGATCCCACACCATTTGACAGAAGTGGGAGTGTAGTGTATGTGAAGACCTGCAGGAAACTGGGAATTAAACCTATTGGTGTGATAACCAGAGGACTGAAGACTGCAGACATACGACTCTGTGGCAGGGGACTACATACTCATGAAACATTGGCTTTATGCAATGCATTACTGGTTAGTGAACTGTATTTGTAAGCGTGAGCTCTAGCAAGGCTCGCACTTCTAGGAATCACTTTTTTTTGTCTCCAGACTTTCATGAATTGTGGCATAGTGTGATGACCATCTGCCTCTTTACTGAAGTTAAGCAGCAATAGGCTACGGTAGTAACTAGGATGGGTGACCGCATCAGTACACTACTGCTGTCTCTGATGGCTTTGTGGCTCACATTAGTAGACCAAAACCAGTTTCGGCCTTGTTAAGTTAAATGCTCCTTAACACTTGCTCTACATTTACTGATAAAATAAACATATCTCCCATAGCATAATCATGTATCAGTTACCATATATCTTCTTTAACAATGTCATCTTGCAGAAAATATTACATAATTACCTTAAGTTTAGAATTCTAACCAGACCCATACATGGGAAAAGTATGGCACAAGTTCATTATTATTTGTGTCAATGTCTGCCTATGTTAGCTCCTGAATGAATAGGTAAGTTTAAACTGAATTGAATATTTATCCCTCTTCGGTATAAGAGGCTCTATATTTGCACAATCAATAAAATGTACAATAAAAATAGTTGTGACAGTATGTTTCATTACTATATTTAGGAAAACCTGTCAGTGAAAACTCTGACACTGGATGACAACCAGATTGGTCCAGATGGTACGGAGTATGTTTCAAGTGTACTCTATGAGAATGACTTCATATATTCCTTGGTATAAAAATTATTTATACATTAAAATAATAATGCACTATTCTTGTTATTATTATTTAGATTTAATTCAAGGCAGCGTACAATATATTACCATATAAAATATTCTGGTGGTCAAGTTTTGGGATTCACAATTATTTTCCAAGCTTGTTTGGTGAAAACAGTAATCAAAGTAACCATACAATTTTTATTTAAATTTAGTATAATTTTTTATTAAACTTGTGCATATTTTTTTCTGTAGTGATGGTATTATGTCCTTATTCACTAACAGTATTAACTTAGAGTAACTCTTATTGCTTGAAGTGTCCAAGAAAAGTTCTTTGAATAAGACAAATTAGTAAGAATACAAATTTTTAAATTCCTGAAGATAGTTAGAATTTTGAAGGTAATCATGACAATTAGATACAAAAATCTGTGCAGAAACATGAAGGTGTTTTTTTGCATCAAAACTGTTTAGAATACACTCTTTTTATGGCAATTTTGAAACATTTTTATTCTTACAGATTTCTGTTACTGGGGCTATTCTCAGATTTGTTTCCAATTTTCAGAAAAAATAGATATAAAAAATATTGCGAGTATAAGAATGTTGGTGTGTATGAGGCCTGGTGATACATTACTTATTACATTGAATCACATAATCTTTGCAGAGCATGGCTTCCAATAACATTGGTCAGAAAGGTTTCTCTTCAATTTGCCACATGCTACTCGACAATTCTTCATTGCTGAGACTGAACATTTCAGGTACCTTTGTATATCCTATAATATCTCAAAAGAAACTCAAAATACCATATCCTATTTGCTGTGTAGATGTCTTATGTTCAAGTCATAGGTACTATATTTCAACATATTTGTCCCAAATAATAAAAAACTCTAAGTAGTTTTCAATATTTTAATAAAAAAGAGAAGCATTTTAAGATATGATTATACATATATATATTGTTAAATTTAACTTGAGTTGTGTTTAAAATGTATGTTTATACATTTATAAATTTTATCGCCATAGGTAATGCTTTAGAAGACAGAGATGCTAGTCTTATATCCACAGTTCTGGAGGTAATTGTTACATAAAAGTACTGTAAGGTGGTGACGCCTGTTCTGTAAAGGTAACAGTAGAAATGTCTGTTAAATACAGGTTTGTTTTATTGGAATCGCATATAGAGAAATCCTGACCATATACAAATATATTAAACGAGAGAGTTAAACACCCAAAGTAATATCAAACCAATATAGATATTCATCTATCTATAAAGACTAACTTTCCAAGACCCTAACTTTTACACATAAAATAGTACATATACCAGCACATTATCTTTTTTTCCAGGCATGTTTTATGACAAATGTATTGTTTTTTTCAGCAAACAAAAAACCTTACATACCTTAATCTAAGTCACAATAATTTTGGAGATGATACTGCAAAATTTCTTGGTCCTGCTATAGGTGAGTATTTTTAACTTGTTCCAAAAAAGAATTATATATCCCTTGATAAAACTCCCACTTAATCAAGTGCATTAGATAATATATGATAAAATATGTGTAAAAGCTTGTAAAAAAATTTCAGTTTCATGTTGGATTACTGTTTTAAAAACAATAGTTTTAATATGTTTTGAGCACCATTGCATGTTCAAAACTTCAACATTGCTCTACAAACATCTTTATAGGAGTTTAAGTGTCTCTAAGGAGTTGCTCCTATGGCACCAGATGTAGTTATCCTAACCAATAGTACTTGGCAGTTCCACTTTTCCACTCTTAATTTCACAAAACAGTCAAACATTTTGATCATAGTTTTGCCATTGATGCACCCAAGTTTTTGGAATGACCTATTTGACAATAGATGTAATGCAACCTCTATTGTCTCCTTTGGGAAAAAGCTCAGAATATATAAGTTTGCAATAGCCTATCTGCCTGAGTGACCTGGTTCCCTGTTTCTTTTCTGTTTTGATATGGCTGCAATAACAGACCTACTCTTATTCAATATGTTTATGTATAGTTGTTCCTTAGAGTCTGTCAGATGGTGGAGATTAAAAACTATAAAACTTTTTATTTGATTATATTAGATTACAATTTTTATGATGTTTCTGACACATAGAGAGAGAGGTCCTCAGTGACCTAGTGGTTAGCAAGATTGGCATCTTATCATAGGCTGTCACCTCTGTGTGTTTGAGGCACAGAAGTGGCAATGCAGAGGTCCTGTCCCAATATGACATTGGCTGTTGAACGGGACATAAAACCCCAACTCTGACTTTGGCTGAGACATGAGTGCAATCTCTTAGCTACAAATGTTGTACTTTATTAAAATTAAGTTTCAGTGAGGAAACATTCCAGTACCAACATTCTGACCATGGTATATTGCTATTGCCTAAAACATCAGCACAGGTTTATATCACTCACAGTCTTCAGATGTGCAAATGTGAACTGTTCCTTTATCAAGAGCTTATCTTAGAAGACTCACAGCAACCTAACATTTTAAACAAACACTGAGAGATATATGTTTGTAAGGCTATACCTTTTTGACCCATGACTTTAAATTTTCAGAATATGTCCTCCAAATGTATTTGTATCTCCAAACAACCACATTACATTGATATTAGGCACAGATATTTTGTACAGAATCTAATTGTATTTGACTGCCCTGTGATATAGATATTTTCCTTTTGCACTTTGACCCTAACCTTCAAAAGATTGATTCAGATCCGTCTTACATATTTTTCAACACAGCATTTTTGTCTTATCTGGAACAGACATCCTAAAATGGCTAAAATATAAAAACAGCAGTAGCAACACAATATAATCTCTCATGCCAATGCTAATAACTTAATATTATTTTTAATTTGCTCGTTATGTGTTGTGTCATATCATCTTCTTGGACATACTAATATAGTGATGGTTGCAATGCTAAACTATTGAAAAGTGGGTTTTAGGCTTCATCATTCAGGGTCTCATGTGGCTCAGTTGGTAGGGTGTTGGACTCATAATCCCAGGGTTGGGGTTCGATCCCCACTGATGCCAACTGTTTCATGTGGGATAACATCCTTGGACAAGATGTCAACCTGGACTGTGCCTCTCTCCACCCAGGGGAAAATATGGGTACCCAGCTATAAGGGATACTGGCTTCTGTGCCTTGCATGGCAGCAATAGGTAAGGTTACCAAGGCTAGCTATCCTTGTTGGGGGTTATACTGTGTAAAGTACTTTGATTATTATCTAATAATATAAAGAGTAATAAGAGCCAAGTTTTATTATTATTTACATATTAGGTGTACCATATTCATACTCAGGTAAGAATGAATCATTAAGGATACTAGACTTGAGCTGGAATCACTTCCGTCCTCCAGGAGGTGTGTTGCTTTGTGAGGGAGTGCGAGTGAGTTTTATTTCTTTTTACTCTTAATTCAGTACTGTGATATAACACTTAAATCAGTGTTTCTGTTTGCCTAACTATTCATCTCTCATATGTTACTAAAGATATGTATATTTTAATGATACTGAAAATAATGTACTGGCTGCACCTTAGAGTCTGTCACGTGATAGATGTTAAGTGCTATAAAAGTTCTTATATTAGATTAGATCTAATCACTTAGCTCTCAACTCTGCGGTTTTGGGCTTGAATCCAGCTTATGGCAGCATGTGAGATGCATTCAGGCCTCCCCTGATATGACCTTGGGTGTTGACTAGGATATAAAATATGACCTTTGTTATGAAATAATAGTCTCAAAGATCTATCATGTGGGTCTTTGTTTCTAGCTTGTCAAAACCCTTACTGTAGTGTATAAACCCACTTGCATGAATGTAACCATATAGGTTGGAGATTAAAACAGTGAAAAACATCACTATTGTCCCTGAACACATCTTGAGGGTATGCCTTGCATATGACCAATTTTTACCGGATCCACAAGCTCTCACAGGCAAGAAATGTCATATAATCTGCAATCTATACCATGCACATCTGTACATACATTTATGCAGATTTTGTCACATGTGTTTTGTAAATTCAATGTTAATGTTTTGACATAATATTTATCTTCAACCTTTTGAGACATTAACTCTGTCTTACATCTTCAGGAAAATGTAGTAATGACAACCATCAATCTTGCATACAATGGTCTGTCCATACCCGGAGCTGTTGCCATGGCAGAGGCTCTGGAGGAGAATGACATCCTCACTGACTTGGACCTGACGTGTAACCGCATCTTTGATGAGGGGGCAGTCAGGATTGGGAAAGCATTGCTTGTGAATGAGACTCTCAGTAAACTAAAGGTATGGACACTGGAAATGTCACTGTATATTCCTGCGAATAGTAAGCTTAAGAATTTTGAAGACATGATGGAAGCAATAAGTATTTAAATGTTTTTACGTTTTATTTCTTTTCAGTTGTACAGTGATGTTGCTCTATATTTTGAACATTTTTGATGTTGATAGATATAGTCATCATAATGGGAATGTTTTAAAATAGTATAAAAACTTAAATTTTGTGTATCACAAATTTTTGTCATTATCAATATGATGCACTTTGGCATGAACTGTTACACAAGATACTAGTTGTTAGCTGTGCTGTGACACAGGCAAGGTCTCAGAAGGAGATTGGGAATTACTTCCTCTATTTCTGGCAAGATGACCTCTCATACATACTCGTCAAATTGTTGCTCCCAGACCAAGAATTACAAAAGGAAAACGATGTAACAGAATGAAAAAATGTTGTATAAAGGGTTATATTATTTCATGTATGACTTGATGTTTGCGGAAAATCTTAATTATACAAGTAAAAATTAGGTAATATAATTTTTTCTTTCCGTGCGAGAGGCTGTGGCCAAAATTGGTAATATTGTCTAAAGCTGAGCTTTAACTCACCCAAGTCACCTTAAATTTGACACTTTAAGAAGAAATGCTTTCCATCAGTACCAAACATATACATCTAGAATGTGCTAAGCCCCTCAACACACTTAATAATACATTAGATATGGCCATATATTCAGTGAGCTATGCATAAAATGTATTTTTCCCTCCCAATAGCTCATTTTTGCTGGCCCAAAGTGCTAGTAAATGCGATGAGATAAGTTACACAATGTAGTGGGAAATCCATGTTGTTGCTAAGTAGCCAGTCACATGGATAATGTATTGAAAGTTTAGCTGATTGTTTGCTTGTTTTTTAACACAATTCTGTCACAATTATAGCTTGCTAACAACCCAATGACTACAGCCAGTGCCACAACACTCCTCACAGTGTTGAAGGAAAATGAGTACAGTGCCTTAGAGTATGTCAACATGTCTGTGAGTGATGTTTGTGAAAATTCCTCTATAAATAATAAAGATGATCTAAATTCCCTGGAAACAAAAATTAAAAAGCTCAATCATTTAGACACAGTTATATACATCTTTGTTTGATGGCAATATATAAAGATTAAATAGCTAACAATTATTTATATGTGACTTTTAATGTCAGCTTTATTAGAGAGATGACGGATAGCTTGTAAGGTGACTGAAATAATGTGTAGATACAGTAAAACATGTATAATCTAACCTTGTATTTTCTAACTATTTGACTATACAACGTATTTACTGTTTTCCATTCTCTCCATCTTTGATTTCTCAATGATGATGTACTGTGGTCCTGTATTTATCAACCTTTTACTGTTCAACCAAAATATAACTCTGCATGACCAGATGAGGAAGCCATGCAGGGTAATATCTGGGACAGGCCCCCAGCACTGTTAGTTGTAGGAGTATAACCCACACAGAGATGACAGTAAAACTTGCTAACCTCAAGACCACCAAGCATCCCCTAGTCAGATAATGGAGGTTCTGATGTAATTAGTTATCAAACAACAATAATTAGAGAAAACATTTTAAAAATAACACCAGGCACTGTTTTCCAATATATTCTTTATCTATTTTTAGCTCGAAAATAAATTATTTTTTCTGCAGTCAAAGAATATTTGTTACTTGTGATGGGTATTAATTTCAAGATTAACTCTCTGAAATAAATGAAAATCTTTAATCTTAGAAAAAAAATTGTATAAACCTCCAGATCTCAAGAAAGACAGTGTGAAAAAGCATAGATTTTGTGCTTGAAAAGCATGTTTAATTAACCTGACAAAAAGTGTATGATAACAGTATGATAGTGTTACTGTTTTTTCCAGAGTATACATCTGTATAAGGATGCTCTTAAACTCATCAAAGAGATCCAGGGCATCCGGCCTACATTTGATTTTATTTATGGAGGAGTGGTTAGCTCTGATGATCAAATAGGTGGGTATTTTCATATTACATTGCTCAATTTATTATTATTATTATTATTAAATATAAACTATTGATACATCAGTTACAGAAATACAAATAGCCAACAAATATGAGTGGTTGAAAAATTGATGTAATATTAAGTATGTGCAGAATCAATGTACCTGTAGTATAAGTGTATATAGAAGATTATGCAAAATGTTGTTGTGAGTTGAACCAGAAATTTGCAAAATATCTGGCAGGATATATATATAATTTTTTTTCTTAGGATGCCTAATCATGCCATATACAGGGCCAAAGTCTTCAATAATCTTATGGGATTGTGTATATGTTTTTCTACTTTTGTTTCTCTTGTCTAATTGATAATGTCAACAGAGACCAGATTTCTCATTTTTATCCAAACCTTCTTCCCTCCATGTAATGTAAAAATGTATTACTAATCTGTTTACATCAGATTTAATTTCCCTTGCACTAAATTATACAAAGCAATAATCTTTATAAAGCAAAACACATAGCTACATGGCCTCCTTGACAAACTTTCAAAAATAGGCCTGAGAACTTAATGCGCTTGGTACAAAATGCAACTTATAAAATAGGTGCCAATAAAATGGTTAAGTAAGTGTATCTGATCAAATTTCACTTTATAGTGCTTAATCTCTGTATTACTACATTCTAAAGTGCAAAGACAATATTAACAGTTTCAAATTTATAAAACCATTAATTGTTTATAGGTCTAGTGGCCTGGAATTTCAACCTGATTATTACTTTTACCAATTCTTTTTTTCTCACCAATTCTTTGTTAATTTAGCTTACTGATTTCCCTCTGTGGTAGCGATATTGTGCCTGTAGAGCAGTTAGATTAGATTTGACGAACCAGAGATACTGGGAAACATTTAAACATACTTGAAGATATATAAACCGTCTTTCACGATCATCATTTAAAGCCCAAAGTTGAGAGGTCAAAGAGCATTTAAAATCAGTCGTTCCTCAGTCAAATGTGATGCTAAAGTAAACATCTTACTGTATACATGGCAAGTACCAGATGATAAGTATACATATCAAAGCTGTAAAACTGCTGTGTATATAAAGGTTTACAGAGGATGTCAGACACATGATATGCAATACCTCAGCAACCAGTTGAGTTTGTTTATTCTTCTAGATAACACCTACAAATATGCCAACAGTGAAATTTAATGAGATTTTCGAAAACTTTCCCCTTTAAACATACTTGAAGATATATATACTGTCTTTCATGATCATCACCTAGGTGTGGATGGTGCTGCCTTTAACAACAAGAACCCGTTCACCATCCTGAAGGAGTTCATGGCTGCAAAGAACTTACGGCTGGTGGATCTGTTCAAACAGATGGACAAAGATGGCAGTGGAAGTGTCTCCAAAGATGAATTTATTACTGGTCTAAATGTATGCACACATTGCTGTCATTTCTCTTACATATGTGATATGTCACTGGTTGTCAATTCAGACTTTGTAATACTAGATCCAGGGTTAAGGAAATGTAGATATAATTGGAATCAGTTTTGGGGGTCCAAACATTAGAAAATGCAATTCTTTCACAGGTAGAAGTCTGTGGTAGTAGCCATTGCCAGAACCCAAGTATGTGCATGTTGAATGTTTGAGCAATATCAAGCCTTTTGTATTATGCATTAGAAATATGCTGTATCTGTTTAAATATCAGAGTTAATTATAATTTTTAAAATTAACCTGTTTCAAAGAGCACAAGGAAAGTCTGGGGGCATACTAAATTCAAGTCTGATGCTTTTAAAAGGTTGAATTAAAGCAGTCACCTAAAGTTCAAACCATTATATATTTATTTGTGCCACACATACAAATAAGATTAAAAACATGTATAAGGACATTTATTTACAAACAGTCTGGTATATATTAACAATCATTTTCAAAGAATGATGATTTCAGTACTGACTCTGTAGAAATCTCTCATTTCAGTAAGTAAATTTCTAGTATTAAAAATATCTTGAATAGGGTGAATTTTGACACATATTACTGCTGCAATGCTATGCAGATATTACAGTGTAGAAATATTAGCGTTTCGTACAAGTTTAGAAATATATCATAACTACTCAATAGCATTTCCAAAAATATGCATAGTTTTTACACCTCACCCTGTTTTCTTATTCCTTTCACACTTTTCCTGTTGTGTGCTATTCATTATTTATTCATTTTTCCAACTATGTCAAGTTTATGTCACTCTTTGTAATATTTACTTTGATATATAATACACCATTTATTCAAGGCCTATGAGGTTCCACTGACCAGGAATCAGGTGGACAGACTGATAGCTATGTTGGACAAAGATGGAGATGGAGAGGTGGATTATCAGTCAGTATTTTTTAAACATATTGCATATCTATATTGAAACTCCTTTAAGTAAAACACTCTTAAGTAGAATGTACTTAAAGTAGAAGTAAAGAACAGATTCATAGAGGGCATTTTCTTTATCAAAAGTCTTGCAACTGATTTTTGCGTGACCACAAATTATATTCTCATGAACAGAAGTAGATGTTCAGGGCCTGTATTCACAAAAGGGATAAAGCTCAAGTTGAGGCAAAATTCAGCTCTAATTTACAGCTGTTTATATGAAACATGAGCCAATTTTCGGCTCATCTTTTCACGTTTTGTGAATACTGCCCCAGAGTAACAGATGATCTGATACTACTTATTATATCATGCTTGCATTTTACCCAACAACCTTTGAAGGCTGTGGGGTATTGTTTTCACCATGGTGACCAGCTGCATAGGGAGGCAGCGGGGAGAAATATAGTCCAGATTGTATCTTAGAAACTGTGAGGTATAGGCAGTCTATACTTGGTGTCAACATTGGTTGGGGGTGTAGGTGTACAGCATTAAAATGGGACCTTGATATGACCTTTGACTTTGCTGTAGTCACCCTAGCCTATAAAATCTTGTCCACTCTACATCTTGAAAACTGTAAGGTGCAGGAAATTGATGTCTGGTAGGGGTATTGGCTGGGGGGTTTGGGTGTGCAGTGTTATTATGTGATCTTGATTTGACCTTGCCGTAGTGACAGTGACCTTCAAAGTGTTGTCTGGGCTACATCTTAAAAACCACAGGTAGAGATATTCATTGGTGATGTAAATGTACAATGTTAAAGCATGACCTTGATTTAATGTTTGACCTTGTTATTTTGTCCCTGTATTTTATTTCAGAGAACTGGTGACAGCAGACAAAGAACATCGGCGTAAACAGAGGGCCAAGATGGAAGCAGTGATAAAGATGAAGAAACTGCACAGGAAGAAAGCTAAAGAAGCTAAGGAGGCTGCCAGACTGGCTGAAGCTGCAGCAAAAGAAGCGATACCAGGGAATAAATGACAAGGAAGAGACATGTGATATTTTCACTTTGGTGGTGTCAATTCTGTGTCCTTTGAAGATTTAATCTACATGGTTAGCAGTGGAGGGCTATTATTTCAGCTAGCATTTAATACATATGGTTCTTTTTAAGTACAAGCTCTAGCGAGGCTCGTGCTTCTAGGGATCACTTTTTTTTCTTTTTTTTTTTCTCCGGACTTTCATGAATTGTGGCGTAGTGTGATGAGTATCTGTCTCTTCACTGAAGTTAAGTGGCAATGGGCCACATTAGTACTGGGATGGTTGACCACTTCACTGCACTACTTGTGTCTCTGATGTCTTTGTGGCTCTCGCTAGTAGACTGAAACCCCTTTTGCCCTTGTTGTTTAATGCAGTAATTGGCCTGTATAATAATCTTGGTCTATTGAAAAAAATGTTTCATTGGATTTATCGCATTAAAATCACCATTTAGGAGAATGTGTTATAGATCAACAGAATTGACTACAGTGTGTTATAACTGAAGCCATCAAACTTTTAAACAACATTTTAATTCTTCTGTTATGTTCTACAGTGCCATTACATGGAGGGTTCAATGTGTTATGCTCTGTGACTAGATAGAGATATTTATATGTTTGATACAAAAATGTGTAAGAAATAGATAAATAACAGAACTATATATAAATGAGTAGGCCAAAAAGACTTGTGAGAAGTGTATTAATGCAATGGTAGGTGGCTGTTTGGATGTTGACTCAAAAGGTGGGATTTTAATGGAGGATGTTTCATTAAATGTGACTGAGAAAAGTAAGAGCTTGGGACTCTAAAAGGTGGACCGTGCACCCTACATAACCACTCGAAATCTGGCTCCATGTCTGGCTCAATGTTCATTTTGAATAAATATGTAAAACCATAAAATGATAATGTGCTTAACCATCTGTTGGGTAGTCTAGTTATTATTGTACTGTATGCAATGGAAGTTTTTGTAATCAAGAGATGTTTTTCATTGATCAATGAAAAGTTGATTGTATCCTGTGGTTAATTAAAAATGATTGAATAATGCTCCACATATATTTGATCATCTTTTTGAAGGGTATTAACTCTTATAGGGTGAGCAAGTATGTAGTTAATACATACGAATGTACACAAATGTAAACATATACACATGGTAACTTTCAGCATGGAAACACATTGTCCCCTATGCTGTATATAACCGTAATCCTTTTCAACCACTAATTGCTTTGAAGGCAATCCCATACAAGAGCTAATTTTCCTCAAGCAAGACATGTTGTTATTAAATGAGTCTGTTTGAGAGAGAGAGAGATAGTTTATTTATTTTAGTGACATGTACATTCTACAACAAAATCATAATTAACAATTTAATATATGTTGTACCCAGCCCTACATGGGCTTATAAGTCACTGTTTATTTTTGGTGTGAAGATACATTTTAAAACATAGATAGCAATACAGATTTAGTTATTATTTGGAAACAAAATAGATTTCCTTTTTTCCCATGAGCAAACAAGATATTTGGCTAAATATTTCTGGTAAGCTTTATTAATACAATGAAATTTTTCATTGTCATCTAAATCCTTGAAAGATGAAAATGAATTTACAATTTTCTTAAATAAAACAACTCTATCTTCAGTGTAAAGTGGACATACCATAAGAAAGTGATATTCATCCTCAACACTATTTTTATTGCAAAGTTGACAAACTCGTTCTTCTATTCTTAAATGCCTAAACTTCCCACTTTCATGATCATTTACAATATTAAACCGACCTGTCTCGAGTCGAAGGGGGAGAACCCCTGCTCTAAACTGTGCTAAAAGTGATCTTTGATATCTAGGTAGACACATTTTTAAATACTCTTCTGTTCTATAACTTTCTTTAATTTTTCGGTAAGTACGCAACTTTGGCTTGTTTTGTAGACCCATCTGCCATTCTGATTCACACAGAGATTCTAACTTTTTCAATGTTACACTTAAATCACATGGTTGTTGACTTTCATAAATTTGACCCATATCTATCATATTAAAAATCACTTTCAGCTCACAACACCAACTTTTATTATTTTGTTCATATTCCCAGTTAAAGATTTTCTTTGTTAGTCTACTATTTGACATTGCTATTAGTTTATTCCAGTATCGCAATAATGATTGATATCTTCTATATTTATCTGTTAACCAACCAGTGTCCCCATACAGAACTGCATTTGGACTGTAGCGGTGAATGCCTAAAATATACCGAGCTGCCTTATTTAAGACTAAATTTGCTGTCTTAGTTTTACTCGCACCCCATATATTGGATCCATAATCTAATATAGGTAGAACCCCACTGTTTAATAATTTGGTAAATGTGTTATAGCCAGCATCCTTATATGTTTTGAATTTTGATATAATACTACTTAGTGCCCTACCGGCTGAATCACTTAAAGTTTGTATGCATTCCTGAAACGTCAGATGTTCATCAAGTATCACACCAAGATATTTGTATTTATTTGTTACTGAAATGTTATTTGGACCAAAGGTAAACTTAAATTTTGTTTCTTTAACTCTTTTTTTTCGAAAGTGTATTATATTACTTTTGGAAGCGTTTATGTTTAATCTCCATTTCTTGCACCAATCATACATTGTTGATAACATTGTCTGTAGTTCTATTTCTGAATTTCCTACTAAGATCATATCATCGGCATACAATAATATTGAGACTATAGTATCATTAATATTGATTCCAAGACTGAGATTTTTTATTTCCATGGCAAGATCATTTATATAAATTGCAAATAAAGTAGGGGATAGTGTGTCTCCTTGCTTTACCCCGGTATTAACTTCAAACCAGTTAGTGAGAAAATTATTTATTTTAATGCATTGTTTACAGGAACAAAAATGTACATACCAAATATTGACAAAGTCTACCCCAGATGTGTCCCTGCAGTTTGTACAAGTAATAACTATGTACATATAATTATGCATATTGTTAAATGGCTGTGTGGGGTTGAACTGGGTTCATCCACTTGTCTCTGCCAAGTCTGAAAAAATTTGCAATAATGTTTAGAAACTAAAGCTTAGAACTAAAGCTGTAAAGCTTAGAAACTTTTATGATTATCTTAATAATCTTTTCATGAATCTCTGAATCTTTGTACACTACCAAAGCATTTTGCTTTATATGGTTTAAGGACATCCCAATTTTGAATATGAAAATGAGACAAGGTGAAGGTGAAATACCATACAATAAAAACAGATTCCAGTAATCCGGATTGTAATCTGTTATTTAGACTATTTATGTAATTGAGTGTTTATAGGATTTGGTTATTGAGTGCTTATATATATCTAACAAAGGAACTCTGCATGGATTTGTGACCTGTACTTATATATGATGTACATAATAATAGTAAGGATCAACTACTAATTGAAGAGGAAAAATAACTAGTTTTCACGAAATCTGATTACAGACTATGTCATACTTGACTTATAATCACTGTGCATGTATTTTTATAATTCTATTCATTAAATGTTATATCCTCTTATTTTCTGATAAACTTTCAAAACTTGCATTTCTTAATTGACCAAACACTTGGATTAAAAATATGTTTTATTCTAGAGTTTCAAGTATTAAATAATAAACTATCAACCCATGAGACAAGTTGTTTTGAAGTTTAGGTAAATTAAATTGTGTTTAACCACAGCTAAGAGTCAATAATACAGCAAATAATTGAATGTAACATTTAATACAAATTTAGCCACTTACAAATTATGTTTTCAAAATGTACATATCACTAATATGTAGAACAATACTGTCATTGCAATGTCATCAGTACATTATTAAGTCTGTTCAAAATGTTTGAAATGCATTAGATTATTCATAACAACTATCAAAAACAAATTATATCTGACTATTCTATAAACAGATACAAAACAATAGGACAATGGCACCAATTATCACATTGTATTCTTCATGGGCAATGGAGTGGCGATTAAAAGTCCATCATGAGGCAATCCCCATGTTTTTGTCCCATTATATGACCAAGATTATCTCTCGGTCAACACGGCTGCTCTGTAATCTGGATTCTATTATCAATAGATTATACCAAAGTAAATAAATAAAAACCCGACATTTCCTTGATAATATCATGAAATAACAAACATCGATCACAAAGAGAAATTGGAGTAGCTTTTGAGGCATAGAATGTGCTTTGTAACCTTAATGCCTTTTTATTGAGACACGATATACTCACATAAGGATAAGATACCTTAAACCTGTTAAAGTAAGTTGTTAATCAGTCATTCACGTAAAGATCTCCTGACCTGTTTTATACTCTAAGGAAATAATTTAGGATTTGTTTGGCATAAATTCTGTACACCGAAAAAAAAAAGTTTGTTATATTCATTATAAAGTGTTCTGATACACGTGAAACTTATCCATGAGTATAAGTAAACAGAAATTAAACAAATTAAACAATATCATTTGCAGCAAACTATATGATTTTATAATAATATAGTAATGAAGTAAGATGAAACAAGGCTCTCAAAGATATATTAATGAAACAGATTTATAAATGTGAGTGAAAATGAAGTATATGTGTACAGCTGTATTTCTGCTTTGATGTTTTACTAAGGTGGTTTGCTTGTTAAAGCTTTGTGGTAAAATGGAAATATTTACACCGTATTTGAAATAAAGTTATAAAGATGACAGGTATTGTAGATAAATGGGGAAAATCACTTCATTATATCTTTATTTATCTTCTGGATAATAAATTATCTGGGCAGTAAATTAAGATATATTACCAAGAAATATGATATTGTGCTGTAAATATTGGTGAAAGAGGAGAAACAAATAAGAAATTGAAGGTTAAAATTTTGTGGAAATATACAATAAAAGTGACAGAGATATTGAGAGAGTGAGTGAATTCAAAGAGTAAATAAAATGGAGAAGGAGAAGTCAGGAGCAGAAAAGGAGCAGGAGCAAGCTAATGGTGAGCATGATATTGTGTCACTTTTTCATACATACATGTATATATTTTTCATATTTTATAGATTTTTGTAAGGTGTGTCAAAATAGAAAAGGAAAATCAAGCTTTTGCTGATTCTATCACATCAGAGTATATATTTATATACAAAGGGTGATTTCTATACCAACAGTTTGAGAGCAGAAGGACTGAGAATAGGGATCAGACTTGCAGTGCTAGTACTTTCAACATTGTGCAATCTAATTACAAGGTATACAGGTTGTCATGACAAAGGCTAATTTTGTAATAACAAGATGTAGTGATATATTCTTGTGGTTACAAGATAGTGTGTCAGATGTTACAAAATACTACTGTTTTATTACATTCTTTATATAACACAATTACAAAAAAAAAAGCATTATAGTTTTCTTATGTTTTATGATTTCACATGATCCTGTAATTATAAGACATGATCTTGTAATTGTAAGACTGAAAATGTGTAAGGCGTTCCACTGGAGCTGACTTGTCAGTAACTGAGGGTTTTGAAGGTTTTTTGAGGGTTGGCAGCAATGTTTACATAGTCGGTAAGGGTCGGTTATATTTTCCCAGCTTGTCGGGGTGGGTCAGCAAAAATTCAAACATGTTTGACATTTCACCGACCCTCCCCGACGTTTGTTCCAGACCATGGCTCCGCCCACCTGGAAACCGACTTGTCCTTAGGTCACTTCCAGTTTTGTCTTATCACTTCCAGCCTTGTCCTTATCACTTCCAGTCTTGTCCTATCATGACACTGGGTTGTCTTTTGTCACTTAAGAAGTGCTCATTGGCAATCCATTTCCAGCATGATGTGAGGTAAAGATATAACCAAAAATTATATTAGGAATGACAAAAAACAGTCCATTTAATCATAATCTAAGTAGAAAAGGTCTAAGATACCTGAAAAAAAGTGTTTTTATTTGGTTAAATAATAATAAAATCCCAGCCTATTTTAACAGAGAAATTTCTGGGCAAAAAGAGGATCAAGTGTTGACCAATCATCAAATCTAAAACTAGGTCAATAGTAAATATTTGGATCCCATCCACATGACAAGAACTACAGTATGTTTACCTTCACGTCCAGAATAGGGTCTTCCCCAGAGGCTCGAATTTTTTTGGTATAAATATGTAGAGAAATGGATCACAGGTACAAAATTTAGATGGTTGCTTTCCCAGAGGTCCGAAATTGGAGTATAAAAGCCACAAACCTGCAAGAGAGCTTTCATTGTCATGTAACATGTGACCCATTTACAAGTAAACTTAGAAAACAAAACAGCCTATTGTAACCCGAAACTGCAGCAATGGGACCTGTCACAGAACACAAGACACGCAAAAGACTCTCCTATGGGTGTCAGTCCTAATCCACTTCGGTGCATAGCACGGAATCAGCAGAGCTTTCATTGTCATATGAGATATAGTCAGAAGCACACTGCCTCTGCTTGTCTGAACAGGGTCTAACATTTTTAATGCAAATTTTCTATTTTAAGTAGCTTTTTTCGGTCATAATCTGAAGCAAAAATACATTGATTTATTTCTTATATAATATTAAAGCAAAAAATCTGAAAACAATAATTAAAATAGCAAAAATGTCAATTTGGACATTCTGATCATGTGATGGAATCTAAATATTCAACCTTGACCTAGTTTTAGATTTCTTGATTGGCTGACACTTTATCCTCTTTTTCCCAGAAATTCATCAAAATCTGTAATGGCAATACTGACTGCAAGTCTGATCATGGAAATTCTGTATATTTCTCCAGTCCTGTCTGTCAGTACGGCTTGTCGGGACTTGACATGACTTGTCTGTTGGGGGTTTAGGGCTTGTCCTGGTGGTTTACAGTCTAGTCCTGTAGAATGTATCCCGACCCCAAGTCAGGTCACCCTCTAGATCCAGACAAAAATGGATGTATCATCTTGGAAGTCGTGGAGCTGAAACTGACCCAGATTTTTCCCGCCCTTTTTTTTGTGGATTTTAGTCCCCGACCCCTGACTTTTGCAGCCGACCATAGAGTTGTAGAGTCTGTTGTAGGGTCGGCTCCATTGGAACACCCCTGTAAGTTTCAATTGTATGTATTGGCTAGAGTACTGCTTTATCTAGTCTATATTATATATTTATATGTAGCCACTACTGTATTTAGCATCTGTACCCAATGATAATTCAGGGAATAATGTCATTGGCCAGTTTATCAGAACTAATTTGTCAAAGAAAACATTATGATAAATTATTCATCATAGACTTTGATTGTATCTGTACCTCAGATTAATTTTCTTAAATTAAAATTATGGAATAATACTCAGCTTAAACTTTGATGATACCATTGGCTGTATTTAAATGACAACTTTTAAGTAGCATAATTTTACTAAAGGTGTGAAGTTTTATACTCACTTAAGAAACTGAAAAAGATGGAGCGGCTGCACCAGGGATAAGCCATGAAGTTTCTAGTCCACCCAAATCAGGAACCAGGACAACAGACAAGATGTTGTCACGAGCACACACTATGTTAAAGGGTGGAACACTCAGCAGAACGGGAACAAATGTCTCTCAGGTACACATCTTATTTGTATAACTGTCAGCAACAAAAAAGTACTCATCTTGCATTTCAGGACTACCTGTAGGTAGCATTGTCATGGTTAAAGTTTTAGATTTTTGAGAAATGGAATTGAGGACTTAACATGGCATGATTTACTGTTTGTGATATCTATAATGTTAATGAATTTGTATGTCAGATATATTACTTATCCACATGAATTTGACAAAATGATGCTTTATTTTTACTGTATTCTCTGTTACAAATGTTAATTTATTGTATAATAAATTGATTTTTTTTCTCAGAATTAGATTCCAGAAATTTATGTCCTCTGCTTGCATTTGTACAATCAGGTGTTTTATTATATTTCTATATGTTAAATCAACAAATTGTCTAGCATCTCTCCATAGGGTTAATACCATGTAGGCTCTCAGCATAAACTTTTATTTGGTATTGATCATTCCTTAGTAAGCTCAACCTTGGTGATAATTATGTACCAGTCTTTGTTAAAAAAATTCATTAGTTTAGTTCAAAATCATAATATCTACTTGAAGTAATTTACATCTTTAAAAATGCACTAAATCAGAGTAAATCAGATTACTCCACTGGCTATAACTTTGGTTAAATCTTTTCATCCAATATTGAATATAGTTGTGAAGTTTCAGTGGATGTTGCTAACTTCATTGAAAAGTACTGATAAAGAAAAATACAGAAAACTGGGTTATGTAGCCTTATTTGAAGCAATTTTAAGTTCCAAAATAAGCTACATTTCTGGGGTTTAGCCATAATAAGAATCAAATTTTAGAATTAGAAATTGCACATTTTACTTGGATGCATAACACTGGGATTATACTGCAAATTCAAGGTGAATTTAGTGTGCATTGTCTGGTCATAATTGATGCATATTAAAACACAATCCGTAATTTGAGTGAATGCTCTTCATTGTATTGTTTTATATTCCAGTTGTCAAAGTAATGCCAAGCCCTGTCATTAAATTCATGCACAGCAATGGTTATTTGACTGAGTCTACTGTAATTCACAAAGAATGTAATTAAATTCACTGCCTTCAGATCAAGGCCATTGTGTTGTATTATATCTTTATGCTCAACCTAATATCTCCTTTGCTACAGAATTCAAAGCAATATTTGACCCATCCATGCTGCACAAGTACAGGCCATGGTCTCTAGTGACTGACATTCCCCTTACTGAAAGACTGAGTCTCAGGGATAACATCATCAATGTCCCTGAGATTCCTTAGTCTGTGACTGTGAATAGGACCCAATGACCGATGACCACCATTTTAAGCAGTCATCTGAGCCACAATGTAGCTGGCTATGCCTGGGGTTAAACCAAGGTCCTCCATGTTCCCTGAAGTGTGTTACCAACTAGGCCATAGTGGAAATGGGGAGATTGCCTCACCCAAACACCAGGTCAGGTCAATAAGGGCATATTAAATTAGCTTTCTTTTCACAAATAGTATGTCTAAATGTTTTAATTCATTTAATTCAGATCAAGACTACAGTGGCACAGCTTCACCGTGAAAAGACCAGGTTGGAGGCCACCCAAGAGGATGATGAGGATGAGATGAAGGACTTCTTCAGTACTATGAAGAAAACCAAGAAAAAGAACACCAAGGAATTTACGGATTCTGACTTTGATACAGACTTGGAGGATGATGCACGTGAGTTCAAGTAATATCCTCATGTGTACCGGTGCTTTTAATATAGTAGTTCTGATCATCTTGTCTTGACTGCTTGGGCAAGTGTCAGTCTGAATATAAGCTGAAGATGCACAGTTCATGTATCCACATATTCTCACTTGTGAAAACTAGGGTTTAATCACTTATATTCTCCTATACTTATGTTCTTATATGTTTGCCTGCATAAGAACAGGAGAGAAAGGATGTGCTATAAAAATGTTAATGCTGTGCAATGCAATTCAACATGATTAGATTATTGGATGAAATTAATCTGCACAGAACAGCCTTTAGCATTGATGAGTGTTTTTTTGTTATAATGTGAGTAAATACAAGTCTGGTACATTCAAGGATATTTCAATTAAAATAGGAAATTAGCTTATAGATTTTGCTATATCTTTGACTACAGTTGACATATATATTAGTATCTCACACCTATGAGGTAAATCAGCATCCCTTGAAAATGGGGCTGTATTTTCTGAGTTGAAACTCTCCCTTAATGTAAGGTCTATCAAAATGTTTTTTGGCACTTATAATCTATAGGCGTGGGAAAATTGTTTGACAGTTATGAGCTTGACCTTTGTCAAGGTCACATGATCAAAAACAATTTTTTTTTCTCATATTTCCTTTTCACCAGATTTTCTCAGAAACTACTACATAGAGAGCCACAAAATCTGGCAGGCACTTTTGTAACATCAAAACTAGGCAATTGAGAGCTTATTGATGATCAATTAGTAAAAAAAATGTGCTGAAATTGACAGTTGGCGGTTCAATTATTGCAACTATAGAGCTTTGGGATGTATTGGGAGGTAATAGGAAACCAAGGTCTTTGATTCCAAATATACTATCAAATCTGCCCTCTAGGCCCCCAAGGTTGAACTGGGGTCATAGATTTGAATTTCTTGTGTTTTGCACTGTATCTTCAAAATGATTGCCTGAAATTCTATAAAACTTAACTGAATTACTCTTTATGACTATACAAATCTAATGATATGGCTTTTTGCCCCCTTCTTACCTTTCGAGGTCAATTTTATGACCCTTTTGATTTTCACTATTGCTTAACTTTATAGACCTTTTAATATGACTTGTAGTTATGTGTTGCTACTGACAACCCTATGCATGTAGTTTACAAGCCTTTATCTTTACCATTTTTTACCATTATTCACTTTCTGCATTGGGATGCTCGGTTTTCCCTTAGCAAACAACCTTTTTCTAGTTTATTTATTTATTTTAAAAGAAACAAAAGAAAAATAAAAGAACATGATGTTTTAGATAACTGCATGTACCCCATCACAGAAGATAGGAGAAGCACAAAATCATATTCTAAATTTATCCTGTGTGTATTGTGTTTACAATATATTGTAGCTTAGGTACAGAAAAATTGTGACATGTTTTCTTCTTTCCAGACAATAGCATCTTTGATTATATCATTACATTGCGTATAAATTTTCTACATCAGCCATTGCAGTATTACTTATTTTTAAGCATGAGCTCTAGCGAGGCTCGCGCTTCTAGGGATCACCTTTTTCCCCCCTTTTTTAGTCTCCGGACTTTCATGAATTGTGGCACAGTGTGACGAGTATCTGTCTGTTCTCTGAGGTTAAGCGGCAATGGGCTATGTTAGTACTTGGATGGGTGACCACTTGGTGCACTACTCGTGTCTCTGATGGTTTTACGGCTGGCGCTAGTAGACTGAAACCCTTTTGGCCTTGTTTTTTCTTTATGTTTAATGCATTAACATTCAAGCACAATTCAAATTTATTTATATAAAAGACATCTGTACACATATGCTTATTATATGATTAAATATTGTCTTGGTCTGAAGTTGCAGAGTTGGTGACTTAGGTTACTGATGTATATTCATGTTTTACAAATGCAGTTGAACTCTATGAAAGTAAGAAATGTAACATTTACCGCAGTATATGTTATTTGCCCGTCAGGAAACCTCCTTCTGTTTCTTTAACTTGTGAAAAGAAATTACGTACATTAGTATAATCAAAATTACAATCACTTAACATTTATATTGCTTGGGATCAATGTCAACAGCAGCTAAGTTAAAGTTAACAATTACTTCAGAGGTGGGGGCCACGGTGGCAGAGTTGGAACACTCTCGCCTCCCACCTCTGAGATCACAGTTTGGTTCCCGGCCCGACCTCAAGTGGGAAAGCTGGTAGTTGCTTGCCGTTGATCGGCAGTTTACAGTACAGAACCTTGACTGACTGTAAGTACTGGTTTCCTCTGCCCATAAAAGTACCTGTCGTGATATGACCTATACAATGTGTTAAAAGCGATGTTAAAACCCAAATAAATAACTACTAGTACTTCAGAGGCAAACATGTATAATTACTTCAAGAACAAATACATACACCTTGCTAATATTTAAGTACAGTGTACAATTATTTCTGACCTGATTGGACAATAAAACACTTTTCCTAGACAAAAAAGAGACCACATATTATGAATTGTCTAACAGTACACCAAATCTTTTCTCAAATATTTCTAACATATCTTGTTGTAGATACACTTTTTCATCGGTGTTAAGTTTACACCTGAGAATGTATTGAAAATTATTAAAAAATAAGTCCTTCCATTTATTTTTGGACTAACATATGAAAAATTTGCCCATAAGAATCGACACAGTTAACAGCATGATAATATTGTGTATCAAAATTAACAACCTCAAGTAAAACTTCCAACTCTGTTAAATTGACAGAATCTGATATAGAAAATATGTTACCCAACCAGTTAATTTTCATGTGAGAAAATATTATAATACATTATTATTTTTGTGAACATATATTAGGCCTCTGATCCCCACAGATGCAAAATTTAATTATTTTTTCATACTATCAATGGGTATCCCCAGTGGCAAATTTCACATACAGTGGTAAATGTCACATACAGTGACAAATATCACAAACAGTGGCAAATTTCCCATACTGTGGCAAACTTCTCATAGAGTGGCAAATGTTACATACAGTGGCAATTTCACATACAGTGGCAAATGTCACATACAGTGGCAAATTTCACATACAGTGACAAATTGCACATACTGTGGCAAATGTCACATACAGTGGTAAGTGTCACATACAGTGGCAAATTGCACATACAGAGGCAAATTTCCCATACTGTGGCAAATGTGACATACAGTGGCAAATGTCACATACAGTGGCAAATGTCACATACAGTGGCAAATGTCACATACAGTGGCAAATTTCAAATACAGTGGCAAATGTCACATACAGTGGCAAATGTCACATACAGTGGTAAGTGTCACATACAGTGGCAAATTTCACATACAGAGGCAAATTTCCCCATACTGTGGTAAACCGCACATACACTGACAAATTTCACATATACTGACAAAGTTCACATTTCCTTGTCCAAGTTGAATCTCAAGGGATCAGAAAATAATTCACTCAGTGAGAATTTCCAGATTACAGGGTGAGAGGGCCTCAAACAACCCAAGTTTTAGTTAAGGGGTCATTTTTTAATTTTGCTACTGTTGATATTATTATTAATATACTATAGCTACCAGCACACCCTCAAATTGGGCTCCGAGGCGCCAGTACATTCAGACATGTAAGAAGTTGGGGGTGAGACCAGTACCTGCTGTAGAAGAGACTATAGAGGACAAAACAGTCACTGTACGCAACAGATGTCTCAATGCCCTGGATGTCCTCTCCATTGCTAATGCACTCATTGTAAGTCTTGTTGTCTGAATCTCTCAGGATGGTATGTTTTATCAGTGGGGACATTTCTGTCTGATATCCTTCCATTATAATGTATGAATGATTCAGAAAATACCAAGCTAAAAAGTTTGAAGATATTGTATGTTTAGATAGACTAGGATTTAATGGGGAACAGCTGATTCAATTGAGGTGGAAGTTACAAGTGTATTGTGCTGATATTGGTAAATGTCATGTTAGGTAAGTAGCATGTACATTATGTTAAAATTGTTTGAGTAAATCTCAGATACTTTACCATGTAAAAAATACCCAGTTGGGTTGAAATATTTGTTATCCTATTATCAATCACGTAGGTTATAATTGGATTGCACAAAGTAAAATATTGCATTACATGTATGTAAGAGTTGCATTATACTGGTACTTTTGCACTTCAAATCTTATATTGTATTATGGTATATATTTTACTATATACAATGTAAAACCTAAAAGAATAAGGGTGGGGGGTTAAAGTGATCCTCTAAGATTTTAATATATCAATCTTGGCCGGCCAGAGTGCATTACTTTTTCATTCATCCCCTTTATACTATCTGGGCACGACCTTTACAGTGTGTTTACGGCAACAAAATCACATTCAAATCAGTAAATCCACCATACAATTCAGTCTATTCAGAGGATAAAGATGTAACCTGTTACATCTGTTTTCAAAATGTTTTGCATTATGATTATTATAATCACAATGCAGAGGGAGGGGCAAAGTGCTCATTTCAGTTTTATTTATACTTAAACAAGGGACTTATGTAGTTTAGCAGTTTTAGAAGCATTAGTGAGTGATTTATCACATTAAAATCAGACAGTTTAAGATATTACACTTTAATGTATTATTTATCAGAGAAAAATATCATCTGAAAATGTCAGCTGTTACATATTATGGTATGGTTTTACACTTGACAAATATGAGAACCTCTAGTATTTCAGTATGTTGGTTCCACTCTTTGTCCTGGTCTTAAGCAGGACAGGACAATTCCCTCACCTATGTCAATTGGTAGAATCTTGACTGATTCTAGATAATTTATTTCTCCATCACTATAGCTGCCAATCCTCAGATATTACAAATGCAATATATGATAGAAAACGTCATAACCAAATAAATCAATTAACAAGTCAACATAAAATGAGTGCGTCTTTTTGCAGTCAAACCAGACAGTGACACAGTTGGTGTTGGATGGCAATCAGATAGGAGATGATGGGGCTCGGGTCATAGCTTGGCTCACTAAAGAACAAGACAGCTACCTCGAAAAATTGGTGATTCATTTCTAACTATAAAGATAGTTTCACCCAACAGCCTTTAAAGGCTGTGTGGCTGTTGTTTTCACTCATGGTGTCTGGCTAGGCAGGCAGCTGGAAAAACATTATTATCCGGGTTGTTTCTCAGAAACCATAAAGTATAAGAAATCAATACTTGGTATGGACATTGGTTAGGAAGTGTAGGTGTGCAGGGTCTTAGTCCAGGCTACATCTTAAAAACTGTAAGGTATAAGAAATCAATACTTGATATGGACATTGGTTAGGAAGTGTAGGTGTGCAACGTCTTAGTCCAGGCTACATCTTAAAAACTGTAAGGTGAAGGATATTGATACTTGGTAGGGACATTGGTTTGGGGTGTAGGTGTGGAATGTCATGAAGTTACCTTGATTTGACCTTTGACCTTGCCATAGTGACGATGATCTTTAAAATCTTGTATGGGTTATATCTATGAAAATGTAAAGTGTAGGATGTTAATACTTGTTCAAGACACTGGTTATGGGGTGTAGGTGTGGAGGCTCATGGTGTGACCTGGGTGTGACCTTTGACCTTGCAATAGTGGCCGTGATCTTCAATGTCTTGTTTGAGCAATATCTCAGAAATCATAAGGTGTAGGATATTGATACTTGGTAGGGACATTGGTCTGGCAGTGTAGGTGTGCAGAGTTATATTGTGACCTTGATATGACCTTTGACTTTGCTGTAGTGACCTTGACCTTTAAATATTGTTCTGGCTATATCCCAGAAACTGTGAAGTGCAGAAAGTTGATACTTGGTAGAGTCATAGGTTGGGAGTGTAGGTCTGCAATCCCATGGTGTGATTTTGATTTGACCTTGCTGTAGTGACCTTAACCTATAACTTCTTGTCCTGACTACTTCTTGGCAACCGTACGTGCAGGAAGTGGATATCAGTGCCATTGATTGTACAGACATAAGAAGAACTTGGTGACACCTTTCATCTTGGTGTTGCCAGAATGTTTTCTGCTGCCATATTTGAGAGACATTTCTCCTATCATAAAGATATATAGATTTCTGCAACTGATTATGATTAGAACTTTTACCTGATAATGCAATTTCCATTGACAGCTATACTTCAATTAAGGAATTTTACTTAGTAATAACTTTCAGTTTGCTTATTACTATGGTCATGCTATTGATATCGTGTTTTAATACTTTGTCTTTTAATACATTCTCTCTCTTTTGCATTATTTCACCTACACCTTTACATAACTTACATTGACCTGATAGTCTGCTGATTTTTGTACTGTTTCACCTCTTCTATATCTCATGGTGTCACAACACTATTTCCTCATACTCTTGGGTGTTGGCATCTCTGATACTATCTTAACATTGTATATCTGACTGAGGAGATAGGGGCACAGTAACATGGGTAGCACACTTTTCTCAGTCCTCTGAGATTGTGAGTTGGAATCCCAGGCTGGCCTAAATTGGTAAAGTTGGTTGTTGCATCCTGATTACTTAAAGGTTTGTAGTTCAGAATTTTGACCAACTAGTTTTGACTGCTATCCTTAAGCTCCTCAACTACTCATTGTGATACAACCTTTCAATTTCTTGAAACCAAAATCACATCCAAGGAATGAATCAATCTTAATGATGTGAGAAAGAAGAGAGAAGATTTGCTAATGAGTACTGACATTATTATTGTTACAAATGTTGATAACTCAAAATGAAAATAGGTAGGTTTCCTGTGCAGCATATTCTACATTGTTTTCCAAGATTAAAATTCCCATATTCATCTTTTTGAAATGACACATCCACAAAGTTGAATATGTTTCAAAACTTCAAGTTTAGACAATGTTAAAACACTGCCATAAAGAAACCAAAATGATAGAAAACAGCAACTATCACACAAATACTAGTATTTGATGCAGATTGGTTTCTTTGTAGTCAATAGCAGATAATGAAATTGGACCAGAAGGAATTAAAGCCATTGGAGAAATGATGACCACAAACAGACAGATCACATACCTCAATATTTCAGGTAAGATAATCCACACATATTTGATGTTCACCAAACATTACACAATTCTCATCTTATAAAATGCATATACAGTGGACTGTACATAAATACTACATATGCAGACTGTTCACAGAATTTGGTTCTAGTTGTGATTAACTTCAAATTATATCAACAGTGCAGAATTTTCTCATACTTGGACAGGAAAACTTGTTCCTTATGGTCTAAATTTGCACTATATATAGATTATACTGATCCATGTGAACGTTAATGATTTTTTGTATATTGTATAAAGTAGAATTATAATTCACAAATTTACCAAGACTTTTTTTCACTAAAAAGAAAAACTAGGTGGTGGCATTGGCATCACTTACATCCTATAAAAATACTTTTTACACAGTGATATAATAATGTATCAGTCTTGCATCGAACTCTGTTGTTAATTATGAACTATTAAATTAAATGTGCATGCCTTTATACTGCAGGTAATCATGCCAGTGATGAGCATGTGGCCGTCATAGCTGCTGCTCTGAAAGTGAGTACACAAACCAATAATTCACAGTAATCTACATCCACATTGTTATCACCCTTTAGGTTAGTCATGTAGGTCAGGGTATGTTTTCACCGATCTTTGAATGTCTGAATGCTTGCCTAATTGTAGGATTTGTACAAGTAACATTTGTTCATTTTAATTCTTTATCAAAAAGGCAAATTAATTTGGGGCAAGTAAAGCTAATAATTGACATCATTTGTGGCATATAATTACATTAGCATTATTTGTTTCATTGAAGTGACATTGTGATAGTATACATGTTAATATTTATAATTTGACTCTAATTTAAAAGTCATGGAATGTAGTTCTTATTAAACTTCAAGTTGAGTTTTTAAGAATAAAGTCGTTTGTTGTTGTTTCAAACATCTTAACTGAAGCTATGTTATATTTTAGACTAATAAATAGACTAATAAATAGACCTATATACATTGTTCAGTTAATTTTATCGATTTTATATTTGAAACACAGTATATAGACTCTATGGTTCCATCAAAAAATAAAATGCAAAAGATATATTTATCTTCTCTATTTTTACAGCAAAATCACCATTTGTCTCACATCAACCTGAGTTACAATGCTATTGGAGACAGGGGAGCCAAGCTTGTTGCATCAGCCATAGGTAAAGTGTCATCATCACTTATGAAGATATTATACTGGGTAATATGCTAATACCTTCAAGTAATGTATATTCTCCTTTAGACAGTGGTTAATGGGTTTATTCTCTGCAAAGATTCGTAGGTTGCATCTCGGCCCTAACTGATCCTTGTTTATACAGATTTAAGGTGAAACAATGTTGTCACATAAAAACATTACTTGAGGGATTGAATGCAATACCTGGTGATGTCATAAGCATTGGGTTACATCTTTAAGGTGAACATGAAGTAAAAATTCTGTTGTTTCATCAGAGAAGTTTTGCACATTTTCTCACTTGCTTACTGAAACCTTTTGGCTCCTCTGATAGATAGAAATGGCTCAAAGATTCTTTCCCTGTCAATATCTTGGGCAATGGTCTCTCCCCAACTCACATTGTTCACCATCTGGGTGTATTGTTTGACTCAAAATTTGGCTTCACTAATCATTTGCATCATATCAGATGCTTTCTCTCCTTTGATGTCTCAGTCATGGTTGCAAATGCATTGGTCAGTAGTCATCTGGATTATTGCAATTCTCTGTTTCATAACTTCTCACCTAAGAATATGACAAGTCTTCAGAATATTCAAAACTGTCTGGCTCACTTAGTTACTGGTGTTTCAACATTTACCCACATAACTCTAATCCACAAATCTCTTCACTGGCTTCTAGTAAAACAATGAATCATCTTCAAAACCTTAGTACATATATACAGGTACCTCACCACTAGAAAGCCAAAATCTTTTTCCCCAAGTCTGACTCTGTATATGCACCTGCTGTTAAAACAAGATGTAGCCATCCAGAAAAGATGTGTCTCAAAGTTTCCCATTATAGTTCCTCAATTCATAAATCATAAGTTCATTTTAACAATTGTTTCTCATGTCATGCTTTAAAAACTTTGCCACTAGAAATTCAAACTGATCCTACTCTTTCATGTTTCAAAAGGTGACTTAAAACCTATCCATTTCAGAAGTCTTTCCCTCCCTAGTTTCGACAACCGAACACCCATGGTCTACCTGGTTATGACCCTTATCATGTCTCATGCCTTTTGATTTATGCATTATGTTTTAGATGTTATACCTTAGAATCCTCTTGTTGTGAAATTAAGCACCTGGATACCTGAAACCTGAACCTTAACCTGACAATAATAAAAAATCTAACTTTTTAAAATTTTTTTTGTAATTTTATTTATTTTTTTTTCACAATCGTGGTAATGTAAGGTGGACGAGGATACCAAACCCACCATCAAAACTAAACAGTGCCCATCATACACAGTATGATGTATATGTTACATACTATGATATAAATGTGATATATACAAAGAAGGCTTACGAAAAAAAACAAATGTTACAGTCAGTAAATGGATAACACTGCAATAAAATTACAATTATAAGTCAACTGTTGTAGTTCTTTTGGAAAAAAGGAAAGAAATAAAATCTTTTTTTTTTACACTAAAATAACGAAACACTAGACATGAATCAACCCTTGTTGCTCCAGAAAAAGGCTATTAACACTATAAACTATCACACAATGTTCTATATACTTTGCTAAATTTATTAATTTTCTTTTCTTTACTGTATATTTTTTCTAGAATTTCTAATTTGGATTTGATTATTTTCCAAAAATCATTTATGAGAACTGCCTTACGTAAACTTTTGTTTTTATTAATATAGCATTTTCCCCAGATAATTACTGTATTAATACAATGTGACAATGAGGAATTTTCTAAATTTAAACCTAACAATATTTCACATATTGAGAGCTTTAATTCTCTGTCATATATGTTTTTAAGTTTCATTTCTAAATTTTCCCCAAAAGCCTGACTTAATCGCAATAAAAGAAGTGGTGTTCTCTTGTATCAATAAAAGTACAGTAATGTCATTTTGGACTATCTGTTATGTTCCACTTAAAAAGATTATCCCCACAATTAACAATTCGATGAAGGATTTTCTACTGAAAACTCTGGAAATAAGGTTCTCTTAAAATTTTATATGGTAGTTCAAAAGTGACAGACCACTCATGCTTTTCCAAAAAAGGAAACAGGTTTACCCATATTGCTGTTGGTGGCTTTGATACTCTTGTAACAAGTTCTTGATAGATTTCAACAGTTTTCACTTTTATAATTGCTTTCAACTTATTAACTTTTATATAAACTTCATTTGACATTTTTTCCTGTAGCTATTGGAAGTATTAATAAATTTTCTATCCATGGAATGGAGATAAAGCTTTTAATCCTAATGTATTGGAGAAAGTTTAGATTCCAGTTCATTTTCTGATTCAAGGTTGCAACATCTAAAAATCTAACTATTTTTGTGCTAAAATATATTCCAGTACAAATTTAGAACTCATTTCAGCAATTAATTACCTCATGTGTATCAGCAATAAATACCGTCAGCCTTTTTAATGTATGAAAAATATGATTCAAATTGTTTATAAAATGGTAATAAAAATATTAAGATATGTTTGAATTTTAAAACCTCCTTTATTGATTCTCTTATTTTTACAGTTTGTTTTATAATATTTTCAATAACTTAGTCCATGTCACTTTAGCCATTTTTACTAAAGGAGGAAAGTTATAATGCATGGGTGTAAGCCACTAGTCTCCAAAAATTAAAAACTTTCCCACATGAAAGAATTACTGTGTTTTTTCTTAAGCACAGCCCAGATGATTATTATTTCACAATCTAGTAGACCAAGCTATCTGCACTGAGTCTTTTTTGAAACTCAGGTGTTATTTTGGAAATTTTTTTGGTTCTGCAATTATTTTACATGACCTGATTCTGGAAGTGAGAAGCTGGTATTGTTAGCTTACACTTTCTGATCACTAGAATATCATTCATTAAATATAAATTTGTATGAAGTTTCTTTTGAAGTACTTTTAGTCTATTGTCAAGTTTACCACTTCAGTATTGACTTATAATTTAATGCCACTCAGCTTTATATTTTATGCAGTTATGTTATCTATGTAGTATATGCAACTGTGTTGAACAAGTTTCTGTCCATTGTATAGCTACAAATGAAGGTTTGCAGTCACTGGATCTCAGTTGGAACAAAATTCAACCTCAAGGAGGAGCTGCAATATGCCATGCATTAAGGGTATTTTTCTCCTGTTTATTTCTTTTTGTGTACAAAATGTCATATTTATGTCTTAATGTAGGCTTCACCAGCCAGGGTCATATTAGGACACAAACCTCAGCACTGTAGAAAAATTTAGAACAAGAATAGCACATAAAAATGATGATATAGAGTTGAGGGTTTCTGTATATTAAATACTATAATAACTATATTGTTGGGTATATTAAAGAAAGGGCTTTGATTTAAATTTTTAAGTATAAATATGACTCTAATTCAAATTCTTACATATCATAATTGTTTATAACTTAAAAGTGAGCTGCTTTCAACACAGTAACCTAATGTAAGAGTTTATTTTGGTTTAAGCTTGCTTTGAGTGCTTAGTACAGGTCAAATAAAATTCAGTGGGTTAAAGCGATTGGAGAAAGCTTTTACACTAAGAATCAAACACACTTCTTAGCATTAACATTGTTTCAATATCAAGGATCAATTAACATTGATTTATTGTTTTCTGTACATTGGGTGGATGATTCATCCGGCAGTCATTACCTTTTCTATGGAGGTCTTAACTTCATGACCGTTTTTTGTCTGTTTGTTAGTTAGCAGGATTATTCAGATACTACTGGTTGGATCCTCATGAAAAAAATGAGAAGGTGGATGTTGGTTAAACTTTGATCTCATTACATTTGGGTGTGATCTGGACCACCGGCTGGATAAAAAAAAATATCAAAGATTCAAAATTTTCCTGTTTACTTAATATTATTGAGTCGTTTTAAAAAAAAAACATCACACACACATTTTGGGAGGTCTTACCTTTTATGTAAATGTCTCATTGGTGTTTTACATTATTTCATGCTGTTTATTGATAAAAATGATGAACACATCACAGTTTTTCATTTTGTGTACACATGCTAACATATTTACAGGAAGTTTGTATATTTGGTAGATGTGAATTGTCAAAAGTCTGGAAATAAGTTATATTTATCCAAAAATCTAGAAATTCCTTTTGATACCAATATGTTTTATTGAGAATCCATATCAAGAAGTAACCTATAATTTGGAAAAAATATTTTGTTAACTACAAAGTAACTATAAACTGAGAGAGAAAACAATATGTCCTTGACCCAAGTTATAACTACAGTATAACATTTATTGCCTGAACGTCATGAACTTATTTCAATTTTTATTTTCCCGATTATCTTAAATAAAATACTTCTTTTTATGAAAATACAATTATCCGAAAACAATCTTGCTGTCCAAGCAAGGTTGGATAATAGAAGTCATGCTGATCGACTTGGTGATTCATCACCACTGGCCTGTCAAGTAACAACAAATATCTCCAACTTAAGATTTGGTCCTTAGATTTGACCCAAAATTCCTGTGCTTGGGAGGTGAGTGTGTTCCCTTTATATATATGAAGACGTATTTTCACAGGAGAATGTCCTATTGAAGTCTCTAAATCTTTCTATGAATGGACTCTCCACACCGGGTTCCCTGTTTCTCGGCGAGACGTTGAAGAAGAACGAGGCTTTGACTTATTTGGACATCAGCTTTAACAGGATCTATGATGAGGGAGCAGCCCACCTTGCTAAAGGGCTGGAAAAAAATGAAAGACTCCATAATCTCATCGTAAGTACATTGAAACTTGTGATGATGGTGAAAAGATGTTTTTATTTTTTGTTGTTGTCATGATCTTTGCACAGAATCAATAGCATCTACTTTAATGCTTTGCAGGCACAATATCTTCCCCAGAGTGGGAAATTGGGTGCACTAAATCAACTAAATTGACAAACGGTAGTCAAGGGACAATCTAGCTAAGTAATGTAGGATCATGCATGTGTGGAGAGGGAAAAATTCTAAGTTAGGAAGCTTTAGTGGATATGGTGAGTCTTAAGATGTTTCGTAAAGGATGTAACTGAGGTGTGGTTCTTATGTGGAAAAGAAGAATGTCCCAGAAGGTTGGGGCATAATGGCTGAAGGAGCTGGAAAATTGTTTTTGTGATTTGTGAACGCTATGTTATGGTTGAGATTAAAAGAACTTAAATTTTGCGCAGCTATGTGTAGTATTTTCTGGATGAAGTGTACAGATGAAGTTTTCCACTGAGGTATGCTGGCTGGCCATGTCTAGAATTTTGAAGGTGATCAGCCATTCTTAAAATGTACACTGTCTTAAGTGGAAGCCAATAGAAGTTTTTTGTTGTGGTGTAGTGTGGGAAGACCAGGAGGAGTGAGTGTTGCCGACACACTGCAGTATTCTAAACTCAAAATCTGAGTTTTACAAATACGGAATATTACAATAGTCTAACCAACTACCAACTAGAGTATTAGCCGAAAGGACTGATGTCTTGAGGTCAAGGAGGAGACAAATTCTATATAAATCTATTGTATAGACTCCAGTCGACTTTGTGATTTGTGAAACATGACCAGAAAGAGCCACCTCACCAAGATTTTTGACATTTGAGGAGGATGCCAACTGGTTACCATGAATATAAGTTGGAATTAGATGGAGGGGTTGTTACAGCAGTTTTTTTTTGAGCTTATCAAAATAAATCCTGTTGATTTAATTTATCTGATGATATAAACTTTTGATGCTGTTGAGGCAATCTTTGAGGATTTGCATAGAGAAAGTAAAAAAACAAAACAACATGTGGATCTTGATTCATATGTCAGTGTATGATATGGTAAAATAACATTCCCTTTTTGAGTATGTTTGAAAATTTACAAACTTAACACCCTTTTGAGATGTTGGGTCTGCCATTAGTTTATTAAGGATATCCCCAACTACTGAGGATTTGTTGTACAACCACATGTTAACAATACTGGGATGTCAGGTCTAGTTATGGCTACCTGCCACTCATATCTGTTACCAATATTGCATTTTCGAATGTTTTGCCCCACTAGTTCTCTTGGCACCTGTAGTTGATTATACTTGTCTTACTTGAACAGAGTTTATAATTACAACAGTTAAGTTCAGTGGCCTTTATGAAATTTGTTTTGTAGTTACACAACAACCCACTGACTTCTATTGGTGCAATGTCGCTTATAGCAGGGATAAGAGCAAATGAAACTACAGGCATGTGGAAACTAGATATGATTGTAAGTATATAGAAAACTAGAGATTTAGTCTTGTATATATAGAGGAACACTACCTACCTACCTACCTACCTATCCCCTTCGTTCCTTGTGGAACATAAGGCGAGGCACAGACTTCTCCACTTTGGCCTTTCATTTACCATCTTCTCTGAAGCTCCCCAATCCCTCCATCCCATTTTTTCCTCTCTCGTTATACTGTCCTTCTCCATGTTTCCCTTGGTCTACTCCTGCTTCTGTTCCCCTCTGGTGTCCAGGTGAGTGCTGTTCTGATGTTATCATTTCTGTCCCTTCTAAGGATATGGCCGATATACTAGTATTTCCATCTCTTAATTTTAATCTCCTCTTCTATTTTGGTGGTCCCTGTTACTTTTTGTAGTTCGTTATTGCTGATGGTATTTGGCACTAATATATATTAATATATACATAACTACAATAGAGACTCTCCCGAAAATGCAGTTTATAATATTTTGTATATTATTTAAATCAATTTTACCTTTGACATCCAAACATATTTGGAGATAAAAAAACTGTAATTTAAAATGAAACTATAAATTTTTTTAATTATAAAGAGTAGTACAGACATGATGTGGGGTGAACACGAAGCCTTTAAATAGTGTACGGTAACAGATAATACTAGTTTATACATAATACATTTTTTAATATTTAAATTTTCATTTTGGAGACATAAAATTCAGATTTTTAAAGTTTTCTCAATTTATCTCCATGTTTCCATATAAAATATTTTGAACCTGTGTAAAAACTCCAATGTAGATAAGATTTTTGAATTCATCCATGTGTTTGGTAGTTCAGGTATTTGTCAAAAACAGCCAGTACACTGCCTTAACAGATATTTTTGTACTAGTTTTAATGTTGAGAGGTCTCATCTGGTGTACAGTTGCCTTGACAATAAAAATTGTCCTGTTATACCATAGATACATGAAGCAGTTAAACCTCTTTAATAATCATAAACATTGTGAAAAAGTTATAGTTTCTTTTAGTCTGTCCCAATCCTCAAAGAAGTAGCCATAGCGTATGAAGAATATCAAGAAAAGAATCCAGGCTTTGAATTCAGACATGGTATTGTGCTAGATACAGATCCTGGATTAGGTAATTTGATGTCATTGTATTTTCTATTTATTTGCTTGAAATCTAGAATAATTGATGTAAAAATTATTTGTCTATATATATAACAACATTCTACTTACAGTATATAAATTAGTGAGCTTTAATTGAGATATAATTCCAAACAACTTACAACAATAATAATAGTACAATTATAGTGTTGATTCATTGTTTCAAATATGCAATAAAAACGAATGTGTTATGTAAGCTATCCCTAGCTGGCATAAGTGTAATTAGAAGATTTTGTATTTCATTTTTCCACAAAATATTTTAACTTACAAAATCATATAGATCACAAATTGTGTGAAAGTTTTGATATCTGTATATTTCAGAACCACACTGGTAACCCAGTTTCATTGCATATTTAGATGTATTTTTTTATTGATGCATACTTGTAGTTTTTGTATTACCAATGGCTTACTAGTAATTTTATGGTTAATTTATAAACACTTTCTTGTATGAGATAATTACAAAGTTTACTTACCTATTTAGGTAAAAAAGATGGTAAGTTGTAATTTGTATAAATACCATTATTGACCTCAAAGATTCTTATCCATACATTTTGTTATAAATGTTATTCAATAGTTAATAGTTTGTCAAATAGAAAGTGAATGGGTAAAACAAACAGCATATGACTGCATGAAAATATTAGAATCTTTGACCCAGTTTATTTGTTACATATTTATGAAGCATCTGTAAAAATGCACAACTTAAAAATGAAATACACTTTAAAAGTATAGCTAATGTGAGACTTGCTGTCATCACTGAAATGTTGCAGTTGTGAAGTAAATGTACAGATACATGCTGTTCTACACATTTTGGTGTGTGATATAGTCTATGATAAGATTATATTAAACATTACACATTAAACATAAGTGGCTTATGTTTGCATATATTTAGGCACAGAGGCAAGAAGTAGCATTTATAATTGTATTGCTTTTGTACAAGCTTTGTTCTTAAAACATGGAGATGTAAGCACAATGTTTTACTTACTATGTAGTATGTTTATTGTACCTTTTATCGTACATTGCCTACCAATGCATCACCTAAATATTAATGAGCTAAACATGATGGACAAAAATAAGCTGCTTATTATATTTAGCACATTAATATTTACGTAATGCAATGGCAGGCAATTTACAATAATTATAATAAAAAGTATGCAACATAAGTAAGTCAAATATTGTGCTAACCTACCTTACATATCTATGTTTTACAATTGTAATGCTACTTTTTTGCCTATGTGCCTAAATATATGCAAATAAAGATTACATGATAAACAAGAGTGATTAGAGATTATACTTTGCAAAACCCAGGCCTGGAAGTTTACTGCCAAATTTATCTACATGTAAATCACAATGTCAAATATGGCTACATATGTGAATATGTCAAACACTACATAACAGCTCTTTCATACTTAAGCTCTATTCATCTGTTATGCCACAATGGGTGTAGGATATGAATACATAGGGGCAGATATAATTACTCAACACTATTTTGATGACATATCCAACATATTTAAACCTTTGCCCTTGCTCATGTCCCATAATAATATCAAAGGTTGATGAGATTTTGTTGTTGTTGTAAATCCCGCTGAGAAAGAAAACACCAAACTAAATGACAAAGGTCAATGCTGCGGTTGTATGTCCATTTCAACATCTAAAGCCATAGAAGGATGGGCCTTCAGCCTATCCCATGTGTTCTCATGAACTGGATCCTTACCCACAACCACTGGGGTGAGAGCCAAGTGATGAAATACCAAACCTGCCCATCACTTGGCCTCTGGGATTTTTCAAAATAACTTACAACTCATGCACAGGAACAAGAGGACATTTTAACAGAGGCAAATCTAGCAAATATTTTGTAAATACAGTGTCTTTGTAACAGCCCTGTGTATATAATAATTCATATGTGGGTTGCTTCATCAACAATTTTTTGGTGAATTGTATTTATTGCTAGTGATTTATTTCAACATTCATAATTTACAAACTATTTAGAAATTAGAGCAGAATCTCTATACCAAACATTTAATATGCACGTGTTTCTACTGAACAGTTTACTCTGTACTGTTGTTTGTATGATGAATAATCTCTTTTCACTAAACTTCTTTTATCCAGTTTTTATTGTGTGCAAGTAGTCAATATCTTGCAGAACCCAGAAATTGATTTAAGCACTCTCCTCTCTATTTAAAATTCATCAGTATATTGCCTGTCATGGCATGCAGTTCATTGGTGAAAACAAGAGTTAGTTCATTAAAGAGAGTTAACCACTAATGCTAAAAACACAGGTATTTTGGAATAGCTCAATTAAAATTGTTCCCAGCTTTAAACACTTAAAATTGCTATTGTATTTTTTCATCCGATAATAAATCCAGTTTAAAACTAGCCCTGTGAACTAAGTATGGTCACTTCAGTTGTCATAGGTTGAAATCACACACATAATGTGTATAATGTTAATCAGGGAATATGTGTAATCAGTGAATTACCTGAAAATATTAGGGAATAAATGTATTCCGCGGCCAATTTAGGGAATACACACAATTGCGTAAAATTTTCAGAGAATACAAAAATATTCCCCAATATATATTCAATTGTAACACATAAAGTCCCACATCTGTTTCACCCCAAAATATGATTTTAGATGTTCAAGGGATATAAATGTTAACCAACATTTGCGGGGGGGGGGGGGGGGGGGGGGGGGGGGGGGGCACTGTGAAATACCTTGACAAACAGAAATAAGCTTCAGTGGTCATAGGTTCGAATCTCAAGCACATTAACACCCTGTGGGAAGGTAGGCGATCTCTCCTTACAATAACCTTCAGGAGCAATCTTCACCAAAGGTTTTTGAAAAATCTCAGGCTAAACTACCGGTATTACATAGTCAAATATGACAAACTTAAGTCTGAGAGATGACTTGAGCCTGAGATTTGCCTAAGACCTTTGGTTAATACTGTTGCAGATGTTGAAGTAAATTAAATGTAAAATGTTGTGTCATTTGCAGCAGGCTTTCACTGGAGTGATCATTGGGTCAAATTTGACTCAGAACGTGTTGAACACAACATTAAACCTATGTAAATTCTTACCATTAACATTTTCAGTGGGCACTGTGAACTTTATGAACAACAGGAACCCGATGGCCCTGGTAAGGGAATACATAGAGAATGAAGGGCTGAGGCTTGTGGATTTCTTCAGACTGATGGACAAAGACCACGGAGGTAGCATATCTAGGCAGGAGTTCTTAGAGGGACTGCAGGTAAAAATCACTGCTTGTTAGCTTGTACCTTAGAAAGTATCCCACTACTTTACAACTTCTCAGCTTGAGTTCAAATTTCAGTTTTGATCCAAAGCAAGAAAGTTTCCAGTGCAGGTAAATCTATCAAACAATTCAAACTCAATATTACTGTAATACAATCCCTAGAATTTAGGGTTTAAACATCAAATTTAATTTTAGTATATACTAGGGCAGGATGTGACTTGAATTTTAAGTTTGAAAATACTAGTATAAGTTTCATGAAAAATTAGATTGGTCTTCATAAAAACTCTCAAACTCAATCCTAAACTCAGAATCCACCGTAAATCTAAAACTGGAAGTCAGTCATACACAGTGATAAGTATGAACCTTCATGTTGTACAAGGTAAACTACTGCTAAAAGTATATCGTTAAACTCAGCTCTCAGTTAAAACTGAAATATAAAATTTAAATCCTAAATCATATGTATTTATATTTCAGTCCAAGATTGAGTTTTTGTATGGGAACCTTGTCAATGCTTAGTCGTTTACAATGCAAGGTCTTGGCCAACAAATAACTATGCTTTCCTTTCATCCACTTCTTGTGGAAATTACCAACAGAATGTAGTGTGATAGAAAGGGCTGCAGTAAAACTCAAAATATAGATTTAGTATCCAAATTCAGATGTAAGGGAACAAGTTGTTTTGGTGATCAAGAATTGTCAGAGGTGAGCCAACAAAGGAAGTTAGGGAGACTGGAAGTGAGTTTTTTAAAACTGAACAATCACATACCATAGAAGTTCAGATAAAGAGTCCTTATTACACTTGAAAAAAGCAGTTTACTGAGTTACTAGTACATTTGGTGAATGATTAATACTACATGTAGACATGCATTAGGTATAGTTAAAAATGACTTGTATTTGGTTTATTCTGCCAGAATGCCAATGTGAACTTGTCACAGGCACAGTTAGACCAGCTAATTGACACCTTGGACAGAGATGGAGACGGGGAAATAGACTACAGGTAAACAACCACAACTTGAGCTCATATGATGAATTCTAATTAAATTCCCATTTAACTGGAAACAAATATCAGGTTTCTAGTGGGCCTTTGTTGTTGCAATTTCCAGTGTTAAGTTGAAGTATTTCTGTTTCCATTGTAATCAGGGCAAAAAAGTTTGAACCATGGTGTTTCATAAACTTACTTGCAACTTCGAAAGATATCTCAAATCAAAATATATTCTTTTTATTTTTACAAGATATAACTATTATTTGTTTGAAGATTCTTTTACACATTTATTGGTTCATAGTAGGCAACTAATGTTTTTGTGTGTGGTATTATTCAAAGAAGCAATATTTTCTTGATATATTTTATTGATCATTTAATCATTTATAACATACATAGGCATTTAATGAACAGTCAACAAACAACAACATATTTTGTATCTTTGCACTATGTAGGATATTTTATCCTGTTGCATGTTATTTCACAATTTCAGTGATTACAATCTTAAACTATGTACTCCACAAAAATATAAATGATATACTTTTCATTCTAGACAAAAGTGCATGGTCTGCCATAAATAAAGCACAATGTAAACAACACTGGAACATTCCAACAATACTTCTTATTTACAGAAACAAAAATGTTAACTCAAAATTTTGATTTACTTTTGACAGAGAATTAGTAGAAGGTGACAGAGAATTCAGGAGGAAGATGCTGAAAAAGAAGCTGGCTGCCATTGAAGCTATGAAGAATGTGATAGCTAAGCCAGACCCTGAAGACAGCTGGATTGGATGAGTTCAATATGTAGACTCTGTAGCAGTACTACATACACACAAACTGTAGGCTCAATGTTGTAGTCTAATGACTGATTTCCAGAGAGTGTTCATTCTTGTATAACCCCGTGTTAAAGCAGGCTACAATGTTGCAGGCCAGTTTGTATCCATTGTGAGGTGAAACTTACAAACAGAAAAAGACAATGACAGACCTGTTATTTACTTAATCAACTTAACTGACATGCACATGACATTGTACTTTCACTGAACATTTAAATAATCATTAGAGAAAGCATTCATTTACAACTTTCTACCTGTCACTGGTGTTTCCATTAATTTCACTTCCTATCAGTGGGTATATTAGATTGGGTAATAAGCTAGGAGACTGGCTTTTTGGTATCCCCCAGAACCAGACTGGTTTAGTACTGGCAGGGACACTGTACTATACTGACACAGTTCTATTTTGAATGAAATGTATGAATTACTGCACAGTTAATATTTTTATATTGCCAAACTCAAAATTCACCACCAAAGAACTTGTCACCTCTGTGTTACTTATATATGTATTTTCTCATGGCAAATAAAACATTTGTAAGACTTTACAATACTGTTTGAATTAAACCAAGTTTAGTGAGCTTTGGAGGCGTTTTGGAATAAACTAACAAAAATTTTTAACCAAACTTGCCTTCAAGTTTTGAGATATGTAGGTGTGGTCTTTGACCCTGGGTGTGTGTGGCATACAGATAAAAAAGATTGTACCCATTTCTTTAAGTAAAGGAGGAAGTTTGCCCTCCCTTGAGTTTCAAAGTAGACCTTTGGGAAGTGAGTTAATGAAGGCTTTTTAAAACAAAATTTAAGGGAGCAGACTTTTGCTTCAGATAATTAATTACCAAAAGAGTCTTCATGAAATGGGGCCCTGGTTTTTACCCCAATGCCCTTAAGGGCTGTCGGGGTATTGTTTTCACCTATGGTGTCCAGATGGGTGTTTGGAGAGGCGGGCGGGTAGTGGGTAAAAGTTTGTCCAGGCTGTATTAAAAGACCGTAAGGTGTAGGAAGTTGATACTCGGCAGGCACATTGGTTCAGGGGTGTAAGTGTGCCACGTCATGGTGTGACCTTGATTTGACCTTTGATCTTGTCAGTGGCCTTGACATTTCAAATTTTGTCCGGATAATATCTCTGAAACCTTTAAACGTAGGAAGTTGATACTTGGTAAGGACATTGCTTAGGGGTTGTAGGTGTGTAATATCATGGTATTATCTTGATTTGACCTTGTTTTCGTGGCCATGAGTTTTCAAATCTTTTCCGGGCTATTTCTTGGATTCCATAAGGTTGACACTTTGTAGGGACATTGGTTAGGGTGTATAGGTGTGCATCATGGTGTGACCTTTAACTTTGGCTCTGCCAAAGTGTGTTCACCTGCCACATTTGAGACAGACTTCTCTTATGACAAAGATATGTGGATTGCTGCAACTGATTATTAGATGTACTTTTACATAATTAAGCTATTTCCATTGACAGCTATTCTCCAGTTAATAAATTTTACAACTTCATAATTGTTAGTTTGCTGATTAATGTTGTCATCTTGCTATTGAATTGTCTTGTTTTAATACTTTTTTACTATTTTTTTTTATTTTATTACTTTATCTTTACATAAATTTTCTTTCTCTTAGACTTTATTTGCTCAAACATTATTTCGACCTTTATATAACTGACACTGTTCTGAAAGTATCCTGATCTTTGTTACTGTTTCAATATTTCTACATCTCATGGTGTTGACAAACTATTTCCTCAGGCTGTGGGGTACAGGCATCTCTTACACTAATTTCAATTAATTACTACATTATGGTTATCTTGCCTTTTGAAAACAAACACCTTGCCATATCCATTTATTTTCAGGTTACACTTTCCACTGAGTACCTTGCTTCATGTCATTTTCACTGTCATCACTTGTTCCACTGTCTTTCATAGTGTCTTTATTTCCCCTATGGTGCTGTCCCAGTGTCGCAATCCAATTGTAAACCTACCCTTAGATTCAAATTTTCTATGGATTGGGTGTCTCTACCACAACTGAGGGGTTATTGCAGAGAAAATTTTTGCAATAACTTTGTAATCACTCTGCAATCCACTTGCAGTTTCTTCTCTTATTGTCTTTGGTCAAACCTTTGGTCGCCTTTTCTTAAATCCTTTCCTTTGCTTTCATTACCATATTGTTTCTTCTTACTACCTTTATTCCAACCTTTCTTATTTCTTTTAGTCTCAGTTTCTTTTGCATTATTTTCACTTTCAGCTCTACTAGTTTCACTTTCTCTGCTTTCTTCTCCTGAAGTTTCACTTTCATTTTGCTGTGCGAGTATTCTGTCCCTGTCCCGGTGCACCTCTCTGAGGAGCTCTGCATTCTTCAGTGACTCATACTCTTCATGCCACAAGGCCTTCAATGCCGGAACCAAGTGTGGCAGAATGTGTAGTTCCCGTGGAGACACCTGGAAACACAATAAAGTACACTGGGTTTGGGCTAAGTCGAAGGAACAAAATGTCAGCCATTTACTTCCACTTATGCCAACTTCTAGTTATACTCTAGGATTCCACAGACTTTTGATAACTGGAGTTTCAAGGATTTTCAAGGTCAACAACAACAATTCTCAAGGATACCTATTAAGGCACGGCCTCCTTTACCTCCCCTTCTAGCCGTCCGTTCTTCCCACAAGACTCTTTATTGTCACATGATTTTAACATTTTATAAACTCATTACAACAATGCCAGTCAACACATCTAAGATCATACATGTTTTGCTGAGTCTACCATAGCCGTAGAACTAGATGATGCAGATGCAGAAGTTGGGGAATAACAAATTCAAGCACTTTTCAAGGATTTTATTCAATTTTGGCCAAATTCAAGGACTTTCAAGGCTTTGAAAATGAAGCAATTTTTTTCAAGGACTTTCAGGGACTTTCAAGAATGTGGGAACCCTGATTATACCCACTTTTAAAATACACTAGAAATAGGATGCCCTGTTGATAGTAGCTGCGACATATGAATAGAAACAGGATAGCATAGAAGAACACACATTATCATGTGTAATGTCCACCCCATGAACCTTTTGCCAAAATTGTACAGTAGTCTTACAAGACCCTGTTTCATTTGTAAAATATATCAATGATGCTTAAATATTTATTAGTGTACATGTAAATTATTTCAGCTTCATGCCTTTTTGCATTGGTTGGGTCGAAAATTTTGACGAAGTCACTCTATCTTGCACGGTTAAGAAGATAGAAGCAAATTTCTGTTTTTCTATTTTTGGCAAAAATTCGAAAATTCAAAATGGCCGCCATTTTTGGGAAGAGGAATTTTTTTTTGAAAATTGCCAAGAGAATTTTCGACGAAATCGCTCTATCTCGAACGGTTAAGGAGATAGAATCAATTTTGTGTTTTGCCATTTTGGGCAAAAATTCGAAAATTTAAAATGGCCGCCATATGTGGGAAGAGGAAAATTTTTGGAAAATTGCAAAGAGTACATTTCTTAGATACCCTGTGAGTCGAAAATTTCGACGAAATCGCTCTATCTCACACGGTTAAGGAGATAGAAGCAATTTTGTGTTTTGCCATTTTTGGGAAAAATTCGAAAATTCAAAATGGCTGCCATTTTTGGGGAGGGGAAATTTTTTTGAAAATTGCTAAGAGTGCGTTTCTGAGATACCCTGTGGGTCAAAAATTTCGACGAAATCGCTCTATCTCGCACGGTTAAGGAGATAGAAGCAATTTTGTGTTTTGCCATTTTTGGGAAAAATTCGAAAAATCAAAATGGCCGCCATTTTTGGGGAGGGGAAATTTTTTTGAAATTGCCAAGAGTACATTGCTCGGATACCCTGTGGGTCTAAAATTTTCACGAAATCGCTCTATCTCACACGGTTAAGGAGATAGAAACAAATTCGTGTTTTGCCATTTTTGGGGAGGGGAAATTTTTTTGAAAATTGCCAAGAGTACATTCCTTAGATAGCCTGTGGGTTGAAAATTTCGACGAAATCGCTCTATCTCGCACGGTTAAGGAGATAGAAGCAAATTTGTGTTTTGCCTTTTTTGGCAAAAATTCGAAAATTCAAAATAGCCGCCATTTTTGAGAAGGGGAAAATTTTTTGAAAATTGCCAAGAGTACATTCCTTAGATACCCTGTGGGTCGAAAATTTCGACAAAATCGCTCTATCTCGCACGGTTAAGGAGATAGAAGCACATTTGTGTTTTGCCATTTTGGGGAAAAATTCGAAAATTCAAAATGGCCGCCATTTTTGGGGAAGGGAAATTTTTTTTAAAAATTGCCAAGACTACGATGCTGAGATACCCTATGGGTTGAAACTTTCGACGAAATCGCTCTATCTCGTACGGTTAAGGAGATAGAAGCAAATTTGAAAAATTTTGTTGTAATTTTAATTTTTATTAGATAAATACTTACCATTTCCTGACCATTGCTATATGTTGGTGCCATCCAACTCACTGGCCAACGTTGAGAAACGTTTTAAGAAACCTTAAGAGGCCAGTGAGTGAGTGTGAACTAGCATGTCCCCCTAGTGGTCATGTGACCACGCTAGTAAACAACCTTCATTATTTTTGTTGCAGAAAATACTCCCCTAGTACTGAATCTGCGGGGAGGTAGGGGGGGACTATCCTGGTCAGGAAATGGTAAGTATTTATCTAATAAAAATTAAAATTACAACAAAATTTTTCAATTTTATTGCGAAAAATACACTTACCATTTCCTGACCATTGCTGAATGCAGCCTTCATGGAAGGAGGGCAGTACTAGAATATAAAGACCCAGTACACCACTCTGCACAGCTATCATACACAGCACAATCCTATATGCATTCAGATCCAAACTCACCTCCCAGATGAGGCAGTGGAACTGTTGAGCACTACAAAACAACACAGCCTTGTTGTTGTTGTTGTTGTAGGAAGGAAGTAACCATTACAGAGACTCACTACCTAGCCTACAACTAAAACATTATGAGAAGTTTACATTGAAATTTACATGCATACAACAACATATAAACTTCCAACAGTCACCACATACCATACAGATCCCCTAAATCATAGTATGTAGTTGAAGTTCTCACAAATTGACAGTTATTGCCACAGTTGAATGCTGTATCTAGACAAACATCCAATACCCACACAGGTGACACAAATGTTGGAAGTGTCATCAGCATATTGTGTAATTCCAAGTCTGAATGAAGTCAACAAATCTGCCTAATATAAAAACAGATAGTATGACAGACATACAGCTGCAAATGCATACTAAAGTATCAATATAAGTATCACGCATATACTTATAAGATAACAAACTGTAGGACACAATATCAAAGTCTGACCACAAGCAAACCAAGCAGGTGAGACTGAAAATTGGTAAAAAAGTTATGGTTTCCAGTAACATGCATCTAAAAATTCATATACAGAAACACTATCCTAAAACCTAAAGATTCTTGCTTTGACTCGCTGCTGTTGAGAGTCAGAATTTGACTTCTCCTCAGTCAAAATGATAGTCTGCCTACAGCAAGATAAGATAGTTGACTTGAAAATATCTGCTGTAAAGCCTTCCTAACTAGGCACAGACAAGACATAATAATTCCTCATTGAATCCTTTGTCCCAAGTAAAAGTATTTCAAAACCTCACAAGACAAAGAGATCTATCTTGAGTAAAACTGCTGTCTCAGTGATTGAGAGCTGGCATATCGACCGGCTTACTTGAAGTAGGCCCATCTGAAGCCAACTGATTCTTGTCTAATAAATGACCAGAGCCACTTGTGAGCAATACTCATTTAAAGTAAGGGAAGACAATGCTAACGAGAATACCCTTCTTCCTTTGCCTAATGCCAAAGTCAAAAGAAAGACCGTCTTGAAAGTTAATAACCTCCAAGAAATCTTCCCCAAAGGCTCAAAAGACTGTCAAGTGAGACCAAACAAGACCAGAGACAAAAGGTAAAGAAGGCTTAACCTATTGGCTACTGGATTGTCTCTATAGAAATATGTCAACAATCTATACAGCTGAAGAGTTCTAGAGACTTATTCCCCTTCAAGGAAAGCAATCTACCATTGTTATTCTGTAACCAGCAATAGTAGATGGCTTAAGATTCTTTTCCTTAAAGAAATAATTAAGGAAATTTGCTACATCTAGAAAAGTAGTATCTGAGAAGTTCACCACAAAGAAGCCTCAGATGTGCATAGATCTACCAGGTCCCACAACCAAGAACATCCACCATGACCATCATGATTCAATCATGATGAATCTGCACCTGAAGGTGGGCATCTTCTAAATCACCTGAAGAATCCTTGGCTATCCTGGTGCAACCATGATGATTCTGCACCTGTAGGTGATCATCTTGAATCACCTGAGGAATGAGAGCCACTGGAACAAACACAAAGCTGTCCAGATCCTCCCAAAAAATGAGTAATGTATCTGTTCCCCAAGCCCCACAGACTAAGGCAAGGAAACACATACACTGGAAGCTTAAGATTCAGGTTGTTGGATACCAATGGCAGAATGATTAAACTCACCTGCAAGGGAAGCCCTAAAAGGAACCTTTGTGGAACAGATCCACCAGATCCCAAAAATAAGACATCCCTAGCCACTCTGATGCAATCAAGATGATTCTGCACCTAAATCTTGGAGTAGCCCTTCTTAATAGCTACAAAAAGAATTTTCTTGCCTTTCCTGAGATCTTTTGACTTATCAAGACAACCTCTCAAGGCTCTCACTGGACAAAGAAACTTATCTGGCACCAAAGCATAATCTAAAGAAGGTTTCAAAGCAGGAATGACTACAGGTTGACCAAAGGAGCCTTAGAAGCCAAATGATTCACCTGCATCACCTGAAGAATCAAGGTCACAGGACCAAACAAACTGTCCAGTCCATCCCAAGAAAAGTTGAAAAAGATAAGCTTGTGGTTCAAACTAGTTTCAAAACAAATCTATCATTGGTGATTGTAATCAAAGACATATTTGATTGAACACCTGAATCAGAATAGAAGATTCAAAAGTCATCCAAAAACACATTCAATTTGAATCATCTTGACTCTCATGAACATAGAATTTGTTGGAATATTTGTATACCCTGGGAAGTGATATGCCTGAATCTGAACCCATGGCATTCGTCCAAGGAATGATTCTTCAGATAAGGAAACACATTCCTGAAAGTGGGTACCTCCCTACCTGTTCAGATAGGAAACCACTGAAGAAATATCTGGGGAAATCAACAGATTCAGAATCCGAATCAGACCTCCAAATGATTCTAAAGGTAGTAGCCCTGTTAATGTGGAGTCTTGACCCCTCATGATACAACAGACCACTGGCTGTTTGATGCCATAATTGTGCATCCCAACCCTTAAAGAAAACATCTAATAACAGAAGGAGATTGTGCTCCTTCTGATGAAGTAAAGGGAGCTCCTGCAAACTGAAGATGATCCCTAAGAACCTGAGAACAAAAAAACTGGTACATTATCTGTGTATAATGTGTGGTATCTGTGGTACATTAGCAGCTAAACAAATGACCCAATGGCACTGTTTTGTCCTATGAAGCCATACCGCCACCAAAGAAATGGCTTCCTTAGAAACCATTAGCCGGAGAAAAAGCTTGTTATGAGTAAAGATGTACCCTAAGGTGGAATCTGCAATCCAAACTAAAAATCCTGGTGCTTTAGACAAGATGTTTTTTTTTTTTTTTTTTTTTTTTGTATATAAGCTGGTGAACACCCAATGCCTTCTACTGCAGCCATCAGGTTCACTATCCGTTGATACAATAGTAAAGTCGAAAATAAACCATTTCCAAGAGCAAAGCAATGAAATGGTCTATATACTGGTAAAGCATGATGCGTTCTTATAGATCCCACAACCTCACCATGGACTAACATAGCAAACAGGCAGTGAACCGGTGTGAACTGTCATCAACAGGGAAGTGAAGATAACAATTCGCGTGAATCTGGCTATGGAAGAATGCAACTGTACTGTAAGGAAACGCGTTAACACACCCATTCACTTACAAGTAACAACTCGCAAAAAACCCAACAATATGAAAATAAGGTACTTAATTAGGCTTATTTACCTCAACTATTAGCGGTAGCCATCTCTTCCCAGCTTATCACAACCGATAAACTGTAAAATTGTAGCGATATCACCATCTTACTGGTGTTATCGCCCTTTTGTCGATCATTTCATACACAGCTTTTATGCAAACTGATGTCTCCCGCATTTTATTCATTTATTCTTCAAACACATGTCCACAACTGCTTTAGGAACATGAATAAGTAATCCTTCCTGCTACTGTTGCTTCTGTAAAAGGTAAAGTATGGTTGAAAGAATCCTCTTACTATGTTGAGATGTAAAATGTAGAATATCTGCCACTAGTGGACAAACATTCCTCCTAAAGATTACTCCCAACCCCTCTAAGTCTTACAGAGGAAGAGAGTTTGAAACAGAGTTGGAGGATTAATTATCATAATGGGAACAAAACTGCCCTGGGGCACTAATCCCCTTTCTAGCCATGAGTAGGAGTTTGCTCCTTCCCAGACAGAAGAAAACACTATACCCGAGATCACAAAATGAAGTTTTCCTGGACATTTGACCAAAAGTTCAGCAGGAGAAAACCTCATAAAGAGTGAAAAATGCACTTTGATTCTACCAAAATCATCTAAGAGATAAGATAGAGAAAAGTAAGACTTGAAACACTCCTGATAAGTAACAAGTTGAAGACTGATCCCAGCACTGCCCAACAAACAATTCCTGACTACTGAGGCTGTAATTGCAAACTCTGCACACAGCCCAAGGCATAAAAGAAACTCTGTGAGATCCTGCAATCCTTAGCTCCTTGAAGACGTCCTGCCAGAGGTCCTGTTAGACCACTTCAAAAAATTATCCAGGCTTTAACATGCTCTCTGCAGCAGAAACCCAGAGAACCTGTACTCCCGAATAATAAATTGACAATGGTTACTAGTTCATAAGTACCGGTGCCGGTCTGAGAGCAGCCGAAAAACCGGTAAGAAACCACAGAAACAAATGCCCATTACTGAGATGAATCACAGCTCCGGGAATCTGACAAACCGATTTCTGACCTTTTGGGAGGTATGGAAACTCGATTGTATTCGGATGACGTCATGCAGGTATTTTCCTCCGTGAAAAGTTCCGACTGAACCTCACCGGAGGAAATAAACGGTGTAAAAGATCCACTCTGCATCCGGAACTTGCCCACGATGTAGCTTCCAAGAAAATCAATGATGTCTGCCACCACGGGGAATTCCAACCGGTGACCTATTCGGTAGAGCATGATGTGGTGAGATCTTTGCTACCAAACGCCTGGCTATACGAACCCGACGTGTGATAAGCTTTGTGACAATCGAATTGTCTCCATCGTTTCCTTTGTCGCCTAGCAACATGTAAACTGTCCCTGCCGGAGCTAGTATGACTGCCGACAGTTTCAGTGTTAATAAATGAAGTAAATCTTCAAAACTGCATAAAAAAAGAACTCCCATATGATGTAATACGAGAGTTATGAAGAAAAACAGGCATTCTGAGCAGCAGAAGATCTTCATCCAGCGACAAACATCCCTGTCGCCATTTTACAAAAAGTGGTAAACAATCCGTGAAGAAATGTCTACAAAAGCACTTTTCCTCTGTGCTTTTCCTCTTAATTTTGTCCTGAGAAGACATTGTCAACACAGACGTCTTATAACAGAACTCAAAACCACAAAAAGTCCAAATACTTAATAAAAATCCGAAAAGAAAATAAACATCCACACTCTAGGATGGCCAACAAAAATAATGAAGGTTGTTTACTAGCGTGGTCACATGACCACTAGGGGGACATGCTAGTTCACACTCACTCACTGGCCTCTTAAGGTTTCTTAAAACGTTTCTCAACGTTGGCCAGTGAGTTGGATGGCACCAACATATAGCAATGGTCAGGAAATGGTAAGTGTATTTTTCGCAATAAAATTGTGTTTTGCCATTTTTGGCAAAAATTCGAAAATTCAAAATGGCCGCCATTTTTGGGGAGGGGAAAATTTTTTGAAAATTGCAGAGAGTACATTCCTTAGATACCCTGTGGGTCGCAAATTTCGACGAAATCGCACGGTTCAGGAGATATGAGCACATTTGCCTTTTTCAGTATTCAAAATAGCCAATTACTAATTAATTACTCACTCATCTATGAAGCAATTACCCCCAAAAGCAATCCCATACAAGCTATTAACCCAATGAACCTCCATACCAAATTTCAAAAAGCTAGGCTTAATAGCATTCCTTAAAATGTCTGGAAACCAAAGAGATACTCAAAAGTAGCAAAGTAGCTATTACTCAGTTAGCTATAGAGCTATCATCACCAAAAGCAATCCCATACAAGCTATTAACCCAATAAACCTGCATGCCAAATTTGGTAAAGATAGGATAAGAACTGTTGCCTAAAATGTCTGGAAACCAAGTGTGACGCCGGATGCCGGACGGCGGAAAAAGCAAAAATAATATGTCCACCCACCCAGTGGGGTGGACATAATAAAGTACTAAAGATATCATGCAATTTAACTGTAATACTGAACACTTCTGTGATTACTGGGTAATCTATTTGGTGTTGAAACTGAATAACACGAGAATGAGGAATTAGTAAAGAGTAATACACTGTTGCTATTTTTTCACCTGTTTTTACCTATATACACACACAAATTACAGGTTCTACTATTAAAATTTCCATTGAAAAACAACACTCTTGGTATCTAGCAATGGCTACTTTCTGTAAGTCGAACTTCTAGTTATGCTTATATTTTGCACTTCTTCACTATTCTACATATGACCGGTCTATTTATGCCAAATCTACTGTATACAAACACCACCAATATTTAAATCACTGGCGGGGCTTCAATGGCTGGTTCAAATGGCTGGTTCAAAAAACAATGTAGCAAACACCCAGTAATCTGACCTACTTCTTAACAGGTGTAGTATTTTCCCCACAAGGGGAACTTGGTACACTAATCTAACAAAGGTCACCATCAAGGGAGATGCTGGGTCAATAATCCTGAGCTGCGAGTGTGAGAAATCTCAGAAAGGGAAAATATTATACGGGGGAACTTAACTTGAAGAGGTTAGCCTTAAGATTCTTTCAGGAGGTGGGCAAGTTCCAGAAATTAGGTTCTGAAAGCCCCCCAAAAATGTTTGTGGGATTTATGAACTGTATAGTCAAAACAGATTACTTGAACGAACTTGAAATATGGGTATCTGTATCTATACTGCTGTCTTAATAGAAAAAATACCTGTCCTGAAGTCAACAGGTAATAGACTTTCAAGCTGTTTGTGAATCTTAACCTCTCCATTGTAACGAGAGCAAGAACTGGATAACAAGGATCATACACTTTGTATATGGTTGATAGAATGTTCAGTAAAATTGAAGAAGTGGCCAGAAATATTTAAAGAAAAAAACAGAAACAGTGCATCACTGTTACCTTCATGTTGTCGAATGCTACACCCATCTTGTCATGAAAGTTCTCATTGAACAGTGGTATCTTGCCGTATCTCTGACTGAAGTGTGTCAAAATGGTGAACTTTGCTCCCATCATTTTTCCTACTTTTATGGCCTCTGATGTGGTGCTGTGTACAATTACAATTCATTGGTTAATTGTTTTATCAAAAAATACATCGAGATAAAATCCTGTACTCTTACTACCAAGTGAATGGCTTGTTCTGATCTAAAAGCCAAAATGGAATGAATCTTGGAAGAGATGGTAATTCTTCCATATGTGAAGATACAATAC